>BTHU01000016.1:39062-639062 GCA_036184795.1 Tokudaia tokunoshimensis
ACAGCACAATTACCTCAAAAATTCTGACTCAATATAGGATGTAGGGACTCAGCAGATTAAGCAATGGTGACAGAATTGAGTGATACCTTCTAAAACTGCATCTGTCCTCCTCCCTCTGTGTCCATGTTTTGGGCTAGAAGCTGAGACCCCAGACACAATGGTATAGCTCTGTCTTCCTCAAGGTTTCCTAAATGCACCTCGGAATCTCCAAACACTGGTTGCTTCATGACACCATGCTCTGAACTCTACTTGTGCCCTGCAAGAAGATATGGTCCCATGGGTACATTTCAGCACCCCCCCTCCCAGTAAACACTGAGTCCTCAGCCTGCACAGTCCAAATCAAATGTGCCCATGTCCCTGCATCTCCTTCGTCAATGAGTCTACTAGTCTGCAGGGAATTTCATCTAGTGAAGAAAGATCCTACTGTGAGTCCACTGCTCTCATTCTGGCTCTCTTGCACACTCACACAGGACATGGAGCAAGGATCTCCCGCTCTTTTCCTATTCTGTAATCAAATATCTGTCTTCAGAAGGGAGAAAGATAGGGTAATTCCTGAAGCAGATGGAGTTGGACAAGATAGCCGCAGTGACCTCCCAGAGTAATATACTGAGAACTACTTTGTGTCTTATGCCCTGCAGGGTGAGAGTACACAGTAGCCTTTCCTTCCCACTTAGCATCTCACCATCTGAACGTTCTTGGCTGCAGGCTTTGCTCTGGCCATTTTCCCAGGGCCAGCACCCTGTCATCTCCCCTATCCATCACTAATGTATTAGGCAGCCACACCAACTTGAAAGAGGCCTGTTCTCAAAATGACTCTGCATAGGACCTTCATGTCTCCCTGCTATCTTCTGAACAAAGTGCAGAATATTCAGTATCTGTCCCCTGGTGCACTTTGGGTCTCTGGCCACTGCCCAGATCCCTCAATCTCTTTGAAGGCAAGCTCTGGATCATGGGGAGCTTCCTTTCCATTGGAACACCAGACTGGCTACCTTGATCCATCAGTTCATCCCTGGGTAAAATAGGTTTCAGTGCAATGCTATTTCCTTTATCCCTGAGTATGCAGAAAGTGTTAAAATAGCAGACAGAAACCTCTGAACACAGGCAGAATATCCTGTCATTGAGGCACACAAAAAATGAGAGAAAGGGCTGGTTATATACAGATAAGAAAGCATGAGGAATAGAGCTGGAACAGACCATTTTGGCTAGTTGTTAGTGGTTCTAGGAGACAGTAAGTTCATTACTAAGGCAATGGCTCCCCACTGAGAAGTGTATGATCTAGGCAGCAAGTACAAAAGCCCTGGGGTAGCACTTTGCTGCAGAGTCTCAGAGAGTCAGTGTAGTTAATGTAGTAGGGAGTACGGTGTTGCAGAAGTCATGCTCAGAATATGACAGACTTCCTCACAACAGCCTTATGGACTGATCTAGAGAACTCAGGTATTTCAAGAAGCTACTAGTGGTGCTTTAAACAGAATCGTTCCTCCATGTATATATTTGCAAAGGTGCGAGGCATTGTCCTCCCAAATGTCAAATATACATTCGCCAAATACTTGTTTAGCCCCCCCATTCCCGCTTTGAAGACAGAGGTGAAACACAGGTGAAGTAACCTGTCCAGGTCACCATAGCTGGTCAAAAGCAGAGTCCTGTCCATGGCTTTGTTCTCCATGAACAGTGAATTTCTCCTATAGAACATAGACTTAGATTGGTTAGAGTGACATCACAGTATACACTAAATCTCAGGGATCAGGCAAGATCAAACTGGGCAAAGAATCTGAATGTGCCTTGTTCCTACAAATGTTGATGCTGTGGTAATTAACCTACCTATGCAGTCACCTGCCAATTACTTTTTCACACCCACCCATTCCTGGACAGGTGATTCTCTGTGGTGTAGAAACCCGTATGATCACCCCATGAGAAGGAATCTGGGTTTCTCCAAGTCCTCTGCTTCATGATCTGCTTTCTGGTCACTGCCCTTCTTGAGTTCCTGCTCTAAACTCCATCAACCAGCCAGTTGGGAAAGAAAATTTACCTATTCCTTTCCAAGTAGGAAATCTCTTTGTCCTACTGATCAGGGATGCCAGAGGGGAACTCTGGCTCCTCCCCTCCTCCATAGTGATTACTCCTGCTTGAAGGATATGGGAAGGCATGATTGAGGCTCCAGTCCAGACATTAGTCCTATTGCTCGGATAACCTCTGAATGGGAATTGGGTATTCATGGAAAAATGGGCATCTATCTACTCCCAAATTTTACACATCTCTTAAAGTATTTTAAAGTATTATAGACACTGGTGTGTGTGTGTGTGTGTGTGTGTGTGTGTGTGTGTGTGTTTGTGCAAGTGCACAAGTGAGTATGTCATGGTGTCTATTAGGATGGATATCAGAACTATGCTGACATGGTTTATGGGAAAGGTATATCAGTCTGATTAAGAGAATAGGTCCCATCTCTGGGTGTGGCTGGCAACAGGACCTAAGAATGAACAGCTCTAAGAATGAATGTTACTTATTGTCCCTAAGAGTTAGCTCAACTAGGCCTGTCAGTCACCTGGCAAAGGGACAACCCCTCTAGCAGGCTCATTTTCCTGGAGCCATATTGAGGAGATGGGAAGAACAGTTAAACTCTAGCATGGTGATGTACCCCTTGTTCTCAGAAACCCACCCCTGACTCTGCAGAACCTTGCAGAGCTTTCTTCCCACAGCAATGCAGGACCTGCTCAGAAAAGTGTAACTTTTCCGATTTATGTTTCCTACCTTTCCAGAACCCTAAACATGCCTTTTTTTTTAATGCTCTTGGCTTCCTTGCTGTTTCTCTATAGTTGCCCAACCCCCCTTTGCCAAATCACATCTTCATAACTATGTGGTTTTCGCTCCTTCTTTATCTTCTTCCTCTGGACAGCTGCCAAGATCCACTGCCTGCCTCCACTGGAGTTTTCCCCTTAGAATTGGATAAAGGATGTCCTTGAGCTTCTTTCTGACTCTGTTTATCAATTAATTTATTAACAAGTCTAAGAACTCAAAATAGGGGTCTCTAATTTCCTCAGTACCAACTGGCAGGCAACACAATTGTCCCCACAGGCTTCAGTGATGGCATGAATTCTGCTCTTTAGGAGTATATGGATTTGGAAATGATGCTAGCCACTTGCTATCTTTAGTGTGGACAATTACAATATTCTACATAACATGGTTTTATGACAAATGATACTCATATCCATAGGATGGACTTTTAGGCTATGGTTTGAATGCACATTATAATAAAAACTAACCGAAGATGAATTTTACCCAGTCAATGTATCCATGCTTTGCATAATTTTCAAAGTGCTGAAGAGCAGACATTTCTGCATTGTCTTGTCAGTAATATAAATTGGCTGTGGCTTCTCTGAGGCAAATTATTAATATAAAATACAAATTTTATGATTTTGAAAGAATACTTCAACCTTCCCTTATAGACATGTGTTTACAAGGTATACTATTGTACCAATAGAAAGCATGGCAATGGAACTGAATTCCTTCATCTCCTTCTGTTCTTTCTCTAGCCTCTCCATTGGGGGCCTTGTGCTCAGTCCAATGGTTGTCTGAGAGCATCCACCTCTCTGCTTGTCAGGACCTGGCAGAGCCTCTCAAGAGAGAGCTATATGGAATCCCATAGGAGACCAACCATATGAACCACCCAGTACTCCTAGAGCTCTCAGGGACTAAACCACCAACCAAAGAGCACACATGGAGGGACCCATGGCACAAATGCATATGGAGCAGAGAATGGCCCTGTGGAACATCAATGAGAGGAGAGGCCCATGTTCCTAAGAAGGCTCAATAGGGGAATGTCACTACAGGTTAGAGTGGGAGTGGGTGGGTTGGTGAGCACGGGGAGGGGGGATCTGTTTTCACGGGGGAAATCAGGAAAGGGGATAACATTTGCAATGTAAAGAAAATATCTAATAAAAAAAGAAATGAAAAAAAGGAACTAAATTGCTATCATTTGATATCTGGTGAGATAAGATTTTAAGGCATCCCTGTCATGGTTCTTTTTGTTGATATAAAACTCAAACATTAGAATTTGACTACTTTCAATACGATGCCCTATGAACCAAGTTTCCTCTAAATGTGGTCAAGTAAAGATCTGACTCGTCTTATCAACTGTGAGAAAGAAAACCCCAGATAAGAAGCAGTGTGATAAACACAAGACTCCTGGAAGGACCCTCCATGTTCATAGACCAGTGGACAGGTCGTAATATCAGCTCTGCCAAGAGATTGGAATTTCATAGGTTCAGAGGTCATTTATCATGGGCAGGTTTCAACATCAGAAACAACCTTTCCTTGCCACACTCTGCACTTGAACATGTCTCTTAGAGTAATATCTTCATAGAAGCTACTGACTTTGATGGGTATTGAATTGAATCTGTACATTGCTTTAAGCAAAATGTCCATTTTTTCTATATTAATCCTGCCTATCCAGGAGCATAGGAAATCTTTCCATCTTCAGAGATTTTTTATTTCTTTCTTCAGAGGTTTGAAGTATTTGTCATACAGATCTTTCACTTGCTTGGTTGGAGTCCCACCAAGGTATGCAATATTATCTGTGACTATTGTGGTGGGTGTCATTCCCCTAATTTCATTCCCAGCTTGTTAATCCTTTGAGTAGAGGAAGGCTACTGATTTGTTTGAGTTAAATTTGTATACAGTCACTTTGCTGAAGTTTATCAGCTTTAGGTGATCTCTGGTGGAGCTTTTGGTGTCAAGTAGGTAAACTATCATATCATCTGTAAACAGTATTTTGACTTCTTCATTTCCAAATTGTATAACATTGACCTCCTTTTGTTGTCTAATTGTTCTGGCTATGACTTCAAGTACTATAATGAATAGATAAGGAGAGAGTGGACAGATTTGTCTGGTCGCTGATTTTAGTGGCATTACTTCAAGATTTTCTCAATTTAGTTTGATGTGGACTACTGGTTTGCTGTATATTCCTTTGATTATGTGTAGGTATGGGCCTTGAATTCTTTATCTCTCCAAAACTTTTAACATGAAACAAGACTGAATTTTATCAAATGCTTTTTCAGCATCTAATGAAATGATCATGTGAGTTTTGTCTTTAAGTTTGTATATGTAGTGGATTACAATGATGTATTTCTGTATATTGAACAGTCGCTGGATCCCTGGGATGAACCCTCCTACTTCATTGAGGTGACTGATCATTTTGATGTGTTTTTTTTTTATTTGATTGGCAAGAATTTTATTGAGTATTTTTGCATCAATGATCATAAGGGAAATTGGTCTGAAGTTCTATTTCCTTGTTTGGTCTTTGGTTTAGGTGTAAACATTACTATGACAACATAGAATGAACTGGACAGTATTCCTTGTGTTTCTATTTTGTGGAATAATTTGTCGAGTGTAAGGATTAGGACTTCTTTGAAGATCTGATAGAATTGCTCACTAAATCCATCTCGTCCTGGGCTTTGTTTGGTTTGGAGAATGTTAAAGACTGCTTCTATTTCCTCAGGACACATGCAACTACTTAGAGGGTTTACCTGATCCTGTTTTAACATGGGCACCTGTCCATTTTATCCAGATTTTCCAATTTTGTTGAGTATGAGCTTTAATAGTAGGATCTGATTTTTTTGAACTTCCTCCTGTTGTTATGTCTCCCTTTTCTTTTCTGATTTTATTAACTTGGGTAGTGCCTCAGTGTCCTCTGGTTACTCTGGCTAAGGTTTTATCTATCTTGTTGATTTTCTCAAAATAGCAGTTCCTGGTTGTTTTTACTTTGCATAGTTCTTTTTAGTTCTCTTTGGTTGATTTCAGCCCTGAGTTTGTTTACTTCCTAGCATCTACTCCTCTTGGGTGTATTTGCTACTTTTTGTTCTAGAGCTTTGAGGTTTGCTGCCATGATGCTAGTGTAAGCTCTCTCCATTATCTTTTTTTTATTGAATATATTCTTCATTTACATTTCAAATGTTTAAACGTTTCCCGATTTCCTCCTTCCCATAAAACCCCCAACCCATCCTCCTACAACCTACCTCCAACAAAATGCCCCTCTGCACAACCCACTCACACCTAACCCAAACCCCCTTGATTTCCCCATGCTGGAGAATCTATGGAGCCTACACAGGACCAAGTGAAGCAGACAAGTGGGGCTGGAACCAAGTGTACCCTTTGTTGGTGGCTTAGTTCCAAGGAGCCCTGTGGTGTTTCAATGGCCAACATCATTTTTCTTCCCATGGAGCTGCAAGCCCCTTCAGTTTCTTCAGTCCTCCCTCCAACTCCTCCACTGGTGACTCCTTATTCACTCCAATGGTTGGTTCCTAGCATCTGCCTCTATATCTGTAAGGCTCTGGCAGTTCCCCTCAGGAGACAACCATAACAGGCTCCTTTCAGCAGGCAATTGAGGTCATTCATAATAGTGTTGGTGTTTGGTGACTGTTTATAGGATGAATTCCCAAGTAGTACAGTCTCTATGTGGCCTTTCCTTCAACTTCTGCCCAAATCTTTGTCTCCACAATTGGTCCTCTGATTAATATGTTTTTCTCTCAAAAATACCAAAGCACCAACATTTAGGTCTTCCTTCTTCTTGAGCTTCATTTGGTCTGTGAATTGTATCTTCTTTATTATGAACTTTTGAGCTAATATCCACTTATTAGTGGGTGCATATATTTGTGCTCTTTTGTGATTGGTTTACCTCATTCAGGACGGCACTTTCTAGTTCCTTCCATTTGCCTAAAAATTTCATGAATTCATTGTTTTTCATAGCTGAATTGTACTCCATTATATAAATATACCACATTTTCTGTATCCATTCCTCTGTTGAAGGTCATCTGGGTTATTTCCAGCTTCTGCCTGCTATAAATAAGAATGCTGTGAACATAGTGGACCATGTGTCCTTATTACATGTTGGATCATCCTCATGGTATATTGCCCAGGATTAGTATATAGTTGGAGCTTTGCACCATCCACCCAGTATGGGTATATATGTATGGGGTTGAAGCTTTGCTCCATCCATCAAATGTGTGTATGTGTATGCACACACACACACACACACACACACACACACACAGACATATATATATATATGAAAAATAATTTGAGCTTCTTAAATCTTGCTTCTTCCACCAAGTGTGGAAATGTATCTGTGCCTGCTTTACATGACACCACGCCTACATTCACACATGCTAAAGACACTGTCACAGCTACTCTTGGATAGACAGACAGACAGACAGAAAGAAAGACAGATGCCTACTGGGCATGTCTTTTAGCGTGTATGAGACCTTAAAGCCCACCTCCTCCAGTATCAACCTTCCTCCAACAAGGAAATACCTACTCCAACAGGGATATACTTCCTAATACTGACTACGGGCCTATGGGGACCAATTGCATTAAAATTACTACACCTACCGAGCTGCCTGCATACATATATTCAGCGATGAGTGATAAACCAAGAAAGAGGGGGGATGGAAAGAGAAAGAAATAGATGATAGAAAGATAGTTGTCTACATAACTACATAAATACATCCATTCATGCATTCATACTTATATACATAGATGATGATAGAAAGAAATATATGTGATGATAATCTAAACACTAAGGACAAGATGTCTTTATTGCACACACACACACACACACACACACACACACACGTGCGCGCGCGCACACACACACACACACACACACACACACACACACACACGCGCGCACACACACACATACACGGAGCATAGTTTACTATCCCTAATTAAGACATAATGATTGGACATTCAAACTGAAAAATCTTCTACAAACACACCCACAAAAGACACAATGTTGATTTGATGTTTTTCTCTTTTTTCGTTTCTTTCTGGCCAATTTTAAGAATTGCTCCCTAAAAACTCTCTCATACATGATCATAGTTTCAGCTATTAGTGTATACTAACTGATACTTATAATCTACTACATAGCAATGCTACAGAAGGTACTTATAGTGTTGGAGATATTCAGTCATACACCCTCAGCTCCAAGATATATCTTTTTAAGTCACATCAGTAAGAAATGATCTTCCAAATGACTTTGAATGAAACTGTCATCTTGTGGAAAAGAATACAACGCAGGAGGAGTTTTGCACATAAAATATATATTCATGAGAATATTGGTTAAAATAATTACATTTGTCAAATAGAATTACATAGTGTGTGTCTCTGAAACAATGATAAAAAAGTTATGCATAGGCAGAGTGCACTCCACCATCTTTGCTCCAGTGTCCAGGTAGTTGGGACCGCCAGGCTCGGAGACAGACAGGCATAATATCGCTTCGGTCTCCGGCAGCTTGTGTGTAACCTGCTCCAAGAGCTGGGCAGATCTGCAGTAACCAGTGCGCCAGCTCTGCTGTGGGACTTCTGCCTTGCAGAGGGACCCCCTCCATCTGCACTGGGCTGGAGCCTACCAGCTTCCCTTTGGCGACCTCTGTTCCGGGATCTACCTCACTGAGGAGACAGGTATCCAGGTTCACCCCAATATAACATCGCTTGGGACACGGCCTGTTGGGGCTTCCATCTGCTCCTAAGAACTGGACAGCGCTGTGGTCCTCCGGGCGCCAGTTCTGCTGTGGGCCATCCCCACTGCAGGGTGACCTGCACAGTCGAGAGAGTGCAGAGTGCACTATGCTGTCTTTGCTCCAGTGTCCAGGTAGTTGGGACCGCCAAGCTCGGAGACAGACAGGCATAATATCACTTGGGCCTCAGGCAGCTTGTGTGCAACCTGCTCCCAAGAGCTGGGCAGGTCTGCAGTAATCGACATGCCAGCCCTGCTGTGGGACTTCTGCTCTGCAGAGGGACGCCCCCTCGCACCCCCTCCCCTGGAGAGATCACACACCCCTGCACAGGGCAGGAGCCTACCAGCCTCCCTTTGGTGACCTCTGCTCTGGGAATCCACTACGCTGAGCCTTTGGATATGCAGGGACTCCCCAATATAACATCGCTTGGGGCAAGGCACATCAGGGCTCCAAAGTCACTCAGGAGCAGGGCAGGCCCCAGGAATCGGTGTCTGTCCTGCGCAGATCTCATGCAGACACTAAGAGAGCACAAATGCCAGCCTAGACTATTATACCCAGCAAAACTCTCAATCACCACAAATGGAGAGACCAAGATATTCCATGATAAAACCAAATTTTCACAATATCTTTCCACAAACCCAGGCCTGCAAAGGATAATAGGTGGAAACCGCCAATACAAGGAGAGAAACAACACCCTGGAAAAAATGAGATAGTAACCTTCTTGAAATCAAACCCGAAAGTAGATAACCACTCAAACATAAAGATAGCGTCAAGAATGGCAGGTGGCAATAATCACTATTCCTTAATCTCTCTTAATATCAATGGTATCAATTCCCCAATAAAAAGACAGACTAACAGACTGGATACGTAAACAGGACCCAGCATTTTGCTGCATGCAGGAAACGCACCTCAGTGTCAAAGACAAACACTACCTCAGAGTAAAAGGCTGGAAAAAATTTTACAAGCAAATGGTCCCAAGAAACGAGCCGGAGTAGCCATCCTAATATCAGATAAAATTGACTTCCAAACTAAAGTCATCAAAAAAGGCACAGAAGGACACTACATACTGATCAAGGGAAAAATCCACCAAGAAGAACTCTCAATTCTGAATATCTATGCTCCAAATGCAAAGACACCCTCATTCTTAGCAGTGCTAAGAGGAAAATTCATAGCCCTGAATGCCGCCAAAAAGAAACGGGAGACAGCATACACTAGCAGCTTAATGGCACACCTGAAAGCCCTGGAACAAAAAGAAGCAAATACACCAAAGAGGAGTAGAAGGCAGGAAATCATCAAACTCAGGGCTGAAATCAATTAAGTAAAAACAAATAAAACCATACAAAGAATCAACAAAACAAGGAGTTGGTTCTTTGAGAAAATCAACAAGATAGATAAGCCCTTAGCTAGACTAACCAGAGGGCACAGACAGTATCCAAATTAATAAAATCAGAAATGAAAAGGGAGAGATAACAACAGAAACTGAGGAAATTCCAAAAAATCATCAGATCCTACTACAAAAGCCTGTATTCAACACAACTAGAAAATCTCGAGGAAATGGACAATTTCCTTGACAGATACCAAATACCAAAATTAAATAAGGATCAAATAGACCATCTTAACCATCCTATAATCCCTGAAGAAATAGAAGTCGTCATTGGAAGTTTTCCAACCAAAAAGAGCACAGGTCCAGATGGTTTTAGTGCAGAATTCTATCAGACCTTCAAAGAAGACCTAACACCAATATTCTTCAAACTGTTCCACAAAACAGAAACAGAAGGAACACTACCCAACTCGTTCTGTGAAGCCACAGTTACACTAATACCAAAAACACACAAAGATCCGACAAAGAAAGAGAATCTCAGGCCAATCTCTCTTATGAATATCGATGCAAAAATACTCAATAAAATTCTTGCCAACCGAATCCAAGAACACATCAAAACGATCATTCACCACGATCAAGTAGGCTTCATCCCAGGGATGCAGGGATGGTTCAATATAAGGAAATCCATCAATGTAATCCACTACATAAACAATCTCAAAGAAAAAAACCACATGGTCATCTCATTAGATGCTGAGAGAGCATTTGACAAAATTCAGCATCCTTTCATGCTAAAGGTCTTGGAAAGATCAGGAATTCGAGGCCCATATCTAAACATAGTAAAAGCAATTTACAGCAAACCGGTAGCCAACATCAATCTGAATGGAGAGAAACTTGAAGCAATCCCACTGAAATCAGGGACTAGACAAGGCTGCCCCCTCTCTCCACATCTTTTCAATACAGTACTTGAAGTTCTAGCTAGAGCAATTAGACAACAAAAGGAGAAGAAATACAAATTGGAAAGGAAGAAGTCAAACTATCACTATTTGCAGACGATATGATAGTATACATAAGCGACCCAAAGAACTCCACCAGAGAACTCCTACAGCTGATAAACAACTTCAGCAAAGTGGCCGGATATAAAATCAACTCAAGCAAGTCAGTAGCCTTCCTATACTCAAAGCATAAGCAGGCTGAGAAAGAAGTAAGAGAAATGATACCCTTCACGATAGCCACAAACCATATAAAGTATCTTGGTGTGACTCTAACCAAACAAGTGAAAGATATGTATGACAAGAATTTCAAGTCTCTGAAGAAAGAAATCGAAGAAGACCTCAGAAGATGGAAAAATCTGCCATGCTCGTGGATTGGCAGGATTAATATAGTAAAAATGACCATCTTGCCAAAAGCAATATACATATTCAATGCAATCCCCATCAAAATCCCAACTCAATTCTTCATAGAGTTAGAAAGAGCAATTCAAAAATTCATCTGGAATAACAGAAAACCCAGGATAGCTAAAACTATTCTCAAGAGTAAAAGAACCTCTGGGGGAATCAGTATTCTGGACCTCAAGCTATACTACAGAGCAATAGTGTTAAAAACTGCATGGTATTGGTACAGTGACAGGCATGTAGATCAATGGAACAGAATTGAAGACCCAGAAATGAATCCACACTCCTATGGTCACTTGATCTTTGACAAAGGAGCTAAAACCATCCAGTGGAGAAAAGATAGCCTTTTCAACAAATGGTGCTGGCTCAGCTGGAGGTCAACATGCAGAAGAATGCAAATTGACCCATTCTTATCTCCTTGCACTAAGCTCAATTCCAAGTGGATCAAGGACCTCCACAAAAAACCAGACACACTGAAACTAATAGAAAGGAAACTAGGGAAGAACCTTGAACATATCGGCACAGGGGAGAATTTCCTGAATAGAACTCTAATAGCTTATGCTCTAAGATCAAGAATTGACAAATAGGACCTCATTAAATTACAAAATTTTTGCAAGGCAAAAGACACTGTCAAAAAGACAAAGCGGCAACCAACTCACTGGGAAATGATCTTTACCATCCCTACATCCGACAGAGGGCTAATATCCAATATATACAAAGAACTCAAGAAATTAAACTCCAGAGAGGCAAGTAACCCTATTAAAAATGGGGTACAGAGCTAAACAAAGAGTTCTCACCTGAAGAATATCTAATGGCTGAGAAGCACCTAAAGAGATGTTCATCATCCTTAGTCATTAGGGAAATGCAAATCAAAACAACCCTGAGATTCCATCTCACATCTGTCAGAATGGCTAAGATTAAAAACACAGGAGACAGCAGTTGTTGGCGAGGATGTGGAGAAAGAGGAACACTCCTCCACTGCTGGTAGGATTGCAAGCTGGTACAACTATTCTGGAAAGCAGTCTGGCGGTTCCTCAGGAAACTGTGCATGACACTCCCGGAGGATCCTGTTATACCACTCCTGGGCATATACCCAGAGCCTTTACCTGCATGCAATAAGGACACTTGCTCCACTATGTTCATAGCAGCCTTGTTTATAATAGCCAGAAGCTGGAAAGTACCCAGATGTCCCTCAATGGAGGAATGGATTCAGAAGATGTGGTAGATTTACACAATGGAATACTACTCTGCAATTAAAAACAATGAATTCACGAAATTCCTAGGCAAATGGTCAGAACTTGAAAATATCATCCTTAGTGAGGTAACCCAATCACAAAAGAACACACATGGTATGCAGTCACTGATAAGGGGATATTAACCCAGATCTCGAAATACCCTAGACACAATTCGCATATCAATAGATTTCCAAGAAGATGGAAGGAGAGACCCCTGGTCCTGGAAAGACTGGATGTAGGGGAATGCCAGGACAGAGAAGCGAGAGGGGGTTGAATGGGGAAAAGAGGGAGGGAAGGGGGCTTATGGGACTTTCGGTGAGGGAGGAAATGTGAAAGGGGAAATGATTTTGAATGTAAATAAAAAAAACTTAGAAAAAAAAGGTGAACATTAGAAAAAAATTTATGCATACATTGTGATTTCCAAATAGAGTAGAAAATGTGAAACATTTAGTCAGTAGGTTGATAGTTTTTAACACCAGTAGATGACTTCCATAACAACAAAATAACAAGATATTCTCTTCTAAACTTAAAACAACAACAAAAATAACAACAAGAACAATTAGAAGAGAACAACAACAATCAAAAGTAAGCATGTCATCTGTGGCATCTTCAGAAGGAGGAGTAGCAGTCTGAACATGGTTCCAAGAATGTGGGTGGGTGTCTAGTGCTTTGCCAGCCTGGCAGGATTGTGTTCAACCATCCATGTCTGGATACTAAGGTGGGGACCACTCTGCACTGATGAGGAATGAAATGAAGATGATGAGTGCTACTCCCGGCTCTCCATGCTGCTCTGGAGATCTCAAACCTGAAGAGAGGAATGTTATATTGATAAGCAGGAGAAGGCCCAAAGCCTCTTTGTCCACATTGTGTAAATGTGATGTCTCTTTGAGCCAAGTGGGAGAGTTGGCAACAAGGTACAACCAGAGGCCTGCTGAATAAAGAAGCTAGTATAGAGACATCAGGTAATGAGAAAGGAATGTCTGAAGTACCATTGGCCAGAGGTGGATATTTAAGATCCCATTCATCACAATGTGTATGTGGGCACTATTGATTGTCTCATATTCAGACCAAGAATGTCCCCAACAATAATCAGAGATGTGTGACTAGTGGTCATAAGTGAGAGGGCAAGGAGCAAGGGGAAGAAATATGATTTGACAGTTTTCTTCAGGAAAAAATTGGAAATCTGAAAACACTTTGAAGAGTTAAAGCAGCATGTTTGGTTGGGTAGTTTAAATTTGCATACTCATTCCTTGACATGAGATAAAAGTCGCATCCTACCTCATGCAATGGAGCACATTCCAGGTAATCCTTTAGCAACTAGCAGCTCCTCATCACAGACTAGAGCATCTGTCCACTGTAGAGGATGTGGTTCCCAGTCAGGCAGCAGTCTGAGCATTTATCAGAAAACTTGGTTGACAGTTCCACACTGATTCTCCTTCTTAAGGATATGTTCATCTGCTAGGTCTAGGTATGAAATGTGGGGAACACATCATTTTAGTTTCTGCCTTGAGACAATGAACTTCTATTCTGGACTGTACTTGCTAAGCTTGGACTCTGGAAATTTAAGCCTGGAAGGTCTGGCATTCCCTTCATGTGTATTGAAATATTATATATCCTAATGGTAGGGTGGGGAATGTCTGAAAACCCTGCATCAGAGGACACTTCCTTGGCCAGAAAGACATATTTGAAGACAGCTTAGAAAAAATAAAATCTGAGGCTCCGTGATAAATCAGAAGCAGTAAATTGGAATCCCTTTGGTCACAAGAGAAGGATTTGAAGACCAATTAAATAGGCTTAGTAAGTCTACTCCCACAGGAGAATATTTAGAATGTCTGAGAACCCTTTGGATATTGGTGGTCTGCAGTTCTCTATTAGAATGATTAGGTCTGAGATTCTATTGGTAAGAACAGAAATATTTGGGGTATGTAATTATATTTAGGGAGAGGGAATAGTCTCAAATCCAATTCAGTAAAAGAGGATACTCCCATTTCCTTGGGTAGGTGGAGACTTATTCAGTATCCTTGTTTGTAGAAGAGGAATTGTTTCTGTGCCTCTGGTGTCAGGTGTTAGACTTAAAATGCTCTAAATTAGAGGGATTAGTTAATAGCCCCCCAGGATTGCATGGAATAATCTCAACCTCTCTTACTTTATATCTACAGCCCTATTGAGCAGATGTTGAAGGTTGATTGATACCTTGAGAATTCTAGGACATTCCAGGCATTCACTCCTTCATCAGCTCCAAACTTGAAATCACAATCTAGAATACACATCATCTGAATGTCCAATATAGGCATTACAGCAGTCTTAGAAGTCTTCTAAGAGTCTGCAATGCAGTAGTCTCAGGTTTATTGTCTTCCTCAAATATATGTTCATCCACACATTCCTCTGCATGGAAGGCAGGACATCTCTATCTAAGGGAACACAACAAAGACAGTAATCTTATTTCCCCTTGCCTTCATACTCCTTTGTTTGGGACCAGAGTCCAGAGTGCTCAGAAATCTCTTAAGTCAGAATAGTGCTGCCAAGGTCACAAAAATTGGAAATTTGAGGTAGGAGATGTACTGGGAAGATAGGGAATTGTGAGATTTCCTCAATCAGACAGGCCAGGTCTATAGCCCTCTCTGTTGTAAATGTCTAAATCATGTAAGATGGGGAAAGAACTTGGGCAGCTTTGCACAGAAGTAGGACTTTTGTGCCTTTATCAAAGAGGAAATGTGCCAGACTTCATGGGTATAAGGTTGTTGAAGCACCCTGGCCATAAGCAGGATTTCTGAGAAACTCTGTGCAAAGGAGAAATTCTATACCTTTTTGTCAAAGGGGCAAAATCTCTGGCTATTTTCAATAAAATAAGAAAGACAATTTCACATTGGAGAAAATGTAAATACCTTGTGGAGCAGAGGAAGTTCCAGTATTGCTTGATCAGCTTCCGAATCCTTTTCAGTATTTATAATGTCCATATATTTTGTGTGCTGTGTGAAATTCCGGGCAGCAATGGCTCCATTATTCCAACTAGTTGGATGGTTATCATTAGGCATTGAAGCCTTTGGTTAGATTAGATAAGGCCAAGGCCCCTTTCTTCAGTGGAGGAATGTCTTAGAATATACGTAGCAGGAATAAGTTTGGAAGTAATCCTAGACAGTTGAGATATAGAAGGCACACAATGTCAATTGAAAAAGATCTATTGATACCTTACAAGAGTGGATAGGCATGAGACCCTCTTGGGAAACAGTAAAGATTTCAGGTCGATGTGGGCATTAGGAGAAGGCTTTGTTGTCCCCTAGACAGAGAGGAAAGAGGAAATAATGATGAGTAGGTGTGGAATGTCTTAGGCTCCCATAGGCAGAGGGAGAGACACTGAAGCCCTGTGATGAAGGAATACATTTATAGACCTCTTTGACAGAGGGTATGAATTTGAGGACCATTGCATTGAAAAGAGTTATTCTGATGTCCCCTTCAGATGAGGAAGTGAATGTGAGATTCAGTTAAGTGGAATGTTTGTGATCTTCTTTATCAGTAAGAGAATGGTTTGGAATTCTTTTTGGTCAGAGAGGATAATTATTGAGGTCATTTTTGACTGGACATGGAGTTTTGAGTCTGGGGCAGGTAGAGATGATCTCAGGCCCTGTCAGGCTTACAAGATAGATATTGGACCCTCTTAGATACAGAGGGAGCATTTGATATATAAAGGAGAGAAATTTGTGGTCTAAGTATTGATGTTTAGGATTAGAAGTTTGAAGCAGACATGAATACTGCTTAAAGTCCCAGTCCTCTTTAAGGACAATAGAGTGTTCTAGCCTGCCTTGAGCAGAGGAAGTGGGACTGCTTGACAGTTTAGAAGAGTCCCATCTTCAGTTGCTCCATGGTAGGCCTGGCAGCAATCCAAGGATTATTCGTCAGTCATGATTGTTAGTCTCTAAGTCCTCTTAAAGCTTATCATCAGTTATATGGGTATGTGCATGAAAGACAGATGACCTAAGTTTTAGGCTCTGCCAGTGCAGGGCGGAATTAAGTTTAGTCCCTTTGGTCCCACATAGATTTTCCTTGAGACCAAAGTTAGAGGCAAATAATCTAAATCTCATGATTGGAGAGTTATGTATGAGGCACATGTGTAAGTGGAGGATGCTGTGAGGATACTTTGATCTTGGTCCCCTTGGGCAAAATGAAAATGCTGAGGTCCCAATAGTAAACTCCAGTCATTCTTATAACTGATCTTGGATAGAGAAGGAAGGTTTTGGGTATTATTTGTAACAACAGAAAGGCCTGAGGACCACTTATCCCAGGTAAAGTGCTAGTGACACTTCAAACAAAGGTCATAGTGTGAGATGCCTGGAAAATAGATGCAGTTTGTGTAGCCTGTATTCATAATTGCAACTTCTGGTGTCATTCTGAAATGCTTTGCTTAGAAAGAAAGTGCCTGTCCATGTCTAATCAAATAGTAAGATCCAGTCACCACATTGTGCTGAAGGGAAAAATCTACTTTACCTCAGGTAGTGGAAGAACATTATGGTATTATGTCATTTGAGTCCATCAGTTCTTCCAAACTTCCATGATCCATATACTGTTTATACTGCTGGGAAGAACATAAGAAGCAATCAGCATGCACCTCCAACAGGGGGTAATGGTTGTCTGAACTCTGAGGCTCCCTCAAAGTTGTGTTGATCTTCACACATCCTTAAATTAGAGACAGGAACACTGCATTTCTGTCAACCACCTGTAGGAAGTTTACATGCAGATGATTTTTATCTTTCTATTTTCTGGCCTTTCTCCTATAATCAGAAAATAGTGAGTTCCCACTGTGAGGTTGAAATTGTGTTTGCCTGGCAATCTTGGTCACAGAGATTGGCACTAAGGAAATATGAGTTTAAAGTCAAGTGTATGGTGCCCTTGGAATTAAGCAATGATCTTGGGCATCCCATAGCTAGAGGCTACATCTGAAGCTCCTATGCTATAGATGGAATGAATGAGACCCTCTCATTCTCAGAGACCTGAGGTCTCTGTCATAACTGTTCCATGGAGCATATACTCTTGGCCAGGGACTGGACATCTATAGTTCTTGTGGTTGAAAGAGGAAATCATGGATTCCTTTTGCACTACACTGAACTGCATGTGAATAGATCTGATTCTAGCTTCTACAGAGGGAATGGCATAAGGATTATTTAGTCTTGGGCATCTTTTGTCACAAGAGAAATGTCTTAATCCCACTGTCAGAGAAACAGAAATTTTGAGTGACTTTCCACTAAATGAGCACTATAGTCCTCCTTGGGCAAATGGGGAAGGTCTGCAGTAGGTTAATTGTAGGAGAGAGGTATGACATTCTCTTCAGTGAAGTTAAAGGACTGAGGTAACTTGGGAGAGAGAAAGCACTGGGCCGCTTACAAAAAAGAGAAAACTTTGAGACCTGGTTGTGCAAAGGAATATGTTAGAAAACCCTTGAAAAGGGGGTGAGTGCCATGCAACATTATGGTAAACATGAATGTCCCTGTCACCTTGATCAGTAGAGGGAGATCCCACCACTGATCTTCAGCTTCCAACTCTTCTGTAGTGGGTAGAAGTTCTTGTGTTTAGTCTGAGGGAGTTCAGGCAACAACCCAAGTCTGTTTCAAACAGCCTGGATGGCTGTCCCTGGCTGTTTGCCTTCTTTCAGTTTATCTTAATATGTTCACATATGAGCAGCAACAATGCAATTGGATTGAAGAGCATAACCTAATTTTCAGTTGGTAATTCTTCACATAGGACCTAGAACCTCAAACAAGAGAGGAACATTATATTTCTCTAGGAGTTATGGTAAAAGGTGAAAGGTTTGAAATCTCCCTTATTTAGAGAATATACATATGGTGTAGTTCAAAGACTTAAGAGAATATTTGAAGACAAAAGGCATGATAGACTATTATTCAAAAGAGCATATCTAATGTCACCCTTGGAATAAAGGGATGAGGAATCTCACTTTGGTCAATGACAGCGGTTCAAATTACATCTTGCAAAGGTGAGTAAGATCTAAGGCCACATTATTGGGGAAGGGAAGGACTGAGGCAGAGTTCTCACAGCTACAGTGTGAAGTATCTGGGGAGCAGAGGAGTTCTGAGAAATTCTTCTCAGAATGAGAAGTTCTAAGACCAACTTCAATGAAGGAGAAATCCTGAATGTCTTAGTTTAGTTTATAAGGTAGAGGTCCCCAGTCATATTTTGCAGAACAGAAATATTCAGTTCACCCATGGTCAGCAAGGGAAGGTTCTAGGCTACACTGGGTACTAGAAAAATGTTCAAACTCTGCCTCACTAGCTTCCAAGTATTTTCCCCATATGCATACCCTGTGTGAAATCTTTGAGTCTAGGCAATGTCACAACAGACTTCATACAGGATAAGTAGTTATGCAAGCATTGATGTTTCCTCAAGGCCGTGTTCAGCTGCACATATCTGTGAATAAATGATAGGAACAGTGCATTTTGATGACCAACTTTGAGACAAAGAGAATGAGAGCCAATTTCAGATTTCTGTCTTCTCTCCTATGATCTAAAAGGAGAAAAAGTTGAGGTGCCATTGGTTGCAAATGTGTTGTATGGATTTCATGGACAGAGGGGTTAACTTTAAAGCAAACTTAGTTAATAGGGGTGGTTGTGAGGCATGGACTGCTAAGAAGTTCTGATATTTCTTTAGTAGCTCAAGAAAACTTGAAATACCCTAGTGTAGAGAGTGGAGATCTGAAAAACCCCTTTGACACAGGAGTTAGTTTTAAGAGTCCTTTCAATAAACTTTGGATTCCTAGGGTCCCTTTTGCAGAAACTGAGGTCTAAAATCCACTTGGTGAATGGAGGTAGACAATAGCCCCACAATCCTACTGGGAAGACATGGAAGATCAAATGTTCTTTTATGTTGAACATGTGGTATATGGCTCCCTTAATCTGCCAGCCATTTTAGGAAAAAGAACCCAAGGTCACTTGGCAGAAATAGGAATATATATGGACCATGTAAGGCATAATACCTGTTTAGGGCCCCATTGGGCAAATGGGGTCTAGGGCAATGTTAGTCATAGGAGACTTCTACCATTCTGTTCAATGTAGGAAGAAGGAATAACTTAACACTGGGAAATGTGAGCCCCATGTAAGAGAGGAAACCTCTGAGGCCCAATTGACAAGGGAAGATGAAATCTTCAGGCAGAGTGAAGTTGCCATATACACTCTGTCAAAGGTAAAGGTCCCTGGTACCTTATATAGTGGCAAAGTTTCCAGCAGTGATCATAAGTTTCCAATTCTTATTAAGAGTTTTGTATCTTTAAATTTTGGGTTCATTCTGGTAGAGAGGAGCCAGCAATTTCTGCCCTTTTCCCAAGGGTTTGGATGATTGTTGCTGGCCAGGTTACTTCTAGTGTGCTCATCTGTTCAGATCTAGGCAGAAATGTTGACGTTATTACATTTCTATTGACTTGCTGGCACAGGTTCTATGCTCTGATTCTAAACTTGCACTAGGGGACCTCAAAGCCAAGTGAACTAGAATCCCTTATTTACAGAATGAGCCACGTTTGGAATTATGCCTGATAAGTTAGTTACAAGACTATTTGACCACATCATGGCTCTATCTTTGAGAGAGAGAATATGCTGGGAGGATAAAAAAGTTTAGGAAGGTCACAGATTCCCTCAAGAGAAAGGATACCTTGGGAATTGGAAGAAGGTGCAGACCATACCTTATCAGGTGCAAATGTCCTCACAGTCCAGAATACCTATGTGTTCTGAGACTCTGAGGTGAGCTTGCCAGCAATCAGAGCATTTTTCTTACAAACTTGTTGGTAATCTCTGGCTCTATCTTCTCTCCAAGCTGTCCAGAGGCACCCAGGCATGGGCAACAAAGATGGAAGTGCTCCATTTCAAGGGACAGTCTTAAAGATAGAACTTAGATTAGGGCTCAGATTTTTACTGTCATCACCCAGGACATCATTTCAGAATGGTCTGCCCTCCCTTCAGTCATTAAGGCATGCCTGGCCATCCAGGTCAGAAGGGAAACTTTATGATCTCCTAGAGGAAAAGAACTGAGGATTCTATGGATAGAAATGGATTCTCTGAGGAAACCATTGTCACGGGATGTTGATTTAAAATTTCCTTGAGAAAAAATGAACATCTGTGTGAGTTTTCAGATCAGTGGTTTCTCTTTAACCTCCTTAAACAGAAGAATTTGTATTAAACCCCCTTCAAATTTAAGGGAGTATCTACATTTCCCTTATTCAAAGTAGATAGAATGTATGTTTCTTCCTTGGCACAATATTTAAGTCAAAGATTCTTCATTGCATCATTTGTGAACCTAGAGTTTACCTTGAACTGAAGAAAAAATCTGGGAAACATTAGGAAAAATATCTGAGGCTCAATCCATAATATCAGGAAGTTGTGTGAGATTCCTCAACCTAAATGAATGTCTAAGCCTCCGTTAGCCAAAGTGGAATGGTCTGAGTCTCCCTTTGCTTCAGTGGGAAGATATGATGCCTCTTTAAACAAAGGTAGAAGGAATGAGTACCCCTGGGAAGAAAAGAGGTGCTGAGACCCTTGTGATAGGAGAGAAGATCAGAGTATAAAAAAAATCCCATAGTATTTTGAAGAAAAATCAAATTGCTTACCTTAGCTCCCAAAGTCCTAACATAGTCTCACCTTCTGACTGTTCATCACAGTCTAGGGTATCCCTATCTTTAGCTGAACTGGCAGGAGACCAAATATAGATACCATGATTCATGAAGAAAACTTGGGTATATCTCCTCAGTATGAATGCCTCTTATGAATTATGTTCAACCAACTAGAACTGAGTTAGACTGATGTTTTCATACCATTTCATGTGACTTTACTCAAGGAACTGGCCCAAGGTTCCAGGATTGGCTTCTGGAGTAACACTCCTTTATCAGAGATAAAATATCCCACGGGCTCTTGAGACTGGATTTTTAGGAGGGCCCATTGGGTAAAAGGGATAACTTTTAAGACCTCAGTCATCAGAGGAAGAAAAATACCAAAATTTTGGAAAGGAAAAAGGCCCTCAACCCTGTTGGACATGGGGAATAGGCCTGTATACCTCTGTCGAGGAGGTTGGTCCAGGAACTTCAGAGAACTCTAGAAAGTTCCTATCTCTGAGGAATTTACTGCAGACTTGACAGCAATCTGAGGTTTCTTCTGACAAGTCGGTCAAAGTCCCTTCATCTGTTCCCTATTTAAACTTACAATATGCCACACAAGTGTGGATATGGAGGACAGTTAGCTTTCTGGTGAGCAGCTTAAAGAGAGATGCCCTTGGATCCAGGCTGAGGTTTTTATTCATTGGCCATGGGATTTGAATCCAGAGCTCTCTGAGGATTTTGTTTTGTTTTCGTTAATTTTGGTTTGGTTTTGGAGGTTCATAGGTATATTTCCAAACCAACAAGGTCTGAGGGAGAAGCTCTGGTCTCTCTTAGTTGAAGTGTAGACCTGAGTCAGCCATGAACAAAGAGAGAAGCTCCTGTGCATTCTTGGTCACAAGGATTCAGTCTGAAGCACACTACAACTGAGCCTGAATGTGAGAGACACACTCCTCAGTCACAAGGTCAGTTCTGTATCTTGCTTCAGGAGAGGGGCATGTCACAGAACCCTGCAGTGCAGACGGAGGAAGAATAAAGTGTTTTTATTTAGGTCAGTCAACCCCTTTGGCATACGCTTAATGTCATGGGCTACTGTGGTTAGAGGGAAATAAGTCCAAAGCACTCTTCAAAAGATAATCAAACTAGGTTTCATCCCCATTGAAGTTATGGGTTAATTTGCTTCTGACTTGATGGAGTTATTAGGTGTAAACATAAAATGCCCTGCTCCTAGAAGGGTACATCTGAGTCCCCCTTGTGATTTTATCAATGGTATTCCATGCTTATAGCAAAAGGGCTATATTTGTGGCCTTCTTAAGATGTTGTCCAGGTCTGAAGTCCTTTGCTTATTATGTCATCACTTTCAGGGCCTCTTCAGTCACTCAGGACCTATGTCACACCTTTGTTCTAAAGTGGTAACTCTGAGGGCTATTTGAGCAACTAAAGAATAACTGAGGTTTCAGGTTCTCAAAGGAATTGTATGTTAATGCTGCCCTGAACACTGGGGAGTTTCTGACACATTTGATGTTTAGTGCGTACATCTGAAACCCTCTTGAGTTACTGATGAATGTTGTGAGGCACACTGGTTCTATTTCATGTATGTGAGTATACTCTCCCTGTCTTTAGACACACCAGAAGGTGACATTAGATGCCCATTACAGATGGTGTTCCTGGAAATTAAAGTCAATACCTCTGGAAGAGCAGTCAGTGCTCTTAACTGTTCAGTCATCTCTCCAGCCCTGGCATATTGTTTCTAGGCAGGAAAGTTTGGTCATTGGGGAATATCTGAGGAACCCTGGATCAGAATGGACACATCAGAAGGCCCCTTGGACCACACAGAAAGTTGGAAGATCTGTGATTATGTGGTAGGATTGAACCTTACTTGAGAAGAATGCCTGTAGTGCAATTTTCTTCCTGGTTTAGACAGAGTGTCCGAACACCCCTTGAGACCTTGAGAATGATTTTAGTTCTACTTCAGGCAAGGGGGAAAGTGTAAGTCCTCCTGGTCCTGAAGGAATACATCTGATGATTCTGTACCAGAAACGTGATTTGGAGGACCCAATGCCAGAATGAGAATGTAGATTTATCCACAGAAAATCTACTAAGGATACTTTTCTTTAGAGGCAGAAAATTTCATAGCATGTAAAGGGAAATCAGAAACGCCAGTATCCAGGCAAGATCAATAGTCAATTTGGATTGTAGAGAATATTTCCTTATCCAGACTTCATGGGAACCTAGAACATCCATATCATGCAGGTCAGGTAGCAGTGTAATCAATCTCCAACATGCTAGAAGGTAGGTCCCAGCCAGGTCTCCTGATAAATCAGCTGCCTACTTCTGAACAGTACATGGCTTTCTCATTTCTGCTGGCCAACTTTAGGGTAAATATCCAGGAATATGGCTTTATTAGCTACTCTTAGGCCCTAGGACCTCAGGCACCAGGGCCCTGTTCTTTGGACGGATGTCATGAGGTCAGAGGATAAGACTAAGATACGCTCAGTGCACCTTAGATTGAGGGAGTTGATTTGTCAATGATTAGGTCAGACCACGTAAGTCTAGACCCTCACTTGTCAGAAGAAGCATGTTATTCCCCATGAGGATAAAATTGTATAGCATGTGCTTCTGGCTACAAATTGTGAGCTACTATTAATGATAAGGGGGAATTCTTGTTGTGTTTTCAGTCAGTGGGTCCTACCTAATGCATCAATGTGCATCTGAGGCAGCTAGGAGTGGAATTTGCAAGTTTGAGAGATGGTTGATGAGAAGATAAAGTTTTAAACTCCTGTTGTTCATATGGGGCACATAGTGAGATACATGAGGGTGGCTTATGGGAAAAAAAGAACTGAAAATTCCATGGTGAGAGAGTAGGGCCCAGGCCACCCTCTTGTGTTGGGCTGTCTTACAGGTTTCATTGGGCAGGCTGGGAAGCTCTGGTACCACCTTGGGGAGAAGGGGTACATTGGACGCTTCCTAGCACAGAACTTGAATATCTGACTGACTTGATTAGAGGACACATTTCTGAGGTCTCTTTTGTTATAAAAAGCTTCTCTGAGGCCCAGTTTCTTAGATGGAGCATATGAGAGGTCATCTCTTTCAGTCTAAAATGTTCCGAGGCTACCTGAAACTGGGGGCACATATCCAATGTCCCTTTGGTGAGAACTGGAAAGTCTGAGTCCACATTGGTTAGATGGAGAAGGTCTGATAGCTCCTTTATGGGAGAGGAAAGAACTACAGCTTCC
Organism: Tokudaia tokunoshimensis; assembly: GCA_036184795.1. Classification (NCBI taxonomy): domain Eukaryota; kingdom Metazoa; phylum Chordata; class Mammalia; order Rodentia; family Muridae; genus Tokudaia; species Tokudaia tokunoshimensis. The sequence goes on from BTHU01000016.1 coordinate 63,337, forward strand.
CCTTTGCAGTGGAATTATATTGAGACTGCTTCAGACAAAGTGTGAATAGTTGTGTCCTCCTAGGACAGAAGTGTCACAAAGTGAGTACCCAAATTCATTTTGGGATGCTGTGTCTTCCCCTGGGTATGAGAGAGAAAGTATCATGTCCTCTGCTAGAGATACAGTATGTCTATCATTTCCTTGGATGAGAAAGAATGATGTGGCACTGCCTTTTGGAACTGGTGGAGGCATCAATCCCATACGATTCGAACAAGTGCTTTGGGATCCTGTTCGACACTAATGGAAGATTTCTCACTCAATTGAACAATAGGAACATGTTTTAAGCCTGGCTAAGTAGAAACATGGTGGCTGACATCCTTTTGGGGGTGATGATGAGAGTTTTACACCGCTATTGGTACTGTCTCCATCTGGAGATGACTCTTGGTCTGGAAGGGAAGTTTTCAGGACTCCTTGGATATCAGAGACATTCCTCTGTTTTCTCCTGGTAGAAGTAGCATGTTTGAGAATCCCATGAGGAGTGGTGGAATGCCTGAAACACTCTTAAAGAAAGTTAGTGGTACTTGTGAACCACTATAGAGATGCAATCTTGGGGAATGGCTTTAGGTTTTTTATCTTGTTTAGAAGAAGAAGAATGTCTGTGCCCTTTTATTGACAAAGAGGATGTTTTGCTACTCTCATGTTCTGTATGGGAAGCTTGAGTGTCCTTTTGGTCAGAAGGGGCTTTTACTGATGGGGTTTTGGTAGATTTGGACCGTCTGTGAATGACTTGGGGATGTGGGGAATTTCTGAGTTCATCCACATAGGATTGTGAGGATCCATAGGCTCCTTTGGCGGAATCAGAAGTGGAAAGGTTTCTGATGGTCTCAGTTTTAAGCTTTGCACACCTTTTCTCTGATCTGGAAGCTCTTGCCTCCATTTTGGAAGAATGGCAGAGTTTCCAGCCCTTGTCTTCTGATGGCACAGATTCCAGGCCTGCTTGGTCTAAAGAGGCATGTCTTGATCTTGTTTTCCCCATTTTAGAATGTGTGGAGCAATCTCCTGGAGAACAAGAATGACTGAGAACTTCTTTAGGAGGGGTACTAGATCTGAAACTCAATTCTGATGATTGTAAGGGGAAAATGCTCCTTGGAAGAGAAGAGGTAGGAATTGAATCCTTCTGGGCACACTTGGAAGAAGTGAGGCTACTTTCAGCAGAAGAAAATTTTAAGGCCTCAAGTTCTGAAAGGGAAGATCTGTTATCCCCTTCAGAAAATGGGACATATTTCAATATCCTTTGGGTAGAAGTGAAAAGTCTAGGACTTTTCTTGGGAAAAGGGGAATGTCTCTGGCATTTTTCATGAAAAATGGTAGGGATAAAGTCACCATGTGCACAAAGGGACAGTCCCAGAGACTCTGTTGAAAAGGAAGTACCCACAGAGTCTTGAGTAGATGGCATAGGTTCTAGAGGCTCCTGGGCTGTTTGAGAAAGTTCTAAAGTTTCCTGGGGAGATGTTGGCATTCCCAGGATCCCTTGTTCAGATACTAAGGGGTCCAGAGCACCTTCATTAGGTTTCAAAAGCCCCAGAGCCCCGGTACAGATGGCAAAGATTCTAAATTTCCTGACTCAGAATCTGAAATTTTAAAAATGGTTTGGGTACATGGCAGAGGTTCTTCCCCCTCTGGACTAAGTAATGAAGGAGGTGGAAATCTGAGAGAATCTTGTGCAGCTGAAAAAGGTTCTATAATCTCGTGGCTAACAGGTGGTATTTCTGTACTGTTTTGTATATGTGGCAAAATTTCTAGTGTGCCCTGGCCACATTCAGTAAGTCCAAGATCTTCTGGATCAGATGATGAATCTCCTAAAGCCTCTTTTTCCAAACAGGGTCCTGGAGCCTCTTGGGATAACATGGAAGTGTCTGGAGGCCCTTGGGCAGATGTCAATGTTCCTAGAACACCTTGATCAGACAGGGGAGGTTTCAGAGATAATACTGGTTGTGATACTCTCACATCCAATTGGACAGATGGAGAAGATCCTAGACTTACTGTGGTAGATGCTGACATTGCCAAATCTCCTTGTGAAGCATTGGATGTCCCTGGCCCGCAATTTGTACAGGTGCAACATTCCAGATTGCCATGTAAAGAAAGGCAAGGGCCTCCACCTTCTTGAACAGATAGCAAAGATTCTGTATTCACTTGAATGGATAAGAACATTTTCAAAGGCCCTAGGGCAGATGATACAGGTCCTACTGTTGCTTGTCCAGATAAAGAGATTACCATGGGACCTTTGGAAGAATGCATAGATCCTGAATAGTCTGAAGCAGATGGATCTGTTTGTTGGACCCTTTGTGGAGAATTCAAAGACTCATTTGGTCCTTGGCATAAAGTAGAAGTTTCCTCTGTAGGTTTAGAGGGATCAAAAGTCACTTCTGTGGAAATGGAAGGACCCGAAAGGCTTAGGGAAGAAAGTAAAGGAATAAGTTGTGCAGATATTGAAGATTCCAGAGGTGAATCATCAGATACTGTATGTCCTCAGGTAGCTTTTGAAGATTTTTGTGCACCAGCTGCAGACGATGAATATCTTAGAGTCCCCTGGGGAAATGATGAAGGCTCTATGGAGCCTTGTGCAGTTGCAGAAATTCTCAGAGATCCTTGGTCAGTTTTAAAAGTTCTTACCATGTTTTGATTGGGGTGGATCGATCTCTGACACACTGGGGAAGACTTTGAGTCTGCTGCTGTGCTGTGCTTAGAGGTGGACTGTGTTCCTATAACCTGTGTATGTAAGGAAGGATTTGAAAGCCTTGAGCAGATGTAGAATGTCGAGTAGACCTTTGTGTAGATGTGGACCGACCTACTGTGAGTCCGTGTGCAGATAGACAGGGACTCACAGCTCCATGAGCAGAGTCAGAAGATGCTTGAGTCCCTTGTTCGGAGGAGGAAAGACCCAGAGGATTATGAGTACATTCAGAAGATTGTGATGTTTTTGTCATTGCCTGGGCTGAGATAGAAATTTTCAGAAGCTCCTGGGCTAATTGCAAAGGTGCTAGATACCCTTGACCAGATGGGAATGTTTCTGTACCTCCTAGGGTAGAAGATGGCTCTCTACCATGTTTTGGAGGTGATGGTGGCAAAGTTTCTAGAGTCGGTGTAGCAGACTGAGAAGATGCTACATCCTCCCTCACTTGTGGCAAATGAACTACAGTACTCTGTTTTCTTTGTATTGTCCTGATATCCTTGTGGAATCTGCCGAATTTTCTAAACTATTTTGGTGGGAGAAAAAAGAAGTTTGCACAGGCAAAGCTCCCTCTTCTGCCTTGGAAAGTTCCTTGGGCATTTGAGAAGATGGTGGCAAAGTTTCTAGAACCCCTGGAGTAGGTGTAAGGTGTTCCTGACCACCTAGTACAGATGGTGAGTGAGTTACATCTGCTGGGGAATACAAAATAGGTTCTTGAGTTTTCTGGCTAGCTAGGAAATGTATAGTGTCCCTTGATAAAGATGTGGATCTTTGTGCAGCATGTTGAGCAGATGGAGAAAAAGATCTCTTAGCTTCTTGGCAAGAAGTTGGCCGATGCAAAGTCTTTTGATCAGATGACACAGATTGTACAGTCCCTTGTTTAGAGGTGGACTGTTTTAGAGACCCTTGGACAGAAAGGGAATGCCCAAAAGCCTCTTGGGAAGATGAAGAAGAGCCTAGAGTTCCTTCTGCAAGTAAAGACATTTCCAAAGGCACTTGATTAGATGGCAAAGATCCTGGGAGCACCTGAGTATTTTGGATAGAACCCAGAGATCCTGGAATTGGTGGCAAAGTACCCACAGTCTGCTTTGCAGACATGGACTGACCTACTGTGGCTTGTGCAGATAAGGAATGTCCCCCAGTGCCCTGAGCAGAAGGGGAAGATCCCAGAGTCACTTGTTTAGATTTAGTCCCTTTCAGAGTCGATTTTGTTGATAGGCAAGTTCCCATACCCCTGGGATCAGATAATGCAGTCTCTTGTGGTGAAGAAAGACCCAGATATTCACCTGGATGTGATGTTATTAAAGATCCTATAGATGCTGAAGCAGATTGAAAAGATTCCACATCTTTCCCCACACGTGGCAAATGTCCCAAGTTACTCTGGGTGTGTGTATTTTGTCCCAAATCCCATGTGGAATGTGATGAAGGTTCTCGATTCCTTTGGATAGATGACAAAGAACTTTGCACAGGCAAAGTTCCCTTGGAGCTGTGAAGTTTTTCTTCTGCCCTTTAGAAGTTAGCAAAAGTCCTACAGCTGTTGGAGTAGATAGTGAATATTCCTGACCACATTTTGCAGGTGGGGGGTGTTGTGAATAACCTGGTGAAGACAAAAAAGTTCCCAGATTTTCCTGATTAGATAGAAAAGATCCAGTAGTCTTTGGGGAACATGATGTGCATTGCAGAGTTTGTTTGGCAGATGGAGAAAATTTGAGAGTCTTCTGGGAAGAAGTTGAATGTTTCAAAGGTTTTGAAGAAGATGACACAGTTCCTATAGGTTCCTGTTTGGATACGGACAGTTTCTGAGACCCTTGGGCACGTAGGGAAGTTCCCAGAATGCCTTGTGCAGATGACAAAGATCCTAAAGTTCCTTCTGCAGGTAAGGAGATTCCCAGAGGCACTTGGGCAGATGGAAAACTTCCTAGTTCCTGCTTGTCACTTTCTTTATTTCCTAGAGTCCCTGATCTAGAAAGCAAAAGTTCTTCAACTCCCTGTGCAGTTCTGGGCTGTCTGAAAGTGGCTTCTGCATAAAGGGAAGTTTGCCAAGGCATCTGAATATTTGGTGAGGGTAATGGTGAAATTTGTGCTGATGCATTCAGCTCAAGATTTGCTTGTGAATAGGGAAAAGTTGTCACAGCTTTTTGCAAAGAAGATGGAGGGGCTGGACTTGCTTGTGTTGGTGAGGAATGCCCACCAGGCTTTGGGGCATGTGGCAATGTTCCTGTAGTCCTTGACACACATGGAGACATTCCCAATGAACCCGAGACAGAAGATAAATGCTCATGAGTACACTGGGCAGACTCATCTATATCCTGATTCTTTTGGGCAGATGACTGCTGGAGTGACTCTTGAGTATTTGGTGACAGACCCAGGGTTGCCTGAGCAGATATGCAAAGTTTGGTCCTAGCAAATATGCTAGATCCTTTGAGACTTCTCAAAAAGATTCCTGAGATCCTGGGTCATATTCTGAATTTCCTGTATGCCCTGATGGAGGTAGCAAAGAGACTGTAGTTCCTTGGATAGATGGCGAGGTATCCAGAGATTCTACCCTGTGGGACGAGTAGCCTACATTGTTTTGGAAAGATACTGAATGCTCTGGAAGTCCTGGGGTAGATGGCGAAGACCCCACAGTTTCCTGGATAGACATAGAATGTCCTAGATGCCCTTTTTTACATCTTGCAGTTGGGAGAGTCACTGACATAGTTTGGGGAGGTTGCTGTGAATGTGGTTCAGACAATGAAGATTTCATGATCCCTTGGGAAGATAACAATGGTTTTTCAGTTTTCTGGATAGAAGAAGAAGATCTTAGTTCAGATGGAGATTTTTCTGGAGTCCTAGTTTCTGATTTGGGCAGTCCCATAGCCCCTGTAAGAGGCAAAGTGCCTACAGTCCCTTGGACAGATGGCGAACTATCCTGAGATTCTGCCATGTGTGATAAATGACCTAGCTTCTTTTGGAAAGATGCTGAATGTTCTGGAAACTCTGGGGTAGATAGAAAAGAATCCTCAGTCCCCTGGACAGACTGAGAATGTTCAAGGGGCCCTTGCTTACATCTCCCATTTGTTAGAGTCCCTGATATAATTTGGGGAGTTTTCTGAGCACAATTGCAGATGATGAAGGTTTCACACTCCCTACAGAAGATAACAATGGGTTTTTAGTTCCCTGGGTAGATGAAAAAGTTGCTTGTTCAGATGGCAAATTCTCTAGAGCCTTAGTTTCAGATTTATATAGTTCCATAGTCCCTCTAGGAGGCAAAAGGCCTGAAGTCACTAGGACAGATGGCGAGGTATCCTGAGATTCTGCTATGTATGATGGGTGCCCTAGCTTCTTTTGGAAAGATGCTGAATGATCTGTAAACTCTGGGGAAGATGGCAAATAATCCAGAGACCTGTGGACAGACAATGAATGTTCTAGAGGCCCTTTCTTACATCTCCCAGTTGTTGGAGTCCCTGAAGTAGTTTGGGAAGGTTTCTGAGCACCTGGTGCAGAGGTTGAAGTTTTCATACTCCCTAGGGAAGATATCAATGTTGTTTTAATTCTCTCCACAGATGAAGATCTTAGAGGCTCTGTAGTAGATAGTGAACATTGCAGAGTGTCTTGCATAGATAGAGAATGTGTTGAAGCCTTCTGAAATGAATTGAAATTTTTCACAGGTCCTTGTTCAGATGGCAATTTTTCTGGAGTCCTAGTTTCAGATTTCGGCAGTCTCATAGTCCCTCTAGGAGACCGAGAATGTTTCTCAGTCCCTTGATTAGATGGAAATATTTGAGCCTTCCTATGAGCATGCCGAGAAGATCCTAAAGTCCCTGTCTTAGGTCGAGATGCTTCTACAGTCCCCTGTAGTGATATAGACTCTCTCGGATTGTCTTTTTCTGAACCATGCCCGTGGGCAGATTCCATAGGCTCTAGGGTCCCTTGTGGCAGTGTTGACATATTAAGAGTCCTTTGTAAAGGGAAATCCCCTAGTGTAGATGGCAAAGAATGCACATTCTGTTTAGAATGTGTGTCAATTTGGGTACTTACCAAAGGTTCCAAGGACTGTGCAGTCAATGGACAAGGTTTCTGTGCATTTGGTGCAGAGTTTGAGTCTTTTAAACCTTCCTTGGTGGATAGCAAAGATCCTTGAGATCCTTGGCAAGATGAAGAAGATATCAAAGCCTCTGAAGCAAGAGCAGGTAAGGAAATTCCCACAGGATCTGGACCAGCCTGCTTATGCCTTGGAAAACCTGAGACATTTTTCAAATGTCCTGGAGAACCCTGAGCATGTAAATATTTTCCTATATTCAGACCCACAGATAGCAATGGTTCTTTAGTACCCTGGGAAGGCAGGGGATATGCCATATCACCTAGACCAGACAGAAAATGTCTTGGAGTTCCCAGTGAAGATATGGAGTGTTCTAGAGTCTGCTGTGCAAATAGGGACTGTCCCACAGCCCCTTGGGCATAAGACAAAGGTACTACACTTCCTTCTGAAGATGAGGGAGTTCCCTGTTGCCATTGGGTAGGTGGCATTACATTAAGGGGGGCCCCTGAGCCAGACTGAGATAAATCTAGACCTCTAGGAACATGGGGCACATTTGATGGAGTCTCCTGAGATAATGGAAAAAGGCCCAGAGGTGCTGGAGCCACTGGTAAGTGTCCAGCAGCCACAGTGGCTGAAGGAGAAATTACCAGATCTTCTGGTCTAGGTGGAAAAGTTCCTAGCATCTTTTGTGTAGATTGGTAGGTTCCCATTTTAGTTGGGAGAGAGAACAAAGGTGCAAGATTTTCTTGGGGTGTTGGTAAAGTAGCATCAGTACTCTGGGTGTTTGTGGAAAGATCCAGAGGCCTTTGCAAAGACATCAAAGATCCTGTAAACCCAGATGAGGATGATGAAGTTTCCATAGGACTCTGAGCTGAGGGGACATGTCCTAAAACCCTTTGTGCTGGTGAGGAAATTTTCATATCTTCTGAGAGGTGGGAAGATTGTCCCAAAAAACTTATTGAAGATGGAAAACCTTCCTGAACACCGTGGCCGGAGTGCAAATGTTCTTTTTTTCCCTGAGAATACAGAACTCCTGGGGAAGATGCTGACATTTGGATAGTTGGTAAAGTTTCTATATATCTCTGCTTAGATTTTGGTGGTGCCATAAATCCTAGGGTAGATGGTAAATGTCCTCCAGCAAGAATGTTGGAGGCAGAAGGATTTTTAGATTCTTTAGTAGAAATGGAAGTTTTCAGATATGTTTGGGCTAAAGGCACAACTTCTAGATGATTTTTTTTAGATGTGGACTTTCCCTTAGACCCTTTGTAACATAGAGGAGGTTGTGTAGTTCTAATGTCTGATTTGCAAAGTGACGAATCACCTTGAGCATGGGGGAAATGTTCTGGAGCACTTGAGAGAGATGAAGAAATTCCTTGAAGCCCTGGGGCAGATGGTGAGCATACCAGAGCCTTGTGGGTAGATAGAGAAGGCCCATGAGCCTTTTGGGAAGATATAGAATGTCTAGCATGCCCTTTGGTAGATTGCCAACTTTCCATAGTCCCTTGGTTATTTGTGGAACATTCCAAGGCCTTTTGGACAGATAAAGAATGTGTGCAACTCACCTGAGGAGTAGTTGTGACTTTTGATGTTTCTTTGGAAGCAGCAGATGAAGCAAACTCCCCATTTGCAGAAGTTCCAAAGTCTTCTTTGTCAGAAGAAGCAACACTTAACCTGGTTTTTCTAGAAACTGGAAGCCTCGGGATCACTTTGTTAAAGGGGGATAGTCTAATATTTCCCGCCTGAGAAGGCATGTAAACAAAACACTCTTGGGTAGATGGAGATAATTTTAAAGCACCCTGTTCAGATATAGTAGATCCTATGGCCTCTTGCTCAGATGGGGAAGGTCTTTTTTTTTTTTTTTTTTTTTATTATTACATATTTGCTTTATTTACATTTCAAATATTATCCCTTTTCCTCATTTCCCTTCTGAAAAACCCCCTATTCCATGCCCCCTCCCCTTGTTCACCAACCCATACACTCCCACTTCGCTGACCTGGCATTCCCCTACACTGGGGCATCGAGCCTTCACAGGACCAAGGGCCTCTTCTCTCATTGATGTCTCAAAAGGCCATCCTCTGCTACATATGTAGCTGGAGCTATTGGTCCCCCCATGTGTGCTCTTTGGTTGGTGGGTTAGTCCCGGGACTAAAGCTCCCAGTACTGGTTGGTTCATATTGTTGTTCCTCCTAGGGGGCTACAAACCTCTTCAGCGCCTTGGGTCCTTTCTCTGGCTCCTTCATTGGGGACCCTGTGCTCACTCCATTGGTTGACTGTAAGCCTCAACTTCTGTATTTGTCAGACACTGGCAGAGCCTCTCAGGAGACAGCTATATCAGGTTCCTGTTGGCTAGCAGTTGTTGGCATCTACAATAGTATCTGGGTTTGGTAACTGTATATGGGAAGGATCCCCTGGCAAGACAGTCTCTAAATTGCCTTCCCTTCAGTCTCTGCTACATACTTTGTCTCTGAATCTCCTCCCATGGGTATTTTGATCCCCTTTCTAAGAATGACCAAAGTATCCACACTTTGGTCTTCCTTCTTCTTGAGCTTCATGTGATCTGTTAATTTTTTTTTAATTTAATTTTATTTTATTTTTTTAATTTACATTCCAAATCACTTCCCCTTTCCCGTTTCCTCCCTCCCCGAAAGTCCCATAAGCCCCCTTCCCTCCCTCTTTTCTCCGTTCAACCCCCTCTCATTACTCTGTCCTGGCGTTCCCCTACATCCAGTCTTTCCAGGACCAGGGGTCTCTCCTTCCATCTTTTTAGAAATCTATTGATATGCTGATTGTGTCTAGGGTATTCTGAGATTCTGGGTCAATATCCCCTTATCAGTGACTTCATACCATGTGTGATCTTTTGTGATTGGGTTACCTCACTAAGGATGATATTTTCAAGATCTGACCATTTGCCTAGGAATTTCGTGAATTCATTGTTTTTAATTGCAGAGTAGTATTCCATTGTGTAAATATACCACATCTTCTGAATCCATTCCTCCGTTGAGGGACATCTGGGTTCTTTCCAGCTTCTGGCTATTATAAATAAGGCTGCTATGAATATAGTGGAGCATGTGTCCTTATTGCATGCAGGTAAAGTCTCTGGGTATATGCCCAGGAGTGGTATAGCCGGATCCTCCGGAAGTGTCATGCCCAGTTTTCTGAGGAGCCGCCAGACTGCTTTCCAGAGTGGTTGTACCAGCCTGCAATTCCACCAGCAGTGGAGGAGTGTTCCTCTTTCTCCACATCCTCGCCAACAACTGCTGTCTCCTGTGTTTTTGATCTTAGCCATCCTGACTGGTGTGAGATGGAATCTCAGGGTTGTTTTGATTTGCATTTCCCTAATGACTAAGGATGATGAACATCTCTTTAGGTGCTTCTCAGCCATTAGATATTCTTCAGGTGAGAACTCTTTGTGGAGCTCTGTACCCCATTTTTTAATAGGGTTACTTGCCTCTCTGGAGTTTAACTTCTTGAGTTCCTTGTATATCTTGGATATTAGCCCTCTGTCGGATGTAAGGTTGGTAAAGATCATTTCCCAGTTAGTTGGTTGCCGCTTTGTCTTTTTGACGGTGTCTTTTGCCTTGCAAAAACTTTGTAATTTAATGAGGTCCCATTTGTCTATTCTTGATCTTAGAGTATAAGCTATTGGAGTTCTGTTCAGGAAATTCTCCCCTGTGCCCATATGTTCAAGGTTCTTCCCTAGTTTCCCTTCTATTAGTTTCAGTGTGTCTGGTTTTATGTGGAGATCTTTGATCCACTTAGAATTGAGCTTAGTGCAAGGAGATAAGGATGGGTCAATTTGCATTCTTCTGCATGTTGACCTCCAGCTGAGCCAGCACCATTTGTTGAAAAGGCTATCTTTTTTCCACTGGATGGTTTTAGCTCCTTTGTCAAAGATCAAGTGACCATAGGAGTGTGGATTCATTTCTGGGTCTTCAATTCTGTTCCATTGATCTACATGTCTGTTACTGTACCAATACCATGCAGTTTTTAACACTATTGCTCTGTAGTACAGCTTGAGGTCCGGGATACTGATTCCCCCAGAGGTTCTTTTACTCTTGAGAATAGTTTTAGCTATTCTGGGTTTTCTGTTATTCCAGATGAATTTTTGAATTGCTCTTTCTAACTCTATGAAGAATTGAGTTGGGATTTTGATGGGGATTGCATTGAATCTGTGTATTACTTTTGGTAAGATGCTCATTTTTACTATATTAATCCTGCCAATCCATGAGCATGGCAGATTTTTCCATCTTCCGAGGTCTTCTTCAATTTCTTTCTTCAGAGACTTGAAGTTCTTGTCATACAGATCTTTCACTTGTTTGGTTAGCGTCACGCCAAGATACTTAATATGGTTTGTGGCTATCGTAAAGGGTATTATTTCTCTTACTTCTTTCTCAGCCTGCTTATCCTTTGAGTATAGGAAGGCTTCTGACTTGCTTGAGTTGATTTTATATCCGGCCACTTTGCTGAAGTCGTTTATCAGCTGTAGGAGTTCTCTGGTGGAGTTCTTTGGGTCGCTTATGTATACTATCATATCGTCTGCAAATAGTGATAGTTTGACTTCTTCCTTTCCAATTTGTATCCCTTTGACCTCTTTTTCTTGTCTAATTGCTCTAGCTAGAACTTCAAGTACTATATTGAAAAGATATGGAGAGAGAGGGCAGCCTTGTCTAGTCCCTGATTTTAGTGGGATTGCTTCAAGTTTCTCTCCGTTTAGATTGATGCTGGCTACTGGTTTGCTGTAAATTGCTTTTACTATGTTTAGATATGGGCCTTGAATTCCTGATCTTTCCAAGACCTTTAGCATGAAAGGATGCTGAATTTTGTCAAATGCTTTCTCAGCATCTAATGAGATGACCATGTGGTTTTTTTCTTTGAGATTGTTTATGTAGTGGATTACATTGATGGATTTCCTTATATTGAACCATCCCTGCATCCCTGGGATGAAGCCTACTTGATCGTGGTGAATGATTGTTTTGATGTGTTCTTGGATTCGGTTGGCAAGAATTTTATTGAGTATTTTTGCATCGATATTCATAAGAGAGATTGGCCTGAGATTCTCTTTCTTTGTCGGATCTTTGTGTGCTTTTGGTATTAGTGTAATTGTGGCTTCATAGAACGAGTTGGGTAGTGTTCCTTCTGTTTCTATTTTGTGGAACAGTTTGAAGAGTATTGGTGTTAGGTCTTCTTTGAAGGTCTGATAGAATTCTGCACTAAAACCATCTGGACCTGTGCTTTTTTTGGTTGGAAGATTTCCAATGACAACTTCTATTTCTTCAGGGGTTATAGGACGGTTTAGATGGTCTATTTGATCCTGATTTAATTTTGGTACTTGGTATCTGTCAAGGAAATTGTCCATTTCCTCAAGATTTTCTAGTTGTGTTGAATACAGGTTTTTGTAGTAGGATCTGATGATTTTTTGAATTTCCTCAGTTTCTGTTGTTATCTCTCCCTTTTCGTTTCTGATTTTATTAATTTGGATACTATCTCTGTGCCCTCTGGTTAGTCTGGCTAAGGGCTTATCTATCTTGTTGATTTTCTCAAAGAACCAACTCCTCGTTTTGTTGATTCTTTGTATGGTTTTATTTGTTTCTACTTGATTGATTTCAGCCCTGAATTTGATGATTTCCTGCCTTCTACTCCTCTTTGGTGCATTTGCTTCTTTTTGTTCCAGGGCTTTCAGGTGTGCCATTAAGCTGTTAGTGTATGCTGTCTCCCGTTTCTTTTTGGCGGCACTCAGGGCTATGAATTTTCCTCTTAGCACTGCTTTCATTGTGTCCCATAAGTTAGGGTATGTTGTGCCTTCATTTTCATTAACTTTCTAAAAGTCTTTGATTTCTTTCTTTATTTCCACCTTGACCAAGTTATCATTGAGTAGAGCATTGTTCAGCCTCCATGTGTACGTGGGTTTTCTTTTGTTTTTGTTGCCATTGAAGACCACCCTTATTCCATAGTGATCTGATAGGAGGCATGGGATTATTTCTATCTTCTTGTATCTGTTGAGGTCTGATTTGTGACCAATTATATGGTCAATTTTGGAGAAGGTACCATGAGGAGCTGAGAAGAAGGTGTATTCTTTAGCTCTAGGATGAAATGTTCTATATATATCAGTTAGTTCCAGTTGGTCCAAGGCTTCAATTAGATTCACTGTGTCCCTGTTTAGTTTCTGCTTTCCTGAACGATCCATTTCAGAGAGCGGGGTGTTGAAGTCACCCACTATTATTGTGTGCGGTGCGATGTGTGCTTTGAGTTTTAGTAAAGTTTCTTTTACGAATGAGGGTGCCCTTGCATTTGGAGCATAGATATTCAGGATTGAGAGTTCTTGATGGTGGATTTTTCCCTTGATCAGTATGTAGTGTCCTTCTGTGTCTTTTTTGATGACTTTGGGTTGAAAATCAATTTTATCCGATATTAGGATGGCTACTCCACCTCGTTTCTTGGGGCCATTTGCTTGTAAAATTGTTTTCCAGCCTTTTACTCTGAGGTAGTGTTTGTCTTTGACACTGAGGTGCGTTTCCTGCATGCAGCAAAAAGCTGGGTCCTGTTTATGTATCCAGTCTGCTAGTCTATGTCTTTTAATTGGGGAATTGAGACCATTGATATTAAGAGAGATTAAGGCATAGTGATTATTGCCATCTGCCATTCTTGACGCTATCTTTATGTTTGAGTGGTTATCTACTTTTGGGTTTGATTCAAGAAGGTTATTATCTCATTTTTTCCAGGGTGTTGTTTCTCTCCCTGTATTGGAGGTTTCCACCTATTATCCGTTGCAGGGCTGGATTTGTGGAAAGATATTGTGAAAATTTGGTTTTATCATGGAATATCTTGGTCTCTCCATCTATGGTGATTGAGAGTTTTGCTGGGTATAGTAGTCTAGGCTGGCATTTGTGCTGTCTTAGTGTCTGCATGAGATCTGCCCAGGATCTTCTGGCTTTCATAGTCTCTGGTGAGAAGTCTGATGTGATTCGGATAGGTCTTCCTTTGTATGTTACTTGGCCCTTTTCTCTTACTGCATTTAGTATTCTTTCTTTGTTTAGAACATTCGGTGTTTTGATTATTATGTGACGGGAGGTATTTCTGTTCTGGTCCAGTCTGTTTGGAGTTCTGTAGGCTTCTTGTATGTTCATCGGCATCTCTCTCTTTAAGTTAGGGAAGTTTTCCTCCATAATTTTGTTGAAGATGTTTACTGGCCCTTTAAGTTGCAAATCTTCACTCTCATCTATACCTATAATCCTTAGGTTTGGTCTTCTCATTGTGTCCTGGATTTCCTGGATGTTTTGGGTTACGCGTTTTTTGCATTTTGCATTTTCTTTGACTGTTGAGTCGATGCTTTCTATGGAATCTTCAGCACCTGAGATTCTTTCTTCCATCTCTTGTATTCTATTGTTGATGTTTGCATCTATGACTCCTGATTTCTTCCCAAGGTTTTCTATCTCCAAAGTTGTCTCCCTTTGTGATTTCTTAGTTGTTTCTACTTCCTTTTTTAGTTCCTGGATGGATTTGCTGAGATCCTTCACTTGTTTGTTTGTATTTTCCTGTATTTCTTTAAGGTATTTTTGCATTACCTCTTTCAGGATTTCTTCCTGATGACCCACGTTCTCCTGCATTTCTCTGAGCGATTTTTGTGTTTCCTCCTCATGGGATTCCATCTGTTGATCCATCGTCTCCTGCATTTCTTTAAGCAGTTCTCGTGTTTCCTTTGTAAGGGCATCTAACCGTTGATTCATTTCTTTAAGCAATTTTTGTGTTTCCTCCTTATGGGCATCCGTCTGTTGACCCATATTCTTCTGCATTTCTTTATGCCAATTTTGTGATTCCTTTGTGAGTGCATCTACCTGTTGATTCATCTCGTTAAGCGATTTTTGTGTTGTCTCCTTGTGCGCCTCCATCTTTTGATCCATGTTCTCCCGCATTTCTCTAAGCGATTTTTGTGTTTCCTTTGTAAGGGCTTCTAACCGTTGATTCATGGTCTCCTGTAACTCTTTATGAGATTTATTTGTGTCCTTCTTGTGATCCTCTAATAGCATCATGAGAAGTGATTTTAAATCCAGATCTTGTCTTTCGGGTGTGGTGGGGTATCCAGGACTTGCTGCTGTTGGAGAGTTGGGTTCGGATGGTCCCACATTACTTTGATTACTGTTAGTAACATTCCTACGTTTGCCTTTTGCCATCTGGATACCTCTGGTGTTAGTTGGTCCTGCTGCCACTGGCTGTTGGTTGGACCTCCTGTGAGCCTGCAAAGCTATTTCTGCCCCCCCTGGATTACCAGGATTCCCCTGGCACCGATTTCTGGGGCCTGCCTGCTCCTGAGTGACTTTGGAGCCCTAATGTGCTTTGCCCCAAGTGATCTTATATTGGGGAGGCCTTGCACATCTAAAGGCTCAGCCTAGTGGATTCCTGGAGCAGAGGTCGCCAAAGGGAGGCTGGCAGGCTCCTGCCCTGTGCAGGGGTGTGTGATCTCTCCTGGGGGGGGGAGGGGGCGTCCCTCTGCCAGGCAGAAGTCCCACAGCAGATCTGGCGCGCTGGTCACTGCAGATCAGCCCAGCACCTGGGAGCAGGTTACACACAAGCTGCCTGAAACCGAAGCGATATTATGCCTGTCTGTCTCTGAGCCTGGTGGTCCCAACTACCTGGTCACTGGAGCAAAGATGGCGGAGGGCACTCTCCGTGGCGCTGCTCACCCTGTGGTCACGATGGCCCGCCGATCTGGCACCCAGACGACCACAGCGCCAACCCGCCCTCGGGCACAGAAGGAAGCCCCAACAGGCCGTGTCCCAAGTGATGTTATATTGGGGGGAGAGCCTGGGTACCGGTCTCTCCAGCGCAGTCCGCGGGAACAGAGGTCGCGGAAGGGAAGCTGGCAGGCTCCCTCCCTGCGCGGGGTCCCTCCACCAGGCAGAAGGTCCCACCGCGGAACTGGCGCGCTGGTTACTGCAGATCAGCCCAGCACCTGGGAGCAGGTTAAACACAAGCTGCCTGAAACCGAAGCGATATTATGCCTGTCTGTCTCTGAGCCTGGCGGTCCCAACTACCTGGTCACTGGAGCAAAGATGGCGGAGGGCAGTCTCCGTGGCGCCGCTCACCCTGTGGTCACGATGGCCCGCCGATCTGGCACCCAGACGACCACAGCGCCAACCCGCCCTCGGGCACAGACGGAAGCCCCAACAGGCCGTGTCCCAAGTGATGTTATATCGGGGGGAGAGCCTGGGTACCGGTCTCTCCAGCGCAGTCCGCGGGAACAGAGCGGGGAAGGTCTTAATGTGTCTTGTGTACCTGTGCAAGTCATGACAGTTGTTTCAGATTGAGGCGAAGTTACTAAAAATACCTGTGTAGATGTGGCCTCTCCTTGAGCACCATGGACATATGTGAGAGGTTTAAGAGTCTCATTGGCAGCTAGGGAAGTTTCTAGACCACCTTGTTTACTTGTGGAAGTTCCAAGAAAACTTTCCTCAGCTGAAGAAGGGGATACCACCTTTTATATAGAAGTGGCAGGTTTCACAGCCAGCTTGATGGGCAAAACATGTTCCAAGATCCCTTCAGAAGATAAGGGGGAATTCAGAGCCTTTGGGGTATTTGGAAGATGTTTTGGAGACATTTGTAGGCCTGGAGAATGACCAACAGCCCTATGTGCAGATGGGTAAGATTCTGTAGCATCTTGCGTAGATGGGGAAGATGACTGATCCTCTTTACGAGATAGGGAAGTTCCCACAGCCTCCTTAACAATTTGGGGGGGTCCTATGGATTCTTGTACACAGGTGGAATACAAGGAACTCCCTTCTTTAGATGTACAGGGTGCTACAGACTCTTTTGTGTGCATATCATGTCCCATAGCCCCTTGTTCACATAGGACTGGATTGATATCCTTTTGAACAGATGAATTATATCCTAGAACATCTTTTGTAGCTGTGTCACATCCACGAGCCACTGCTAAAGATGGAACTGTGACTTGAACCCCTTTTGTAGATGTATCCTGTCCCACAGTCCCTTTATGAGATAGGGTAGTAATCAGAGAATCCTGTACAGGTTTTGGAAATCCTAGCATCTCTGATGTATATGTGGAAAGTTTTACAGTCTCTCCTACCGAATCAGAATGACCTAGAGTTCCCTGGGGAGGCAGGGCAGGTTTATCATTTTAGCACAGTGTACTAATACAGAGCTTGCATGGCTCCCTGGGAGTGATTTGGCACAACCTTGGCTCTTTGGGATCTGATGAAAAGTCAAGAGGGGTCTTTTAGCTGGTAGGGGATATTTGAATAATTCTTGGTCAGTTCGGGACTTTCTGAAGACTCGTTGTTTAGAGGGAGCACCTTTCAGTCTTCTGCTAGAATGAGCATGTTCAGGTTCCCCTTTCATAGCAGGAGAATGATTTAATCTCCTTTTCTGTGGGAGGTCACTTTTGAGAACATGTCTTTGACACTCTTCTGTAGAGGAGGACAATCCTAGTGCCCCCCTGACAGGTTGGGAAGGTATCAGAGCCCCTGGGAAAGATGGTGAGGGTGCTACTTCATTTTGTGTATGTGCAGAAGGCACGAGAGTCCCTTGGGTGGACTCAGGAGTTTCTACCACATCTTGCTTATATGTGGAACTTTCAAGAGTCCCTACTGAAAGTGGCAAAGGTCCTTGAGCTTCCAGCTTAGATGTGGAGATTTTTGTCTCTGCTTGGGCAGGTATGAGTGGTGTGAGGCGCCCTTGGGGGATTTTGGTTCCATTTAGTCCTCTTTGGACTGTAAGAGATGATCTGAGACCATTTTTTAATGGTAGAGGACTTTGAAAGCCCTGTTGGTTTAATGGGGAAGTTTTAAAATGCCCTTGGTCATCAGGGTCAGGTCTCAAACTCACTTTACTAAAGGCAGATTGCATAGGGTGATTTGGGGGAAAGGGGGGATATATTTGGCTCTCTTTTTTAGAGGAATTATCTCTCTGCCCTGCTTTGGCAGCTGTCAAATGTGTAAAACTCTCCTGGGGAGAGGTGGTAGGCCTTGATACATTTGGGAAAAGTGAGAAATCACTGAACTTATCTTTTGAAGAAGAAGGTTTGGACCCCTCTTTGTCTGATGGGACTTGTTGTAGGTCCCCTTGACCAGAGGTGTCTTGTCCAACATGCTTAGGAAGAGAATTGGAAAGATTAGAGACATGTAGGGTTGGGGATAAACTTTTTTTTTTAATTTTATTTTATTTTATTTTTTTAATTTACATTCCAAATCACTTCCCCTTTCCCGTTTCCTCCCTCCCCGAAAGTCCCATAAGCCCCCTTCCCTCCCTCTTTTCTCCGTTCAACCCCCTCTCATTACTCTGTCCTGACGTTCCCCTACATCCAGTCTTTCCAGGACCAGGGGTCTCTCCTTCCATCTTTTTAGAAATCTATTGATATGCTGATTGTGTCTAGGGTATTCTGAGATTCTGGGTCAATATCCCCTTATCAGTGACTTCATACCATGTGTGATCTTTTGTGATTGGGTTACCTCACTAAGGATGATATTTTCAAGTTCTGACCATTTGCCTAGGAATTTCGTGAATTCATTGTTTTTAATTGCAGAGTAGTATTCCATTGTGTAAATATACCACATCTTCTGAATCCATTCCTCCGTTGAGGGACATCTGGGTTCTTTCCAGCTTCTGGCTATTATAAATAAGGCTGCTATGAATATAGTGGAGCATGTGTCCTTATTGCATGCAGGTAAAGTCTCTGGGTATATGCCCAGGAGTGGTATAGCCGGATCCTCCGGAAGTGTCATGCCCAGTTTTCTGAGGAGCCGCCAGACTGCTTTCCAGAGTGGTTGTACCAGCCTGCAATTCCACCAGCAGTGGAGGAGTGTTCCTCTTTCTCCACATCCTCGCCAACAACTGCTGTCTCCTGTGTTTTTGATCTTAGCCATCCTGACTGGTGTGAGATGGAATCTCAGGGTTGTTTTGATTTGCATTTCCCTAATGACTAAGGATGATGAACATCTCTTTAGGTGCTTCTCAGCCATTAGATATTCTTCAGGTGAGAACTCTTTGTGGAGCTCTGTACCCCATTTTTTAATAGGGTTACTTGCCTCTCTGGAGTTTAACTTCTTGAGTTCCTTGTATATCTTGGATATTAGCCCTCTGTCGGATGTAAGGTTGGTAAAGATCATTTCCCAGTTAGTTGGTTGCCGCTTTGTCTTTTTGACGGTGTCTTTTGCCTTGCAAAAACTTTGTAATTTAATGAGGTCCCATTTGTCTATTCTTGATCTTAGAGTATAAGCTATTGGAGTTCTGTTCAGGAAATTCTCCCCTGTGCCCATATGTTCAAGGTTCTTCCCTAGTTTCCCTTCTATTAGTTTCAGTGTGTCTGGTTTTATGTGGAGATCTTTGATTCACTTAGAATTGAGCTTAGTGCAAGGAGATAAGGATGGGTCAATTTGCATTCTTCTGCATGTTGACCTCCAGCTGAGCCAGCACCATTTGTTGAAAAGGCTATCTTTTTTCCACTGGATGGTTTTAGCTCCTTTGTCAAAGATCAAGTGACCATAGGAGTGTGGATTCATTTCTGGGTCTTCAATTCTGTTCCATTGATCTACATGTCTGTTACTGTACCAATACCATGCAGTTTTTAACACTATTGCTCTGTAGTACAGCTTGAGGTCCGGGATACTGATTCCCCCAGAGGTTCTTTTACTCTTGAGAATAGTTTTAGCTATTCTGGGTTTTCTGTTATTCCAGATGAATTTTTGATTTGCTCCCTCTAACTCTATGAAGAATTGAGTTGGGATTTTGATGGGGATTGCATTGAATCTGTGTATTACTTTTGGTAAGATGCTCATTTTTACTATATTAATCCTGCCAATCCATGAGCATGGCAGATTTTTCTATCTTCTGAGGTCTTCAATTTCTTTCTTCAGAGACTTGAAGTTCTTGTCATACAGATCTTTCACTTGTTTGGTTAGCGTCACGCCAAGATACTTAATATGGTTTGTGGCTATCGTAAAGGGTATTATTTCTCTTACTTCTTTCTCAGCCTGCTTATCCTTTGAGTATAGGAAGGCTTCTGACTTGCTTGAGTTGATTTTATATCCGGCCACTTTGCTGAAGTCGTTTATCAGCTGTAGGAGTTCTCTGGTGGAATTCTTTGGGTCGCTTATGTATACTATCATATCGTCTGCAAATAGTGATAGTTTGACTTCTTCCTTTCCAATTTGTATCCCTTTGACCTCTTTTTCTTGTCTAATTGCTCTAGCTAGAACTTCAAGTACTATATTGAAAAGATATGGAGAGAGAGGGCAGCCTTGTCTAGTCCCTGATTTTAGTGGGATTGCTTCAAGTTTCTCTCCGTTTAGATTGATGCTGGCTACTGGTTTGCTGTAAATTGCTTTTACTATGTTTAGATATGGGCCTTGAATTCCTGATCTTTCCAAGACCTTTAGCATGAAAGGATGCTGAATTTTGTCAAATGCTTTCTCAGCATCTAATGAGATGACCATGTGGTTTTTTTCTTTGAGATTGTTTATGTAGTGGATTACATTGATGGATTTCCTTATATTGAACCATCCCTGCATCCCTGGGATGAAGCCTACTTGATCGTGGTGAATGATTGTTTTGATGTGTTCTTGGATTCGGTTGGCAAGAATTTTATTGAGTATTTTTGCATCGATATTCATAAGAGAGATTGGCCTGAGATTCTCTTTCTTTGTCTGATCTTTGTGTGCTTTTGGTATTAGTGTAATTGTGGCTTCATAGAACGAGTTGGGTAGTGTTCCTTCTGTTTCTATTTTGTGGAACAGTTTGAAGAGTATTGGTGTTAGGTCTTCTTTGAAGGTCTGATAGAATTCTGCACTAAAACCATCTGGACCTGTGCTTTTTTTGGTTGGAAGACTTCCAATGACAACTTCTATTTCTTCAGGGGTTATAGGACGGTTTAGATGGTCTATTTGATCCTGATTTAATTTTGGTACTTGGTATCTGTCAAGGAAATTGTCCATTTCCTCAAGATTTTCTAGTTGTGTTGAATACAGGTTTTTGTAGTAGGATCTGATGATTTTTTGAATTTCCTCAGTTTCTGTTGTTATCTCTCCCTTTTCGTTTCTGATTTTATTAATTTGGATACTATCTCTGTGCCCTCTGGTTAGTCTGGCTAAGGGCTTATCTATCTTGTTGATTTTCTCAAAGAACCAACTCCTCGTTTTGTTGATTCTTTGTATGGTTTTATTTGTTTCTACTTGATTGATTTCAGCCCTGAATTTGATGATTTCCTGCCTTCTACTCCTCTTTGGTGTATTTGCTTCTTTTTGTTCCAGGGCTTTCAGGTGTGCCATTAAGCTGTTAGTGTATGCTGTCTCCCGTTTCTTTTTGGCGGCACTCAGGGCTATGAATTTTCCTCTTAGCACTGCTTTCATTGTGTCCCATAAGTTAGGGTATGTTGTGCCTTCATTTTCATTAACTTTCTAAAAGTCTTTGATTTCTTTCTTTATTTCCACCTTGACCAAGTTATCATTGAGTAGAGCATTGTTCAGCCTCCATGTGTACGTGGGTTTTCTTTTGTTTTTGTTGCCATTGAAGACCACCCTTATTCCATAGTGATCTGATAGGAGGCATGGGATTATTTCTATCTTCTTGTATCTGTTGAGGTCTGATTTGTGACCAATTATATGGTCAATTTTGGAGAAGGTACCATGAGGAGCTGAGAAGAAGGTGTATTCTTTAGCTCTAGGATGAAATGTTCTATATATATCAGTTAGTTCCAGTTGGTCCAAGGCTTCAATTAGATTCACTGTGTCCCTGTTTAGTTTCTGCTTTCCTGAACGATCCATTTCAGAGAGCGGGGTGTTGAAGTCACCCACTATTATTGTGTGCGGTGCGATGTGTGCTTTGAGTTTTAGTAAAGTTTCTTTTACGAATGAGGGTGCCCTTGCATTTGGAGCATAGATATTCAGGATTGAGAGTTCTTGATGGTGGATTTTTCCCTTGATCAGTATGTAGTGTCCTTCTGTGTCTTTTTTGATGACTTTGGGTTGAAAATCAATTTTATCCGATATTAGGATGGCTACTCCACCTCGTTTCTTGGGGCCATTTGCTTGTAAAATTGTTTTCCAGCCTTTTACTCTGAGGTAGTGTTTGTCTTTGACACTGAGGTGCGTTTCCTGCATGCAGCAAAATGCTGGGTCCTGTTTACGTATCCAGTCTGCTATTCTATGTCTTTTAATTGGGGAATTGAGACCATTGATATTAAGAGAGATTAAGGCATAGTGATTATTGCCATCTGCCATTCTTGACGCTATCTTTATGTTTGAGTGGTTATCTACTTTTGGGTTTGATTCAAGAAGGTTATTATCTCATTTTTTCCAGGGTGTTGTTTCTCTCCCTGTATTGGAGGTTTCCACCTATTATCCGTTGCAGGGCTGGATTTGTGGAAAGATATTGTGAAAATTTGGTTTTATCATGGAATATCTTGGTCTCTCCATCTATGGTGATTGAGAGTTTTGCTGGGTATAGTAGTCTAGGCTGGCATTTGTGCTGTCTTAGTGTCTGCATGAGATCTGCCCAGGATCTTCTGGCTTTCATAGTCTCTGGTGAGAAGTCTGATGTGATTCGGATAGGTCTTCCTTTGTATGTTACTTGGCCCTTTTCTCTTACTGCATTTAGTATTCTTTCTTTGTTTAGAACATTCGGTGTTTTGATTATTATGTGACGGGAGGTATTTCTGTTCTGGTCCAGTCTGTTTGGAGTTCTGTAGGCTTCTTGTACGTTCATCGGCATCTCTCTCTTTAAGTTAGGGAAGTTTTCCTCCATAATTTTGTTGAAGATGTTTACTGGCCCTTTAAGTTGCAAATCTTCACTCTCATCTATACCTATAATCCTTAGGTTTGGTCTTCTCATTGTGTCCTGGATTTCCTGGATGTTTTGGGTTACGCGTTTTTTGCATTTTGCATTTTCTTTGACTGTTGAGTCGATGCTTTCTATGGAATCTTCAGCACCTGAGATTCTTTCTTCCATCTCTTGTATTCTATTGTTGATGTTTGCATCTATGACTCCTGATTTCTTCCCAAGGTTTTCTATCTCCAAAGTTGTCTCCCTTTGTGATTTCTTAGTTGTTTCTACTTCCTTTTTTAGTTCCTGGATGGATTTGCTGAGATCCTTCACTTGTTTGTTTGTATTTTCCTGTATTTCTTTAAGGTATTTTTGCATTACCTCTTTCAGGATTTCTTCCTGATGACCCACGTTCTCCTGCATTTCTCTGAGCGATTTTTGTGTTTCCTCCTCATGGGATTCCATCTGTTGATCCATCGTCTCCTGCATTTCTTTAAGCAGTTCTCGTGTTTCCTTTGTAAGGGCATCTAACCGTTGATTCATTTCTTTAAGCAATTTTTGTGTTTCCTCCTTATGGGCATCCGTCTGTTGACCCATATTCTTCTGCATTTCTTTATGCCAATTTTGTGATTCCTTTGTGAGTGCATCTACCTGTTGATTCATCTCGTTAAGCGATTTTTGTGTTGTCTCCTTGTGCGCCTCCATCTTTTGATCCATGTTCTCCCGCATTTCTCTAAGCGATTTTTGTGTTTCCTTTGTAAGGGCTTCTAACCGTTGATTCATGGTCTCCTGTAACTCTTTATGAGATTTATTTGTGTCCTTCTTGTGATCCTCTAATAGCATCATGAGAAGTGATTTTAAATCCAGATCTTGTCTTTCGGGTGTGGTGGGGTATCCAGGACTTGCTGCTGTTGGAGAGTTGGGTTCGGATGGTCCCACATTACTTTGATTACTGTTAGTAACATTCCTACGTTTGCCTTTTGCCATCTGGATACCTCTGGTGTTAGTTGGTCCTGCTGCCACTGGCTGTTGGTTGGACCTCCTGTG
This sequence comes from Tokudaia tokunoshimensis, assembly GCA_036184795.1. Lineage (NCBI taxonomy): Eukaryota > Metazoa > Chordata > Mammalia > Rodentia > Muridae > Tokudaia > Tokudaia tokunoshimensis. Next base: position 86,880 of record BTHU01000016.1, read on the forward strand.
AGCCTGCAAAGCTATTTCTGCCCCCCCTGGATTACCAGGATTCCCCTGGCACCGATTTCTGGGGCCTGCCTGCTCCTGAGTGACTTTGGAGCCCTAATGTGCTTTGCCCCAAGTGATCTTATATTGGGGAGGCCTTGCACATCTAAAGGCTCAGCCTAGTGGATTCCTGGAGCAGAGGTCGCCAAAGGGAGGCTGGCAGGCTCCTGCCCTGTGCAGGGGTGTGTGATCTCTCCTGGGGGGGAGGGGGCGTCCCTCTGCCAGGCAGAAGTCCCACAGCAGATCTGGCGCGCTGGTCACTGCAGATCAGCCCAGCACCTGGGAGCAGGTTACACACAAGCTGCCTGAACCCGAAGCGATATTATGCCTGTCTGTCTCTGAGCCTGGCGGTCCCAACTACCTGGTCACTGGAGCAAAGATGGCGGAGGGCACTCTCCGTGGTGCTGCTCACCCTGTGGTCACGATGGCCCGCCGATCTGGCACCCAGACGACCACAGCGCCAACCCGCCCTCGGGCACAGACGGAAGCCCCAACAGGCCGTGTCCCAAGTGATGTTATATTGGGGGGAGAGCCTGGGTACCGGTCTCTCCAGCGCAGTCCGCGGGAACAGAGGTCGCGGAAGGGAAGCTGGCAGGCTCCCTCCCTGCGCGGGGTCCCTCCACCAGGCAGAAGGTCCCACCGCGGAACTGGCGCGCTGGTTACTGCAGATCAGCCCAGCACCTGGGAGCAGGTTACACACAAGCTGCCTGAAACCGAAGCGATATTATGCCTGTCTGTCTCTGAGCCTGGTGGTCCCAACTACCTGGTCACTGGAGCAAAGATGGCGGAGGGCACTCTCCGTGGCGCCGCTCACCCTGTGGTCACGATGGCCCGCCGATCTGGCACCCAGATGACCACAGCGCCAACCCGCCCTCGGGCACAGACGGAAGCCCCAACAGGCCGTGTCCCAAGTGATGTTATATTGGGGGGAGAGCCTGGGTACCGGTCTCTCCAGCGCAGTCCGCGGGAACAGAGCGGGGATAAACTTTTGAAACTCCTTCTGGAAGAGGAGACAGGTATGGTTTTGCTTGCAGCACAAGAGGGAAGTCTTTGGGATTCCTGCACAGATGTGGAAGGTCCCATAGACCCTTGGAAACATTTGTTTAGTTCCAGAACATCGTGGGTGGATAGGGACAATCCCTGAGCATCTTGGGGAGAAGTGGAAATTCCCAGATCTCCTTGGCTAGATAGGGAAGGATGTAGGGAACCTTGAATATGTGGGGGAATTACCTGTCTACGTTGGTCAGCAGAAGAGTCAGCAGAAGATGGCCCAGGCACTGTGTGATCTTCTTTGAGTTTTTCACTGGCATGTCTAGTACTGTGTTTTTTAGATGTTGCAGGCACTCTGACACTCATCTGGTTAAAATCCACAGATTCTTCAAACCCAGTAGACATAGACTTGCTTCTTTTCACCTTCCCAAGTGTGGTCACAGAAGATGAGGCCACTCTTTTTCTTGTGGCCGGCTGTAAAGTAGTTGGTCTCAAGTCCCTGGTCAGTGGGTTAACTGTGCCCGCAGGAACCCTCAGAGGAAGTGGAACTGTCCATTTCTTGTTCTCTTTCACATCCCTCCGAGGGTCCAGGGTCCTCTGATTGGCTGAAGCCTTTATAAGAGTTTTGAGTTTCTGTAGCTCTTCTGTAACACGAGCATCAGGTTTTTTGAATCTCTGGTCCTCATAGAACTTTGGTCTCCTGAATGTGTGCCGAGTCAGTCTAGGGAACCCCAGAGATGCAAAGTACCCCTGGTCTCTGCTGGTCATCTGCTTCCCCCTTTGATGTAGGGTGTTATAATTCTGTTGGGGGACACTGAGGGGGATCCCAGGCAGTGGAGGGATCCCCGGGCCTTAGAAGCTGGGAATCCGGCGGTCTATTGTTAGAGGGTAAAGTCCGGGCTGAGGCTCGCTGACCTCTCTCCACACGTCTGGCCATTTAGTCATTAGGGAACTTGAACAAGGAATGGGAAGGGGCTACTGCCCCCTTGAAGTGGCAGTGAATGTACTTGCCAATGGTGGATCGCAACAAGTAGTAGTCACCCAGAATCCTTTCAGAGAGGCTCTCACTCTCCCGAGATCTGTGGACACGTCCAGAATTCAAAACGCACAGAATTCGAATGACAGTTGGTCTCAGGAATCAAGCAAAGCTCGAGAGCAGCTGTCCTCGGGCCTGCACGGACCAGTTGTGAGCTACCTAACATGGCCGTTCTGCTTGGCAGTCATCCAAGTTTTCTGAATGAGGAGGGACGCTGAGAACCCTCTTCTTTAGGGTTCAGAGTGCTACCTACTCTGATGCCCACTGTCATGGGGCATGACAAATAATTGTTGAAGGGACAGCATGATTGAGAAAGGTAAGGTGTGCTTAGGAGACTATGCACCCAAATCTGTCTTGCCCCAGGATAGAAGGCTCTAACCAGAGTCCATCAGTGTTGCAGTGATGTCTGTTGGAACCTCATAAGTGAATGTGAAAGACTGATCCAGACCCTTGCTCCTGAGAGTCTGTGTGGGATGAGCAATCACTGGCATGTTTTCTTGGGAAAGAACAGGTGGTAGTATTTGTATAGAGCATAGAATGCATGGAAATGATCTTTCAAATATTATTCTGTATTTTAAAGGTGACCTATCCTAGATAAATTTCTGACAACTGTGAGCCTTCCTGGATGCTGAAACACAGATCTAAATGACTAAATAATACTTACCACAATATTATTATTGTGCAAATAATTTGCTATTGTTCAGAGAATAAGAATAAAACAATAATCTCCTTATAGAACAAATGAAACTTTTATTTCAAACACATTTATCTGTGTTTGACTAGATTCAGCACAGAGACACAGTTGGATTACTGAGTGTAACCTCCTGCATTGTAAGCAATTATTTTGTCTGTCACATTTAACAATTTTGGTTCCTATTACACGTTTGGTCTGCTTTTGGAAGGTCATATACTTCTCCTGTACACACAATAGGCTAATGACTTATATTAGTAGCTCTGCATTGGCCATTCACTTTAATTCCAATGATGCAGCTGCAGCATAGTTGCACAGAAAGATTTTGAAACCCTTAGTCAAGCTGATTCTTTGAAAGGTCTTGTTTGTATGTCAGTTGATACACTGAGAAAGGTGAAAATTGAGGACATGGATGAGAAAATTATTTTACTGACAGAATAATTTGGTTTGCTTGTTGCATATCTTGCCAGTTTTCTCTGAGCAGTTTTTGTTCTTGCTGGATGAAAGGTGTACTTTTTTTTGTTTGGGTGCTATCTTGGATTTTTGTGAATAATTTCTGTTTCCCTTTGTCTATACACTCAATAAACCTTGCATCATTCAGAAGCACATAGGCATTTTCGTATCACCTATTTTTTTCTGTGCCATTGTCTTAGTGCTTTGCCACATGTTCTTTCTCCTTGGAATTCCTGAATGCTTCATCACCCCATGACTTTGTTTAACTCCAATTTATCCCAGTAATTTCAATTTTCAAGATACCTAATGCCAGGAAATCCATTCTTTTCATACATTCTGGGGTAAATTCTATTCTTGGCTAATTCTGTAGTCACTATGCTTATCCACATACTAGTACATATCATAATTTTTGGCTCCATTATCTGAATTTCCTGTTGATCTTTTGAGATTTTTGAAAACAATGAATGTTCTTACCAGAATAATCCTGCTTAGCATGAAGAACGTGCTGCAGGATATAATAGACAGGAAATTAAAGCTATCAATTCAGATAATATACACCTTTTGAGAATTAGCTTGGCAAGTCTAATGTCAGCATCAAATAGTTTTCTCAATTTAAGTTATAGTGACTATGTTTAGTTCTGATAATCTATCAATGTAAATTTAGTAGAGGTTTATATATTCACAAATGACTGCTTTAAGCGAGGTTCTTTAGTTAGTGATTCAGTCTCTGAGAGTCCCAAGGGTCCATGTGAGTTGTCCTGTTGGTCTTCTTGTGTAGTCCCAATCTCTTTAGGAGCCACAATTCTCCCTCCTATTCTTCCATAAGAGTCCCCAAGCAACATCCAATGGCTGTGGTTGTCTGCACCTGTCTGAGTCAGCTACTAGGCACAGCCTCTCAGAGGACAGCCAAGTTAGACTCCTATCTGCAAGCATAAAAGGTTATCATTAATAGTGTCAAGGATTCGCATTTGTCCATGGGATGGATCTCAGGTTGGGCCTGTTATAGGAGGGCCATTTCTCAGTGTCTGCTCCATGCACCCTAATCCCTGCATTTCCTATACGCAGGATAAATTTTGGGTCCAAAGTTTTGTGGAGTGGGGGTGTTTATGTTCCTATTACTCCATTGGGGTTCCTGCCTGGCTACAAGAAATAGACTCTTCAGGTTCCATATCCCCAGAGCTTAGTCACACCAAAGGACATTGATACTTAGGCACTTCCCTCATCCAAGGACTCTGTCTTTTCCTGGAGATGGCTCCCCCCACACATCTCTACTGCTGCCATTTGCAGATTTCCATTCATTCACATAGCCATCTGTCCATCTCTCCTGTCTCTCCCCACAACTGATCACGAACCCTGCCGTTCCCCTCTCCATCTCCTCTCCCACCTGCCTATTATGACTATTTGATTCCCCCTTCTAAGTGAGATTCAAACTTCCTCCCTTGTGCCTTTCTTTATTTAGCTTCTTTGGGTCTCTGGAGTGTAGCATAGGTATCCTGTACTTTTTGGCTAATATCTACTTATATCTTAGTACATACCATGCATATCCTTTTGTGACTGAGTTATCTCATTTATGACAATATTCTCAAGATTCATCCATTTGCCTGCAAAGTTCATGATGTCGTTTTTTGGTTTTTTTTTGTTTGTTTGTTTTGTTTTCTTTTGAAATAGAACAAAATGTCATTGTGAATACGTACCACATGTTCTTTATCCTTTCTTCAGGTGAGGGACATCCAGGTAGTTTCCAGTTTCTGACTATTACAAATAAAGCTGCTATGAACATAGTTGACCAAGTGCCTTTGCACGATGGTGGAATATCATTTGAATATATGCCCAAGAGTGGTATAGCTGGGTCTTCAGGTAAAACTATTCTGAGTTTTCTTTGAAACTGCCAAATTAATTTCCAAAGTGGTTTTAAAGTTTGCAATTCCACCAGCAGTGAAGAAATATTCCCCTTGGTCCACATCCTCTCAGACATTCTGACGGGTGTAAAATGGGACCTTGGATTTGTTTTGATTTGCATTTCCCTGATGACTAAGGACTTTGAACATTTCTTTTAGTGCTTTCATTCATTGGGGATTTTCTCTGTTGAGAATTCGATTTAGCTCTCTATCCTATTTTATTTTATTTTTTTATTTTACATTCCAAATCACTTCCCCTTTCCCGTTTCCTCCCTCCCCGAAAGTCCCATAAGCCCCCTTCCCTCCCTCTTTTCTCCATTCAACCCCCTCTCGTTACTCTGTCCTGGCGTTCCCCTACATCCAGTCTTTCCAGGACCAGGGGTCTCTCCTTCCATCTTTTTAGAAATCTATTGATATGCGGATTGTGTCTGGGGTATTCCGAGATTCTGGGTCAATATCCCCTTATCAGTGACTGCATACCATGTGTGTTCTTTTGTGATTGGGTTACCTCACTAAGGATGATATTTTCAAGTTCTGACCAATTGCCTAGGAATTTCGTGAATTCATTGTTTTTAATTGCAGAGTAGTATTCCATTGTGTAGATATACCACATCTTCTGAATCCATTCCTCCGTTGAGGGACATCTGGGTTCTTTCCAGCTTCTGGCTATTATAAATAAGGCTGCTATGAACATAGTGGAGCATGTGTCCTTATTGCATGCAGGTAAAGTCTCTGGGTATATGCCCAGGAGTGGTATAGCCGGATCCTCCGGGAGTGTCATGCCCAGTTTTCTGAGGAACCGCCAGACTGCTTTCCAGAGTGGTTGTACCAGCCTGCAATTCCACCAGCAGTGGAGGAGTGTTCCTCTTTCTCCACATACTCACCAACAACTACAGTCTAATGTGTTTTTGATCTTAGCCATCCTGACTGGTGTGAGATGGAATCTCAGGGTTGTTTTGATTTGCATTTCCCTAATGACTAAGGATGATGAACATCTCTTTAGGTGCTTCTCAGCCATTAGATATTCTTCAGGTGAGAACTCTTTGTGGAGCTCTGTACCCCATTTTTTAATAGGGTTACTTGCCTCTCTGGAGTTTAACTTCTTGAGTTCCTTGTATATCTTGGATATTAGCCCTCTGTCGGATGTAAGGTTGGTAAAGATCATTTCCCAGTTAGTTGGTTGCCGCTTTGTCTTTTTGACGGTGTCTTTTGCCTTGCAAAAACTTTGTAATTTAATGAGGTCCCATTTGTCTATTCTTGATCTTAGAGTATAAGCTATTGGAGTTCTGTTCAGGAAATTCTCCCCTGTGCCCATATGTTCAAGGTTCTTCCCTAGTTTCCCTTCTATTAGTTTCAGTGTGTCTGGTTTTATGTGGAGATCTTTGATCCACTTAGAATTGAGCTTAGTGCAAGGAGATAAGGATGGGTCAATTTGCATTCTTCTGCATGTTGACCTCCAGCTGAGCCAGCACCATTTGTTGAAAAGGCTATCTTTTTTCCACTGGATGGTTTTAGCTCCTTTGTCAAAGATCAAGTGACCATAGGAGTGTGGATTCATTTCTGGGTCTTCAATTCTGTTCCATTGATCTACATGTCTGTTACTGTACCAATACCATGCAGTTTTTAACACTATTGCTCTGTAGTACAGCTTGAGGTCCGGGATACTGATTCCCCCAGAGGTTCTTTTACTCTTGAGAATAGTTTTAGCTATTCTGGGTTTTCTGTTATTCCAGATGAATTTTTGAAGTGCTCTTTCTAACTCTATGAAGAATTGAGTTGAGATTTTGATGGGGATTGCATTGAATCTGTGTATTACTTTTGGTAAGATGCTCATTTTTACTATATTAATCCTGCCAATCCATGAGCATGGCAGATTTTTCCATCTTCTGAGGTCTTCTTCAATTTCTTTCTTCAGAGACTTGAAGTTCTTGTCATACAGATCATTCACTTGTTTGGTTAGAGTCACGCCAATATACTTAATATGGTTTGTGGCTATCGTGAAGGGTATTATTTCTCTTACTTCTTTCTCAGCCTACTCATCCTTTGAGTATAGGAAGGCTTCTGACTTGCTTGAGTTGATTTTATATCCGGCCACTTTGCTGAAGTCGTTTATCAGCTGTAGGAGTTCTCTGGTGGAGTTCTTTGGGTCGCTTATGTATACTATCATATCGTCTGCAAATAGTGATAGTTTCTATCCTATTTTTTAATGGGGCTATTTGTGTTGTTGATGTTCAACTCCTTGAGTTCTTTGTACATTTTGGGTATTAGCCAATTGTCAGAATTAGGGTTGGTGAAAATCCTTTCCCAATCTTTAGACTGACATTTTGTCCTATTGACAGAAGCTTTGCAGTTTCATGAGATCCCATTTATTAATTGTTGATCTTATATCCTGAGCCATTGGTGTTCTGTTCAGGAAGTTATTTCCTGTACCAATGTAGTCAAGCTATTTCCTACTTTCTCTTCCATGAGATTTAGTGAGTCTGGTTTTATGTTGAGGTCATTGACACACTAGGAGTTGGCTTTTATACAGGGTGATAATTAGGTATCACTTTGCATTCTTCTACATGCAGTCCACAGTTAGACCAGCACCATTTGTTGAAGATGATTTTTTTTCCATTGTATGGTTTTGGATTCTTTTAAAAAAAAAAAACTCAAGGGTCCATATGTGTTTGGGTTTATTTTTCTGTCTTCCAATTCAATTCTATTGATCAACATGTCTGGTTTCTGTACCAATACCAAGCAGTTTTTATCACTATTGCTTAGAAGTAGATTGAGGTCGGGATGATGATTCCTCCCAAAGTTCTTTTATTGTTCAGGATAGTTTTAGCTATCCTGTGTTTTTTTATTATTATTCTTCCATATGAAAATTTGATTTGCTCTTTCCAGATCTATAAAATTATGTTGGAATTATGATGGGGATTACATTGATTCTGCATATTGTGGTAAAATGGCAATTTTTGACTATGTTAATCCTACATATCCATGAGCATGGGAGTTCATTCCATCTTCTGATATGTTCTTCAATTTCTTGAAGTTCTTATCATACAGCTCTTTTGCTTGCTTGGTTAGAATTACACCAAGATATTTTATATCATTTGTGGCTATTGTAAATGATGTTGTTTCCCTAATTTCACTTCTTAGCCAGTTTATTTTTTGTATAAATAGGACTGTTGATTTCTTTGAGTTAATTTTGTATTGAGCCATTTTGCTGAAGGTGTTTCTCAGTTGTAGGAATTCTCCAGTAGAATTTTGGGATCACTCATGTATACTATCATATCATTCAAAATAACACTTTGACTTCCTCTTTTCTGATTTGTATCCCATTTGTCTTCTGTGGTTGTCTTATTGCTCTGGCTAGAACTTCAAGTACTATATTTAATAGATAGGACAGAGAGTGGGCAGCCTTTTCTTGTACATGGTTTTAATTGGATTGTTTTTGTTTTCTCTCAATTTAGCTTAATGTTGTCTATTGGCTTGCTGTTTATTGCTTTGATTATCTTTAGGTATGTGCCTTTCTTTCCTGATCTCTCTGATATTTTAATATGAAGGGCTAATGGATTTTGTCAAAGGCATTGTTGTTTTCTTTGCTTATATGATAGACTGGGTTGATGGATTACTATATATTGAGCCATCCCTGTATCCCTTGAGATGAAGCCTACTTGATCATGAAAAATTTTGTTTTTGATATGTTCCTAGATTCACTTTTTGAGTATTTTATTTAGTATTTTTGCATCTATATTCATAATAGAAACTGTGACATAATAGAACTGTGACTGTGGCTTCATAGAATGAGTTTGACAGTGTTCCTTCTGTTTCTGTTTTGTGGAATGGCTTGAGGAGTATTGGTATTAGCTCTTCTTTGAAACTTTGGTAGAATTCTGCATGAAAACCATTAGTTTAATGCCATTTGGGGATTGGGGATATTTTTAACGACTGCTTCAATTTCTTTGTTTTTTTGTTTTAGGGCTGTTCAAATAGTTTAACTAATGTTGATTTATTTCTCATAAGTGGTATCTGTCTAGAATATCATCCATTTCATTAAGATTTTCCTATTTTATGGCATACAGTCTTTTGAAGTAAGCCCTTATGATTTTTCTCAAAGAATCAGCTCTTGGTTTCAGGGATTCTTTGTATTGTTTTCCTTTTCTCTAACTGATTGATTTCAGCCGTGGTTGTCATTATTTCCTGAATTATACTCCACTTTAGTGTGTTTGCTTCTTGTTATTCTAGAGCTTTCAGGTATACTTTGAAATTGCTGATATGAGAACTTTCTAATTTCTTTATGGAGGCACTTAGTGTTATGTAGTTTTCCCCTTATCACTGCTTTTATTGTGTCCCATAAATTTGGGTATGTCTTGCCTTCATTTTCATTGAATTACAGAAAGCCTTTCATTTCTTTATTTCTTCCTTGATCTAGAGATCATTGAGTAGAAAATTGTTCAATTTCCATAAGTGTATAGGCTTCCTGGTGTTTCTGTTGTTGGTAAAGTCCAGCTTTAATCAATGGTGGTCTGATAAGATACAAGGTGTTATTTTAATTTTATTGTAACTATTGATGTTTTCTTTTTGACCAAGTATATATTCAGTTTTGGAGAAGGACCCATCAGGTGCTGAGAATAAGTTTTATTTTTGTGTTTAGATGTTATATTCTATAGATGTCTGTTGGGTTGGTTTGATTCAAAACACCTGTTAGTTCATTATTTTTCTGTTTAATTTTGGTCTAAATGACCTGTCAATTGTTACGAGGTATTGAAAGCTCATTAATGTGAAGAGTGAGTCCAATGTGAGATTTAAGCTTTAGCAATGTTTCTTTTACAAATGTGGTTGCCCTGTGATTGGGATACAGATGTTCATAATTGAGATAACATCTTGACAGAATTTTCCTTTCATGAGTATGAAGTGTCCTTCCCTGTCTCTTTTGATTTACTTTGGTTGAAAGTATTTTATTAGATATTAGAATGGCTACTCCAGCTTGCCTCTTTGGTCTGTTTGCTTAGAAATATTTTCTCCAGTCACTTACCCTGAGGTAATGTCTACCTTTATTCCTGAGCTGTGCTTCTTCTGCACAAAAGATCCTGTTTTCACATGCATTCTGCTAGAACATGTCTTTTTATTGGGAAACTGAGTCCATTGATGTTAAAAGGCATTAATGACCAGTAATTGTTATTTCCTGTTATTTGATGTTGGTGGTATTAGTCTCTGTGTGTGTGTGTGTCCCTTGGTTTTGCTGGTATGGAATTACTTATTTCCTGTGTTTTCTTGAGTGTGGTTATCCTTTTTGTTTTGTAGTTGTTGTTTTAGTATTATCTGTAGGACTGATTTGTGGATAGTTATTGTTTCAATTTGGATTTCTCTTGAAACATCTTGTTTTTTTTCCTTTGTGGTGACTGAGAATTTTGCTGGATATAGTAGTCTAGATTGGCACCTGTGGTTTTGTTGAGTTTGTAAGATATGTCACCAGGCCCTTCTAGTTTTTTGAGTCTCTGTTTAGAAACCAGCTGTACTTTTGATAGGTCTGCCTTTTTATATTAATGGACTTTTTTCCCTTGAAATTTTAATATTCTTTCTTTATTCTGTAGGTTTGTATTTTGTTTATTTGGTGGCAGGAGGATTTTTTCTTTTCCAGTCTAATTTGTGTTCTATAAGCTTCTTGTATATTTATAGGCATCTCTCTCTGTTTAGATTGGGAGAGTTTTCTTCTATGATTTTGTTGAGAATATTTTTTGGATCTTGGAGCTGGGACCCTTCACCTTCTTCTAGTCCTATTCTTTTCTCTTCCTAGGTCTTTTCATGGTATCCCAAATTTCCTGGATGTTTTATATGAGAAAATTTTCATATTTAACATTTTCTTTAACTGATATGTCACTTTGTTCTGTTGTGTCATCTATGACTTAGATTCAATCTTCTATCTCCTTTACTCTGCTGGTGATGCTTGCATCTGTTGTTCCTGTTCCCTTCCCTAGGTCCTTCATTTACAGGATTCCCTCAGTTTTTGATTTATATATATATATGTGTGTGTGTGTGTGTGCATATATATATATATATATATATATATATATATATTGTGTGTGTGTGTGTGTGTGAATATATGGCAGAATATTATTAGAGGTCATTTTATTAATTTTTTTTTGAGACAAAATGTGTTTGGTTTAACTCTATGTATCTGGGACATCTAGTCTCTTGTCCTTCGTTACCCAAGCAGTGTGGTATATTGTATCTGTGTTATGGAGTGTATCTTTTTGGTGGGAGGAGGGAAGGTTTTATTCAGCTTATATTTCCACATACTATTTATCATCAAAGGAATTCAGGACAGGAACTCGAACTGGGCAGGAACCTGGACGCAGGAGCTGATGCAGAGACCGTGGAGGGGTGCTGTTTACTGGCTTGCTCCCCAGGATTACTCAGTCTGCCTTCTTATAGAACCCAGGACTACCAGCCCAGGCATGGTACCACCTAAAATGGGTTGGGCCCTCCCCATTCCCCCATCCTTCATTAATTGTAAAAGTGCCTTACAGTTTGATATCATGGAGGCATTTCCTCAATTGAGGTTACTTTCTGTGATGATTCTAGTTTGTGTTAAATTGACACAAACTGATCAGCACAGTGCCCATCATATATAGTGAACTTGAAACTGGGTGAAATTTTTCAGGCAATGCTCCCTGGTGTATGGTGAGATGCCACATGTAGCCAGAAATATCAATGCTGTGTGTTAGAACTGAGGTGGTGGAGAGGTCACACTGTGCTACATGGTGTAGCACTGGCAGCAAGCAACACCTTGGAGTCTATGTGCTTTTGGTTTTGAATTAACTCTTAACCACTGTGTGTTCAGAAAGTCCTCAGTGTTACCAGATTCTTCTTCTTCTTCTTCTTCTTCTTCTTCTTCTTCTTCTTCTTCTTCTTCTTCTTCTTCTTCTTCTTCTTCTTCTTCTTCTTCTCCTCCTCCTCCTCCCCTTCTTCTCCTTCTTCTCCTTCTTCTTCTCCTCCTCCTCTTCCTCCTCCTCCTCCTCCTCCTCCTCCTTCTTCTTCTTCTTCTTCTTCTTCTTCTTCTTCTTCTTCTTCTTCTTCTTCTTCTTCTCCTCCTCCTCCTCCTCCTCCTCCTCCTCCTCCTCCTCCTCCTCCTCCTCCTCCTCCTCCTTCTTCTTCTTCTTCTTCTTCTTCTTCTTCTTCTTCTTCTTCTTCTTCTTCTATGACCTCACATGGGACTGTGACACACTTTGAGAAGAATTGAAGTTGGAAGTCCCATGTTTGCACCCAGCCCATGTGCTGTGTTGCCTTCCCTACAGATATGTGCACAATGACAGGACTTTGCAATATTTCTTTAACAAACTGGGTTTGTCTTTGTTTCTGGATGCTCCAGAACCCCTCATATACCTACTCACCACCAGTCCATTCAGTTTTCTTTTTAAAAGAACCTGTGGGTATGTCTGTATATGCACCTTGTCAGTGCCTGCTGCCTGTAGAGGTCAGAAGAGGGTGTCAGAGCCCATGGATCTGGAGTGATAGACTATTTTGAGCCACATTATAGCTGATTCTTGCTGGGAATCAAACCCTGCTCCAACGCAAAAGCAGCCAATGTTCTTAACTGTCAACCCCCTTCCCCTACAAAATTTGATTAACATCTGCTCCCCTGTTCAGGCCACAGGGCTATTTTGTGTTCCCCTGCCTGAGAGCCTTAGTTTAGCCAATGGGTGTTTGCTGCTATCTCTTACTGAATGCTAATTGTATACCAGAGGCTGTCTTCTCATATTCCTAAATCACCAGATCCTAGAGCCAGGGGGTTAAACACTCCTCCAGGAGGTAGCTTTCTCTTTCTGTAGAGCTTCTGGGCACTCTTCCCCTCCACCTGTTCTTCATTGGGATGTAAATGTATCCCCAAAAGCCAGGCATGTAATCAGGTTTAAGTCTTTATCTCTCCTTTCTATGCCTGGGAAAGAGTTACCTTCAAATAAAGACTCCCACTGGTTTCATTCACTCAAAAGCCATTGCAGGGCTTAGAGGGAGTGGTTCCCCTAAGTCTCCCAATTTTTTTCCTGAAGGCTACAGTTCTCCCTGCACCCCCAATTTCCACCATGCCCCATTGTTCTAAATAGGGTTATTATTTCCAAAAGAAGCTTGAGGAGAATAGGGTTTATTTATTTCACATATCTTGAGTTCATTGAGTTCATTGAGAGAAGTCAAGGCAGGAACTCAAACTGGGCAGGAACTTGGAGGCAAGAGGAGACTTATTGGCTTGCTCAGCCTTCTTTCTTTTTTTTTATAAGATATTTTCTTTATTTATATTTCTAATGCTATTCCCTTTCCTCCTTTTCCCTCCTATCCCATTTGTCCTCCCTGTGCTCACTAACACACCTACTCCCATTTCCCTGTCTTGGTATTCCCCTACACTGTGGTAACTAGTCTTCACAGATCCAAGGGCTTCTTCTCTCATTGATATCCAACAAGACCATCCTTTGCTACATATGTATCTCAAGCCATGGGTCCCTCCATGTGTACTCTTTGGTTGGTGGTTTAGTCCCTGGGAGCTCTGGGATTACTGGTTGGTTCATATTGTTGATCCACTAATGGGGCTGCAAATCCTGTTAACGCCTTGGGTGATTTCACTAGCTACTCCATTGAAGACCCTTAGCTCAGTGCATGATTGGCTGTGAGCATCTACCTCTGTATTTTTCAGACACTGGCAGAGACTCTCTGGAGATAGCCATTTCAGGCTCCTGTCAGCAAATACTTGATGGCAACTTCTGGGTATATTTCCAGGATTGGTATAGCTGACTCCTCATGGAGTACCATGTCAAATTTTCTGAGGAACCACCAATCAGATTTCCAGAGTGTTTGTACCAGCTTGCAATCCCACTAGCAATGGAGAGGTATTCCTTTTACTCCGTTTCCTCACCAGCATCTGCTGTCACCTGAGTTTGGACCTTAGTCATTCTGACTATTGTAAGGTGGAATCTCAGGGTTTTTTTTAATTTGCATTTCCCTGATGTATTAGGATGTTGAACATTTCTTTACATGCTTCTCAGCCATTAGGTATTCATCAGTTGAGAATTCTTTGTTTAGCTCTATACCTCATTTTTTAGTAGGGTTATTTGGTTTTTTGGAGTCTAACTTATTTAGTTCTTTTTTATATGTTGTATATCAGTCCTCTATCGAATGTAGGATTGGTAAAGATCTTTTCCCAATCTGTAGGTTGCTGTTTTGTCCCAGTGACAGTGTCCTTTAACTTAAAGAAACTTGGAAATTTTATGGGGTCTCATTTGTCAGTCCTTGATCTTAGAGCATGAGCTATTGGTTTCTCTTCAGGAAAATTTCCCTAGTGTACATGCATTTGAGATTCTTCTCTAGTATTTTTTCTATTAGTTTCAGTGTATTTGGTTTTAAGTGGAGGTCCTTGATCCACTTGGGAGAGCTATTTACTAGGAGATAAGAATAGATCAATTTGAATTCTTCTACATGATGATCATCAGTTGAACTAGCACCATTTTTTAAAAATGCTGTCTTTTTTCCACTAAATGGTTTTTGCTCCTATGTCAAAGTTCAAGTGACCATTGATGTGTGGGCTCATTTCTGGATCTTTTATTCTATTCCACTGATCTACTTGCATGTCACTATACCAATAACAGACAGTTTTTATCGTGATTCATCTGTAGTACAGCTTGAGATCAGGGATGGGGATTCTGCCAGAAGTACATTTATTGTGGAGAATAGTTTTCACTCTCTTCGGTTTTTTGTTATTTCAGATAAATTTGCAAATTGCTCTTTCTAGCTCTACAAAGAATTGAGTTGGGATTTTGATGGGATTGCATTGAATCTGTAGATTGCTTTTGGCAAGATAGCCATTTTAACTATATTAATCCTGCCAATTCATGAACATGGGAAATCTTTCCATCTTCTGAGATCTTTTTGAGCTCTGCCTTCAGATACTTGAGGTTCTTGTCATATGGATTTTTCACTTGCTTAGTTAGAGTCACACCAAGTTATTCTATATTTTTTGTGACTATTGTGGAGTGTGTTGTTTCCCAAATTTCTTTCTCAGCCTGTTCATCCTTTGAGTAGAGCAAGGACAATCATTTGTTTGATGTAATTTTATAGCCAGCCAATTCTCTGAACTTGTTATCAGGTTTAAGAGTTTTCTGGTGGAATTATTTGGGGTCACCTAATTATATTCTCATACCATCTACAAATAGTGATATTTTGACTTCTCCCTTTCCAATTTGTATACCTCTGATTTCCTGTTGTTGTCTAATTTCTTTGACTAGGATTTTGAGTACTATATTTAACAAGTAGGGAGAGAGTCTGCAGCCTTCTCAATTCCATGATTTTAGTGGGATTGCTTCAAGTTTCTCTCCATTTAGTTTGATGTTGGCTACTGGTTTGCTGTATACCGCATTTACTATGTTTAGGTATTGGCCTTGAATTCCCAATCTTTTCAATCTTTTCATTGAAGGGTTATTGGATTTTCTCAAATATTTTCTCAGCATCTAATGAAATGTTCATGTTTTTATTTTTTCCTTTGAGTTTGTATGTATAGTGGATTACATTGATGGATTTCCTTATAATGAATAATCCCTGCATCCCTGGGATGATACCTACTTGACCATATTGGGTAATCATTTTGATGTGTTCTTGGATTCTGCTTGTCAGAGTTTTATTGAGTATTTTGGCATTGATATTCATAAGGGATATTGGTCTATAAGAGAATAATTGTGGCTACATAGAATGAATTTGGTAGTTTTCCTTCTGTTTTTATTCCATGGAATATTTTGAAAAGTATTGGTATTAGGTCATCTTGAATGTTTGATAGAACTCTACACTAAACCCCTCTAGTCCAGGGTTTTTTTGTTTTTTGTTTGTTTTTGGTTTTGTTTTTTTTTTTTTTGCTTGTTTTGTTTTCCGTGGGAATTCTATTAATGACTGATACTATTACACTAGGTGTTATGGGACTATTTGGGTCATTTATCTGATCCTGATTTAACTTTGTTACCTGAAATTTGTCTACAAATTTGTTCATTTCATGCAGATTTTCCAGTTTTGTTGAGTATAGGCTATTGTGGTATGACCTGTTGAATTTTTGGTTCTCCCCAGATTCTGTTGTCATGTCTTGCTTTTCATTTCTGATTCTGTTTATTTGGATACTGTGTCTATGCTCCCTGGCTAGTATGACTACGGGTTTATCTATCTTATTGATTTTCTCAAAGAACCAGCTCCTGGTTTAATTGATTCTTTGCATAGTTTTTTTTTTTTTTCAACTTGGTTGATTTCAAACCTGAGCTTGATTACTTCCTGCTGTCTACTCCTCAAGGGTGTATTTGCTTCTTTTTGTTCTAGAGTGTTCAGATGTGCTGTCAAGCTGCTAGTATACATTCTCTCCAGTTTCTTTTTGGAAGTACTCAGAGTTATGTAATTTCTTCTTAGGACTGCTTTCATTGTGTCCCATAAGTTTCTATATGTTGTGGCTTCTTTTTTATTAAGTTCTAAGAAGTCCTTAATTTCTTTCTTAATTTCTTCCCTGACCAAGTTATCATTGGTTTGAGTGTTGTTCAGCTTCCAAGTGTATGTGGAATTTCTTTTAGTTTTGTTGTTATTGAAGATCAGCTTTAATATGTGGTAATCTTATAGGATGCATGGGTTTATTTCAATCTTCTTGTATTTGTTATGGCATGTTTTGTGTACAGATTATATTGCCAATTTTGGAGAAGGTACCATGAGGTGTTGAGAAGAAGGTATATTCTTTTCTTTCAGGATAAAATATTCTATAGATATGTGTTAAATCCATTTGGTTCATAACTTCTGTTAGTTTCACTGTTTCTCTACTTAGTTTCTTTTTCCATGCTCTGTCCATTGATGAGAGTGGGGTGTTAAAGTCTCCCAATATTATTGTGTGAGTAACAATGTGTGCTTGGAGCTTTATTAAGATTTCCTTTATGAATGTTGTTTCCATTGCATTTGGAGCATATATCTGCAGAACTGAGAGTTCTACTTTGGAGATTTTTCCTTTGATGTGAAGGACGTATCCTTCCTTATCTTATTTGAAAACTCTAGGCTGAAAGTCGATTTTATTCGATATTGGAACAGATACTCCAACTTGTTTCTTGGGACCATTTGCTTGGAAAATTGTTTTATAGCCTTTTACTTTGAAGGAGTTTCTGTCTTTTCACTGACATAGGGTTCTTTTATGCAGCAAAATTCTGGATGCTCTTTATATATTAAGTCAGTTATTATATAGCATTTCATTGGGTAATTGAGTCCATTGATATTAACAGATATTAATGTGAAGTGATTATTGTTTCCTATAATTTTTGTTGTTAGGGGTGGAATTATGTTTATGTGGGTATCTTTGTTAAAAGAAGATTATTTTCTTGCTTTTTCTAGTGTGTAGTTTTCCTCCTTTGTTGTAGTTTTCCATTTATTATCCTTTGATGGGGTGGATTTGTTGAAAGATATTGTGTAATTTATTTTTGTCATGGAATACCTTGGTTTCTCCACCTAATGGCAATTGAGAGTTTTCCTGGGTATAGTAGCCTGGGCTGGCATTGGCGTTCTCTTAGTGTCTGTATGACATCTGGCTTTTATAGTCTCTGGTGAGAAATCTCATGTAATTTTGATAGGTCTGCCTTTATATGCTACTTGACCTTTCCCCCTTACTGCTTTTAATATTCTTTCTTTAGTTTGTGCAGTTGGTATTTTGACTGTTATGTGACAGGAGGAATTTCTTTTCTGGTACAATCCATTTGGGGTTCTGTAGGCTTCTTTTATGTTCATGGATATCTTTCTTTAAGTTAGGGAAGTTTTCTACTATTTTGTTGAAGATATTTACTGGCCCTTTAACTTAGGAATTGTTGCTCCCTTCTATACCTATTATCCTAATGTTTGCTCTTCTCATTGTGTTCTGGAATTCCTGGATGTTTCGGATTAGCAGCTTTTTCCATTTTGCATTTGTTTGACTGTTGTGTCAATTGTTTTATGTATCTACTTCACATGAGATTCACTATTTTATGTCTTGTATTCTGTTTTTATGCTTGCATCACTGACTCCTGATTTTTCCTGTTTTCTGTCTCCAGAGTTGTCTCCCTTCCTGAATTCTTTATTATTTCTACTTCTACTTTTAGGTCCTAAATGGTTTTGTTCAATTCCTTCTCCTGTTTGTTTGTGTTTTCCTATAATTCTTTAAGGGATTTTTGTTTCTTCTTTAAGGGCTTCTACCTCTTGACCTGTGTTCTCCTGTATTTCTTTTTTTTTGTTGTTCTTTATACTTCCAATTTCTTTCTTTTTTTTATTTTATTTTTTTAATTTACATTCCAAATCACTTCCCCTTTTCCGTTTCCTCCCTCCCCGAATGTCCCATAAGCCCCCTTCCCTCCTTCTTTTCTCCATTCAACCCCCTCTCGTTACTCTGTCCTGGCGTTCCCCTACATCCAGTCTTTCCAGGACCAGGGGTCTGTATTTCTTAAGGGAGCCATTTATGTCCTTCTTGAAGTCCTCTATCAGCATCATGTGATATGATTTTGAAATATTTTCCAGTGTGTTGTGGTTTGCAGAACTTGATGTTTTGTGAAAACTGTGTTCTGATGATGTCATGTAGCCTTGGTTTCTGTTAATAAGTTTCTTGAACTTGACTTTCCCCATATGCTTATGTCTGTTTCCTGTTGGTTTTGCTGTCTCTGGTTGGAGCTTGGTCCTGCTGTGGGCCTGTCAGCTTGTGTCTGTGCTTCTGGGAAACCAGCTTTCCTCTGGCAGATCCACTGAATAGAGGACTGTAGAACAGCCCTAGCTCCCGAGTGCAGATGGTGACCAGAATACCCTGTCCCACCTGTTCTGCTGTTCTTGTGCCTGTGTATTCCTTGCCAAACCTGCCTTGGACAGCTATTGGAGAGAGAGTGAGGATCTCACCTCCAAGTCTAGGAATGAGAGCACTCATGAAAGACCAGCTCTCTCCTGACAGCACTCATTCACAGAGGGCTGTGGAACAACTCCAACTCCTGGGTGCAGATCCTCAGACTGCTTTCTTATATAATGCAGGAGGGTTCATGAAGTGTGTCTTAAGTCAAATCACATATTTGTTAGCTACTCCCATAAATTCTGTTTTCTCATTGCCCTAGTATATCTTGCAGGAAGGACGGATTATACATCAAAGGTTTTGCATTTATATTTGTTGGTGTTTGCATTTGTTTTTTAGTATGCTGCAGAGTATTTTCTCACATCAAATATACTAGAACATGAGGGGCAAGGGTACATGTACATATCAGCTCAAATTCTCCATGTGTTATAAGTTGTATGGGTGTTGTTCTATGCAATGGGACCCCCCTCTGGCACTTTGTGAGAGTAACCCATTTGTCTTATCAACAGCATGGGTTATTTGTGGAGATTTCCATGAGGATTTCTTGGCTAAGAAATTTCATATATTTTTGGGAAGTTTCCACTGTACTAGTTTTCCATATCATTTCCCTACTTCCCCTCAGTTGCAGCTTCTTGTTATGGTATTTTCTCCTTGTACCCTATTTCTTATCTCTCTCTTTACCTGATATTTCTGTTCCCTCCCCATGTACCAGTCAAGTTTATGTGCCTATTCAATTTTCTCTAAACCACTTGTTGAAGATAATTTGTTCCCTGACCCCCCCCCCAAAAAGACTCTTTTTCTGGACTCTCTATTATATTCTTTGACGTCAGCATTAAAAATAATTTTAGAAGACAGGGCAGATATTCAGTAGGTAACATAATTTCTCTGCAAGTATGTGGGCCTGAGATTGATTCCTAGAGCACATATCCCACAGTTGTACCTAGTGGCATGTTCCTAAATCTCACTGTTGGAGATATGGAAACAAAGAGACCCTTGAGGATCACTGGCTGAACAACCTGGGCTACTCAAGGAGATAAACATAAATTGAGTATCTTAGAAACATGGTAGACAGCACCAGAGGTTATCATCTGGCTTCTAAACACATGTACGTGCATACCCATATTCACTTTTAACTGCTAGCAAGGGAAGGGCATACTCTCATTCTTATTGAAGAAAATACACATGTTCTAGTCACTTAAGTTAAGGCAAGGTATGACCTATTATGGTTTGAATGCCAATTGGACTCTATGGAATCATGTGATGATGCAAGTTACTCCAAACTGGTTAATCTGAATAAAAAGGTTGTGTCCTTCCTGAACTAGAACTTTGCAGGGCTTTAGATATCTGAAATCATCCTCAGATACATAGTAAGTTTTACTCTAGCATGAGTTACATGAGACCCTGTATTTAAAAAAAAAAAAAAACCACACTGGAAAGGGGCTCCAAATTCCATTCTGTTGGACAGAGTAAATTTAAGATTGTTCTAAACCTATGCTATGGAAATCTTATACTGGATAACTGCAATTTTATGGGATTTGGTTTTGATTTCAATATTATGAAGATGAGAATAATGGTGTCCATATCTTCGCAAGTGGAATTTTTCACACATGACTGAAGAAAATATTAAGTTCTACCATCTGAATATGTCTGACCCTATGTAATTTGGAATGCTATACAAGATTGCTCACAGCTAAGATTTAGGTAGAGGTAAAACACATAGAATAGTGCACATGTTATGTATCCTAAATTCTGTGTTAGAGGATGAACTTGGTCAAACATTAATCATATCCTGAGAGCCAGAGGAATGACTATTTTGTAATGAAGTATATATCAAGAAATTATACAAGACCAAAAATTAATAAACAAACAAACAAACAAACAAATAAATGTATCCAGTGTGGCAAATACTTATAAGTCCAGGGCTGGGTATGTACAGTTTTGTTATTTTTTTCCTTAAAATTGCAAGCCAGCAAGTCTTGTTCGCTAATAAAGTTCTAGAACCTTCGAGAGATTTTGTTTTAAAAACAAACCAACCAAACAAAGAAACAAACAAAGAACAAAGGTGTTTAGCCAGGTAAGGTGGTGTAGTCTTTTATACCAATATCAGGGAGACAGAAGCAGTCAGATCCCTATGAGTCAAAGGACAGCCTGGTATAATTAGTGAATTCTAGGATAGCAATACCTACATAGAAGACCCTTTCTCAAGCAGTAAAAGAAGAAAAGAATAAAACAAAACAAAAAAGGGGAATGAAAGTCAAGACCGACTTCTGTTCTTCACATCTACTTGTACACACACACACACACACACACACACACACACACACATACACACACACTTTATATCTTGAAAATGTAGTCCTCACATCCTTCAGAATGCCCATATATTTGAAGAGAGGTCCTTTAAAGAAGAATTTAAACTAAAATGAAATAATTTGTATTAGCCCTAATCTAATCAAGTTATCATAAAGATTTTAAAGCAGTCATAAAAGAAAGGCCATATGATTACAGACATAGGTAGCCAATGAAAAGTCACAAAGAGAAGATTCAACTCCACACTCTCCAGCACCTTGGTATTAGACTTGAAGCCTCCAGAATACAGAAGGTGAGTGTATGTTTCTGCAACCACTAAG
Organism: Tokudaia tokunoshimensis; assembly: GCA_036184795.1. Taxonomy (NCBI): domain Eukaryota; kingdom Metazoa; phylum Chordata; class Mammalia; order Rodentia; family Muridae; genus Tokudaia; species Tokudaia tokunoshimensis. The sequence continues at coordinate 108,448 of BTHU01000016.1, forward strand.
AAAATGGAATGCTAGTCATGCTAAACTAGCTATGAGTGCCATACTCTCAGTGACTCAGAGAACAGCAAAGGACTAAAGTAGAATACTGATATCAGAAGAACATAGATAGAAAGTGCTACATCATATCCCAGGATCCTGGGCATTTTCCATCACTGAGCCTAGTGATTGGAGCCACAAACATTTTTAATTTCCCTTGTAATAATTGTAAATGAAATTTCACTTTATCCTATGATTTACTCATATGTTGCATTTCTGTAGTGATAACAAGTACATATTCTAGCAGTACTGATATTTAATAGTAAATAAGATTACTGCTTCTTACTCCCAGGAATGTTGCATTTCTTTTTTTGGGTCTCATTATATTAATTTAGGATTATATGTCAGCAATCCTAACATGTCCAAATGTACATAGTTTTACTTAATTCCTATATGTGTTCTTTTTTTTTGTCTTATTTACTGTTATTTCTCTAATAAAATACTCTAACTAGGCAACTTGAAGGAAAAAGAGTTGTTCTTGGCTCCCAGTTTCAGGAAAATAGCAGTTCAACAAAGGGGAGGTGCAGAATTTATGGTGTCAAGAGCAAGAGGCTGGCTTTTCACTTTGCATTGGCATTCAGGAAGCATAGAAGGAAGAGGCAGTGGGGTTTGGACTACAACCCTCAGCATCCATTTCCATGATTTCCATATCCACCAATGTGACTCTGGTTCTAAATCTTCAACACCTTACCTAAACTGTTTCATGATCCATGGCTCAGGTACCCAAGCTTAATGGGAAGTTTGGATTCTGTTCACATTCAAATCACAATAATACAATAAAACATTCCTTGATTTAAGAACCCTGCATTTCCATGCTGTGTTCAGTAAAGATGGTGACAGTCATCCCGCCTCAATTTTTGTCTAAAACTTTATGTCTCCACAGTCAATGTAAGGTTTGCTATCAGGAATGTTTGCATAGATGATTTTAATCAAATTAACAGCATATCTCTTTGATTGTTTACTACATTCTCAGATAGCCATTTGGATTGTGCAAAGCACTTCTGCATTAATTGATGTCAATTTACAAATCCTCTTCAGTCTTTTCATACAGTGGGTCTCAGTATTTGAATGCTAAACTAGCCCAGTACAGTAGAATGAATCACATTTCATCTTGATGTATTTTTTTAATTATATATTGCAGGATTAATAGTTTTGCTGTATGTTTAAGGAATATTGGTTGCAATTGTAGACATCAAATTTGCTTATTCATTTAATCATTTATTCATTCACACATTTAATCATTTGTTCACTCACTCACTCACTCACTCACTCACTCACTCATTATTTGGAAAATGGACGGGGAAGCCATAACTAAGCAGTTAAGAGCAAGTACAGTTCTTGCATAGGATTTAAGTTTGATCCCAGTAGTCAATTTGAGTGGTTCATAGCCACCTGTAGCTCCAGCTCCAGTGCATGTGACAGCATTTTCTGGCCTTTGGAGATCATCTGTATTCACATGGACACACACACACACACACACACACACGAGAGAAAGAGAGAGAAAGAGAGGGAGAGAGAGAGAGAGAGAGAGAGAGAGAGAGAGAGAGAGAGACAGAGAGAGAGACAGAGACAGAGACAGAGAGACAGAGACAGAGACAGAGAGACAGAAAGAGAGACAGAGAGACAGAGAAGGAGAGAGAGAGATTTTTAAAGCAATATATAGCCTGCTTTGAAATTAATTATTAGCACCACTATTTTTGCAGTTGAATTGACATAAGAAGTTAAAAGAGCTGCTACTGTTCATCATTTAGCAAATAATGTTACTAATGTTCAGAGTATTCAGAAGGATATAAATAAGATATTTGGTACAACGGATTAATGCTCCTTATGATACTAAGGAGGCATCTCAAATGCTAGGCCTCCTACCAACGGATTTGTGTTACTTTACTTCTAAAATTTGCATTGGCGGTTACTATAATTGAGAAAAAGTTCAAAGACACTTACAGCGTATTTGGCATAACTCTAACACCTCTCTGGATGTTTTAATTTTGCATACTGAGATTATGAATTTAAAGAATGATGATCTGCTGAACTTTGATGTTGCTGATACTGCTGGTAAAATTATCTATGGCCTGAGGTCAAGCTTCAAGAATGGCATATATAGCTTAATCATATTAGTTCTTCTTGTACTGGTAATACTTTTATTCCTGCCAATTGTAACCTAAATTGCCCTTAACAACTTCAACATGTTGATGTCCAAAATATGTGGCCTGAAACTGAAAGGAACCCCTAAAGCAGGTTATTAATTTAACAGTCTGGCAGCCAATTATGGGTAAGTTCAGCACAGAGACTTACCAACCTAAGGCAGAAATACATTGTGTTTGATAATGCATAGTCCACTACAGGTAAGGAAGGCATCCTTTCCAGAATAACCTAAGAAATGCACAGTCTTGTTTATGAAAAAAAAAGGCAGGGGGAAATGTGGAGAGCTTTTGGGGCTGCTTTGCAGGAATATGACATTAGGTCAGGATAAGGAAATGGGCTTCAGGCAGGAATTTGACATTGGACCATGACAAGGATGTAAGTTCAGGGAGGAATCTAATTTTATGCTACAACAGGAATGTAAGTTCAGGCAGAAATCTAAATTTAGGCTAGAACAGGTAATCAGTTCCTGCAGGAATCTAATTTTAGGCATGAACACAGGGAAGTCAGCTCAGGTAGGAATATAATTTTAGGCTAGAATAAAGAAGTAGACTTCAGGTAAGAATCTGATTATGGACTAGGATAGGAAAGTAGGCTCAGATATCTTGGCCATTCTGATGAGCTCTTAGAAACAGTGATCACGGGAGTGATCACTCAACTTTGTTTATAGTCTTGTGCATTTCTTGACAATTTCTGTTTATTGTATTGCTTGTTCCTCAACCTACCACTGACCTTATTACTTGCATGTAATTAAAATGCTATAAAGACTGATTGGGAAAAAATAAACCCAATTTAGTCTCAGAACATCAAAACTGACTGGGGTTATGTTTTAAAAAAAAGAAAGAAAGAGAAGAAAAGAAAGAAAGAAATATAGAAAGAAAGAAAGAAAAAAGAAAATCTGTATGTGTATTTGTGTGTATATGATATGTAAGTAAGCCACACGCATTTATGTGCATGCATATGATTACATGTACATGTTGCTACATACATGCATGTGCATATAAACATGTGTGTATCTGTGTGTAAATGTGTGGTGAGTATAGAAGTTGACATCAGGTGCTTTAGTGTAAACCTTGGTGGAAGAGGCACTTTTGATCTCCAAGTGGTGCAAGAACCCAGCTATCTACCATGTGGAGGAGCCAGCCAGCCAGTTGAGACCCGCATTGCAGCACAGAGGATCCCGTCCAGAATCCTCTAGCAGGAGACTTCCGGTTTCATTCTCCAGTTTTGGACTGTCCTCTGCCACAGCATGCCATTTCCAAGTGGCCCAAGAAGCCAGCTATCTACCCAGTGGTGCAGAGGGGAGAGTCAGCACAGGTAAGACCTGCCCAGCAACTCAGAGGATCCAGTCTGGAACCATCTGGCAGGAGCCTTCTGTGTTTTGTCTCCAGCTTGTGGCCATCCTCAGCTACTGGGTACCAAATCCAAGTGAAACACAGAGGTAGCTAACCACTCAGGAATGCAGAAAGGCCCTATAGTACAATAGGACAACCCCTGCTGCTCAGAGGAAACAGCCTGTAACACTTAGGACACAAGAGCCTAGGAACATCCTGGGACAGGAGTCTTCCAATTACTGCCAGTTCCCAGAGTTGATGAAGGCCACAGAGATACATACCCAAATAAAACTATAAGAGAGCAGGTTTCCCAGAAGTACTTACATATCAGTGTACACAGAGAAAACTGGTCTCCCAGGAGTACAGAGAAACCACAGTCAGAGACATCAACACCAGCTAACACCAGAGATAACCAGATGGCAAAAGGCAAATGTGAGAACATCACAAACAGAAACCAAGGCAACATGGCTACATGGGAACCAAGTTCTCCAACAATAGCAAGTCCTGGATACTCCAACTCGCCAAAAAAGCAAGAACTGAATTTAAAATCACAGCTCAAGATGTTGATGGAGGGCTTCAAGAAGAACATAAATAATTCCCTTAAAGAAATACGGGAGAACACAGGAAAACAGGGCGAAGCCCTTGAAGAACTAAAGGAAAACACAGCAAAACAGATGAAAGAATTAAACAAAGCCACCCATGATCTAAAGATGGAGGTAGAAACAATAAAGAAATTACAAAGGGTAACAACTCAGGACATGGAGAACCTAGAAAAGAAGTCAAGAGTCATGGATCCAAGAATCAACAACAGAATATAAGAGATAGAAGAGAGAATCTCAGATGCAGAAGGTACCATAGAAAGCATAGATACAACAGTCAAAGAAAATGAAAAATGCAAAAAACTCCTGACCCAAAACATCCAGGAAATTCAGGACAAAATGAGAAGACCAAACCTACAGGTTATAGGTACAGAAGAGAGTGAAGATTTCCAACTTAAAGGGCCAGTAAATTTCTTCAACAAAATTATAGAAGAAAACTTCCCTAACCTAAAGAAAGACATTCCAATTAACATACAAGAAGCCTACAAAATTCCAAAGAGATTTAAACAAAAACCAAATGTACTAAAGAAAGAATATTAAAAGCAGTAAAGGAAAAAGTCAAGTAAAATATAAAGGTAGACCTATCAGAATTACACTGGACTTCTCACCAGAGACTATGAAAGCCAGAAAAGCATGGGCAATTGTCATACAGAACCGAAGGGAACACAAATGCCAACCCAGACTGCAATATCCAGGAAATGTATCAATTACCATAGATGGTGAAAACAAGGTATTTCATGATAAAAAAAATTTACACAGTATCTTTCCACAAATCCAGCCCAACAAAGGATAATGCATGTAAAACTCCAACAAAAGGAGAGAAACTATACACTAGAAAAAGCAAGAAATTAATATTTTTCCAACAAACCCAAAAGAAGATAAACCACACAAACATAAAAATTACATAAAAAATAGCAGGAAGCAACAGTCACTTTTCCCTAATATCGCTCTCTCTTTTTTAAATGTGGCTTTTTTAAATTAAATATTTATTTATTTATTATATGCGAGTACACTGTAGCTATCTTCAGACACTCAAGAAGAGGGTGTCAGATCTCATTAAGGATGGTTGTGAGCCACCATGTTGTTGATGGGAATTGAACTCAGGACCTCTGGAAGAACAGTCAGTGCTCTTAACTGCTGAGCCATCTCTCCAGTCCCCAATTTAATTTATTTATTTAATTTATGACTACTCTGTAGCTTTCTTCAGACCCACCAGTAGAGATCATCAGATCCCATTACAGATGGTTGTGAGCTACCATGTGGTTGTCAGGAATTGAACTCAGGACCTCTGGAAGAGCAGTTGGTGCTCTTAACCACTGAGCCATCTCCCCAGTCCCTAATATCTCTTAACATCAATGAACTTAATTCCCCAATAAAAAGACATAGACTAACAGATTGGATACATAAACAGGACCCAACATTTTGCTGCATACCAGAAATGCATCTCAGTATCAAAGACAAATCCTACCTCAGAATAAAGGGTTGGAAAATAGTTTTCAATGCAAATGATCCCAGGAACCAAGCTTAAGTAGCCATTCTAGTATCCAATAAAATAAGCTTTCAAGCAAAAGTCATCATAAAAGGTGCAGAAGAACACCAGGAAGAACTCCCAATTCTGAACATCTATGCATCAATACAAGGGAACCCTCATTCATAAAAGAAACCTTACTAAAGTTAAAGCACACATCACATCCCCCACAATAATTGTGGGCAACTTCAACACCCCACTCTCCTCAATGGACAGATCAGGAAAAAACAAACTAAACAGACACACAGTGAAGCTAACAGAAGTTTTGGACCAAATGAATTTAATAAATATCTATAGAACATTTCATCCTAAAGCAAAAGAATATACCTTCTTCTCAAAACCTCATGGTACCTTCTCCAAAATTGACAATATAATTGGCCACAAAACAGACGTCAACTGATATAAGGAGATCAAACTAATTCTGTGCCTCCTATCAGATCACTATGGAATAAGAGTGGTCTTCAAAGAAAAAATAATGCCCACATTCAGATGGAAGCTGAACAATGACACCTTGGTCAAGGAAGCTGAAAAATGACACCTTGTTCAAGGAAGAAATAAGGAAATAAATCAAAACCTTTTTTAAAATTTAAAGAAAATGAAGGCACAACATATCCAAATTTATGGGACACAATTAAAGCACAGCTAAGAGGAAAACTCTGAGGGCCTACAAAAAGAAGCTGGAGAGAGCATACACAAGAAGCTTAACAGTGTACCTGAAATGTTTAGAACAGAAAGAAGGTAATACACCCAAGAGGAGTAGAAGACAGGAAATCATCTAACTCAGGGCTGAAATCAATCAAGTATGAACAAAAAAATCTATACAAAAAAATCAACAAAACCAGAAGCTTGCTCTTAGAGAAAATCAACAAGACAAATCAAGCTTTAGGTAGACTAACCAGGGGGCACAGAGACAATATCCGAAATAACAACATCAGAAATGAAAAGGGAAAAATAGCAACAGAAAATGAGGAAATTCAAAAAATCATCAGATCCTATTACAAAAGCTTATAAGCAATACAACTGGAAAATCTGGATGAAATGGACACTTTCCAAGACAGATACCAACTACCAATGTCTAATCAGGATCAGATAGATCATCTAAATGGTCCCATAACCACTCAGGAAATAGAAGTGGTCATTGACAGTCTCCCAACCTAAAAAAGCACAGAACCAGTGGCTTTAGTGCAGAATTCTATCAGACCTTCAAAGAAGACCTAACACCAATAATATTCAAAATATTCCACAAAATATAAACAGAAGGAACACTAGCCAATTTGTTCTATGAACCCACAATTTTGCTGATACCAAAACCACACAAAAATCCAAGAAAGAAAGAGAACTTCAGACCAATTTCCCTTATGAATATCAATGCAAAGTACTCAATAAAATTCTTGCCATCCTAATCCAAGAACACATCACTATGATCATTCATCACGATCAAGTAGGCTTCATCCCAGGGATGCAGGGATGGTTCAATATGAGGAAATCCATCAATGTAATCCACTACATAAACAAACTCAGAGATAAAACCCACATGGTCTTTTCATTAGATGCTGAAAAAGCATTTCACAAAATTCAGCATCCTTTCAAGTTAAAGGTATTGGAAAGAGCAGGAATGCAAGTCCCATACCTAAACATAATAAAAGGAATATACAGCAAACCAGTAGCCAATATCAAACTAAATGGAGAGAAACTTGAAGTAATCCAACTAAAATCAGGGACTAGACAAGGTTGCCCTCTCCATATTTATTCAAAAAATACTTGATGTTTGAGCTAGAGCAATTAGACAACAAAAGGAGGCCAAAGTGATACAAATTGGAAAGGAAGAAGTCAAACTATCACTATTTGCAGATGATATGATAGTATATTGAACCAACCCAAAAAACTCCACCAGGGAACTCCTAGAGCTGATAAAGAATTTCAGCAAAGTGGCCTGATACAAAATTAACTCAAGCAAATCAGTAGCCTTCCTATAATCAAAGGATAAACAGGCTGAGAAACAAATTAGGGTAATTACACCCTTCACAATAGTCACAAACAATATAAAGTATCCTGTTGTGACTCTAACCAAACAAGTGAAAGATCTGTATGACAAGAATTTCACGCATCTGAAGAAAGAAATCGAAGAAGACCTCAGAAGTTGGAAAGATTTTCCATGCTAATGAATTGGCAGGATTAATATAGTAAAAATTGCTATCTTGCCAAAAGCAATCTAAAGATTCAATGCAATCCCCATCAAAATCTTAACTCAATTCTTCATAGAGTTAGAAAGGGCAATTCTCAAATTCATCTGTAATAACAAAAAACCCAGGATAGATAAAACTGTTGTCAACTGTAAAAGAACTTCTGGGAGAATCAGTATCCCCGACCTCAATCAGTACTACAGAGCAACAGTGTTAAAAATTGCATGGTATTGGTACAATGACAGGCAATTAGATCAATGGAATAGAATTGAAGGCCCAGAAATGAACCCACACACCTATGGTCACTTGATCTTTGACAAAGGAGCTAGAACCATCCAGTGGAAAACGGATAGCTGTTTCAACAAATGGTGCAGGTTCAACTGGAGGTCAGCACGTAGAAGAATGCAAATTGATCCATTCTTTTCTCCTTGTACTAAGCTCAAGTCCTAGTGGATCAAGGTCCTCCACATAAAACAAGAAACACTGTAATAGAAAAGTAACTGGGGAAGAGCCTTGAGCACATGGGCAAAGGGAAAATTTCCTGAACAGAACACCAATAGCTTATGTTCTAAATCAAGAATTGACAAATGGGACCTAATAAAATTAAAAAGATTCTGTAAGGCCAGGACACTGTCAAAAGGACAAAATGACAACCAACAAATTGGAAAAAGATCTTTACCTACTCTACATCCAAGAGAGGGCTGGTATCAAAGATATACAAAGAACTCAAGAAGGTTGACTCCAGAGAACTAAATGGGGTTTAGAGCTAAAGAAACTATTTTCACCTGAGGAATATAGAATGACTGAGAAGCTCTTAAAGAAATGTTTAACATCCTTAGTCATCAGGGAAATGCAAATCAAAACAACCCTGAGATTTTACCTCATACCACTCAGAATGACTGAGTTCAAAAACTCAGGAGACAGCAGGTGCTGGCGAGGATGTGGAGAAAGAGGAACACTCCTCCAACTGCTGGTGGGATTGCAAGGTGGTACAACCAATCTGGAAATCAGTCTGGCAGTTCCTTAGAAAACTGGGCATGATACTACCAGAGGACCCTGCTATGCCACTTCTCAGCATATACCCATAGAATTGTCCAACATGTAAGAAGGACACATACTCCATTATGTTCATAGCAGCCCTATTTATAATAGCCGGAAGCTGGAAGGAACCCAGATGTCCCTCAACAGAAGAATGGATATAGAAAATGTGCTATATTTACACTATGGAATACTACTCAGCTATTAAAAACAATCAATTCATGAAATTCTTAGGCAAGTGGGTGGAACTGGAGAATGTCATACTGAGTGAGGTGACCCAATCACAAAAGAACACACATGGCATGCAATCACTGATAAGGGGATATTAGCCCAGAAGCTCAGAATACCTAACCAACTTTTCACATATAAAATGATGCCCAAGGAGAGGGAAGTGGAGGCCCCTGGTCCTGGAAATGCTGAATGCAGCAGTGTAGGGTATTGCCAGGACAGGGAAGTGGGAAGGGTTTGATTGGGGAACAGGGGGAGGGAAGAGGGCTTATGGGACTTTCAGGGAGGGGGGTTCCAGGAAAGGAAAAACATTTGAAATGTAAATAAAGAATATATCTTATAAAAAAATTTAAAAAAAAAGTCACTTTCTTTCAATTAGTCTGGGGCTCATGGGTTCAAGTAAAGTGGCCAGTCAATGGGATCTATGGATTTTCCAGTCTCATTTCCATCCAATTAGTACAGTTCCTGGAACCAGTTGCCATATCAGCTTTCTCATGGAAGCTTCAGATCTGAACACAGATCCTTATGCTGTACATATTTATTTTTAGTCCAGAGCTCTTATGAGGCAGGTTATATTAGGTCTCTTAAATATCTTTCCAAAGAAACATATACAGTTTCTAGCAGCATTTTGCCAACACTTGGCTTCCATTGTAAAGACTCAAAAGTGTCAATCAAAACAAGCATACAAACAAACAAACCAACAAAAACCTTTCTGCATATATCATTTAAGCTTTTGGGTGTCTGTGTTTGTATGACTGTGTACATATGTGTATATGTAGTATCTGTGTGTATATAGTATGATAATGAAGAATTTTACATATCCTGAAGAACCATAGTCCTGCCATGAGAGGCAAGATCAGAACACCGAGAAGACCTGAAGAATATTAAGACTGAAAACAGGAAAAGAAGGATCACCTTTTTGTCCAATACACTCATACCATACAACATGTTATCGCATGTCTCAGAAATAGAGACAGAGAGGTAGGATGTAGCTCTGTAAGTAGAGCACCTGACAGGTAAGCACAAAACCTTTGGCTTCATCCTGAGCATAGTATGAACCAGGTGAGACTGTACTTGCCTAGAATCCTAGAATATGTCAGGTTGAAACAGAAGGACCGAATTCAAGGTCATCACTGCTTATACAGTGACTTGGATAGCAGCTTAAGCTATAATAGATTCCATCTAAAATTTCAAAACTGAACATCAATAAGGACAATAACAGAAAGAACCATGCCATTTGGTAATAATCCAATGTCTTAGTTAAACAAATTTGCAATGTTGGAATGATGGGTAAAATTCATATCAAATTTTTGTTTTTATATAAGGATGGCATAAATGAATTATTTGTAACATTAACTCCACATTTATCTTGACCTCCAGATAAATTAATTTCCAAACATATGTGATATTGCACAAAATGTTCACATTTAAAAATATATCAGTAGTCATCTAGTAAAATGTAGAAATTTAATAAAATGGAAGACTTCAGAATAGAATGTTAATGTCTGGTGATTTAGAAATACCACTTTTTTAGGTGAAATAAAGAATGTCAGGATAAAGAACCATGACCAATATTTAATATTAATAAGTATTTGGCCTTCTTAAAATTTATGTTAAGTTCTTATTAAAGTCCTATAGGATCATGGAATCCTCTATATCTTTAAACTCTGTAAACTCACAAATCAATATATAGAGAAAATTTAACTGTATTAGTTCATCAGACAAATGATGATGTGCTTTGATCAATACCAGCACAGTGGTGGAATAAATTTTCAGGTTTTTTTTTTTTTGGCATGCTATAAATTTGATGTTAATAATAGACTAAGAACACTTTAGGTAACCTCAGAGACTAAGGGATAGAATAAAGACTGTGCTAACGATCACTTTTATTTCCTCTGTTTCTTTTACATTCTCCTCTCTTCCTTCTTTCTTAGTTATGCCAAAAAAATATTATTTGCAAATAGAAAAGTTTGGGAAGTTGATTTGAACCCTTCTCCCATATTTAGAAATCTGTAAATCATATTATTGATATATTATTTTTAAACCATTAGAGAATAGTTAGGAATATTGATTACCTTCCCCAACAATAACATAAATCAGTCAACGAACAAATTCTGCATTTTATACATTTGTAGTTTAATTGCAGATTTTGTTAACATTTTCTTGTTCTACCAGCAATGTCCTTCACAGTACTTTTCTTGACTTTGACAGCAGGTCCAATAAAAAAAGCGTTTCCCTCATAGCTTCACATCTTCCCCCAGCCCCCTGTAGCCTTGCAGAAAGAGCCCCACCAGAAGGCTCTACAACCCTTTACTTCATATCCAACCTTCAAATCACATTTCCTTTATTTAAAACAAAATCTTCAAAATAAACAGAATTTTAATGAGACAATTAAAACTGGAAAATGCTGCCTTCCTCATTTTCTAAATAGTCTCTGACAAATATACTGTGGGATATAGTATTTCCAAATCAGGGAACACCATGGTCCGCTGTGGTTTGGGACATATACAATGAGTCTGGCTGATATCACCACACCATACTTCAGTAAGCTGGGCACAACATTATGACTGTTAATCTAAATATGTAGAAAACCTTTCAAACTTTCCAGCTACAGAGGAAGTCATTTTGGAGTTAACCTTTGCTGAGACAACATTCATTTTTCTTCCTCCTAGTACATTACAAATATTGCTTTTAGAGGCAGAAATCCAATGCTAGTGAAATGTACTCTGAATTTTATATCAACTATGACTAGAAATGTGCTAGATTTCAATTAAACCGGGCACTGTAGATGCCAGTTTTGAAATTATTTTCTCATGTAGTTAGCCCATTATATAGATGTCATGAAGACTGATACATATGGATGTGATAATTGTAAAAGAAATTGATTTGGGAGAATTGTAGACACAAATGTGTCTTGCTGCTTGTCCCTTCTGCATAGATACCTGAAGGAAATTAGCTATCTGTCAGAGTGAGCTTGTATAGGCTCCAATCTACATAACATATCAAAAGTATTTTTCACTTATGAGCATCACAGAATTTTCTCAGTTTTCACACTATGAAATTGTAACCTCAAGTCTTTTCATTTGGCTTTAGCTTATGAGACATTCAGGACTATGCTATATGACTTGCCTTCAGGCAACGTACAAGTGCTTGGTGAATAGAGCATTGCCCCTGATCTCTTCAATTACAGATCTAAGGGATGTTGGGGGCACATTCATGCACACATGTACATGCATTCTCATATGTGCACATGACTATATGCACATGTACATGAATGTCTACTGTTTAAATATCTCTTTATCCAGAATTAATGACTGTCTGCATATAAATCATCATAAACACTCTTTTTTTCCATAGCAGGGTATCAAAGTGCCCAACTTTTTGCAAGTTCTATTCGCATTACCACATTTGCTGATAGTTCAAGAACATGAGAGCCTTAGTATGCTAGAAAAAAATGAGAGCACATACACATCTTCTGGCCCTTACACTTTTTTTTCTGTTACCTCTTCTCTAAGGATCTTCCTTATCTTGGCAGAGGGTGTAGACTTACTGTTGTAAGATGTTGTTCACTTTCGCTTTTATCAGAATTTTCAAATATTTAAAGACAGGTAAAATATTGAATCTCCATCTTGCAACTTCTTCATATTGAGGAGAAATATTTAGGACAGTTTTCATTTATGAGGAAATATTCTGCAATAATTATATAATGCTGTTTATTGATATTATCTATGTCAAACAATAAAGGGAGAATAGTCAAAATGATGTCTCTTTCAGGTCTGTATTGGAAGCAGTACTGAGAAAGAAGGGAGATTAATGAAGATATAACCAGGTACCACCAAACCAATTAGTGTGCAGAATCTTTCTGTAGAAGAAAGTTTAACTTTATCATTCCTAGTTCTCAACTTAATAATAAAAACATTCACACTTCCTGTGGTGGAATGAAGGGGATGCCAGCTCACAGGCTGTTGATAGATATTCAAAGCCAAGTGAAGTTTGGCTTGTAAATCTTTTTTAATTGGTAAAGTTAACTGGCTTCTTTGTATTATATATTTCTCTGAGATTTACTGTATTAATGGACATTCTCAGAATCAAATAGGAACTGACATCTTTTTGTTATTGTTTGTTTGCGGGTTTTTTTTTTTTGGTGGATTCTATATCAGAGCATGGGAACTTTTTCTTTTTAAATGTTAAGAAACATGGATACTGAAGAACTGGCTCAGCAGTTAAGAGCACTGAATGGCTTTCCAGAAGTCCCTAGTTCAATTCCCACTTTACAACCATCTGTAATTGGATTTGATGCCTTCTTCTAGTGTGTCTAAAGAAAGCAGCAGTGTGCATATATAGCTATGGGGTTATTAATCATTTCTACAACAGATAAAACTGGCATGTAAAACTAATCTCACTATTCATTCGGAACCATGTTGTATACTGAGGGACTGTATCACCAAAGAGAGCAGATATTTTGTGTTCCAGGTAAAAGCACTTTGGGAAACCATTCATACCTACAGGAAATTGTCTTTGGATTCAGTTCTTTCAAATGTGATGCTTACAAGGTCATGCTGAACTTGAACTCTCAGTTATCTGAAATGAAATAGAGAAAATATTTGAACCTGGCATTACAAGAAAAATATAGAGTACCATTAGTTCAAAACTATAAACCAACTAAAATAAGATTCATATTCCATGCTTAACTATGAAATGTATATTCCTCTTTCAGAAAAGGCACTGTATTCAGAAAAGGCACAAGGAGACCAATGAAGGCACCAGGTTTTCTGGAGCTAGAGTTATAAGTGGTTATATGCTGCCCAACAGGGGTACTGAGATTTCAGCTACAATCCTCTGCAAAAGCAAATGAGATTCATTTAACAAAGAGCCGTCCCTCCAGTCCAACTAATTGTAAGTGAGTGAAATATAAAGTATTTTAAAAAGCATATAAATAGTTGAGGAATCAGAGGACATGTTTTAACTTTTTTTTAATTGAATACAATCTTTATTTTGCATTTCAAACACATTTCCCGGTTCCCCCTCCCCCCCAAATTCAAACCCTCCTACCTTCCCCTGCCTCCAAGTATATGCCCCTTCATCTGACCCACTCCCACCTCCCCCTCTCCTTGATTTCCCTTTGTTGGGGCATCTATTAGGCCTTAGCCTGACCAAGGACCACTCCTCCCACTGATGCCCTACAAGGCATTCCTCTGACACATTTTTGGCTGGAAGTATGCATACCCCTTGGTTGATGGTTTTGTCTCTGGGAGTCCTGGGGCATCTGGATGGCCAACATCATTGTTCTTCCCATGAGGTTATAAATATCTTCCACTCCTCTGAGTCACCCTCCAACTTCTCCATTGGGGACCCCACGCCCAATCAAATGGTTGGCTGCTAGCATCTGCTTCTCTATGTGTAAGGCTCTGAGAGGGCCCCTCTGGAGACAACCATGGCATGCTCCTTTTGGCATGCACTTCTTGTCGTCCATTTTTCTGCATGCTGACCTCCAGTTAATCAAACATCATTTGTTAAAAATGCTGTCTTTTGTCCACTGGATATTTTTGGCTACTTTGTCAAATATCATGTGACCATACATGTGTGGGTTCTTTTCTGGGTCTTCAATTCTATTCCATTGATTTTCCTGTCTGTCCTCATACCAATACAAACAATTTTTTATCACTATTGCTGAAGCTTCCCGGGAATTGCACACGAGCAGGTTTTCCGTGGACGAAGAGCTGAGGAATGAAATGACGGTGGGTCGAGAGTAAAAGAACACACAGAGACATTAGTGCATGGCTCTCTTTACTTGGGGAATAAGAGCAACAATATATGCGCTGTGGGTGTGACCCTCCCTCCCAGGGTTGCAGAGTCTTTTCAGTGCTTCTCAGCAGGCCCTTGGCTCCATGGTTCCTTGGTTCCTTGAGGAAGTTGACCCCATAGGGTCTGTTGCTCTGTGAGAGGCTGAGGTGTGACAAAAGGTTTGTTCCTGGAGCTCTGTCAGCTCTGCCAGGTGGGGGGAGGTGTAGCTCACTGGTGTCTGGAGCTGATAGCTGCCATGTGATAAAGCACTACAATATGATTCTCTACATCTCCCCTTTCTGTATTAGTTTAAACAAGTGGATAGTAATCCGTCCATGACAGTTGGGCCTTTACCCAGGTAGTGGGAACAGAGGCGTAATTCCCCTCGTGGAGAACAAATAATTGTTTCCACCTTTTAGATGTCTCTTGGTGTCTTTGGGAGAGGCAGGGAAGAGCCTTAAATTAGTGGGACATCCCCAGAGAGTGTAAGGTGGTCCGAAGACTGACACCAACCCCTATGCAAATCAGGGGGCTCCCCGGGGACTCAGAAATGGATAATTAAATCCTCTCCATGCGATGCTTTGCTGTGCAACTCTCCTGATACCCATGTCAGCTCGTAAGCAGACACACATAGATCTGAGTTCTATGTGGCTCCATGAAGGAGATCTACTTTTATAGGCTTTGATGCCAGAAAGTCAAGCAGTTGCCAAATGCCACACAAATGTCTTTTAACAGACAAGTCTGTTTCCAATTCAGGCGAGCCTGGATGGAGACAATCTTCTTAAAATATAAAATAAAGAGTTAAGAAAGAAAAAATGGTCAGTTGCAAATTAGCAGGTCTCTGAAAGGTACAATGTATTCATTTGTAAATTAGCATCTCTTAAAACACAAAGCTGATTTCCTGCCTTCTACTCCTCTTTGGTGTATTTGCTTCTTTATGTTCCAGGGCTTTCAGGTGTGCCATTAAGCTGTTAGTGTATGCTGTCTCCCGTTTCTTTTTGGCGGCACTCAGGGCTATGAATTTTCCTCTTAGCACTGCTTTCATTGTGTCCCATAAGTTAAGGTATGTTGTGCCTTCATTTTCATTAACTTTCAAAAAGTCTTTGATTTCTTTCTTTATTTCCACCTTGAACAAGTTATCATTGAGTAGAGCATTGTTCAGCCTCCTTGTGTACGTGGGTTTTCTTTTGTTTTTGTTGCCATTGAAGACCACGCTTATTCCATAGTGATCTGATAGGAGGCATGGGATTATTTCTATCTTCTTGTATCTGTTGAGGTCTGATTTGTGACCAATTATATGGTCAATTTTGGAGAAGGTACCATGAGGAGCTGAGAACTCAAGAAGTTAAACTCCAGAGAGGCAAGTAACCCTATTAAAAAATGGGGTACAGAGCTACACAAAGAGTTCTCACCTGAAGAATATCTAATGGCTGAGAAGCACCTAAAGAGATGTTCATCATCCTTAGTCATTAGGGAAATGCAAATCAAAACAACCCTGAGATTCCATCTCACACCAGTCAGGATGGCTAAGATCAAAAACACAGGAGACAGCAGTTGTTGGCGAGGATGTGGAGAAAGAGGAACACTCCTCCACTGCTGGTGGAATTGCAGGCTGGTACAACCACTCTGGAAAGCAGTCTGGTGGTTCCTCAGAAAACTGGGCATGACACTTCCGGAGGATCCGGCTATACCACTCCTGGGCATATACCCAGAGACTTTACCTGCATGCAATAAGGACACATGCTCCACTATGTTCATAGCAGCCTTATTTATAATAGCCAGAAGCTGGAAAGAACCCAGATGTCCCTCAACGGAGGAATGGATTCAGAAGATGTGGTATATTTACACAATGGAATACTACTCTGCAATTAAAAACAATGAATTCACGAAATTCCTAGGCAAATGGTCAGAACTTGAAAATATCATCCTTAGTGAGGTAACCCAATCACAAAAGATCACACATGGTATGCAGTCACTGATAAGGGGATATTGACCCAGAATCTCAGAATACCCTAGACACAATCAGCATATCAATAGATTTCTAAAAAGATGGAAGGAGAGACCCCTGGTCCTGGAAAGACTGGATGTAGGGGAACGCCAGGACAGAGTAATGAGAGGGGGTTGAATGGAGAAAAGAGGGAGGGAAGGGGGCTTATGGGACTTTCGGGGAGGGAGGAAACGGGAAAGGGGAAGTGATTTGGAATGTAAATTAAAAAAATAAAATAAAATAAAAAAAAAGAGAAAAAACAAAACAAAACAAAACAAAAAAAACACAAAGCTTAGCTTCCCAGTGTGGGGGGAAGTGGCTTTGAGAATCAACAGAGACCTGTTACTTCTCAGAAAGAATGGAGACTATATTTGAAATTAACTTAGTTGACTGGTAAAGATTATTAGCCATTTTTTAATTGGAATCCCCAATATTGGACTTATTACTAGACCACTTCATGATTGAGTAAACTGATCTCATTAAAGGAAGGAGAAGAGTCATTATAACTCCTCTTTTAGATTAATTTTTTTAGTCAGTTTTAACAGTCTCCACTGTTCTCTGTCCCACAAGATCTAAAGCTTACAGCAAGGCTATGTATTTAATCTGGGACACAGGAAAGTAAAGTCACCACTGTCAGGACACTCAGCAAGTTCACAGGTCGGCATTATTTTCAGCATGTCACATTCATCACTCTAGCAGCTAGAATGCTTCTGCAGCATTATGTGGAAAAACCACAATCATGCCTTCTTCCCCATATTAAATAACTGATCAGGATCATGTCATATGCCAATAAGTGGATCCTTTCATCTCACCTACGTATGAGTATGCCTAGTTGTTGGATGCTAAACACTCAGCAAGGAGTTCCGTGGCATCCAAGTTTTTAAAATTTTCTTAAAAATATAAAGTATAAACGGGAAAGGGGAAATGATTTGGAATGTAAATAAAAAAAAACTTAGAAAATAAAAAAAGTATAAAAATATATATATATAAAGTATAATTTAAATAATATGCACAGGGATACAATTTCCCTCTTTTTTTGTTTTTGATTCAGAAGATATTGTTTAAAAGTTACATAATATCTAGTCCTTGAGAATTATATCACATTAAATTGTTAAAAACATCTCAAATATTTGATGACTGTAATAAATATCTAGTTCTATTATTTGTTTTATCTTAGTTGGAACACTAAGAATAGACAATAATATAGGCAATGACTATGTAAGCATAGAAAAAAATTTAGCATCTTTAGTTGCTTTTCCTGTTAAAAGGATAAAATTATTCTCAGCCCATTACCATTTTGATGAGTTTGAATCTTTTGAAGCAAGAAATGCTTAAAAAAATATTTTAAAGACCCATTGTTAAGAACAAGGGCCTGCAATAAAATTTTATGAATAATATGCACTGAAATATTCAAAGTCTTAGCTTTTTGTATTAAAGCAGAGACAAAACATGTTGTTTGTCACATAAGATAAGGCTGTCACCATTTCTTAACTTTTTAGAAGTAAATGCTTTTACAATTATCTGGATCCACAAAACAAAAATAACCTTTTAAATCTTTAATAATTTTGCAGGTCAAATTTTAATGCCTTCATAAGTTCTACATAGCCTCATTGATCTTTCATAGATCTTAAATTTGAACTGTATTTTAAACTACACCTGGATAAATCTCCAATGTAAATACCTTCTAATCTGACCCAATTGTCTAAAGCCATTCTCACTCCTGCCTGTGTAGGACAGTGGCCTGCAGCCAGCCAATATGGTAATTTGAGGGCTCCAGTAAAGAATTTACTAAAATCTCACTGAAATCTCCTTTTTAATCTTGGAAAATTTTTACCTTTATAACTGTATCTAATAAGTTTGTGAAAAAGTAGCAACAGGCCTATACCAGCCACAGCTGTTTTAAAATTTTATCACACTGGAAATTATCTTTGAGAATCATGAGCCTCTAATTAGACTGAAAACTGCAGTTTTTAAATGTAGCTTTTAACTTTCTCTTGTAATATTAGCACTTTGGACCCAATAACCACAATTATATAGTTTTTTCTAGGATAAATAACCATAAACTGAGACTGCATTAAGAGATGGACCACCAGCAGATGAAGTTTTTACCACTTTTTCTTTTCAACATGAAACATAAAACAGCCATTCAAACAACAAGAAACAATTTGACACCTGGACAAATTGGTGCACCAAGGACGAAAAAAGGACATACACCAAGGACATATAAAGCAAGGGAAGCGTGCTTTTTACTTCTCCTTGTGCCTAGGAGACTTTTAAAATCCGTTTTCCTTCTGCCTTTTTCTTGTTTCTAAAATTTTCTTTTCTCTCCTTTTTTGTTTTCTGTTTTTGTTTTTTCCTCATTTTATTTTATTTTATTTTATTTTATTTTATTTTATTTATTTTATGCCCTAATTTTCTCTCACCTGAAGTAAGGTTCTAGACCACGGAAAACTTGCCTAACAGAATTCCTGGTTTCACATCACTGCCACCACTAGTTGATCTCAGTGTCGGGCTACCCTGATTCATCAAGTATTGTCATATCCCTTCTTTCTGCCCCTTGCAACTATAGCCTTCAAAACCTGACATTTTCAGCGCTAAAATTAATACTCTATGTTGCTTACTGGGCCCTGAATACTTAACCTTCATTTCTTTTCCGTGGAGTTCCACCTACTAGACAGTGTTCCTCAGTAGTTCTCTCCTTTCTCACGTCCCACATTCGAGGTACCATCTGAAGCTTCCTGGGAATTGTACACGAGCAGGTTTTCCGTGGACGAAGAGCTGAGGAGTGAAATGATGGAGGGTCTAGAGAAAAAGAACACACAGAGACATTAGTGCATGGCTGTACAAAATCTCTCTCTACTTGAGGAATAAGAGTAACAGCATATGCGCTGTGGTCGTGACCCTCCCTCCCAGGGTTGCAGAGTCTTTTCAGTGCTTCTCAGCAGGCCCTTGGCTCCACGGTTCCGGTTCCTCAAGGAAGTTGACCGGATAGGGTCTATTGCTCTTCAGGAGGCTGAGGTGTGACAAAAGGTTTGTTCCCGGAGTTCTGCCAACTCTGCCAGGTGGGATGGAGCCTACCTGATCATGGTGAATTATAGTTTTGATGCATTCTTGGATTTGGTTGGCCAGAATTTTGTTCAGTATTTTTGCATCGATATTCATGAGGAAGATTGGTCTAAAGTTCTCCTTCCTTGTTTGGTCTTTGTTTGGTTTACGTATAAGCATAATTGTGGCTCCACAGCATGAGTTAGGTAGTGTTTCTTTAGTTTCTATTTTGTGGAATAATTTGAAGAGTATCAGGATTAGCTCTTCTTTAAAGATCTGATAGAATTCCCCACTAAATCCATGTAGTTCTGGGCTTTTTTCTTTTTTTATGGGAGACTATTAATGACTTTTTCTATTTCCTAAGGACTTATGGGACTATTGAGATGATTTATTTGATCCTGTTTTAATGATTGCATCTTGTATGTACATAGAAAGTTGTCCATTTCATACACATTTTCAAACTTTGTTGAGTATAAAATCTTGTAGTAGGATGTGATGATTTTTTCCACATTTTCTGTTGTTATGTCTCCTTTTTCATTTCTGATTTTATTAATTTGGATAGTGCCTCTGAGCCCTCTGGTTAGTCTGACTAAGGGTTTATCTATCTTTTTGATTATCTCAAAGTACCAGCTCCTGGTTTTGTTGATTCTTTGTATAGTCCTTTTTATTTCTTTTTGATTGATTGTGGCCCTGAGTTTGATTATTTCCTGCCATCTACTCCTATAGGGTGTATTTGCTTCTTTTTTTTTTCTAGAGCTTTCAAGTGCACTCTCAAGCTGATAGTGTTAGCTTCCATTTTTAGATCCTATATAGTTTTTTTTTCAGTTCCTTCATTTGTTTGTTTGTTTTTTCCTGAAATTCTTTAAGGGATTTTTGTGTTTCTTCTTTAAGGGCTTCTACCTTTCATCCCATGTTCTCCTGTGGGTTTTTTTTTTTTTTAGGGATTTTTGTGATTCCTCTTTAAGGGCTTTTGCATGTTGACCAATGGTCTCTCATAATTCCCTATGGGATTTCTGTGTTGCCACTTTAATGGGTTCTACCTGTTGAGACATGTTCTCCCCTATTTCGTTTTTGTTTGTTTGTTTTGTTTTGTTTTGTCATTTAAAAATTTTAGTAATCATTCTTTTTTTTTATTTTCTACTTTCTTTATTTACATTCCAAATGGTTTCCCCTTTCCTGGTTCCCCTCTCCATGAAAGTCCCATAAGCCCTCTTCCTTCCCTTCTTTAAGGGATTTGTATGTTTCCTCTTTATGGACTTCTACCTGTTGACCCATGTTCTCCTGTATTTCTTTAAGTGATTCACTTATGTCCTTCTTGAAGTCCTCCATCAGCCTCATGAGATGTGATTTTAAATCCAGCTTTTGCTTTTTCTACGTGAAAGAGTATCCACGATTTGCTATTGTGGAAGAACTGGGTTCTGACGGTGCCATGTTGACTTGGTTTCTGTTGTTAATGATCTTGTGTTTGCCTTTGGCCATCTAGTTATCTCTGGTGTTAGCTGGTCTTGCTGTCTCTGACTGACTTCTCTTTCCTGCAGGCCTGTGTATCTGTACTCCTGGAATTCCTTTCTTCTCAAATGCCCTGCATACAGCTGGTTCTCCAGGAAGTATCAGGAGATAGGGTCTTCACTGTGGCAGACTTGTCTTGGGTTGAGTGCCCTGCAGGCTGCTGTTTCTATTATACCCTGCTACTGTGAATGCCCTACTGCTGCTGGTTCTCTAGAAAGTCTCAGGAAGTGGGGTCTTCCCCGTGGCAGAAATTGAATGGGTCTACCACATCAGAAGAAATGGGGCAAGTGGTAGCAGGGGATTAAGGATGGGTAGAAGGGATGGAAGGGGAATGGTGATCTGGAGGGATGGTGGGTTCTTGTGGTTGCTGAGTAATGAGTCCCAGCCAGCAACTCTGGGCCTCCAGAGATGGTGGGGTTTCTTACCGAATGCCATGCTGCTGCCAGTTCTCTACAAAGTCTCAAGAAGTGGGGTCTTCCCCATGGCTGAAGTAGCTTGGGTCTACCACATCAGAAGGAACAGGGCAGGTGGTGGAGGGGGAGGAGGGAGGGGTAGCATTTTAACTGTTTTAATTAATCTCTCAGTATTAGAAAGAAAGAGATAAAATTAAAAATGCCAAGCACATCTGTCATTCCCCATCCTCTCACCTTTATTTAGCTGACCAACTATGATCCAGAATCCACCTTTCTGCTGTGAAATTTTGTTAAAAAAAATATGCACATTACGCTTCTGCATAATGGAAAATATTTAATTGGCTGTCCACCAAATTCAGGAGGAGGACTTTGAGTCCTATATTGAAGTCCCTTTAAGGAATCTAAGGAGTTCAAGGTTGAGCAACTACTCCAGGCATAAGTTGAGAGTAAACTTGAGCTAGGCAGCCTTTCAGCTCTCATGGACTGACTTACAGTAATTTTCTGACTTTTGTGTTTGTTTGTTTATTTTGGGACAGGGAATACTCTAGGCATGGTTTGTCTAAAATTTAATGTATATCTGAGGGTGTTCTTAAATTTCTTAACATGCTCCCTCCACCTTCCTCTCTAGTGTTAGAATTACAGGCATTTGCAACCACATTTTCCTCTGTCTCTCTTTGTCTCTTTTGGTGTCTCTCTGTGTCTCTGTCTCAGTGTCTCTGTCCCTCTGTCTCTCTCTTTCTCTCTCTCTCTCTCTCTCTCTCTCTCTCTCTCTCTCTCTCTCTCTGTCTCTCTCATTACTGGAGGGAGAACCCAGTAATACATGCATGGTATACAATGCTGAGACTCACAGTAGCCACTCATAGTGATTTACTAAACAGGTAGGTCATGCATTATTTGACTCAAATTTAGTTTATCTTCTGTTTCCTTATGTCCTTCAGGCTAAATAAAAATTTTCAAGTAATTAAAAACAACAAAAATATTAATTTTATGATGTATGAAAATCTGCAATTAAAATATCTGAGTATTTAAATAAAACCTTCCTGGCACAAATCCACATTCACTAGTTTATGTAATGAATATTTCTATAGGAGTATAATCACAAAGTTGAGAGGATATGAGAGCAAACTGTCCAAGTCACTAAGCCTACATACTTTTGTCAGGATTACTTTTCAAATAAGATGTCAGAAAAAAAATCAGCTACCATGTCTATTTGAGACATGTCTACCATGTCTATCATTGTTTCTGTTCTCTAGGGAAACAGAAACATTACAGTGGGCAATATTTAAAGGTGGTTTATTAGATTGTCTTATAAGATAAAATATTGAAAAATGTAACAGTATCTGCCTTTACTTTTAGATGCAAAGATATTGGTAGCTATTTTGGCCAGGGGTCTGGAGACCTCAACCATACCAATGTAGAATTTAAAGACTGGAGGATTCCTAAGAGCTGCAGGTATTCAGTCCACATTGGGAGTTGAAGAAATTTTGTTCTATTGGCAGCAAAGACAGTAGGGCCATGACAGCAGCAGAGAAGCCATTATCAACAGCATGTGATAGAAAACAGGAAAAATGTAAAATCCTATCCAGAATTCTCACTGAAAGGTCTTACTCAGAAGATCCTGCAGATATTTGCATTGGGTTTTCTCTTTTCAGAAGTAACCTAGTTAAACTTTTTTCACAGAAGACTATCTTACAGGGAGAATAGATTCAGTAGTCTCAAACTGGGAGGTTTTGAAGAAGCCACAGCTATAGTCATCTGAGTATCTTAGTATGTCTTAGTATGTCTAGAAGACATACATTGAGGTGGAATGACCAGTCCAGTGTGAATGGCACCCATTTCTATGGTTCAGAGCCTGGACTAAATAAAGCAATAGTGACATGACCACAAGCAAAATGAATTCACTGCTCTCTTTTATGACTGCAAATACATTTGGCAGCCGCTGCTTGGTAACTGTAAGTCCATGGATTGTGCCTGTGAACAACAAGCCTAAATAAACTCCTCAACACTTGACTTGTTTTTACAGGGTGTTTTGCAGTAAAATCAGGAAAAATGTAGATAGAATCAATATTCATTCTGTAAGCTTTATTTTAAAAAGTAAGTTTACTAAAGCCCATCCATGATGAAAACTAATGACATAGTCACCTCTGAATACACCTCCCCATTAATTTTATCATATTGGAGTTTTTAATGACTCGTATACAGATTGACCACATAAGTTTATGTGTAAAGCATTTGGTCTCAAGTTGGTGATACTATTTTGAGAGGTTCTGGAAACTTTAGGAGGAAGCATTTTGCCAAAGAAGGCAGGTCACTTATATCAGACCTTTGGTTATATCTTTTCCATGCTCTTCTCATCTTTCTCTCAATCTTCCTCCCTTTTCCTTCCTATGATATTCTGCACAAACCTATGGAAAAAAAATAAAGTGATACTGACTGAATTCTCTGAAACTATGAACTAAATAAATGCTTTGTTTTGAAAATAGCTTATATAATGAGTTCTGTCTAGGACATAATTAAACTTTAAATGTGCTTAGGTTCTACACAGGAAATATAATGATACATATTCAAACTGCAGATATGTTCCTCTTTTTCCTCATTGTTTCATTATCTCTTTTGGATATAGTTATATTTTGTATTTCTAAAAGAGAAAATTTAGAAGTTAAAGACAAAAATATTAACCCTGACAACCAAATTTTTGCAAAAGGTGACTCTAACACAAGGTCTGAGGGAGGGAGACTCATGAAATATGACTGTAGGATTCTTACAAAAAGCCTCTGTGAAAGCATGAAGTTTGTGTTTTGGAGAAGGAAAAGTATTCAGTGCCATAGCTGAATTTGACAAGAAGTAGCCCAAATGAAATTGGAGTGGGTGAGAAGGCAAAATCCAATACTCCATATTCAGAACATTCTAAAACCTAATTGCCATAAATAGGAAAAGAACATTATGAATACAGTAAGGCATAATGCCTGATTTTGGTGGAAAGAAAAACAGGTAAGATGCACCATAACAAGTAGAGTAATAAATAACAAAAGCACGAGAAAGTAAAGGATGGAAAGCAACTAGCACTTGTTCCAGAGATCATGGCCCATCCAGAAGGCAGCCCTTCTTTGTGCTTGTGTACTGTACTGGCCTGATGAACAGAGCTACACTCACCAAAAAATCTTTAATTAGGTGGTAAATGGTTAATTTTCCTGAAAATTTTCCATGAAATTATAGAAATGTGTTTGAATGCTGAATCATTATTTGAATATTTGATAGGCACCTTCTAAATAAAAATAACTCTTGCTCAATTTTAATGTTTTCTTTTAAGTTTTGTGTGCAAGCATGCATATGTGTGTGTGTGAGTGTGTGTGTGTGTGCTTGTGTGTGTGACTGAATGAATTCCTTTGTGCTGTGCAAATAAGTCTGTAAAGTCTAGAGAAGGCTACCAGATTCTTGGAACTGGATGTACAGGTCTTTGGAAGTCTGCATGTAAATGTTGGAAACTCAACCTGGGTCATCAGCCAGAGTAGCTAATGTTCTTAAAAGCAGAGCCATTTCTGCAGCTCTCTAATAACATTTTGTATGTTTTCTACTCTTTTTGTGTAATAGCATAGATTGAATAAATATTTTAATTTGTGAGAGGATATTTAATTGATAATAAGAGAAGAAAATTATTTTCCTTTTCAAATTAACACATTTCTTACCAATATCTATGACAAGAGATTATGAAATGTTAATTACAATAAAAAGTATTTAATTAGGCTTAAAGTTTCAGGGGACTTAAAGTTCTGAGAGACGGTGATGGTCAAGCAAAGTTATGGCAGCAGAAAGATGTAGACTTCATGCCTCAAACTGCAAATAGGAGGCAGAAAACACACTGGGAATGACACAAAGCTGGAAATTTCAAAGCCGTCCATCAGTGAATCACTACTCCAGCAAGACCACACATCCTAATCCTTTCCAAAGAATGCTATCATTTGGAACAACATATTCAAACACATGAGTCTGTGGGGGCCATTATTATTCAAACTTCCACAGAATATATTACAATGGATTGAGCTGTTATACAGAGAAAAAAAAACCTTTTAGTTTCACCTAAGCCAAGTGTTCTACTTTGTAAGTTTATAAGAATAGACAAATAGTTTGTGAATGTGAATATTCTAATTTCAGTGAACACTTTGAGGTCTATTTCTATATAATTTAATCATGTAATTCCTTCATAAAAATCTGCCTTAAATTGGTCACATATTCTCAAGGTTCCCACCTTTAATTTATTGAAATACCTTACTAAAGGTATTTATCATTGTGCAGAGCACAATACCATTTACCTTATGAATTATATTGGACTAATTCTCTTCCATTTAATTCATGTAATCAGCGTTTACATTAGGTCTCATTGCACTTATTTTGCATATAAAGTGAATGAGGTCCAAAAATTTTACAATTCTCTTCAAGGTCAATTGGATGAACCGTTATCAAGTCCAATGTCATTCCCCTGTTAGCAAATATGCAGAAAGAATCATGTCAGTTAGGGTTGCCTGTGCATAGCACTAGATTGAATGCCATACCTATGATGTAATTGCTTTGAGAGAGAAAGAGAGATAGGGGTGGGGGGAGCCATAAATTTTATCCCATCCTACACATAAATTGTCAGCTGTCAGAAAAGTACATGTGTGTTTATGTTCATGATATGTGGAACCCTACTCAGAGACATATAGCATCCATGTTACCTGAATCAGGGTCTCAAACTAATGCCTGTTTATGAGGTAGCTTAGAAACAAGTGAATCATTCTTGGGGGATATTCCCTCACTTTTTTTTTTAAGCATTCAATCCATCAAATCACATTCTTTCAATGCAACACATAATTTGTAGGGTTTGCTGTCAATAATCCCCTGATAATATAGACTGGTGCAAATAAATGGACTAAAGAGATAGCTCAGTGTGTAAATGCACCTGCTTCCAAACCCATTACATAGCTGGTACCCAGAGACCTACATGCTGGAAGGAGGGAACCAGATATTGTATGTTGGATTCAGAGCTCAAGACCTCCATATATACCAAAGCATAATTACATTTTCTCTTTTTCCACCCAACACCACTTTGATGGAAATGAATAAAGGACAATATTTTAAATATAAAATCAAGGTAAGGTAAAGGAAATTATATAAACAATAAAGGCTTGTGTAAAACATCACACAAAAGCTTTATGGATCACACATATAATAGTGCAACATGTCAACATTTATACAATTATTTATGACTGATCTGAAGACACTTAGATTGGGAGAATTTGGAGGATTAATCAACATGCAAATTATGAATATTCTCAAAACTAATGTTCATAATTAATCGAAAATTATGAACATTAGTTTTGAGAAACTAGTCTCCCATTTGAACTAAATTGGCCTCTAGAACCTGCATCTTTCCAGATCTCCTTAGCCACCCTTGCTCACATGAGCAGATGGGTTATACTGGTCCTCAGTTCTCTGTGTACCTGAGCCTAAAGTTAAAGGAATATTTGTTCTCAGGAAACTATGTTATGGGAGGGGAGTTGAATAGAAACAGGTAAAGGAAACATCAGGGGAGTCTAGGCAGATGGCTTACTGGGTAAAGTCCCTTACCATACAAGTGTCAGACCTGAAAATTTGGCTTCCCAGAAAATACACAAATGTCTGGCATTGCCATAACTCACTTAACTATTTCAGCACTCAACAGCAAGCCAGAGTACCAGAAAAGTCAAATTGGGAAGTTATGGTTTTAGTGATTCCTGGGAGAGCAATAGAGAAAGATGATTCATGTATGCCACTACTTCCATATCCCCCAAAACACACACACACACGCACACACACACACACACACACACACACACACACACGGTAAATAGATGAATGTATTAATTAAAAACATTAGGAATCATGATATCTTGTTCAAATTCTTCTAGTTTTTCTAAAATCAGGACTAAATTTTATCCCTAATGAGAAGACTCCTATGGTTTGTGCATGTAGCACTCCAGCCAACCCAGATCTAAGATTTTATCCTAAGAAGGAATTGCAATTCATTCCATGACCTTTATTAAACCACTAAACCTTTTACTATCTCAGTTTCACACTGAGTAAAATAAGAGATTTTAAATAATACATGTCCTCTAGCTACTTTTATGGGTCACAAACATATTCATACTGTAATTACCCTTTAAACACTTTGATGTTCTTGAGTGAAATATGGTATCAAAAATATCACTACACTCCCATGATCTCTGACTGGCAGATTCTTTTTTTTCTAAGTTTTTTTATTTACATTCCAAATCATTTCCCCTTTCCCATTTCCTCCCTTCCCAAAAGTCCCATAAACCCCCTTCCCTCCCTCTTTTCCCCAATCAACCCCCTCTCGCTTCTCTGTCCTGGCATTCCCCTACATCCAGTCTTTCAAGGACCAGAGGTCTCTCCTTCCATCTTCTTGGAAATCTATTGATATGTGAATTGTGTCTTGGGTATTCCCAGATTCTGAGTTAATATACCCTTATCAGTGCTTGCATACCATGTGTGTTCTTTTGTGATTGGGTTACCTCACTAAGGATGATATTTTCAAGTTCTGACCATTTGCCTAGGAATTTCGTGAATTCATTGTTTTTAATTGCAGAGTAGTATTACATTGTGTAAATATACCACATCTTCTGGATTCATTCCTCCATTGAGGGACATCTGGGTTCTTTCCAGCTTCTGGCTATTATAAATAAGACTGCTATGAACATAGTGGAACATGTGTCCTTATTGCGTGCAGGGGAATCCTCTGGGTATATGCCCAGGAGTGGTATAGCAGGATCCTCTGGGAGTGTCATGCCCAGTTTTCTGAGGAACCGCCAGACTGCTTTCCAGAGTGGTTGTACCAGCTTGCAATTCCACCAGCAGTGGAGGAGTGTTCCTCTTTCTCCACATCCTCACCAACAACTGCTGTCTCCTGTATTTTTGATCTTAGCCATTCTGACTGGGACTGGTGTGAGATGGAATCTCAGGGTTGTTTTGATGTGCATTTCCCTAATGACTAAGGATGATGAACATCTCTTTAGGTGCTTCTCAGCCATTAGATATTCTTCAGGTGAGAACTCTTTGTTGAGTTCTGTACCCCATTTTTTAATAGGGTTACTTGGCTCTCTGGAGTCTAACTTCTTGAGTTCTTTTTATATTTTGGATATTAGCCCTCTGTCAGATGTAGGGTTGGTAAAGATCATTTCCCAGTTAGTTGGTTGCCACTTTGTCTTTTTGACAATGTCTTTTGCCTTACAGAAACGTTGTATTTTATGAGGTCCCATTTGTCAATTCTTGATCTTAGAGCATAAGCTATTGGAGTTCTGTTAAGGAAATTTTCCCTGTGTCCATATGTTCAAAGTTCTTCCCTAGTTTCCTTTCTATTAGTTTCAGTGTGTCTGGTTTTATGTGGAGGTCTTTGATCCACTTGGAATTGAGCTTAGTGCAAGGAGATAAATATGGATCAATTTGCATTCATCTGCATGTTGATTTCCAGTTGAACCAGAACCATTTATTGAAAAAGTTATCTTTTTTCCACTGGATGGTTTTAGCTCCTCTGTCAAAGATCAAGTGACCATATGAGTGTGGATTCATTTCTGGGTCTTCAATTCTGTTCCATTGATCTACATGCCTGTCATTGTACCAATACCATGTAGTTTTTAACACTATTGCTCTGTAGTACAGCTTGAGGTCTGGGATACTGATTCCCCCAGAAGTTCTTTTACTCTTGAGAATAGTTTTAGCTATCCTGGGTTTTCTGTTATTCCAGAAGAATTTTTGAATTGCTCTTTCTAACTCTATGAAGAATTGAGTTGGGATTTTAATGGGGATTGCATTGAATCTGGATATTGCTTTTGGCAAGATGGTCATTTTTACTATATTAATCCTGCCAATTCATGAGCATGGAAGATTTGATTCTAATGAAGAAGATATTGCTCGCTGAGTAGAAAATATACCTGATGTGGTACATAGTTTTGGTAGAGAAAAAAAAAGGCTTTTTGGCCTTTCCTTCAAGCATCTCAAAATCTTCTTATTTGCTATCAATTAATTTCCTGAGACTCAGGTGTGGATATTGTGGTAGCAATACATACTTGTGGCCTTATTAGCC
This sequence comes from Tokudaia tokunoshimensis, assembly GCA_036184795.1. Taxonomy (NCBI): domain Eukaryota; kingdom Metazoa; phylum Chordata; class Mammalia; order Rodentia; family Muridae; genus Tokudaia; species Tokudaia tokunoshimensis. The sequence continues at coordinate 138,390 of BTHU01000016.1, forward strand.
TATAATTAGGAAAGTAGAAGAGAGAATGGCATTACAGGGAATTCAGTCCAGGTTTCTAGATAAAATATAGGGACCAAGCTATGTGTTAGAACTCTAGAGAAATAGCAAACACAATTATATGCAAACACTTCCTATGCATTTGTATGATGGACATAACCTTGTGGCCATCGTGCCAGCTGTAGCGAAGACAAACAGGCCTGTCTTGCATACCTGTATATGGATGGTGGGCTCCCTTATATGGAAGGGAGGCTGCCTGGCTAGTGGGGGGAGGTCCTTGCTCAGAAGGCAGGGCCATTCTGGCATGGGCCCTGTGTACCTATAGAGGAAGCCTGGCTGGGCAGAAGAGTCTTTGTTGTTTTCTGATGGCTGGTGATGCTGAAGCCTGTTCCATTGCTCCTACACAGCAGGTTTTCTTAAGAAGAGACAGACCATGATTTCGAAGCTGAATTATAGAGCAGTAGGAAAAGAAAAAGATAGAGAAGTAAAGAGAGAAAGAAAAGATAGAGTAGTGAGAGCTTGCCATGACAACATGGATAGAGGGGAGAAGAATGGGAGAAAGAGGGAACAGGGGAGCAAGAGACAAGAGAGAATGTAAGGGCAAGAGAGAAAAAGCAAGTGAGCTAGGTGGGGCCTGGCAGCCCTTTTTATAGTGGTCTGGGTTACCTGGCTGTTGCCAGGTAACTGTGAGTCAGGGGAAAACCTTTCTGTAGACAGGTGACTGTAGGGGTGGAGTCCAGCCAGAACAATGGCCACAGGTTTATGTACAAAATTTATATTCCTCATTTTTACTTAAGAAACAAACTTTATTGGGAGAATTGGAGTTTAACACATGGTGATATTGCTAATAAAATGTTTGCTCTGGTGAAGCTGACTAATGATCCTACACATAAGTGCATATTGACCTAACTACAGCCTTTGTAAGATACAAACATCTAAAACCTACTTAACAGACATTCTTTTTATACTACAGTTTGATTAATATAGTTTTATATTGCTCTAAAATTTATATTTCTTTATATGAAAATCTCCCTCCCTGTCCATTCCTCCCTCCATCTATCCTTCCTTTCTGCTATTCCTTCTTTCTTCCCCTCTCCCACTCTCTCCTTTTCTTTCTCTCTGAGTGTTTGTGCATATGCATGTACTTGTGTTTATGTGCTTGTGTGTTTGTACGTGTGTGTGTGTGTGTGTATGTATTTGAACTACAGTAGCTATGTATAATTCACAGGAAAACTGTGTGGGACCAGTTTTATTCATCAATCCTATATATTCAGAGATCAGCTGGATCACAGAGCAGCAGCTTTTATCCCATACACTATATAGCCAGTACTTAAATAAGCATATTTGGTGTACTAAAAAGGTTGTTACTAAGGTCAAATTTAAATGTACTAACTCAAGGCTAACTGTTTATATTTAGTAAATCTTCCAACATTGTTCCACAACACTAGTGATTTAACAACCTTGATTTTTCCTCTGTGTAAATTAGTGAAAATTAAGAATGAATAAAAAGAGTTGAGTTACATTCTTTTGAAGTATAACACATGCTTGGGCATTGGGCTGGCATTTTCTGGCAATTGGGTCTAGATTTGCTATGGTTGTGTGAATACTGCAAAGAAGAGATAAATGTAAAGTAAGGAGATATTAAAAGTAAACTTAGATGATGAAAAGCAAGGAAACTAAAGTAACATGGACATTATTTTAATAAATTTTTTTGTATGATAGCTGGAGATGATTGTACAAGACTATAATTCCTGTACATCAAGGGACTTGCTAGGAGGATTTTTGTTTTAGGTCATCCTAGGCAATATAACAGGACCCATTTTAAAAGTAAATACATTTTAAAATGTATGTAAAATGGAAACACTAAATAAAAATAATTTACTCACATATTTACAATGAAAATTATTATTAGTTCCTACTGTAATTTTATATGGTAAGTTCTAAGATAAATTAAATTTTAATCTTTTATTTTCATGAATTCTAAAAATATTCATTTATCATGCAATATATACTTATTAGAGTTTCACATTTCTTTACTTCTCCCAGGTCATTCCTACCTCTCCTTTCACCCAGATCCAGTAACATTCTGTCTCTCATTAAAAAAGGACATGATTTTAAGAGATAATACTAAAATATAACAAAATAAAATATAATAAAACAAAAATCTTCACATGGAAATTTAACAACACAAACCAATAGAAGGAAAAGTGCCCACTTGTTTGCACACTGTGGAATCCCATAAAAATACTATTGTTTATTGATTTTTAGCTGGAAAGATTTTATTCTCATTGTAACTATTTCTTGAAGGACTTTTTATGTGAGCATATTGCTATTGATGATAGATTATGCTACTAATTATTTATCAAAATATTTGCTATGGATTCAGCGCGGACTCCACCAGATCTTCTATTACACAAGCAATATCATTGACAGTTTCTTCCTTGGTGCAGTTCATTGCTAAGTGAAAGCATGGTAAAATAATTCAAGTGCAATTAAAACAGGAAATATGGCCAGACATTTAGATGCATGTGAGAAGTCAACTTAGAAGTAAAGAGGAGATGGCTGGAAATCAAGGGAAATATACTCTTCAGCACAGTGAAACAGAGCCTATGCCTGTTACCAAAGCCACAAAACAGAGACACAGATAACTTTAAAACCTAAATTCGAAAAAATTCTCCAACCTCTCCTGTAGTCTGTTTGGTGGAGCATGGGTAATGGGGAGCCTGTCCCATGAGGCCAGTGAGAGTATTGACCCTGTGAAGTGACAGAGTGACTGGCAGAAAGGAAGTGCTCTATGCTTACATTATAGTTAAAACCCTTGATGGCTTTAATTTAGATTGGACAGTTACTACCTCACCAATTTTTTGCTTAAAGTCAAGTAAAATTATTTTAAAATAAAAACCAACATAACTATGTCTTTAAATTACAAGCATAATTTGCATATATTATTAGAAGTTTGCATTGAATTTTAATTCTATTCTACTTTTTAATAATATCCATTTCCTTTATTAATTTGTTCTGTGTCTGAGTGTATATACATGCATATGCCATAGTACACATACGGAGGTGATAGGAAACTTTGGAGTTGGTTTTATCCTTCTGTATTTATACTAAACTATTCAAGTGATCTCAGATGTTCAGGCTTGATGGAGAGCGACTGTACCTGTGGAACTATGTTTCAAGCCTCTATTCTATATTTTCATCACATTGTCTGCTATTTCTTCCTATTGTAAAGTTATGAAAGTAGAAATGTTTTTCAAATTACAAAAATACTAAGTGAAGTATATTTTAAGTACAGAGTAGATATTCAGTTAATACTAACTTCTCTCTCTCTTTGTCACTCTGATTATATATATATATTTTTTCCTTTGTGTGTGTGTTTGAGCATGTATATGTATGTTTGAAGAAGCCAGAGTCCAAAACTGAGTATCTTGGCTATTTTCACTTTACTTGATGAGACAGGATTTCTCACTGAACATGAAGCTCACCAATTCAGATAAACTGGTTTTCTGGCAACTCCCTAGTATCAGTCTTACTTTTTCCTTGATAATACTAGATTTACATGCTCAAATCACTGTGTGTGACATTTCACTTCAGTGCTGGATCTTTACCTTAGATCTGTATGATTGCATGACCATAGCTCTACACACTGAACTCTCTCCCTAGGACACCTATCTCTTCTAATACATATCAGGTTCAATTCTCTGAACTAAGAGCTATATTAGTTTTTATCTCCAATAATTTATGAAGGAGAACACTTCTCTAGTGGAACATAGATCCTTAGAGAGCTGAAGACTAGTAGATGCTTCCTATAAATGTCTGGCTTTTCCTTTCCAATGGAACTGAGTACTGGCTCCAGGCTCATAGCATTTGAACACAGAGTGATTTTCCTGAAAGAGAATTTGCCTGACATTGATTTATACCGTGTGATACCATACCTTTACAAATAAAGTTCATTCACCAGGAAGTATACCCCTAAACTGAAAATATGAGCTTTACAGACCTTGACAAACAAGTTATACTAACAAGAACAATAACAACCCTCAAAGCCTAATGCTCTCATTCTGTCACACAGCTAACATAGAAGCACCACAGTGGACTGAAGAATAGAGTGCCACTCTTTTCCTACTCCAGAGGATATTCCCTTAAGTGCTGGAAAAAACATCAATGAGTATCACTCTAGTTGTGGTGTTAATTTCAAGCTCTTTTAAATATATGAAAAAATAAGTGTACAAAATCTTATTCAGAATGAAATTATAACTCTGTAAACTGCTTTGCCAACAATGTATAAATGAGACTGTGCTTCCATGTATTGGGAAAAAGAAGATATTAAATGGGAAAGGAAGCCTTCAGCTCCACCTCCAGGCTTCCCTGGTGCTTAGGTTTTCTGGATGTGGTTCTAATTCATTTATTCCTTTTACAATTCACCTCTTCAATAACTCAAGCCCATTTTTTTAAATTACTATCAGTGTTTTTGTTCTCACTTATGGACTTACTCAGAGAAAAACTTTGCCTCTACTTCAATGGTTGTCTCATGTCCATTCGTATGTACATGAATCTACCACAGTTCACATGGTAAAGATTAGTCATAGCATGCTGCCTAGACCCCCAACCCATTTGACACAAATCTCCTGGTCCTGAAGTCCTGAATCTAGTTTTCTCTCATTTCTTTTTTATTATATAAACACTTATTGAAGTATCTTATAGGAGAAGAGACAGGGACACAGCATATAGTATGTGTGGATGGAAGATGGCAACTCACATTACTTCTATTGATTTAATTGATCTATTGAATCAAACTCAAGATGCTGGCGGAAGCTGTTTTATAAGTGATTTTTCTCACTGAGTCATATCCCTGGATTTGGTGACTGCTGTATGGGTAATGCATGAAAAGATCTATGCAAACTTCAGGCAATTTCTTTGCCTGAGTACCCTAAGTGGTTCCTTAGATACAGGATCTGAATATGTAGTGATTTTCAACTGACCTCATTACTGAGTGGTAGGTTTTGTCAAAAGTAGGATGCATCAACTGGATCAATATACTCAGGACAGTCAGAGGGACGTGCAGTTTGCTAACTTCCAGAGACATGACTCTTTAAAGGACCTGATCCATGATCCTAGTCAGCTTCATTTAAAAGGCCTCCTTCAAAGCTTCATGACTTGATACACAGAAATGGAAAATGGCACAGGAACTCTATACCCATCCTTCCAAGGATCAGACTCTTGGCCAGATGACATTTCTCAATTTTCAGTGTAGGCTACTACCAGACTGGATAGGGTTCTTCTTCTCTGTAGACAGGCACTATATGGATTTCTATCATTCACAACTCTAAATAATACAGGGCACTGACGAATGTGGCATCTGGCACTACGTCATGCTCTAATTAGCAACCCCTTTAGAGATCTTCTAGGTGCAGCTGCTGTCAAGAACACTATAAAACACTGGTTTAGTGGTGTGTGTCACTTGAAACAGTGCTGGCCTGGCAAACATGAGGTCCTGAGTTTGATAACCTAAAATTCAGGTAAAATGCCCAGGTGTAGTTTTTTTCACATGTAATACTAATGCTTGGAATGTAGAAACAAGAAGAGCCATGTGGCCTAACAAACAGCCTATCTATCATTGTTGTAGATTAGGCAAAAATGAAAGACCTTTACTAAAAACTATGGACAGTACTAGAAAAACAGTACACTAACTTGATCTGTCTGTAGAAAGAAAGAGGCATATAGGTACATATATAAACATAGCACACACACACACACACACACACACAGTCTTCAAAATATAGTTGTTAGAATTCAAGAAAACAGCAATCTCCTTTTGTTGTACTATATATTTTTTAACATTTAATTATTTTTTGTTTGGGCTGGAGGCATGCATGTCACTGGGCTCATGTGCAGGTCAAAGGACAACATGTGGGACATTGTTCTTCTTTTTCCTGTCACATGTGTTTTTGGATAGAACTTAGATTGGCAAGCTTGAAGGTAAGTACACTTACACTTTGGGCCAACACTTTGTTAGCCTACAACTCCTTTGATAACCTCCATTTCCTCATTAAAACCACATTTTGCTTACCATACAAATGTTTCCAAAGCTCCTGATACTCTTGGTACCTATTGGTAAAAAAAAAAAAAAGGGAAACAGCTAACCAAAAGAAGGTCAAATGTCCCCTCAGAACTAGATGTATTTATATGCTCCAGCCCAATTATTTCTTCTCTGAGGAATCAAAATCTCATTCAGTTCCTTATGTTAACATCCTAGATAAATGGTAGCAACTTCAAGGAGAATTTAAATGAAGATACTAGGCTTTAAGAAAACATTAAAATTTAAAAATTATTAAAAGTACAGAGTTCTGCCCTGTCTTTTTGTGGTAAAAATTCTGATTCCTTATGTCCAGCACAGTGTCTCAATTCATTCCCACTAGATGCTCACTTGCTTCCCAGAAAATGATGGAGGTCAATATTACAGACCATACATTGAAGACCACAAGCTTCTTTCTTTGTATATGTATAATGTGCATACTTTCCTATTGCTGTGTGTGCCTGTTACATATGCAAATGTAAGCATATGAAGATAGGAATCAGAGGTAAATAATGTAAGTAGCATGTAGTATAGTTTTGTCTACACCACTTTCAGTTCTTGGCCAGTCTCACTCTCACACCCATGAGCTATCCCAGATCAATCAACAGAAGATACACACACACACACACACGCACACACACACACACACACACACACACACACACACACACACACACACACACACAAACACACTAGTTATTCTTTTAACACTTTGGCTAACTTAATGACTGGACACATTTTTTGTAGTTGAGTATTTTTATTCTAATAAAACTCATTATAATATCTTATTGGATTTTTATTGGATATTTTCTTTATTTACATTTCAAATGTTAACCTGTTTCCATGTACCAACCCCCACAAACACCCCTATCCCATCCTGCCTACCCCTGCTTCTATGAAGGTGTTCCCTCACTGACCATCCCACTCCTAACTACCTACCCTGGCATTCTCCTACATTAGGGCATGAAGCCATCACAAGATCCAGGGACTCTCCTCCCATTGATGTCCAATGAGGCAATCATCTGGTACATATGCAGCTAGAGCCATCTATGTGTACTCTTTGGTTAGAGGTTTAGTCCCTGGGAGCTCTGGAGGGTCTGGTAGGTTCCGGTAGGTTTATATTGCTGTTCTTCCTATGGGGTTGCAAACTCCTTCAGCTCCTTCTGTCTTTTATCTAACTCCTCCATTGGGGACTTGTGCTTAGTCCAATGGTTCACCACAAGCATCTGGCTCTGAATTTGTCAGGCTCTGGTAGAGCCTCTAAGGAGACAGATATATCAGGCTCCCAAGAGCAAGCTTTTCTTGGCACCCACTACTGTATATGGGATGGATCCCCAGGAAGGGCAGACTATGGATGGCCTTTTCTTCAGTCTCTGCTCTATACTTGGACTCTGTATTTCCTCCTGTGTGTATTTTGTTCCCTCTCCTAAGAAGGATTGAAGCATTTGGACCATCCATTTGGTCTTCCTGTTTCTTGAGCTTCAAATGGTCTGTGAATTTTATCTTTGGTATCCTGAGCTTTTAGACTAATATCCACTTATTGGTAAGTGCATACCATGTGTGTTCTTTTGTGATTGGGCTACCTCCCTCAGGATATTTTCTAGTTCCATTCATTTGCCTGTGAATTTCATGAATTCATTGTTTTTAATAGCTGAGTTGTACTCCATTGGTTAAGTGTACAACATTTTCTGTATCCATTCCTCTGTTGAGGGACAACTGGGTTCTTTCCAGCTTCTGGCTATTGTAAATAAGGCTGCCATGAACGTAGTGGAGCATGTGTCCTTAATACATGTTGGAGCATTTTCTGGGTTTAAGCCCAGGAATGGTATAGCTGGTTCTTCCAGTAATACTATGTCCAATTTTCTGATGTACTGCCAAACTGATTTCTAGAATGGTTTTTACCAGCTTGCAATCCCACCAGCAATGGAGGAGTGTTCCTCATACTCTACAGTCTTGCCAGCCTCTGCTGGGACCTGAGTTTTGACCTTAGCCATTCTGACTGGTGTGAGTGATGTTTTGATTTGCATTTCATTGATGACTAAAGATGTTGAACATTACTTTATGTGCTTCTCAGATAGTCTATATTCCTCAGTTGAGAATTATTTGTTTAAATCTGTAACCCAATTTTTAATAGGGTTATTAGGTTTTATGGAGTCTAACTTCTTGAGTTCTTTGTATATAGTGGATACTAGCCCTATATCCAATGTTGGATTGGTACAGTTCTTTTCCCAATCTGTTGGTAGCCATTTTATCCTGTTTACAGTGTCCTTTGCCTTACTGAAGCTTTGAAATTTTATGAGGTTCCATTTTTGAATTGTTCGAGAATAAGTCATTGATGTTCTTTTCAGGAAATTTTACCCTGTGCCCATGTGTTTGAGGCTTTTCCCCATGTCCTCTTCGATTAGTTTCAGTGTATCTAGTTTTATGTTGAGGTCCTTGATCCACTTGGACTTGAGCTTTGTACAAGGAGATAAGAATGGATTGATTTGCAAGCTTCTACATGCTGACTGCCAGTTGAACCTGCACCATTTGCTGAAAATGTTGTCTTTTTTGCACTGGATGTTTTTAGCTCCTTTGTTAAAGATCAAGCTACCATAGGTTTGTGTGGTCATTGATCTACCTGCCTGTCTCTGTACCAATGTCTTCCTTGAATACCCCAGGCCCAATCAGGGATGTGGCCGAAGACCACTTACTGAAAAACTCAAATAACAGGTTGGCTTTATCTCATCTGTTACTGTTTATCTTTATTCTCCCAAATCCTTCCAGTTCTTTTTGTATCCTACCCATACAACTTTCATTTTCCTGCCCCATACTCAGCCATTGGCTACTGGCAGCTTCATTGATAGATCAAAAATCAATTATGGGCTAGGACCTTCAGTGTTACTAAAAGAAAAAAAAACAAAAGAAAAACTTCTCTCTGATCTAAATTGAGTATAACCACAACAATTTATGAAAATTACAAATTATGATAAACAGTTAACATCAAGTCCTTCATATTTGTTAATCAAACAAATTCCTAATTTATCACTATTCCTAATTTAATGAGTTAGAATTCTATCCCTGAATTATATTTAGATTTTAACCTGTAACACCATCTGAAAACCATGCTTTCTATTCTAAATCATGTCTTTAATGTTAAACAACTTAAGTTTGCTCATGGGACTGTTGCGTGAAATATTTAAAAAAAATAAAACTGGAAGTTACCTTACTTGTGTAGAAAACTCTCTGCTCTGCTGCAGTACTCTATCTCTATCCACCAACTCTCCAGCAGGGCCATAGCTCCTGAATTTCTTTTGCTGGCATGCCTGCCCAATGCCATGAGCTTCCACCCCATGGTCAGCTTCCACAACACCCATTTACCCAGTAGAAATAAAACTATAGAAAAAGTCAAATTTATGAATCAATAAATTCTCAATCTGCAAGATACAAACACAATAATTTTGGGATCAATTTATAATGATAATAGCTTTATCCCAATTGTTCTAACCTTATGATTTTATAACTACCTGTGGCTGGTAAAACCCATGCTGGTTCACATCCACCTCCATCTTGGCCTACTCCTTTCTCCCCTAAGACATTCTCTGTCTCTGCAACTCTTAGCTCTGCCTCCCTTTTCCCTTTCCAATCAGAGACCTCCTACTGCCCTATGGTAATTGGACAGTGAAAATCTTATGTCATATCATGCTTTCTGTTTAATTAAATAAAAATAAAATTTTTCTCTAAAAATATAAATTGAGCACAACTATTACCATTTTGCAATTTATAATGTACAAGATAGACCTAATATCCAGCCTATCATTATCATTTTTATCAATTAAATAGAACTTCTGCCATCTATCCTAACTTAAATGACTTATAATTTTACATCTGACTTATGTCCAGCCTCACAAATCTGTTCACTCATAGTGAATTGCCTGGATTGGCTATGAGACTATGAAATTTTTGACCCTGTCAGATATCCAAGAACTACTAATATTACCTGAAAATAAGAGACGCATATAATATAGCTTCCAAAACTTAGCCAATTTATAGAGACCACTCTTCATCTGGACAGTCTCTCATACATCAAAAGATCAGAGCATTGGTCTTCTGCCTTCTGGCCCTGGATCATCGGATAGACCTTAGAGATACAGGAAATTAAACACTAGCCCATTCTGTCTCAGCAGAGCTAAGCTGTCCTAACCTGTAAATTGTGTCCTATTTCTGGGCAGTATTATGTCTGTAGATGAAATAATTCAATTCCTGTCTAGTCTCTGTCTCGCCACAACTGGAGCAACTCCACAGATTTTGAATTTCTTTTTTGAGTCCAAGAATGAGATACTGTCAGGAGAAGACTTATATCAACAAGAGAATGAATAACATTAAATGTCACATTCTGTGGTTTTATGACATTTTTGAAAACCAACTATCTATGTAAAGAATCTGGATTGTTCTCTGTTAAATACTCTCAGCTATTTCTAATTAAAATATCTGAAAATACCCTAACAATAAACTCAGAGCCATGAACTAACTACTTGACCCTTAAGTCACAGGATTAATCATCTCCGATAAGTTTACAAAAACAGTAATAGAAGTACTGGGTCTAAAACCTGTACTTTTAAATTTTACTATCAATAGAAAACATTTATACCAATAAAAAACTTGATTTTACATCAAAATAAATTTTGTGCCAAATTAAGAAATTATGACTTCAGCTTAGTAACAATTAAAAAAATTCTACCAAATGAGATTATGTCTATGCAATCAATTCTAGCTATTTATCCCTATTCTTTTTATGACCATTTCTACATTCCCTAGAAATACAACCTACAATAACCCCCTCCAGCCCCAAAGCCCAAGGAACTGGGTTGATGAGTCTTCATAACTTCTTCAAGTTGAATATGGTTGTTGAAATATTATGAAGGTGAGGTAGGAAAAAAAAAAGATTGATAAGTCTCTGATGTCTGTATCTTGACTGGATCCAGCTGAAAGTCCCGGACATCAGGAGTTCAGCATGTCAGTTTAGAATGTCTGATGAGGAGATTCACCAAAGCTGTGTATTTTGTAATATACACATCTCAAAAACAAAATTTTACTATGACCAAGATATGCTTTTGTTTGATTCTCTGGAATCTAGTTCTATCAAATCTGAACCATAGTACTCTGGCAGGTGTAAAAAAAAATAAAAAAATAAAAACGTTAGACAAAATTTTATACCAAAATAGCATATCCTTGAGAGAGTAATCAGGAAAACCGTTCTGACCTTTCTCTAAGCAGAATAATATAACCACAAAACTCAAAGTCATGCCCATTTTGAGAATAGAAAAAATCCAAAAAAAATGAAGTAAACTAAAATACTGTATGTGCCTATTCTTAGGCCTTGTCTATTTTGCCAAGCAGGACATATAACCCAAGATTCCTGAGGAGCCCATGTTAGACAGAATTAGAATATCCTGTAGAGGTGTAGAAAGTAATCTTATACCATCTTACTGTTTGGCTCTGTGCCTAGAGCAGCCATCTTATTATACCATTTATCTGTTTCACTCTCTGCTTGGAGCCACAAACATATTTCGTTAATACCTGTATAATATCTGTTGATCTCTCTACCTGGAGCCACATACGATATTATTTATTTCCAGTATATAGCAGGCCATATTATCATTGCAATCTCTACTCTGGAGTCAGTGACTAATTTTCTCTATCTTAGTTCTGAATCACAGGTGAAATTCCCCATGAGATTCAGACAGAATCTGTATAAAAATCTATCCTAAAAACAAATAGTCCCAATTTTAAATTCACAGTTCAATCTTTGCCCCAAAAGGTAGGCAACTTCCATTTTTCTCCTAACTCAGATCAGCCTGTAATTTCCCACAGCAATGGACTTCAGGGCTGCTTTTTTTTTCCTACTACTGTGCTTGAGTACATATAACTCATCTCAGTGCTCACTTAACAAAATAAAAACAAAACAAAAGAAAACTCTAACTCTCATGTTAATAATCTTAAATTTCTAGTGGATTATTGCTCAGCACATTGGTTCACCACCTGTTGTGGGAAATATTAATAAATCGACCAGCAAAATCCTGTGATTGTGTTAGCAACTCTTGACCCTGTTGTGGTCCTGACAGCTCTGTCTCTCCCCACTAAATCCCTAGTCAGATCAGAGTTTCTGTGTTCCTTTTGCTGCCACATCAGCTGCATGCCACTACTGTCTACCCCATGGTCAGCCACCACAGCACCCATTTCCTCAGTAGAAACAAAACTCTAGAAGCTTATTATTAAAAAGTCAGATTTATGTATCTATAAATTCTAAATATACAAGATGCCAAAACAATAATTTCAGAACCAATTGATACAGATAAAATCTTTATCCCAATTATTCTAGCCTTATGATATTCTACCTATCTGTGACTAGTTAAAGCCTTGCTGGTTCATGTCCACCTCCATCTTGACCTTCTCCTTTCTTACCTTAGATGCTCTCAGTCTCTGCAACTCTTAGCTCTGCCTCCATTTTCCCTGTCCAAACAGAGGCCTCCTGCTCCCCTAGTGTAATTGGACAGGGAAAATCTTGCAACATGAGACTGTAATTAATATTCAAACTCATCAGAAATCCAAGAATGGATTAAATATCTGAGTATATGGGAAGCAATTTAAACTTATGTTCCTTTATCTTAAGCAAATTATAGAGACAGCTGATTGTCTGGACTCTCCCCTTAATTTCCTAATTTCTTAATGTTGGAGCTTCTATTTCAGCCTTCTGATTCTGGATCATCTGACAGACTTTTGTAAAATAGAAATATGAAGGACTGCCATTATGTTTCAAATACTGTCTATATTGGCAGAGCTATCAGTCAGTTCTTCCACATTGTGTGTCATTTTCCATGAGAGATTATTTCCTCAGAAGAAATAGACAATGTCTTCTCTGTAGCTATCTTGCCATGATAAGCAACCTTATCTTGAGGTAAAGATAATGAATTATTTTTCAATGAGAATAGGGAGAGTGTCAGGAGCAGACATGCCTCATTGTAAAATGATCCTTGATAATGAAATAACATCGAATGTCATATCATATGGATTTCTAAAGTTTTTGTCGGCTAAATATGTAAAGTATATCTGAACATTAGCCATTTCTATTTGAGTAAATGAAAGTACGTTATTGTAATTACTTACTTATTCTGAAATGGCTTGCATAGGCACAATGGCTATCTAAGAGTAGCAATATTCATTTTTATTTTGAATCAGTATACAGATTAATACCAATGAAAACATTAATCCTATATCAATAAATATAGTCTGTACTAATGTAATAAATTATAAATTTAATTTTACATCAATTACAAACATTTTTATCAATGTAATATTATGGCTACATAATATTTTGTTCAAGAATATTTAGCAAAACAACCCATCTATTTCGTTTGTGTTCAAAATTGTGATGATTCCCAAATTAAAATGACAATCTTTCTAATTTGTAAAATATACATAACCAGCCACCCCACCACAAGGAATTGTGCTAAAAACTCACCATGGCTCCTTCCTGCTGATTAGGTGTAAACAGAAATTCCTTACAGCATTAGGGATGGGTAGGGCAACTAGATAAATTGATTAGGCTTTAGAAAGCCACCAATAGTTTTCTAGACTCTGTATATGTAGAAGTCTCAGGGTTTGACTGAAATTCTGACTTGATCAGTCTGAAAGACTGGATAAGGCAAGATGATCTGGAATCAGCAGAAATCCCCAAAGCTGTTTGGGGAAGCATCAGGAAGTAGGGTTCAATGTAGGTCAGTTCAGTATCTCTGAGGATATATCTTGCCAACACTGGAAAATCTGTAATATCTGAATCTCACAACCAAAATTTTAGTACCATTAAGATATTTTCATCAATTGTTCAAGGTGCACAGATCATTTAAGTATCAAATTTTGTTCCTTGTTTAAACAGGTGAAAGACAACTGTCAGGGTTTGTTGTTTTTGTTGTTGTTGTTTTTGTTTTGTTTTTTAGTTAATTTTATCACTAACCAAATGTAATAAATCTTAATTCTTTTCATATGAAGGATGGCCTGAAGATTCTTAGGGATTCCATAACCAATAAGATTTATTGTCTCATTTTACCTGAAGTTTTGGCTAGTGATATTTTAATGCCTAAGCCACTTACTGAGCTGTTCCCATGTCAAAGAATCAGCAGATCAATTTACCTATCCTGTTTCATTTTCTCAAATTTTAGAGATCATCAGGTGTTTTCTTCTTGTAATATCTGATCCATATCACTCTGTAAGGGGTTCAATACCTATTCCCCTTTCCTGTAAACACAAATACAGAGTTTTTCTCCAAAAATAGTAGGTCCTTAGTCCAGTAACCAGAATTCATTAAGGGAATTCCTTGATGTCCAGCCCAGAGGAACTTTAACAGAACCACCAAACTATTACCACACTCATTTTGATAATGAAAATAACTCTAGCAATTAAAGCAATCTAAATAAATATTTGTTTAGACAGTAAGTGCTTGACTCTATCCTGCCCAAACCTTCATCAGATCAAGGTTTAAATTATTTATACCTTTATTCATACATCTGTGTCAACTTAAATTCTTTCTACTATGGAGATTGATATCTCATCTTAAGTTTTTTGTATCAGTTTTGAACTGCAGGAATAAATCCCCATGTGGCTGGGGCAATATCTATATATTCCTTTTAGTGCTTAAAAAACATTAAATCAGATTTATAAATCTTTATACTTTATTTATATAAGTACCTGGAGGCACACAGCTTTACTGTTTGTCTCTCACACTCTTCACCTATCCGGCAGCGAGCAACCCAGGGTGAACGCCTGACAGCAGCTGTGCTTCCTCATTTTTGTCTCATACCCTGGATCCATTGGCCTTGGCTCTGTTCAGTCAGGAAACCAGCTCTCCTCCCTATTAAACTAAACCATTGTGTTTGTTTGTGTATAATCCATTTGGGAATCCATTTCATAAATTAATAGTGGATTCGCACCCCATGTGGCAAAGCATATGTAACATGTAGTATTGTATACACCACTTTGTGTTCATGGTGAATGCATGCACCCACCCAGGAGCTATCTTGTATCAGCACACACACAAACACACACACACACACACACACACACACACTGCAGTTACTCTTAAAATGTTTTGGTTAATTCTATGACTGGGAACTGCTCCATCTTCTCCTTCTAATACAAGCTAAGTTGGAAAAGTGGTCAGAAGCCGCTTATCTGAACACTCACATGACTATTTGACTTTATCTCCTCAGATTCTGTATCTTCATCTTAGTCTTCTGGATTCTCTCTGCATCCTACCCATGTAAATCTCAGTGTCACCCTTGTTGTCAGCCATGGACTACTGGCAACTTTATTGATAGATCAAAAAGCCCATATCCAGTTACAAAACCTAGATACTATGGACGTCTACAAGTACTTGCTGACCTGAGCCACATATAGCTGTCACCTGGGAGGCTCTGCTAGGGCTTGACAGATACAGAGGGGGACACTCTCAGTCAGCCATTAAACTAAGCACAGGGTCCCGAGTGGGGGTCCTAGAGAAAGGACCCAAGGAGCTGAAGGGGATAGCAGCACCCTAGGAGGTACAATGATATGAGCCACCCAGTAATCCCAGAGCTCCCATGGACAAAACCATCAACTGGATTGTACACATGGTATTACCCATGGCTCCAGATGCATGGGCAGCAGAGGATGACCTTGTTGGGTTTCAAAAGTAGAAGAGGCCCCTGGTCTTGGAAATACTCATTGCAGCAGTATAGGGGAATACCAAGACAGGGAAGCAGAAGGGGGTTGATTGGGGAACAGGAGGAAGGGAGATGGCTTATGGAATTTTCGGGTGGAGGGAACCGGGGAAGGGGAAATCATTTGAAATGTAAAAAAAAAGAAAATATCTAATAAAAAATAATGTTAAAAAAAAAGCAATTGAGGGCAAGTACCTTCACCAGCAGTAAACACAGATTCCCGATTAAATCAAACATCAGTGTCACCTCCTTACAAATATCTTTATCATTCACTCTCTATCCTAGTTTTTGAGGCAGAATTTTTCATTAGACCTGGAGACTGCCATTTGTATAGGCAGGATAGCCAGTGAGATAGATAAAGTCAGCAAGCTGTCTCCACTTTCTCAGGACTTGTATTATAATAGTATTACTATATCCTACTTTTAAAATACAGATAATAGATGGTGAAAGACATGTCCTCATGCTTGTATAAGAAATGCTTCAGTGTCCAAGCCAACAGTTCTTCAAGCCTCCAGGGAGGCAAGTTCCCACCTGGAACAACCAGGTGAGACATCCACATTCTAATCCCTTAAAAGATGGGTCACAGGAAAGCCTAGAAGCTGTCAGATTGGCTCTGTTGATCTTTCAGTTCACCTGCAGTCTTAGATTTCCTCTGCACTCCACAGTCTACAGCTCTACCTGTCTCCCAGAAGTCATATTCCAATGACAACTATCAACAGCTCTGCCTGCCCTGAGGATGCCTGCTGCTACATTCAAAGACTACCAGGCCATCCAAAAGAGAAGGACAGCCAAATGGAAGGCTGCACAGAAACAAAATTAAAAAAAAAAGGCTGTGCAATATGACAGCATTAGTTCTCCTACTCTAGTAAATCCTTGATATCTTAACACACAAGAAGTGCAAGACAATGAACTTAAGTCCCATCTTATAAGATGATAGAGGACATTAAAGAGGATATAAATAAATCCCTTAAAGAAATACAAGAAAACACATTCAAACTCATAGAAACTTTTATAAAGGGAACAAATTAATTCCTTAAAGAAATACAGGAATGCATACTGAAACAAGAGAAAGATTAACAAAAGTGTTCAAGACTTCAATGGAAGTAGAAGCAATACAAGAAAACACAAATGGAGGCAATCTTGGAGATGGAAAACCTAGGAAAATGAGCATGGACTATAGATGTAAACATCACTACAGAATATAAGACAGAGAAGAAAGAATCTCAGGCATAGAGGGCACAATAGAAGAAATTGATAAATCAGTTAAGAAAAATGCCAAATCTAAAATGTTTCTAACAGAAAACATCCAGTAAATTTGGGACAATATGAAAAGGCAAAAAACTAAGAATAGTAGGAATAGAAGTTGTAGAAGATTAACAGTAAAAAGGGCCAGAAAATTCAACATAATCAAAGACAAAACTTCCCTTTCCAAAGGAAAGAGATGACTATAAACATACAAGAAGATTACAGAACATAAAGTAGATTGAACCAGAAAAGAAAATTCTACTACCACATATCAATCAAAACACTAAATGTATAAAATGAACAAAGAACATTAAAAACTGAAAGGGAAAAAGTCCAAGCAACATAACATATGAGACCTATCAGAATTACACCTGCCTTCTCAAAAAGGACCCTAATAGCAAGAAGTTTCTGAACAGATGTATTGCAAACACCTAGAAACCACAGATGCCATTCCAGAATAATATACCCAGCAAAATTTTAATCACCAAAGATTGGAAAACCAAGTATTCCTTGAGAAATTCAAATTTAAACAATATAATTCTACATTTCTACTAATTCATCCCAAGAAAACAAGAAGGAAAAATCTAACAACTATACCCAAGAAAACACAATAAATAGATAAGAGCACATCAGCAAAACCAAAAGAAACCACACGCGTGCACACACACACACACACACACAAAGGCACATCATCATCATCATCATATAACAGGAACTAAGAATCATTGATCATTAATATCTCTCATCATCATAGATTCAATTCACCAATAAAAAGACACAAGGTATGAGAGTAGATACATAAACAGGATACATCTTTCAACTGCATACATGAAACACACCTCAATAACAGAGATAGAGACAGCCTCAGAAAGAGGCTGAAAAATAACTTTCCAAACAAGTGGATCCCAGAAGCAAGGTAGAGAAATCATTCTAATATTTAGTAAAATAGCCTGTAAACAAATGTAATCCAAAAAGAGAAGTAAAGACATGTCCTTCACATCAAAGGAAAAATCTACCAAGATGCCTTCTCAATTGTGAAAATGTATGCCCAAAATGCCGAAGCATAAATTTCTGTAAAATAAACATTACTAAATCTTAAATCACCCATCAAATCCCACAAAATAATAGTGGAGAACCTCAACTTTCCATTCTCAGCAGTGGGCAGTTCTTAAAACAGAAACTAAACAGAGGAATAATAAAACTTGCCATCTTTACTCCTGTGACTGAGCAGAGAGGTGCAACCAGGAACCAAGGGGATACCTGAGTGTAAGATCACTTGGGACACGGCCCACAAGGGCCCCACCTGCTCCCAGGAGCTGGACAACCAACTGTGTACCTACCCTGCCAGGGGACATCTGCCTTGCAGAGAGTCACACATTTAGAGGGAGTCCTGCATTTAGAGGTGAGGCTGCAATCCTTGCTCCTGTGACTGAGCAGACAGGTGCAGCCAGGTACATAGGGAACACCAAAGTGTAAGATTGCTTGGGACAGGGCCCTAACTGCACCAAGGAGCTGGACAGCCATGCCACAGTCTTCTGTGCACCTAACCTGCTAGGGGACATCTGATCTGCAGGGAGTCCTATGGTTAGAGGTGAGGCCACCATCTTCACTCATGCAACTGAGATGGTTGTTGCAGCCAGGATCACAGAGAACATCCAAGTGTAAGACCACATGGGCCTCGGTTCACCAGGCCCCATCTGCTTGCAGGAGCTGGGCAGCCTCACAGCACTCTTTGCCAGGGAAAGCTAGCCACGGAGTGGTGCTGAGATAGGCTTGCAAGAACACAGGAGGGACAAACATCAGCCAGTGACAGCAGGAACAACTAACACCAGAGATAACAAGATGGCAAAAGGCAAAAGTAGGAACATGACTAACAGAAACCAAGGCAACGTTGCACCATCCGAACCCACTTCTCGCACAACAGCAAGTCCTGGATAGCCCAACATACCAGAAAAGCAAGATTTGGAGTTAAAATCACAGCTCATGGTGCTGATAGAGGGCTTCAGGAGGACATAAATAACTTCCTTAAAGAAATACAGGAGAACACAAGTAAACAGGGAGAAGCTCTTAAAGAACTACAGGAAAACACACACACACACACACACACACACACACACACACACACACACAAAGGGTGAAGGAATTGAACAAAACTATCCATGAAGTAGAAACAATAAAAAAAATCACAAAGGGAAACAACACTTGATATAGAAAACCTAGGAAAGAAGTCAGGAGTTATGGATCCAAGCATCAAAAACAGAATGCAAGAGACAGAAGAGAGAATCTCAGATGCAGAAGATAGCATAGAAAACATTGACACAACAGTCAAAGAAAACAGAAAATGCAAAAATCTCCTGAACCAAAGCAACCAGGAAATCCAGGATAAAATGAAAAGACCAAACCTAAAGATTATAGGTGTAGAAGAGAGTGAAGATTTCCAAATTAAAAGGCCAGTAAATATCTTCAACAAAATTATAGAAGAAAACATCCCTAACCTAAAGAAAGACATTCCCATTAACATACAAAAAGCCTACAGAACTCCAAATAGATTAGACTAGAAAAAAATTTCTCCTGCCACATAATAATTAAAATGTCAAATGAAGTTAACAAAAAAAAGACTATTAAAAGCAGTAAGGGAAAAAGATCAAATAGCATATAAAGTTAGACCTATCAGGATTACACCAGACTTCTCACCAGAGACTCTGAAAGCCAGAAGAGCCTATACAGATGTCATACAGATCCTAAGGGAACAAAAATGCCAACCCAGACTGCTATATGAATCAAATCTCTCAATTACCATAGATGGAGAAACCAAGGTATTCCATAAAAAAAAAACCAAATTTACAAAGTATCTTTCCACAAATCCAACCCAACAAATGATAATGAACAGAAAACACCAACAAAAGGAGGGACACTGCACATTAGAAAAAGCAAGAAATTAATCTTCTTTCAACAAACCCAAAAGAAGATAACCACACAAGCATAAAAATTACATCAAACATATCAGGAAGCAACAATCACTTTTCCTTAATATCTCTTAACATCAATGGACTCAATTCCCCAATAAAAAGACATAGACTAAAACACTGGATATGTAAACAGGACCCAACATTTTGCTATATACAGGAAATGCATCTAAGTGTCAAAGAAAAACATTAGATCATAATAAAAGGCTGGAAATAGTTTTCCAAGCAAATGGTCCCAGGAAACAAGCTGAAGTATCCATTCTTATATCCAATAAAATAGACTTTCAATCAAAAGTCATCAAAAAAGACATGGAAGGACAATTTATACTCATCAAAGGAAATATCTATCAAGAAGAACTCTCTATTCTGAACATCTATGCTCCAAATACAGGGGGACCCTCATTTGTAAAAGAAACTTTCCTAGAGCTTAAAGCACGCAATGTGCCTCACACAATAGTTGTTGGTGATTTCATCATTTCCTCAATAGACAGATCAGGGAAACACAAACTAAACAGAGACACAGTGAAACGAACAGAAGTTTTGGACCAAATGGATTTAATAGATATCTATAGAAAATTTCATCCTAAATCAAAAGAATATAACTTCTTCTCAGCACCTCATGTTACCTTCTCCAAAATTGACCATATAATTTTTCACAAAATAGACCTTTACATATATAAGAAGATTGAATTAATCCTATGCCTCCTATCAGATCACTATGGAATAAGGTTGGTCTTCAATAGCAACAAAAACAACAGAAAGACTACATACACGTGGAAGATGAACAATGCTCTACTCAATGATAACTTGGACAATGAAAAATACAGAAAGAAATCAAAGACTTTTTTGAATTTAATGAAAATGAAGGCACACCATACTCAAATAATGGGACACCATGAAAGCAGTGCTAAGTTGGAAACTCATAGCTCTGAGTGTCTCCAAAAGGAAGCTGGATAGAGCAAACACTAGCAGCTTAAAAGCACACCTGAAAGCTTTAGAACAGAAAGAACCTAATACACACAAGAGTAGAAGGCAGGAAATCATCAAATTCAGGGCTGAAATCAACCAAGTAGAATCAAAAAGAACTGTACAACGAATCAATAATACCAGGAGCTCGTTCTTTGAGAAAATCAACAAGATAGATCAAGCTTTAGCCAGACTAGCCAGAGGGCACAGAGACAGTATCCAAATTAAAAAAAAAAATCAGAAATGAAAAGGGAGATATAACAACAGAAACTGAGGAAATTAAAAAAAAAACAAAACTTCAGATCCTACTACAAAAGCCTATACTCAACACTGTAAAATCTGAATGAAATGGAGAATTTCTTAGACTGATACCAAATACCAAACTTAACTCAGGATCAGATAGACCCGCTAAATGGTGCCAGAACCCCTAAAGAAATAGAAGTGGACATTGACAGTCTCCCAACCATAAAAAAACACAGGACCAGATGTTTTTAGTGCAGAATTATATCAGGTCTTCAAAGAATATGTCACACCAATACTCTTCAAACTATTCCACACAATACAAACAGAAGAACCCTACACAACTAGTTCTATGAAGCCACAATTTTGCTGATACCAAAACCACACAAAATTCAACAAAGAAAGAGAACTTCAGACCAATTTCTCTTATGAATATTAATTCAAAAATACTCACTAAAATCTTTGCCAAATGAATCCACAAAACACATCAAAGGGATCATTCACCATGATCAAGTAGGCTTCATCTCTTGGATGCAGGGATGGTTCAATATACAGAACTACATCAATGTAATCTACTACATTAAAAAAACTCAAAGGAAAAAAAAACACTTGTGATCATTTCATTAGATGCTGAAAAACATTTGACAAAATTCAGCATCTTTCATTTTAAAAATCTTGGAAAAATCAGGAATTTAAGGCCCATATCTAAATCTAGTAAAAGCAATATAGAGCAAATCAGTAGCAAACATCAAACTAAATGGAGAGAAACTTGAAGCAATCCCACTGAAATCAGGGACTAGACAAGGCTGCTCTCTCTCTCCATATTTATTCAACATAGTATTTGAAGTTTTAGGTAGAGCAATTAGACAACAAAAGGAGGGCAAAGGAATACAAATTGGAAAGGAAGAAGTCCAAGTATCATTATTTGCAGATGATATGGTAGTATAGTTAAGTGACCCCAAACAACACCACCAGAGGACTCCAACACCTGATAAAGAACTTCAGCAAAGTGGAAGGATATAAAATTAACTCAAGCAAATCAGTAACCTTCCTATACTCAAAGGATAAACAGGCTGAGAAAGAAAGAAGGGAAGTGACACCCATCAAAATGGACACAAACAATATAAAGTATCTTTGTGTGACTCTATCCGAACAAATGAAAGATCTGTATGACAAGAACTTCAAGTCTCTGAAGAAAGAAATTGAAGAAAATCTAAGAATATTGAAAAATCTTCCATGCTTGTGGATTGGAATTATTAATATAGTAAAAATAGACATCTTGCCAAATGCAATCTACAGATTCCATTCAATCACCATCAAAATCCAGCTCAGTTCTTCATAGTGTTAGAAAGAGCAATTCTCAAATTGATCTGGAATAGCAAACCCAGTACAGCTAAAACTATTCTCAACAGTAAAAGAAATTCTAGGGAATCAGTATCCCAGACTTCAAGCAGTACTACAGTGCAATAGTGTTAAAAACTGCATGGTATTGGTACAGTGACTGGCAGGTAGATCAATGTAATAGAATTGAAGATCCAGAAATGAACCCACTCACCTATGATCACTTGATCTTTGACAAAGTATCTAAAACCATCCAGTGGAAAAATGATAGCCTTTTCAACAAATGGTGCAGGTTCAACTGGCAGCTAGCATGCAGAAGAATGCAAATCAATCCATTCTTATCACCTTGTACTAAGCTCAAGTCCAAGTGGATCAAGGACCTACACATAAAACCAGACAAACTGAAACTAATAGAAAAGAAACTGGGGAAGAGCTCAAGCCCATGGGCACAGGGGAAAATTTCCTGAATAGAACACCAATAGCTTACTCCCTAAGATCAAGAATTGACAAATGGGACATCACAAAATTACAAAATTTCTGTAAGGCAAGGACGCTGTCAAAAGGACAAAATGACAACCAACAAATTGGGAAAAGATCTTTAACAATCCTACATCTGACAGAGTGCTATTATCTGATATATGCAAAGAACTCAAGAAGTTAGACTCCAGAGAGTCAAATAACCCTTTTAACTAATTGGGTACAGACGTAAACAAAGAGTTTTCACCTGATGAATATCGAGTGGCTGAGAAGCACCTAAAGAAATGTTCATCATCCTTAGCCAACAGGGATATGCAAATCAAAACGACCCTGAGATTTCACCTCTTACCAGTTAGAATGGCTAAGATCAAAAACTCAGTAGCTAGCAAGTGCTGGCAAGGATGTGGAGAAAAAAGAATATTTCTACACTGCTGGTGGGATTGCAAGCTGGTACAATCACTCTGGAAATCAATCTGGAGGTTCCTCAAAGAAACTCACACACCTATAAACACTTGATGTTTGAGAAAGAACCCAAAATCATACAATGAGAAACAATGTATATTCAACAAATAGTGTTGGTCTAATAGTGTATGTCTGCCTGTAGGAGAAAACAAATACGTCCCGGTTCATCACTCTGCACAAGACTCAACTCCATGTTGAAATTCTCAACATAAAACTGAACACACTAAATCTAAGAATAGAAGAGAAAGTAATAAACATCCTTGAATGTGTTGGTACAGGACACAGTTTCCTGAACAGAATACAAAATGCCTCCAGTTCTAAGCTCATCAATTGATAAATTAGATCTCTTGAAACTGAAAAGCTTTTGTAATAAAAAGTACACTGTCAATAGGACAGAATGGGAGCCCAGGTGTGGGAGAGACAGGAGGACCAGAGGTTAGAGAAATGAATGTAAATCTGCAGTTAGTCAGTGGCTT
Organism: Tokudaia tokunoshimensis; assembly: GCA_036184795.1. Taxonomy (NCBI): domain Eukaryota; kingdom Metazoa; phylum Chordata; class Mammalia; order Rodentia; family Muridae; genus Tokudaia; species Tokudaia tokunoshimensis. Next base: position 162,373 of record BTHU01000016.1, read on the forward strand.
GGGGGCTTATGTAGGATATGGTAATAACCTGGGATGGGAGACAGTACCAGGAGTGAATGCAGGTGATTTTTGCAGAAGTACAGAGCACATATATAGGATACATAGAGGCTATGCTCTATGTAGTCAAGCATGACCTCCCCAGTGAAAAGATAAGGACAGCAACCACAAAATTTTGGCCTAAATTTTGTCCTGTTTACAAGAAATGCAGCAAGAAAGATGAAACAAAGACTGGTGGGATGGCCAACCTATAACTGGCCCAGTTTGAAACCCATCCGTGGGCAAGAACCAATCCCTGAAACTATTAATGATACTCTGTTATGTTTGCAGACAGGAGCATGGGATACTTTCCTCTGATAGTCTCTCCCCAACAGTTGAACAAAACTGATGCAAGATCCAAAGCCAAAACCTTCACAGAGCTCAGCAATCTTATAGAAGATTTGGGGAAAGTTTGAGGGCCTCTAAGTTGATTTGAACTCCAAACAGAGACCAAGAGAATCAAGTAATCTTGGGGGCTCCCAGAGAAACACCAACCAAAGTTTGTTCAAGAACTAAACACCAAGCAAAGAGCTATGGATGGACCCATGTCTATAGCTTCATATGTAGCAAAGGATGACCTTGCTGAGCATCATGGGAAGAGAGGCCCCTTGGTGGTCCTGTGAGGGCTAGATGCCCCATTTTAGTGGAATGCCAGGGCCTGGAGACATGTGTGAGTGGGTGGGTGGGAGCATAGAAACAGAGGCAGGGGGAGGGAATGCAGATTTGGGGGGCAACTGGGAAAGTAGAAATATTTGAAATGTAAATAAAGAAAATACCAATTTAAAGTGAAAAGAAATCTGATTTTAGATAAATAAATAAATAAATAAATTTATAAATAAATAAATAAATAAGCAAACTGAACATGGTCATAGTTCCCACTCCCTCTACATGTGCACTTTGCTCTACATATGGGTCCCCCAAAACCCAGAATGGTGACTCTCTATAAAGCTGTGGCCTGTCTGTGGAATCTCTTTCCTAGCTGGGTTGACTTGTCTGGCATTAGTGGGAGAGGCTATGCCTAACACTACAGAGACTTGTTGGAGAAGAGTGTGGACATATTCAGTGGGGGCCTCCACCTTCTCAAAGAAGAAGGAGATTAGGGATTGGAGATGGTTTGTAGGACTTTGTGTATGGGAGGCAGGGAGATGGAGCTGTGATTGAGATGTAAAATGAATAAATATATTAATTAATTTAGGATGAAAAAATGCTTACCTGACAATGGTTTATGGAAATGGCAGACTTATTCAACAGTAGAGCCACAGGTGAGGAATTAAAATGATACTTAAGCCGGGCGGTGGTGGCGCACGCCTTTAATCCCAGCACTTGGGAGGCAGAGGCAGGCGGATTTCTGAGTTCGAGGCAAGCCTGGTCTACAAAGTGAGTTCCAGGACAGCCAAGGCTACACAGAGAAACCCTGTCTCGAAAAAACCAAAAAAAAATGATACTTAATAGGTTTAATTATTTCCATAGGTTCCCTAAAATTTTCTCACTTATGATCCTTTTTAACTGATTTCTTTGAGAAGAGAGTCTAAGGCTGGAGAAATTTCTCAGCCAATAAAGTTTGTCGTGTAAACATGAGGACTTGAGTTTTATTCTTAGAACTCTTGTAAAGAAATTTAATATACTGGTGTGCTTATAGTTTTAGCATTGGAGAGACAGACATATCCAGAGGGATTACAGTCAGCCAGCCATACCTACTGAGCATGTCCAAGCAAATGCATCAACAAACATGGTGAAGAATAGCAGTAGAAATTATTTAAAGACTTGGCCTGGTGTTTCTACCTTCCCTTTGTTTTCTGAGGTCCCAGCTAAAAAACATATACAAACTTTATAATTTTAATAAGTCTTAAGCAACACAATGGCTGAACAGTTGTCTACCCTACATGTAGTTAGAATCTCTCTTCCTATTGATAACACTGATTACTATTTATTATGCTTCATCCCTGCTGCTCCTAATTCCAAATATGAAGCCCAGAAAACCCATGGTAGCTTCTCCTTTCTACTTTCCTTTATGATCTTCATTTATTCCATGGAGGCTTTTCCTTCCCTCCTCATGGTCTTCTCTGCCCCCAGGCCATGAAACCACCACCCATTTATGTCTCTTCTGCCCAATCATTAGCTGTTGGCATCTTTACTCACCAATCGCGATTATGTGGGGGTAGGGTCACTCAGTGTCTTCTGTGCAGACTCTCTTGTCTTTAGGCCAACCAGTCTTGGGGGCCTCAAATTAGAATTAAAGTGCAAGTAGCATTAGATTAACCCACTAGATTTTCCCAGTGATGTACAGCTTAAAAGGCTTCTCTCTCTCTCTCTCTCTCTCTCTCTCTCTCTCTCTCTCTCTCTCTCTCCTTGTGTGTGTGTGTGTGTATTTTTCTCCCTCCAGTGTGTGTGTGTGTGTGTGTGTGTGTGTGTGTGTGTGCGTGTGTGTGCATGTGTGTCCTGATATTTTGTCCTGTCTCTAGGAGATGATGCTCAAATCAATTGCATACTGTGACAACAAACTGAAATTTCATTACTCTCTGCTCCAGGTGTAGGCTGGGGTTCATCTTAAACAACCTATTCAAGTAGCTTTGAATATATCATATCCCTAAAACAAACAGACCATGTTCATACAGACAACTGTGCCTACCTGTCCCAAACAACTCAATTGTTGAAAATCACCAGCAAGATAAAAGAACAAAACAATTCAGAGATTTGTCTGTGGGCAATAAACCTCTTGTTTTCTACTCAAGAAAGAAGCTTTGGACAATCCACACTTTCTTCACTTTCTTTCTTTCTATTTTTTTTTTTTTGAGACAGGGTTTCTCTGTATGGCCCTGGCTGCCCTGGAAATCACTCTGTAGACCAGTCTGGCCTCGAATTCAGAAATTCACCTGCCTCTGCCTCCCAAGTGCTGGGATTAAAGGCGTGCACCACCACTGCCCAGCTGAATCCACTCTTTCATTTCTCTACACCCAAATCACTTTGCCAATCGTGTGTGGTACTCCCTGGCATTCCACCTCCATTCCACCCTGACCTGATGAAGGAATGGTGGAGGTAAAGATCAGACTGCACTTTTCAGTGATAAAAGCAATGTACTTCACATTTCTGGCCTCACATTCCTCCTGTAAGATTTATTATGGGATCATCAACATAAACATCAGTACTATGTAAAACTTACTATTAATTTTATTTCCAAAAGGGGAAGGAACTAGCAGGCCACTTTGTTCCTTTGAATGTGTTGAAACAAAAATAAGGTTTAGTATAAAAGCAGAATGTGCCCACGAGAAGTTTATTATTACAGCCTTGATCATGAGGACTCTGTTTCTCTCTGTTGTCTATAAACATAAACAATGCTACTGCTTGTATGCAAAGGCTGGGCATTTGTTTCTTACCAGGTTGTTGCAGAAAACCACATAAAAATGCTCAAAATTCTGTTGAGTTCCTTGAGTGCATTATTCCATATCTTGAAACAATGCTCACATGTTTGTGAGATCCTGAGTTTGCATAGACATGTAGCATTTCAAAGGACAGTAGGTATGCAATTTGAAATTAAAGGTCATATCTCTACCTCAAGTGGCTCAAATGTTGTTATTTGTCTGTGACCAAACCATAAAAAGCAAAGTTCCTACAGACAGAAACATAGGGTTCGTGCACAGACCTGCAGTTCCCTATAAGAAGTGAATTGATATTGATTGACTCTCTAGTTTTGGGGACTATATCTGCTTATTTGTACTAAAAAATGTATAGTAAATACAAATGACCCAGATTTGTGAGTGGGGTTAATGTAAAGGATTAAGATATTGGGTAACTTGATTAGTTTTGTGTCACTAACAGGAACTAGGATTGGTATGAAATATTTACTAGGTGAATATCCTATGTTCTGAGTTGTGGAGATAGCTTTCTAGGAAATGTACTTACCTTGGAAGCATGAAGACCTGAGTACAGTATATAGAACTCAAATAAAATAGCAGGGTGTGATATTGTGTGCTTGTAATCCCAACAATAGATAGTGCAGTAGACTGGCAGGACAGAAGATTTGTTCACCCAATTCAGAAGACTTCCAACAAAGTAAATGAGAATGAAATTAAAAAAAAACACCTTTGAAAATAATCTAAAATATCTTGGGGTAACCCTAAATAAGACTTGTACAATAAAAGTTTCAAATTTTTGAAGAAATAAAATGTAGAAGATAATAGTTGTAAAGGATCTCACATAATCAGGGATCATTAGGGTTAAGAGCAAAAATGGCTATCCTACCATAAGCAATCTACAGATTCAGTGCAATCCCAATCAAAATGCCAACAAAATGTTTTAGAGACCTTTAAACTACAATTTTTTTTACTTCACACAGAAAAACAAAAACAAAACAAAATAAACAAATAACAACAAGGCAACATAGCTAAAAAATTACTGAACTACAAAAGATCTGCTAGAGGTATTACCATCCCTGATGTGAAGTTGGACTACAGAGCTAGAGCAATTAAAACGTAATGATACTGGCATTAAAACAGGTATGTTAATCAATGGACTTGAACTGAATACCCAGACATAAATCCGCTTTTTTTATAAATAAGACAGAAAAAGAAAAACATCTTCAACAAATGGTGTTGGCCAAACTGGATGTCTGTATGTAAGATAATGCTACAGGATTCTTGTATATTACCCTGCACAAAATTCAAGTCCACGTGGACCAAAACCCTTAGCATAAAGCTAGATATACTGAACCTAACAGAAGAGAAACTGGGAGCAGTTTTGAACACATTGGCTCCAGAGACTTTCTGAATAAAATACTTGTAAGAAACATACTAAGATCAACAAATAATGGACCTCATGAAACTCTAAAGCTCTTTTAAGGCAAGCAACGCCATCAATCAAAAAAGAGGCAGTACAGAATGTAAAGGAGGTTTCCTAACTCTGTATCTGATAGAGTTCTAGTTTCCAAAGTATTGTATCAAGAAATTAGATATCAAAAAATCAAATAATTCAATAAAAAGTGCACAGCTCTAAACAGAGAATGCTCCAGAGAGGAATCTTAAAATGTCTGAGAAACAGTAAAAAATTCTCAACATCCTTAGCCATCACAGAAATTCAAACCAAAACGTTTTTGAGATTCCTTCTCATACCTATGGTAATGGTTAAGATCAATAGCATGTATTACTACTCATGCTGACAAGGATGGTGAGCAAGGGGAACATTCCTCCATTCCATAGCCACTATGGAAATCAATATACTGTTTCCTCAGAAAATTGGGAATTGCTTTATCTCAAGACCCAGTTATTCCATTCTTGTGTATATACCTAAAGGACCCTCAAACCTGTTTATTGCAACTTTATTCACAATAGCAAGAAACTGGAAACAACCTAGATATCTCTCAACTGAAATATAGGTAAAGACATAGGATACTTTTACACAATGGAGTATTACTCAGTAATTCAGATGCAGAAAGATAAAATTGGTTTGTATTCAATTATAAGAGGATATTAATTGATAAGTACATGATAAGCAAGGTACAATCCTCAAGCCTAAAAATGTTAGATAAGGGGGGGGTTCTAAGTGGGATGAATGTATCTCCCTGGGATGTAGAAATAGAATAACTTTTGCTGGTGAAATATGTATAGGTTGTGACCAGAGCAGGAGTGATTAGTTAGTTGGGGGATGGATGGAGAGAGAGAAAGAGAGAGAGAGAGAGAGAGAGAGAGAGAGAGAGAGAGAGAGAGAGAGAGAGAGAGAGAGAGAGAGAGAGAGAGAGAATGGAGAGATAGCTGGAATTGATGTACATTTATGGGAGCAGTATGGAAATAAGTCTAGTGCAATGGAAACTTCCTAGGAATTATGAGAGTGAACCTATGTGGACTTCTAGTAATAGAGTATATGCATGGTTTCTAGATATACAAAGCTTCCAGTGTTGGAACTGGGTTGCATTCTGTTGACTTATTGACTCAGTAGTTCCTGTGGAGATACCTAATCCACTCAGATATGTGCTAGGATAGAGGGTCACTCTAAAAAATATTGACCTACAAGGTGAAGGACATTACCAAAGAACCATTGAACACAGAGCTGTTGCCTACATCAAATCTTCACCTTTCCTTTTAGTCTCTTTAGCATGAGAAGGGCTATTTCTATATTATATAGAGAACCAATACCAATTGGAGACTCCCATTATGTCCCTCTCATTGGAGACTAGAAAAGGGGAAGTAAAGGTTGTAGGAGTCAGAGGGGATGAAGAACATAAAGAGAACCTGGCCTGCTGAATCTACTAAGCAGGGTCCATATGAGGTCACAGTAACAGATTAGGCAAATATGGGCCTAAATAAGCCTGTGTCAGGTCTTTGACTATATGTTATGACTATTAGCTTGGCATGTTCTGACACTCCTAACAGTAGGAGCAGGAATGTCTCTGACTCTTTTGTCTGTTCTTGTGACCTTTTTTCCTCATGCTGAGTTGCCTTGTCCAGCCCCTGTAATAAAGCTTTTGTCTTTATCTTGTTTTATAATTTTTTTTCCTATTTGGCAGTCATTCTTGGAGTTCTGGTCTCTTTTGGCAGAGTAAACATAGTTAGGATTGATCTAAGGGAGGCTATGGCTGGTATAGACAATCAGGAAAACTTGAGTGAGAGGAACCTGTGTTCTAGATGTATATTATAAGAATCTATTTTCATCAAAAGTAAATAAAAATAAATTATGCTACAAGTAGAATATTTATTGTATGTTTTAATCATTTCCATCTGCTCCATAATGGTCACTCTATGCCAGACCATCTCCATTATCATGTGTATATAACACTCTGTGATCCTTGACCATACTGGTGGCTTCAGAATGATCTCCTACTATAATCAAATTTGCATATTGGATGCAAAATTTCACTTCTCTTTTTGGTTCTATTTTCTGAGTTTCCAGCATTCTTCCAAACCTGAACTTCTGATTCTGTGTGGCTTTCCTTGTCATAGAACCCTGTTCCTTTTTCCTGTTTATTCTCAGTTTCCTGACTGTCCATGTAGTGTGAGAAGCTGGCCTCCCTCTCCTGTTGATCTGAAACCTTCTTCTACTCCCTTTGAGTACCAGGCAAGCAAACAGTGCAAATAAATACATGCAAACAGTCAAAAAAAGATAAAAATTAAAATGAGCATTTAAAAATATTTCATGGAAAGTGAAAGGGTTACAAATCTGAGCCAAATATATCTTGACATAGTTTTAGTCCTTTCAGTATTTCTTCATTTTATTTTCTGTGTCTGACACCAAATCCAGCTGACTGCTAGGTGAAACATATGAAATGTATTAACTTAGTAGACACCAAGTTTCTATTAAACCAAGGACTAATATAAACAGACAGTGTATGAAATCTGTACAGGAGGTTTGGCACTTGCTACAAACTACTAATATGTCTGTGATTTATGACTTTCCTTATCTGGGTTCTATAAAATCTTCATAAGATCACATTAAACTAATCTCAGAATTCTTTATGGATTGAACATATTAGTGATTAGCTCTGAATCACCAATATTGTAACAGTATCACACTAAGGAAAGGAATAAAGTGTTTCTCCTTGAAGCAATTTAACCAAGGGGAAATCCACATTATAATTTTCTTCTTTGTGTTTTCTGTGCCTTCTTTCCTTTATCAATTGGATGAACTTTAATCTATGCCTGCCTGAAGGCTACCTTGTGACTTTGCCCTTAAGTCTGTGTCACTCCTTGTGTGTATCTGAGTATGTACCTAAAAAATGAACTTTATCTTTACTGAATAGCATAGAAAGCATCACTTTAGTTTAGGGACACTTTACAGACATACATAAGATTTAAGAGGTATTTAAAAGGGATGAAGTCACTAGTTCCAACTGAATTGGAAATAAACAATGTAAGAAACATCATGACTTATCAAATATTGGATAATATTTTGCTAAAATTTAATAGTAAAGTTTTAGAAAGTTGCTTTTGATTTCTGTATTTATTTTATCAAATGAGACTCATGCAAAGTTATGGGTTTGGGACATATAAAATAGCCAAATTTAAGAATAAAGGTACTCTGATACAATAAAAAGAAATCCACTAACATAATCCACTACATAAACAAAGTTAAAGAATAAAACACATGATCATTTCCTTAGACACTGAAAAAGCATTTGACAAAATCCAACACCCCTTCATGATAAACATCTTGGAAAGATCAGGAATTCAAGGCCCATATCTAAACCTAGTAAAAGCAATATACAGCAAACCAGTAGTCAACATCAAACTAAATGGAGAGAAACTTGAAGCAATCCCATTGAAATCAGGGACTAGACAATGCTGCACACTCTCTCCATACCTATTCAATATAGTACTCAGTGTCCTAACCAAAGCAATTAGACAACAAAAAGAGGTCAAAGGGATGCAAATTAGAAAGAATTCAAAATATCATTATTTGCAGATGATATGATAATATATTTAAGTGACCCTAAAATTCCACCAGAGAGCTACTAAACCTGAGAAACAATGTCAGCAATGTGGTTGGATATAAAATTAACTCACACAAATCAGTGGCCTTCCTCTAGTCAAAGGACAGACAGGCTAAGAAAGATATTATAGAAACAACTCTGTTCACAATAGTTACAAGTAATATAAAATACATTGGTGTGACACTAACTATACAACTGAAAGATCAGTATGACAAGAATTTAAAGTCTCTGAAGAAAGAAATCAAAGAAGACTTCAGAAGATGGAAAGATCACCCATGCTCATGAACTAGCAGGAATAATATAGTAAAAATGGCCACCTTGCCAAAAGCAATCTACAGATTCAATACAATCGACATCAAAATTCCAAATTCTTCATAGAGCTCAAAAGAGCAATTCACAAATTCATCTGGAATCACAAAAAAAAAAAAAAAGATAGCTAAAACTATTCTCAAAAATGAAAGAACTTCTGGGGAAATCAGTATCCTGGACCTCAAGCAATACTACAGAGCACTAGAGATAAAAATATGCATGGTATTAGTACAGAGACAGGCAGGTAGATCAATGGAATAAAATTGAAAACCCAGAAATTGACCCACACACCTATGGTCATTTGATTTTTGACAAAGTAGCTAAAACCATCCAGTGGAAAAAAGAGAATCTTTTCAACAAATAATTTTGTTTCAACTGGTGCTTAGGATGCAGAAGAATGAAAATCGATCCATTCTCATCTCCTTGCACAAAGCTCATGTCCAAGTGGATCAAATACCTCCACATAAGCCCAGGCACCCTAAAACTAATAGAAAAGAGAGTGGGGAGAATCTTCGAGCACATGAGCACAGGGAAAATTACCTAAACAGAGCACCAATGGTTCATGCTCTAAAATCAAGAATTGACAAATGGGACCTCATAAAACTACAAAGTTTCTGTAAGGCAAAATACACTGTCAATAGGACAAACAGCAACCAACAAACTGGGAAAAGATCTTTACCAATCATACATCTGACAGAGGACTAATTTCTAATATATACAAAGAACTCAAGAAGTTAGACTCCAGAGAATCAAAAAACCCCATTACAAAATCGGCTACAAAGCTAAACAAAGAATTCTCAACTGAGGAATACCAAATGGAACCTAAAGAAATGTTCAATGTCTTTAGTCATCAGGGAAATGCAAATCAAAACAACCGGAAGATTCCACCTCACACCAGTGAGAATGGGTAAGATAAAAATTCAGGTGATATCAGGTGCTGCTGAGGATGTGGAGAAAGAGTAACACTCCTCCACTGCTGGTGTGATTGCAAGCTGATACAAGCCCTCTGGAAACCAGTTTGGCAATTCCTCAGAAAATTGGACATAGTACTACTGGGCGATCCACATATACCACTCCTGGGCATATATTCCCAGAAGATTCTCCAGCATGTAATAAAGACACATGCTCCACTATGTTTCTAGTAGCCTTATTTATAATAGCCAGAATTTGGAAATAAACCAGATATCCTTCAACAGAGGAATGGATTCAGAAATTGAGGTACATTTACACAATGGGATACTACTCAGCTATTAAAAACAATGAATTCATTAAATTCTTAGGCATATGGTTGGAACTAGAAAACATCCTGAGTCACATAACCCAATCACAAAAAAAAAAAACAAAAAAACAACACACACACACACACACACACACACACACACAGTATGCACTCACTGATAAGTGGATATTAGCTCAGAATCTTGCAATATCGAAGATACATTTCACAGATCAAACTAAGCTCTAGAAGAAGGAAGACCAAAGTAGGTATATTTTGGTCCTTCTTAGAAGGAGGAACAAAATACCCATGGGAGGACATATAGAGACAAAGTGTGTGTTAGACACTGAAGGAAAGTTCATCCAGAGACTGCCCTACCTGCAGATCCTTCTCATATATAGTTACCAAACCCAGACTCTAATGTGGATGACAACAAGATTTTGCTGACAAGAGTCTGACATAGCTATCTCCAGAGAGGCTCTGCCAGTACCTGACAAATACAGACATGGGTGCTCTTAACAAACCACTGTACCAAGCACAGTGTCCTTAATGAAGAGAGAAAGGACCCAAGGAGCTGAAGAAGCTTACAGCCTCATAGAAGGAACAACAATATGAACTAACCAGTATCCCCAGAGCTTTGCTGGGACCAAACTACCAACCAATTGCACACAAGTAGGTACCCATGACTCCATCTGCATATGTAGCAGAAGATGTCCTTGTTGGACATCAATGGGAGGAGAAACCCTTGGCTCTGAGAATGCCTGATTCCCCAGTATAGGGGAATACCAGGACAGGGAAGTGGGAGTATGTGGGTTTGTGAGCACAGGGAGGGGGAATTGGATTATTTGATTTTGAAGGGGAAACCCAGAAAGGGGATAATATTTTAATGTAAATAAAGAAAATGTCTAATAAAAAAAGTGAGATTTAGCTTTTTTAAAAGAAATTATAAATTTCACTCATCAAAATTAAAATTGTGATTTTTGTGCAAAAGTTAAAATTAACGGTAAAAGATATAAATATAACAACTTTATTTTAACTCAGAGAAAATGAATTAACTTTTCTGAAAAGAAAACTCGTGTAAAAGAATAACAAGAAGACAAGGTTTTCTTGTGGATGGTGGTGTATTGATGTCTGTAATATTTTCATTCTGTCTAGTAAAAATTATCTTTCTTATTAGAGGACAAAATAGAACACACTAACTTCTGGGAGATATGTAAACAAAGGTCAGTTCATCCCAGGTAGAACACTGAAGTCTGACCATAGACCGATTTGTCTAGTTTGCTGAGCCATTGAGTTCATTGAGGTTTCTTAGAGAAGTCTGTGTGGAAGAAAACAGACAAGATGTGGCTCACTGGCCAATCAGAGAATCTGAATTAATGAGTTTCAGTAGCCAGAGAGAAAGATCATGTCTCAGAAATAAAAGAGAAATTACTCCTAAGGAACCATACTTGAGTTCATAAATGACCTCCATACATGTTCACATACATATGTGTGCATGTGCATATATATGCATCAGAAAATACACACACTACCTCTATTCATAAACACACATTAACAGAGAGATCCATACCCTTTCTTATACTTCTTGTCTTTCATATCACTTTTCTTAGCTGTGATAAAGCAGACCTAACAAAACTAGCACTGTATTTCTAGATTCTTTGTGAGTGGAGGAAGAAAATCAAAAATGACCTTCTATAGGCCAGTATTCATCTGCCATGTTAATGTTTTAAGGAAAAAATGGCAGAAATCAAGACACTACAAATTGTCTAAGTTTCTGACTTTTTAGAAAATTCTTATAATCTGAATTCAGTCTCTAAGATCTCTAGTGAATAGCTCCACAGATGAGTTTTACTCTCACTTATATATTCACCAGAGAGAGTGCTCCAGGTTTCAGTAATATCTATATCAGTGTTGGAGTGAGACCGAACTCAGGAGACCAAAAGCAGCCCTACCATGGCACTGCCCCAGGCCATAGCATCAGAGGCAGGTTTCACTCACTATCCTACCCCTTAGAGCAATAGGGCAAATTGATGAGCAGGGGAACCAATCACATCATTTTTGGCCTTTTGCTATAGCTGATCTCTACAATTGGTGAAAAGAACATGCTAAGTTCTCTGACAACCCTAAAGAGATCATTGGTATATTAGGCATCATTCTTTTTACCCACCAACCCATTTGAGATGATTGTCAGCCATTGTTGCAGATTCTCTTTACCACAGAAGAGATGAAACACATCATCCTAGAAGCATGGAAGAACATCCTGGGTGCCAATGAACCAGAATCCAACAGAAATTGATGAAGGGTTCTCCCTCAGGAGAACAGCTTATATTATAACACTGGGACAGTTAAATAGCATCTTTGAGTGTACTGCCAGTCTCTGACGGCAGACCTCAGGGCTACCACTGAGCCACCCACGAATTTGGCTAAAGTTTTTGATGTCAGGCAGAGAGATAATGAGACCCCTTCAGAGTTCCTCGAGAGGATTATATATGCTTTCAGTCATTATACACACTTAGATTCTGAGAATACAGCAAACTCTAACAAAATGGTGCTGGCATTTATAAACCAAACAGCATCAGACATTAGAAGAAAGCTACAAAAACTAGAAAGATTAGGAAAAAAGTCATTGAGCGATTTAGTAAAAGTGGTGGAAAAAAGTATATCATAACAGAAACTATAGATAAAAAGATGAACACAGGGAAGATGTTAAGCAGAGATATAGCAAAAATCATGCTAGCCAATGGTAATTCGGATCTGAGAGAGATGGGAGACCAGCTGTGGAACATCACAGAGGAGAGGGAACCAACAACCAAACGCACAAACAAAAAAAAAATCCACCAGTCAGAGTTCGGGGAAGGCTGTTGATCAGCCTTAAGTAAAAATCAGTGTGCCTATGGCAAGGAGGAGAGACATTGGGCCAGAGTTTGCCCTATTAAAAAGCTCAAAAACAAAATCATGGTTACCAAGGAAGAGGAAAACTGAGGGAGTCAGGGGTCAGACCCCCTCCCAGAGCCCAGAGTAATCCTCAGAGTGGTGGGGAGTAGGGGAGAGCCTCTAGACTTCCTGTTGGACATTGGAGCTCAACATTCAGTGCTTGTGGAGGCTGAAGGGCCATTGTCTACTAAGAAACCCTGAGTTCAGGGAGCCCGAGGTACCAAACAATATTCATGGACTACCCAAAGAACAGTAGATTTGGGGGCTAGATGAGTGTCCCATTCCTTTATAGTAATTCGTGAATGCCCATATCCCTTGTTGGGGAGAAAGTTCCTAGCCAAAATGAGAGTTTGGATTCATTTTGACCCTGAGAAAGTTCGGCTGAGGGACTGAAGTGGAAATCCAATCCAGGTGCTAACACTTGTCCTGGTCTTTGACACTGAGTATAGACTATACAAGTCACTGGCCATTTCTAAACAAGACCTGGATTCCTGGTTGGCAGAATTTCCCCAGCCGTGGGTAGAGATGGGGTATGGAACTGGCAAAATATCAAACCCTGTTCATAGAACTCAAGCCAGGAGTAGGTCCAGCACGAATCTGTCAATATCCCATGCCCCAGGAGGCATGGAAGGGAATCATTTCCCATATCTGGAAACTGTTGTTGGCCGTGGAGTCCTTAGGCCATGTCAGTCAGCCTGGAACACCCCATTAATGCCTGTGAAAAAGCCAAAATCAAATGATTACTGCCCTGTCCAAGATATACATCCCACAGTGCCTAACCCTTACAACTTGTTGAGCTTTCTACCTCCAGGTCAGAAATGGTATTCTGTTCTAGATTTAAAGGATACATTCTTCAGCCTCCCTTTGGCTCCCAAAAGCCAGAAATACTTTGTTTTTGAGTGACATTATCCTGAAGGAGACATTAATGGACAACTCACCTAGACCCACCTGCCTCAAGGCTACAAGAAGTCACCACTATTTTTGATGAAGGTCTACATGAGGATTTGGGTGAGTACAGAGTCAATGAACCAGGGGTAACTCTCATTCAGTATGTAGATGACCTTCTTGTTGCAGCAAAAACTAAAGAAGGATGTAAGAAAGGGACCCAGAATCTCCTACAGTCTCTGGGGGTGACATGGGATGTCAGGCATCTGCCAAGAAGTCACAGCTCTATGAGTCTGAGGTTACCTTTATCAGCTACATTTTGAAGGAGGGCCAGTGGTGACTTTCCACAGCAAGAAGAGACTGTTTTCAGCATACCCATGCCTCAGAGCCTATGGCAGGTAAGAGAGTTCTTGTGATCTGCAGGCTTTTGCAGATTATAGATTCCAAATTTCACTGAGATAGCCAAACCCTTATATGAGGTCACCAGAGAGACTTTGCCTAGACTCAGCATCATCAAAAGGACTTTGATAAAATAAAGCAGGCTTTACTGTCTTCCCCTGCCTCGGGGCTACCAGACATCACAAAACCATTTCACTTGCACATCAGCAAATGGAAAGGAATAGCTAAAGGAGTCCTGACTCAAACTTTAGAATCATGGAAACAGCCTGTGGCCTATCTGTCAAATAAACTAGACCTGCTGGCAGTGGGGTGGCCACCTTGCCTGCGCATCATAACAGCTATGGCATTACTGGTTAAGGATGCAGACAAATTAACTTTGGGGAAAAATTTAACCATGACTACTCCCCATGCATTCAAAGGGGTACTAAAATAGCCACCCAACAGGTGGCTCAGTAATGCCTTCATGACTCGTTATCAGACTGTAGGAATTAATCATGCCTGAGTTACTTTCCAACCACCTGCTTCCTTAAATCCAGTGACCCTTCTCCCTGACCCTGATCTGGATCAGCTCTTCTACCAGTGCAGTGAAATCCTGGCACAAGCACACAACACTTGACCAGACATAAAAGATTGACCTTTGCCAGGAGCAGAGCAGTCTTGGTTCTTGGATGGAAACAATTTCATTCGAGAGGGGAAGAGTAAAGTAGGAGTGGCAGTGACCACAGAAATGGAGGTAATTTGGGCCCAGTTTCTTCCCGCAGGTACCTCAGCTCAAAGGGTTGAACTGATAGCGCTGTCCCAGGCCCTTATCATAAGAAAGGTGCTGGCCCTCAATATCTACACAGATAGCAGGTATACATTCACATCTGCTCATATACATGAAACCATATAGCAGGAGAGAGGAAACCTAACTCCAGAAGAAAATAATTATCAAAAACAAAGATAAAATCCTACAATTACTTGAAGTCCTCTGGCTGCCAAAGAGAGTGGCTATCATACATTTTCCAGGCCATAATGACAAGGAATAATGACAGTGGTTAGAGGAAACAATTTGGCTGACAGAGCCACCAGAGAGGTGGCCTTGGAGGAAAGAGCTGCCTGCCTCCATGTTAGCTGAAACCCTAGCAGAACTGCCCTACATCAACCTGTAAGAAATGTCCAGTCTATATGGAAGAAGAGATCAAATGAGCCAATGAGCCCAATCAATCCATGAGCCAGTGTTCAGAGGACTGGTGGCAGAGAGCTGATGGTAATCTAATATTACCCACTTCTCTGTCAAGACCTATCCCCAGGAAGATCCACAGAGTCACCCATATGGGAGTAAAACAGAGGGCAGATGCAGTGAGACAATCAAAAGTGACTTTCAGAGACATGACAATTATTATAGAAAACATAATGCCAAGCTGCAAAGCTTGTCAATTAACCAACACTCATAGCACTGCCAAACATGCAGGCTCTCCTCTGTGAGGTAAGAGCCTGGGATCCTATTGGGAAGTTGATTTTAAAGAGATCAAATTGGGAAAATATGGCTACAAGTATGTATTGGTTTTTGTGGATACCTTCTCCAGATGGAGAGAAGTCTTTCCAACAAAGACTGAGACTGCAAAGGTCGTAGCTAAGAAGTTCCTGGAAGATATCCCACCCAGCTATAAATTTCCTCATATGACAGGGTCAGACAATGGATTGGTATCCGTGTCCAAGGTGAGTCAGGAAGTAGAGAAATACCTTGGGGCTAATTTGAAATTACATTTAATACAGACTCAAAAGTTCAGGACAGGTAGAACAAATGAACTGGACACTGCAGGAGGCCTTTACCAAATTAACCATGGATACTGGAAGAGACTGGGTAGCACTCCTTTCCTTAGCCCTGTATCATGTGAGAAACTCCCCTTACCAGTTAAGATTAACCCTGTTTGAAATTATTTATGGTATTCCTGCTCCTATTGTGCCTAAATTTCAGTTAGCAGCTGTTGCCAAATTAGAGCATGATGAGTTAGTAACTAGGGTCAGAGCAACCCAATGGACTCATGAGCAGGTATGGCCTAAATTGTGTGCCCTCTATGAAGCAGTCCTGTTTCTGTAACCCCACAAATTTTGACTGGGAGACTGGGTCTATATGAGGAAAGTTCTACAGAATGTGTTAGAGCCTTGCTGGAAGGGAACATACATCATTATATTGACCAAATCATTGGCTTTAAAAGTGGATGGGATCACTGCCTGGGTGCACAGCAATCATGTGAAACCAGCTAATCCTCTCTCCCCAGAAGAAGGTCCTAGATTGCACAGAGGCTGCTAGAATGGAAAGTTCAAAATGGCACCAATCAAATTAAAATTAACTGGTCATGAGCCTGCTGTCTCTACTGACTGCCTGCATTGCTGCCCCCAGCCCATGTCCCCATTCACAAGCCAGAAACCTGCACTAGTCTTATGACTTGAATTAGACAATAGAGAATCTTGAGACTGGTTAACATGCCCAACTGGCTAATACAAAAAAGGTACTCAGTACTCCCTGGTATACTGATTTAACCTTTGATCTGTGCCAACTGGCTGAAAACTCATGGCCTGACACCCAACATACTTTCCAACTTTCATACCCACAATGTTGGTAGAGGACTTTTTAAATATGTCCTGGGGAGAAAAGGACTGTCAAATGTGGGAGTCCAGAATAATTCTACTGTGCATCCTAGGGATGTGAAACATCAATCACAAGGATAAAAACATGGGGAGTGTCTAAGGAGAAGCTTATTATGCTCACCCGGAAGGGAAGTGAGTCTGAGGTCTTACTGAGATTCACAGATAAAGGGAAACAAGCAAAGGGATGGAAATCTGGGATATCTTGGGACCTTCAGATCCCCATTTTGGAGGAATTAATCCTGGATTTTACCATTAGACTCTTGGTAAAACCAATTGTTAACCCACTGCCAGTGGCTATATCACCAAACCAGATTCTGACAAATCCTAAACCAATACCAGGAGGCCCTGCTCAGAAAAGAACTTCTCTAAAAATGGTCCTCTGACTGGTGGCCACAGTTCCACTAGTTCCCCCTCACCAGGGATCCCCTGCCCCTAAGTTTTTCCTGAATCACACAGAACCCTTAGACCAACTCTGATCAATGATGGTAAAGAACTTCCAGATTCTGAATGGCTCCCATCCAGAGATGACTACTTCCTGCTGGTTATGCTGTAACGCTAGGCCCCCTTTTTATGATAGTGACAGATTCATATCCAAGTTTGATGAGTCTGAGGACACTACTTGTCGATGGATCCAGGAAGGCCTAACCCTAACTCTGCAGACTGTAGCAGGACAAGGAACCTGCCTGGAGAAAGTTCCCTTGTCACACCAGTATCTCTGCATTCAGACAATCCCCACTGTTCATTCTAAATGGGTTGTTTCTCCCAATAAGCATAGCGGACATGTTCAACAGGTTTAATCCCCTGTGTACACAGAGGTCCTTAATTCCCCAACCACAAAGGAGTTCTATATTCTAGTTCAGTTGGAACCATGAATATCCTATTATTAAAGGAAAAATAGCACTAAAAAACCTTGTAGGACATGTGGGGGGAGATTTAATGAATCAGGAGTGGAAACCTATTTCTCTAACTTTGGCTGTAATTCTGGGGGCAGGGCTAGCTGGGGAAGGCAGTAGAATAGCTGCCCTAATGTTGCAGGAGAACTATAACAACCTGAAAGTAGACATAGATCAAGACATCCAACGTCTGGAGTGATCTATCGAGCACTTTGATCTCAATGTAGACTCCCTAGTTTAGGTAGTTCTGCAGAACAGACGAGGGTTAGACTTGGTGTTCCTCCAGCAGGGAAGATTTTGTGCTACTCTGTGTGAAGAATGCTGTTTTTATGTCAACCATTCTAGATTTATCAAAGAGTCACTGGCTAAAATTAGAGAAAGTACAGGCAGATGCCAAAGAGAATGGGAAAACTCCAAAAACTGGTATCATTCACTGTAGGACAGTTCTAACGACCCTTATTTCTGCAATCTCGGAACCCTTAATTGTTCTCTTACTGCTGCTCACTCTCAGGTCTAACACAATAAATAAGCATTTACAGTTTATGAAGCAGAGATTGGTGACCAAATAACTAATGGTGATAAGAACACGATGTCAACCAGCCAGCACAGATGATTCATATTTATAGAGTCCATGAGTGGACTCTAGAGCTAGCAGTAGAAGTGGTGAATGAAGTGCACAGGTGGATTGCTTCTGCACTCTCCCTCCTCCCTGCAGCAAGTGAGTTGGCAGCTTGCTTCTGCACTCTCCCTTCTCCCATCCCCACCCCAGCCCTAGGTTCTCTCCTATAGCAAGCAAGGTGGGTCACTCAAGAGACTTGCTTGCCTCTGTGTCTTCCCCTTAGAAGTTCAGCTCTCCCCAAGCACACAAACAACTTACTTGCCTCTGCATTTGGCTTTCCCCAATCACTGTCCCCTGAAGCAAACTTGGGAAGTCCACCCCCTCCCGCCCACTTCCCTGGTTACTCTGAGAAGACTCAAGGAGCCAAAGGTGCCAGCTTGAATAAAACAAACAACAAAAACTCCCCAGCTTCAGTGGCACCTAGACCAGCACTCTCCCAGATAGCCAGGTGCAGCTGGTGTTTGTCCTTAGGGCAAAGGACAGAGAGATTAAGGTCCGATGCTTAAATCACAGAAGAAAGGCAATTGGAGGTTACATACACTTATAGTCAGCTATAAAACCATACCTGATAGCTCCACAAATGATAACCATTAGGTCAGAAGACTCCCTCTTTCATCTTCGAGGTTTCTGCTTTCTGCACTGCCAAATGGTATCCTGTGTGAATTATAACTCACTTCATAACTATTCTGTATATAATGTGCCAGACATGCAACCTCGGTATCTCACTCCTCGAGTATGCTGTGAAGAGGATCCAGGTCAAGACTCATAATAAAGAGACTCTTATGTAAAAATTACAGCAGACTCTGCAGTTTTTGAGGTTTCCTGGGTTTCCCAATGTATTCAGACATAAAAGCATAATACTTAGACTGATGTGTTCCCTTTTCATGAATGTAGCTAAGAGAAACCACCAGAGTATACCAGTAGGCCTAATGGCACAGTGAGAACCAGATGCCCCAACTGACAGGTCACTGCATTGGGCTGATTGTTTTAAAATGAACTGTGTCAATAGAAAATATGAGGGATGTTTATATATACTATCATAAAATCTAAAAATAGTGATAACTTTATTTCTTCTTTGCAAATTTGTATCCCCTTGATTTCTTTTTGTTTTCTTATTATTAGTCAGCACTTCAAGTATTATAATGAATAGATATTGGGAGAATGGGCATCCTTGTCTTTTGCCCAATTTCATTGGGACTGCTTCAAGTATATTTCCAGTTAATTTGATATTGGCTATTGGTTTGCAGTAATTGCTTTTATTATATTTATTTATTGACATTGACTTCATAATCCACTTTTAACATGAAGGGTTTGTGTATTTTGTTAAATGCTTTTTCTACATCTAAGGAGATGATCGCGGGTTTTTGTTTTTTGGTTTTTTTTTGAGTTTGTTTATATAGTGGATTACTGTTGGACATAACCCTATGGCCATCAGTCATATAAGGCCAGGACCCTAGTGTTCTGGCTGGATTCCAGCCCCACAATCACTTGGTTAAAGCCAGGTTTTCCCTGTTCTACAGTTACCTGGCAACATCCAGGTAACCCGGCCAACTCTAAAAGGGGCTTCTTGGCCCCTCCTTGATCTCTTGTCCCTTTCTGTTGTCTACACTCCCCCCTGTTTCTTGCTCCCCTGTTTGCCCTCTCTCACCATTTGTTTCTCCTCTTTTCATGTGGTCAGGGCCATCTCTCACCCCTCTATCTCTTCTTTCTCCCTTTTCTATCTCTTTTCCCCTATCTTTCTATAATAAAGCTTTAAAATCATGGGCTATCTCCTCTTATTCTAAACCCATCATGCTGCAGAAATTGAACAGACCTAAGAATCTCCAGCCACAACAAAGGACCAAGGATTTCCCTGCCTGGCCGGGCTTCTCCCACAGGTACTCAGGCCCCACAGGATCATGACCAGATCTCTCTGCTAGTCAGGTAGCCTTCCTCCGTAGGTTCAGGGGACCCACTTGACATTCCCTACAGATAACAATAATGAATTTTCATATATTTAACTAGCTTGCATACCTGGAATGAAGTCCACTGGATCCTGGTGAACAATCATTTTGATATATTATTGGATTCAGTTTGCAAGAATTTTATTGTGTATTTTTGCATAAATATTCATAAGTGAGATTGATCTGAAATTCCTTTTTTGGTTGGGTCCTAATGTGGTTTAGGTATCAGAGTAATTGTGACTTCATAGAATGAATTAGGTAATATTACTTCTCTTTCTATTTTATGGAAGTGGTTGAGGAATATTGGTATGAGATCTTCTTTGAATGTGTGATCGAATTCTGCACTCAATCTGTCTGGTCTGGTCTTGAGCTTTTTTTGGTTGGGAGGTTTTTAATGACATCTATGACTTCTTCTATTTCCTTATGCAATATGGACGTGTTTAGATAGTTTACCTGTTCTTGATTTAACTCTCGTATGTTTTATCTGTGTAGAAAACCATTCACTTCAGCTAGATTTTCCAGGGTTTATTTTGTTGTTGTTGTTGTTGTTGTTGTTTTGTTTTGTTTTTTTGTTGTTGTTGTTTTGAATAATAGTCTTTTATAGCATGATCTGATGATTTTTGGGTTTTTTTGTTTGCTTGTTTTTTGTTTTTAATTTCCTCATTTTCTGTTGTTATGTCTCCCTTTTCATTTCTGATTTTGTTAATTTGGATACTGATTCTCAGCTCTTTTGTTAGATTTGCTAGGGATTTATCTATCTTATTCTCTCAAAGAATCAGCTTCTGGTTTTGTTGATTCTTTGTATTGTTTTCTTTTGGTTGATTTTTGACCCTGAGTTTAACTATTTCCTGCCTTCTACTCCTCTTAGGTGAGTTTGATTCTTTTTGCCCTTGAACTCTCAGGTATGCTGTTAAGTAGTTAGTGTAATATCTCTCTAGTTTCTTTACCTGGGCAATAAGTGTTATGAACTTTCCTCTTAGCACTGCTTTTATTGTGTCCCATGAGTTTGAGTATGATGTGTCAACATTTTCATTTAATTCCAGGAAGATTTAATTTCTTTGTTTCTTCCCTGACTAAGTTATCATTGAGTAAGAGATGTTCAGTTTCCAAGTGTATGTGGGCTTTCATCAGTTTTTGCTGTTTTTGAAGACTAGCCTTAGTCCACAGTGATCTGATATATAGAACACATGGTATTATAGAACTTCACCAGCTGATAACTGCCTTCAGCAAGAAATTATGGAAACAACACCCTTCACAATAGTCACAAACAATATAAAGTATCTTGGGGTAACTTTAACAAAACAAGTGAAAGACCTGTATGACTGTTAGATAACTTCAAGTCTCTCAAGAAAGAAATCGAAGAAGATCTCAGAAAATAGAGAGAAAGTGGAGGGGGGAGGGAATAGAGGGGGAAGTGAATTGAGGGAGGGAGGGTAATTTTATCTGGTGTTGTGTGTGAGAAAACCACTGAAGTCTAGAAGGCCAACAGAAAGAATGGAAACCTGCAACCTTGTTAGATAGGAGGTTGTAGGGACCCTCTAGAATGCACCAGAGACCTAGGAGATGAGAGGCTCTGAGAACTCAAAGGGAGGGACCTTAGATAAAATGCCCTACAGTAGGGAGAGGGACCTTAGAGAGTCTATCTCTAGCAAGAAGACATGGCATCAAATGAGAGAGAATTGGGCCATCACACAGTCATAACTGTGATTCATAATTGCTCCTCTCTGAAAGAATTATAGGGATGGAAATGGAGAAGAACCTGAGGAAAAGAAGGTCCAGTGAGAGGGCCAAAGTGGGATTCAGCTCATGTGGAGGTCCCAAGGTCTGACACCATTACTGTGGCTATGGAGCACTCACAAAATGGTACCTAGCATGACCACAATCTGGAAGCCCAAGAAACAGCTGAAAGAATCAGATGCAGATATTTGCACCAAACATTTTGCAGAAGCAGCTGACCTTTTTTGTTGAATTAGGGAAGGCTGAAAGAAGCTGAGGAGAAGGGCAATCTTGTAGTAGGACCAGCAGTCTCGATTAATCTGGAGTCCTGAGATCTCTCAAACAATGGATCACCAAATAGGTAGCATACACCAGTTGATATGAGGCCACCAAAACACATACAGTAGAGAACTTCCAGGTCTCTTTTCATTCAGAGATGATGCAAATAATCCTCAAGAATCTGGAGTTCTCCCCTTAGGATTCTACAATAAAGCTTTAAAACCATGGGCTGTCCCTCCTTCTATCTAATCCCATTGTGCTGGAACAATGGAACAGGCCCACATCTGGCTCTGACGTGGGGCTCGAATAACACAGTTCCTGAGCCCCCTCAGGCAGATGAACCCAAAAACTGAAGACTCTTCCATGTGCAGGAACTCACTGTGAGTGGGAAACCTCCCAGCACACCTCCCGTGCGCCATGCCTTTTCCCCTTTGGCCCAGGGGCTGAACGAGCTATCCCCGCCAATTCTCAGCTCTTGCCTGGTATCCAGCCCTGTGATGCCCGTGACCTAGAGAACCTGTCTCCCCTCTCCTCCATGAACCAAGGGGCCCCTGAGACTGCTCCCTCCACACCCCTGCAGTTTGAGTCCCATGGCTTCCCGCAGTCAGTCACCCACCCACTGGTGTGGGATTGAATGGCAGTTTCCTTGCCCTGCCAAAACCAGAGAGCTCTGATGAGACATGGCTTTTCCTCTACTACCAATTTCCCCATGCCTTGCCAACAACAATTGGTAGCAGAGGCACCCTGTCCTTCCCCCTCCTCCCCCCCACCCTGTGCCGCCAGCACTACAAGCAGCCACAGTGCCTTACAAGTGGATGAGAAGAGATAGAGTAGAAGCCAGCCATGGTCATGTGGAAAGATGGAGAAGAAAATGAGGAAGGGGGAAGGGACTAGCCCAAGAGGGCAAGAAAAGGGGAAAAAGAAGAGAGAGTAGAAGAGAGAGGAGGCACTAAACAGCCCCTTTTATAGTGAGCTAGGCTACCTGGCTGTTGCCAGGCAACTGTGGGGTGGGGCAAACCTGGTGTAGCCAGGTGACTGTGGGAGTGGAGTCCAGCCAGAATACTAGGGGCCTGGGACATGGCCTTACGTGACTGATGACCACAGAATTGTGGAGTTGAGCACCTCCTGGTGTCAGCCTAATGTCTGGAAGCATGGGCAAACAGCCTTCCATCCCTCATGGATTAAGTCCACTGGGTCACTAGGGTTTAAACCTAGCTCAAGCAGAACACAGGGCACCTTTCATAGTTCAACACTCTGCAACACAAGAAGAGTCTCAAGTTTCCGGGCACATGGCCATGTAGATGGCAAGGGGCAGTATCTGGAGTGTACGATCATGAGAAGAGAGAGTTAAGAGTGAAGATTTCTTTTAGAAAAGTGGGTCCTAGAAGGCTGCCTTCTTCTGAAGAGAAAAACAGGAGTGAAGAAAGAAAGGGAATGAAGATATCAGGATGTCATACAATTATTGGGTTTTCCCCATTTCAAATTTATTAGCCAGTTGCATGTAAGGCCTCTTTTGCTCACAGAGGCAAGAGTCAGTAAAAGTGCATGACTGTTCACTGGAAGCACTCATTGCAGCTGGAAGAAGTACAGTATCCAGATTCCTAGTCAACTAAAGATTTCCCTACATATTCTTGAAAAATAGACAAAAAGACACTAGAAATTTTCCATTGTGTATCTTTCTCTCATAATTTTTGTTCCCTACACTGCATATTGTAGAGAAGAGAAGCATTACATTTTTATTTTGTTTTTTATTTCTCTAATGCTCAAAATATTCCTGAGACATATAAATCAGCATGGAAGATGAAAGAAACTGATATTACCTGACTTATTCCCAATGGATAAAATAAGTGATTGACTTCGAGATTCTACTGGAAAGGCAGGTTTTCTTTCCCATGGAGCCCACCTCTTATGTTCTTCTTCTTCAGCAAAAGATATGACATATGCTCCATTAGAACACATTACTTCTCTGTCTTTCAAGATCTGTGTGTTTAGAGTACAATGGTAAGCAAAACCATAGATTCAAAAGTATTGAAGATAGATACCTCATTCAGTAATGTATCTTCTACTGTCAATTCATGGTTTACCTCAGACTGAATAAGTGTAGAACTATAGATTACCTTGAATCTAGGGGCTAAAATCTAATTTTCTTCTAGAAATAGTAAAGGAGTTTTGGGAAAAGAGTGAAATTCAATTACCTTCTGCTAATGCTGAAAAGTAAATATTAATATGAAAATAAATACTATGTAGTTGAGATCAAGACACACTGGAGAGAAGTTACATAAATATGGAAATTAAGGTGAGGAATGACAAAGGACACTAAAGAGTCTATATCTGAAACTGTGCCTCAATGAGTCTGTAACTATGGAAATGTCTGATGTTGAACTAGAAGTTATTTGTGTTATTATAGTTTAATATTTCCTTATCTACTCTGTGGAGTTTTGTGTAAGTTAAAAGATAAAGAGCTTAAGAGCATGACTTATTTTATAAGGCCATGGTGATCAAACATAGAAGTCATAGAATCTACAGAATCATAAGTTCTGGGATCTGGAGAGGTGCTTAGTGTTCAACAGTACTCGCTAGTCTCTTCTGAGGATCAGAAATCTGTTCCCAGAATCATTTCATCACACACACACACACACACACACACACACACACACACACACACACACACATGCACACACAAAGATAAGGAAAAAAGTAAAATGAATACTTTTAAAATGAATTATTGTTAGGTGTTAAAGAGATGGCTCAACCAATTATAAGCATATAACCTTTAATCACTCATTTATATGAAAAACAAAACCTGTGTTAGAACATACCTGTAGTCTCAGTGCTGTGGAGATAGGAAAAGATGCAGTCCTTAGTTTCACTAACCATCCAGGTTTTTTGAATGGCCACTCAGATTCAAAAATCAAGATGTATGGCATCTGAGAAGAAATGACACTTGATGTTTTCCTCTGTCTTACCTATGCACTTAAACACATGAGTACAAACACACACACACACACACACACACACACACACACACACACACACAAACATAGCCTTGATCCCTCCACAAAAAAAAAACTTCCACAAAAAATTTGATTAAAGGATGATCTGAATACATGATAGTAATGGGAACTTATACAATTAGAAACAGGATATGATAGTGTTCTCTTGACTGCAGTGTTTATGATGCTCATATCAGAGTTGTCTTACATAAGTAGAGATTAGAAAATACACTGAATACATTCCATGATAGACTACAAATGCTTATCAAATAAGTCCTCCACTGTCTGCAATGCCAACTTATAATAAGACCTAATGAAAGAAGAAAAGGAACTTGTATAGTAAATTACAGATAGTCAAAGAATCCTCACAACAAATTTTTACTGAAGAAAATCTAATTGTACCTCTGTGTATCAGACGGAAGGTCAATTTTCACTTCTATTTTTCCTGAGTGAGAGGCCCCCATAGACTTGGCTCTGTGTATCTGAGGGTCAGGAATAATCTTGCTACATTCTTGAAATGAAATTTTCCTTACTCATGCAGTCTGTGTTTGAAAGAAATTTAGAGAAATAAATGATGGCATAAAAATGTCAACAATAATAAAATGTTTCCCGTTTCTTTTTGGCGGCACTCAGGGCTATGAATTTTCCTCTTAGCACTGCTTTCATTGTGTCCCATAAATTAGGGTATGTTGTGCCTTCATTTTCATTAACTTTCAACAAGTCTTTGATTTCTTTCTTTATTTCCACCTTGAACAAGTTATCATTGAGTAGAGCATTGTTCAGCCTCCATGTGTACGTGGGTTTTCTTTTGTTTTTGTTGCCATTGAAGACCACCCTTATTCCATAGTGATCTGATAGGAGGCATGGGATTATTTCTATCTTCTTGTATCTGTTGAGGTCTGATTTGTGACCAATTATATGGTCAATTTTGGAGAAGGTACCATGAGGAGCTGAGAAGAAGGTGTATTCTTTAGCTCTAGGATGAAATGTTCTATATATATCAGTTAGTTCCATTTGGTCCAAGGCTTCAATTAGATTCACTGTGTCCCTGTTTAGTTTCTGCTTTCCTGAACGATCCATTTCAGAGAGCGGGGTGTTGAAGTCACCCACTATTATTGTGTGCAGTGCGATGTGTGCTTTGAGTTTTAGTAAAGGTTCCTTTACGAATGAGGGTGCCCTTGCATTTGGAGCATAGATATTCAGAATTGAGAGTTCTTGATGGTGGATTTTTCCCTTGATCAGTATGTAGTGTCCTTCTGTGTCTTTTTTGATGACTTTAGGTTGAAAATCAATTTTATCCGATATTAGAATGGCTACTCCACCTCGTTTCTTGGGGCCATTTGCTTGTAAAATTGTTTTCCAGCCTTTTACTCTGAGGTAGTGTTTGTCTTTGACACTGAGGTGCGTTTCCTGCATGCAGCAAAATGCTGGGTCCTGTTTACGTATCCAGTCTGCTAGTCTATGTCTTTTAATTGGGGAATTGAGACCATTGATATTAAGAGAGATTAAGGCATAGTGATTATTGCCATCTGCCATTCTTGACGCTATCTTTATGTTTGAGTGGTTATCTACTTTTGGGTTTGATTCAAGAAGGTTATTATCTCATTTTTTCCAGGGTGTTGTTTCTCTCCCTGTATTGGAGGTTTCCACCTATTATCCGTTGCAGGGCTGGATTTGTGGAAAGATATTGTGAAAATTTGGTTTTATCATGGAATATCTTGGTCTCTCCATCTATGGTGATTGAGAGTTTTGCTGGGTATAGTAGTCTAGGCTGGCATTTTTGCTGTCTTAGTGTCTGCATGAGATCTGCCCAGGATCTTCTGGCTTTCATAGTCTCTGGTGAGAAGTCTGATGTGATTCGGATAGGTCTTCCTTTGTATGTTACTTGGCCCTTTTCTCTTACTGCTTTTAGTATTCTTTCTTTGTTTAGAACATTCGGTGTTTTGATTATTATGTGACAGGAGGTATTTCTGTTCTGGTCCAGTCTGTTTGGAGTTCTGTAGACTTCTTGTACGTTCATCGGCATCTCTCTCTTTAAGTTAGGGAAGTTTTCCTCCATAATTTTGTTGAAGATGTTTACTGGCCCTTTAAGTTGCAAATCTTCACTCTCATCTATACCTATAATCCTTAGGTTTGGTCTTCTCATTGTGTCCTGGATTTCCTGGATGTTTTGGGTTACACGTTTTTTGCATTTTGCATTTTCTTTGACTGTTGAGTCGATGCTTTCTATGGAGTCTTTAGCACCTGAGATTCTTTCTTCCATCTCTTGTATTCTATCGTTTATGTTTGCATCTATGACTCCTGATTTCTTCCCAAGGTTTTCTATCTCCAAAGTTGTCTCCCTTTGTGATTTCTTAGTTGTTTCTACTTTCTTTTTTAGATCCTGGATGGATTTGCTGAGATCCTTCACTTGTTTGTTTGTATTTTCCTGTATTTCTTTAAGGTATTTTTGCATTGCCTCTTTCAGGATTTCTTCCTGATGACCCACGTTCTCCTGCATTTCTCTGAGTGATTTTTGTGTTTCCTCCTCATGGGAATCCATCTGTTGATCCATTGTCTCCTGCATTTCTTTAAGCAGTTCTCGTGTTTCCTTTATAAGGGCATCTAACCATTGATTCATTTCTTTAAGCAATTTTTGTGTTTCCTCCTTATGGGCATCCGTCTGTTGACCCATATTCTTCTGCATTTCTTTATGCCAATTTTGTGATTCCTTTGTGAGTGCATCTACCTGTTGATTCATCTCGTTAAGCGATTTTTGTGTTGTCTCCTTGTGCGCCTCCATCTTTTGATCCATGTTCTCCCGCATTTCTCTAAGCGATTTTTGTTTTTCCTTTGTAAGGGCTTCTAACCGTTGATTCATGGTCTCCTGTAACTCTTTATGAGATTTATTTGTGTCCTTCTTGTGATCCTCTAATAGCATCATGAGAAGTTATTTTAAATCCAGATCTTGTCTTTCGGGTGTGGTGGGGTATCCAGGACTTGCTGCTGTTGGAGAGTTGGGTTCGGATGGTCCCACATTACTTTGATTTCTGTTAGTAACATTCCTACATTTGCCTTTTGCCATCCGGATACCTCTGATGTTAGTTGGTCCTGCTGCCACTGGCTGTTGGTTGGACCTCCTGTGAGCCTGCAAAGCTATTTCTGCCCCCCCTGGATTGCCAAGATTCCCCTGGCACCGATTTCTGGGGCCTACCTGCTCCTGAGTGACTTTGGAGCCCTAATGTGCCTTGCCCCAAGTGATCTTATATTGGGGAGGCCTTGCACCTCCAAAGGCTCAGCCTAGTGGATTCCTGGAGCAGAGGTCGCCAAAGGGAGGCTGGTAGGCTCCTGCCCTGTGCAGGGGTGAGTGATCTCTCCTAGGGGGCGGAGGTGGCGTCCCTCTGCCAGGCAGAAGTCCCACAGCAGAGCTGGCGCACTGGTTACTGCAGATCAGTCCCGCACTTGGGAGCCGCATACACACAAGTCGCCCGAGACCCAAGCGACATTATGCCTGTTTGTCTCCGAACCTGGCTGTCCCAACTTCCCAGTCACTGGAGCAAAGATGGCGGAGTGCAATCTGCACTCTCTCCGCGGCTCCGCTCACCTGCAGATGCGATGGCCTGCCGATCTGGCACCCAGATGACCACAGCGCTTACCGGTTCTCGGGCACAGATGGAAGCCCCAACAAGCCGTGTCCCAAGTGATGTTATATTGGGGATAGGGAGCTTGGGGTACCTGTCTCTTCAGCGCAGTCTGCGGGAACAGAGGTCTCGGAAGGAAAGCTGGTAGGCTCCCACCCAGTGCGGGGTCCCTCTGCCAGGCAGAAGTCCCAGAGCAGAGCTGGCGCGCTGGTTACTGCAGATCAGCCCCGCACTTGGGAGCCGCATACACACAAGCTGCCTGAGACCCAAGCGATATTACGCCTGTCTGTCTCAGAACCTGGCTGTCCCAACTTCCCAGTCACTGGAGCAAAGATGGCGGAGTGCCTTATTTTATTTTTTTAATTTACATTCCAAATCACTTCCCCTTTCCTGTTTCCTCCCTCCCCGAAAGTCCCATAAGCCCCTTTCCCTCCCTCTTTTCTCCACTCAACCCCCTCTCGTTACTCTGTCCTGGCGTTCCCCTACATCCAGTCTTTCCAGGACCAGGGGTCTCTCCTTCCATCTTTTTAGAAATCTATTGATATGCGGATTGTGTCTAGGGTATTCCGAGATTCTGGGTCAATATCCCCTTATCAGTGACTGCATACCATGTGTGTTCTTTTGTGATTGGGTTACCTCACTAAGG
Source organism: Tokudaia tokunoshimensis (assembly GCA_036184795.1). Lineage (NCBI taxonomy): Eukaryota > Metazoa > Chordata > Mammalia > Rodentia > Muridae > Tokudaia > Tokudaia tokunoshimensis. The sequence continues at coordinate 191,911 of BTHU01000016.1, forward strand.
ATGATATTTTCAAGATCTGACCATTTGCCTAGGAATTTCGTGAATTCATTGTTTTTAATTGCAGAGTAGTATTCCATTGTGTAGATATACCACATCTTCTGAATCCATTCCTCCATTGAGGGACATCTGGGTTCTTTCCAGCTTCTGGCTATTATAAATAAGGCTGCTATGAACATAGTGGAACATGTGTCCTTATTGCATGCAGGTAAAGTCTCTGGGTATATGCCCAGGAGTGGTATAGCCGGATCCTCCGGGAGTGTCATGCCCAGTTTTCTGAGGAACCGCCAGACTGCTTTCCAGAGTGGTTGTACCAGCCTGCAATTCCACCAGCAGTGGAGGAGTGTTCCTCTTTCTCCACATCCTCGCCAACAACTACTGTCTCCTGTGTTTTTGATCTTAGCCATCCTGACTGGTGTGAGATGGAATCTCAGGGTTGTTTTGATTTGCATTTCCCTAATGACTAAGGATGATGAACATCTCTTTAGGTGCTTCTCAGCCATTAGATATTCTTCAGGTGAGAACTCTTTGTGTAGCTCTGTACCCCGTTTTTTAGTAGGGTTACTTGCCTCTCTGGAGTTTAACTTCTTGAGTTCTTTGTATATCTTGGATAATAGCCCTCTGTCGGATGTAAGGTTGGTAAAGATCATTTCCCAGTTAGTTGGTTGCCGCTTTGTCTTTTTGACAGTGTCTTTTGCCTTGCAAAAACTTTGTAATTTAATGAGGTCCCATTTGTCTATTCTTGATCTTAGAGCATAAGCTATTGGAGTTCTATTCAGGAAATTCTCCCCTGTGCCCATATGTTCAAGGTTCTTCCCTAGTTTCCCTTCTATTAGTTTCAGTGTGTCTGGTTTTATGTGGAGATCTTTGATCCACTTAGAATTGAGCTTAGTGCAAGGAGATAAGGATGGGTCAATTTGCATTCTTCTCCATGTTGACCTCCAGCTGAGCCAGCACCATTTGTTGAAAGGGCTATCTTTTTTCCACTGGATAGTTTTAGCTCCTTTGTCAAAGATCAAGTGACCATAGGAGTGTGGATTCATTTCTGGGTCTTCAATTCTGTTCCATTGATCTCCATGTCTGTTACTGTACCAATACCATGCAGTTTTTAACACTATTGCTCTGTAGCACAGCTTGAGGTCCAGGATACTGGTTCCCCCAGAGGTTCTTTTACTCTTGAGAATAGTTTTAGCTATCCTGGGTTTTCTGTTATTCCAGATGAATTTTTGAATTGCTCTTTCTAAATCTATGGAGAATTAAATTGGTAATTTGATGGTTTTTGCATTGAATCTGTAAATTGCTTTTGGCAAGATGGTCATTTTTACCATATTAATCCTACCAATGCATGAGCATGGCAGATTTTTCCATCTTCTGAGGTCTTCTTCAATTTCTTTCTTCAGAGACTTGAAGTTCTTGTCATACAGATCTTTCACTTGTTTGGTTAGAGTCACACCAAGATACTTTATATGGTTTGTGGCTATCGTGAAGGGTATCATTTCCCTTACTTCTTTCTCAGCCTGCTTATCCTTTGAGTATAGGAAGGCTACTGACTTGCTTGAGTTGATTTTATATCTGGCTACTTTGCTGAAGTTGTTTATCAGCTGTAGGAGTTCTCTGGTAGAGTTCTTTGGGTCAATTAGATCATATGACAGTATCCTTCGACCAACCAACACCAGAGATAATCAGATGACAAAAAAGAAGCACAAGAACCCTACCAAGAGAAACCAAGGCTACTTGGCAATATCAGAATCCAGTCCTCCCACCACAGCAAGTCCTAGATACTCCAACAGACCCGAATGGCAAGAGTTGGATTTAAAATCATGTTTAATGATACTGATAGAAGGCTTCAAGAAGGACATAAATAATTCCCTTAAACAGGAGAACACAGGTAAACAGGTAGAAGCCTTAAAGATGAAACACAATAATTTCTTAAAGAATTACAGGAAAACCTAAACAAAGCAGTGAAGGAATTATACAAAACCATCCGGTATCTGAAAATGGAAGTTGAAACAATAAAAATAAATCACAAAGGGAAACAATTCTGGAGATAAAAAACCTAAGAAACAGATTAAGAGTCACAGATGCAAACATCACCAAAAGAATACAAGAGAAAGAAGATAGAATCTCAGGTGCAGAATATATCAAAGAAAACATTGACATAACAGTCAAAGAAAATGAGAAAAGCAAAATGCTTCTGAACCAAAATATCCAGGAAATCCAGGACACAATGAGAAGACCAAACCTTAGAATAATAGGTATAGAATAGAACGAAGACTCCCACCTTAGAGGGCCAGTAAATATCTTCAACAAAATTATAAAAATAGTACTTCCCTAGCCTAAAGAAAGAGATATCTATGGACATGCAAGAAGCTTATGGAACTCCAAATAGATTAGACCAGAAAAGTAATTACTCCCATCACATAATAATCAAAACACCAAATGCACAAAACAAAAAGCATATTAAAAGCAATAAGAAAAAAATCAAATACCATATTAAGGCAGATCTATCAGAACTATGTCAGACTTCACACCAGAGACTATGAAAACTAGATTATCCTGGGCAGATATTATACAGACCCTAAGAGAACACAAATGGCAGCCCAGGCTACTATACCCAGCAAAACTGTCAATTATCATATATGGAGAAACCAAGATATTTCATGACAAAAACAAACTTACATAATATCTTTCCACAAATCCAGCTCTTCAAAGGATAAATGGAAAACTCCAACACAAAGAGGGAAACTACACCCTAGAAAAAGCAAGAAAGTAATCTTCCATTAACAAACCAAGATGAAATTAGCAATATAAATATTATTTCATCTTTAACAACAATAATATCAATAACAAAAATCTGTTTTCCTTATTATCTCTTAATATCAATTGGCTCTATTCTGAATAAAAAGACATAGAGAAACAGACTAGATATATAAACAGGACTCTACATATTGCTGCATACAAGAAACACACCTCAGTGACAAAGACAGGCACTCATTCATAGTAAAAGGCAGGAAAACAACTTTCTCAGCAAATGGTGACAATGAACAAGCTGTGCTAGCCATTCTAATATCAAGTAATATCGACTTCTAACCTACGTTATCTTAAAGGTAAAGAATGACACTTTATACTCATCAAATGAAAAATATACCAAGAGGAACTCTCAATTCTGAATATCTAGGCTCAAAATTCAAGGGTACCCACAATCATAAAGGAAACTTTACTAAAGGTTAAAGTAAAGGACACATTGCACCTCACAAACTCATTGTGGGAGGCTTCAACATCCCATTCTCATCAATGGACAGATCATGGAAACAGAAAGTAAGCAGAGACATTGTGAAACAAACAGAAGTAATGATCCAAATGGATTTAACAGATATCTATAGAGCATTTTATCCTTAAACAAAAAAACATACCTTCTTCTCAGCACCTCAGAGTACCTACTCCTAAATTGACCATATAATCAGTTACAAAACAGGCCTCAACAGATAGAAAAATATTGAAATAATCCAATACATCCTATCAGATCATCAGGAATTATGGCTAATCTTCTAAAACAACAGAAATAATAGAAATCCCACAAACACATGGAAGCTGAACAACACTCTACTCAATGATAAGTTGGTCAAGGAAAAAATACAGAAAGAAATTAAAGACTTTTTAGAAATTAATGAAAATCAAGCAACAACCTAACCAAACCTATGGGACACATTGAAAGCAGTGCTGAGGAAAACTCATAGCTCTGAGTGCCTCTAAAAAGAAACTGGAGGGAGCATACACTAGCAGCTTGACAGTACATCTGAAAGCTCTAGAACAAAAAGAAGTAAAAATACCCAAGAGGAGTAGATACCAGGAAATAACCAATCTCAGGGCTAAACTCAATCAAGAAGAGATAGAAAGAACTATACAAAGAATCAACCAATCCATGGGCTGGTTCTTTGAGAAAATCAACAAGATATGTAACCCCTTAGCCAGACTAACAAAGGGGCAATAAGGCAGTATCCAAATTAACAAAATCAGAAATGAAAAGGAAAACATAACAACAGAAACCAAAGAAATTCAAAAAAATCCATCAGATACTAATGCAAAAGACTTAACAAAACTGAAAAATCAGAATGAAATGGACAATTTTCCAGAAAAATAATAGGTAACAAAGTTAAATAAGGATCAGATAAACTACCTGAACAGTCTCATAACCCCTAATAGAATAGAAGCAGTTATCAATAGTCTCCCAATGAAGAAAAGCTCAAGAGCAGATGGGTTTAGTGTAGAATTCTATCAGATCTTCAAAGAAGACCTACTACCAATACTTTTCAAACTATTATACAAAATAGAAACAGAAGGAACTCTAGCAAATTCCTTCTATGAAGCCATGATTATTCTGATACCTAAACCATACAAAGACCCTACAAAGAAAGAGAACTTTATACCAATTTCCCATAAGAGTATTGATGCAAAAATAATAATAAAATTCTAACAAACTAAATCCAAAAGCACATCAAAATGACAATCTATCATGATCAAGTATGCTTCATCCCAGGGATGCAGGGATGGTTCAACGTAAGAAAATACATCAACGTAATCTACTATGTAAATAAAATCTAAGGAAAAAATTGCCTGACCATTTAATTGGATGCTGAGAAAGTATTTGACAAAATCCAACACCCATTCATGATAAAAGTATTGTAAAGGTCAGCAATTCAAGGTCCATACCCAATCACAGTAAAAGCAATATGCAGCAAACCAGTAGCCAACATCAATGTAAATGGAGAGAAACTTAAAGCAATTCCACTAAAACTACGGACTTGACAAGACTGTCCATACCTATCCAATATAGCACTCTAAGTCCTAGCCAGAACAAATGGACCAAAAATAAGTGGTCAAATTGATACATATTAGAAAGGAAGAAGTGAAAATAACACTATTTTTAGATGATATCGTAGTATAACCAAGTGACACCAAAAATTCCACCAGAGAACTACTAAACCTATTTAAGAACTTCAGCAGAGTAGCTGGATATAAAATTAGCACAAAAAAATCAATGACCTCTTTCTACTCAAAGGATAAACAGGCTGAGAAAGAAATTATGGAAATGACACCCTTCTCAATAATCACAATGTAAAGTATCTTGGTGAAACTAACCAAACAAGTGAAAGATTTTTATGACAAGATCTTCAATACTCTGTAGAAAGAAATCAAAGAAGACCTCAGAAGATGGAAAGATCTCCATGCTTGTGGATAGACAGGAATAATATAGTAAAAATTGCCATCATGCCAAAAGCAATCTACAGATTCAATGCAATCCCCATAAAAAATCCATCTCACTTCTTCATAGAGCTAGAAAGAACAATTTGAAAATTCATGTGGAATAACAAAAATTCCAGGATAGAGAAAACTATTCTCAAAAATAAAGGAACTTCTGACAGAATCAACATCCCTGAACTCAAGCTGTATTACAGTGCAATAGTGAAAAAAAAATGTGATGTATTGGTAGAGTGACAGGCAGGTAGATCAATGGAATAAAATTGAAGACCCAGAAATGAACCCTCACACTTATGGTCAGTTGATCTTTGACAAAGGAGCTAAATCCATCCAGTGGAAAAAAAGTCTTTTCAACAAATGGTGCTGGTTTAACTGGTGGTTAGCCTGTAGAAGAAAGCAAAGGGATCAATTCACATCCCTTTGTACATAGCTCAATCCAATTGGATCAAGGACCGCCACATAAAACTAGATACATTTAAATGAATAGAAAAGGAAGGGAGATAAACCCTCAGGCACATGGGCACAGGAGAAAAGTTCCTGATCAAAACACCAAGAGCTTATGCTCTAAGATCAAGAATTGACAAATGGGGCCTCATAAAATTGCAAAGCCTCTGTAAAGAAAAGGAAACTGTCATTAGTACAAAATGTCAACCAACAGATTGTAAAAAGATCTTTACTAATTCTACATTCCACAGATGATAATTTATCCACTATATTAAAAAAATACTACTCTGCAATTAAAAACAAAAATGAATTCATGAAATTCCTAGGCAAATGGTCAGAACTTGAAAATATCATCCTTAGTGAGGTAACCCAATCACAAAAGAACACACATGGTATGCAGTCACTGATAAGGGGATATTAACCCAGAATCTCAGAATACCCAAGGCGCAATTCATATATTAATAGATATCCAAGAAGATGAAAGGAGACACCCCTGGTCCTGAAAAGATTGGATGTAGGGGAATACCAGGACAGAGAAGCGAGAGGGAGTTGAATGGGGAACAGGGAGGGAAGGGGGCTTATGGAACTTTTGGGGAGGGAGGAAACGGGAAAGGGGAAATCATTTGGAATGTAAATAAAAAATATAGAAAATAATAATAAAAAAAGAACTCAAGAAGTTAAACTCCAGAGAAACAAATAACTCTATTAAAATTGGATACAGAACTAAACAAAGAATTCTCAAATGAGGAATACTGAATGTCTGAGAAGCACCTAAAGAAGTGATCAATATTCTTAAACATCAGGGAAATGCAACACAAAACAACCTTAAGATTCCACCTCACTCCAGTCAGAATTGCTAAAATCAAATACACATGTGATAGCAGATGTTAAAAAGGAGGTAGAGAAAGAGGAACATTCCTTCATTGCTAGTGAGATTACAATCTGGTAAATATACTCTGGAAATCAGTTTGGCAGTTTCTCAGAAAATTGGACTGACTCGTCCAGCAGGTCTAGTTATTCAGGGTCCCGAAGAGGCGCTACCTGAGGGTCATGGAGGGGAGAGAAGAGCGAGACCAAGCAAGATTCCATTTGTCAAGGTCTCGTTTATTGTCACACAGGCAGCACGTTTTAAGCAGTAGGGATGAGGAAGTTGGGAAGGGGAACTATGGGGAAGTGACCTATGGGCCAATCCCTGAATGAGGAAGTTGGGAGGGGGAGCTAGGGGGAAGTGAGCTATGGGCCAAGCCCTGGGTCAGGTGCCTGGGACATTCTGCGGTTTTTCCCGGGAAGGTCACAGATTTTTATCTTGGTCTTGATGTTCCATCAGGAAGGTCAGGAATTTCACTCGAGGGGAGAGGCGGCCTGTCTATGTAGCCGGCAGTTGGCCTGTCGGCCCCCAACATGTCCCCCTTCTTTGTATAATTGATGGAGAGTCTGTCTTAGGCTACATGATGTGCACCCACAGCCAACACCTAGAAGAGAGGGGTAGAGCCTCTGTCTTAGGCTACGTGAGGTGCCTCCATGCCCAGAACATCCAATAGGAGTTTGCACCCTGGGCAATGGCCTCATGCTACTCCCGTCATGGAGTTACTCTACAGCCCTGGGATCATGCTCTACCGACTGAGTTAGCCAAGCTCTCAGGTGTGCATCTGGCATGTGGCATCATGATACTCCCGTCATGGACGTCTCCATAGCTTTTTATACCGAGGGTTTCAGTACTCTGTGACCAGGATCGAGAAATTGAGGCCAGCAGAGGGGGTACCCAAGGGCTCCTCGTAGGCACCCGGGTCATTATCTCTGACCTCTAGACGATGGTAATGCACTGAAACCGGCTTGTTGGTGAAAGTGGCATCCACCTGTGACTTGACAAAAAGAGTTAATTTTTGGAAGGCCCACGGCCCAAAAGAAATGAGCATGAGAAGGCCCACCAAAGGTCCCAAAAGACTAGGTAACAGAGTAGAGAGCCAAAGGGATGTAGAGAACCAGTTTTGATACCATGATTCTTGTTTCTCTCTTTCTTTCTTGCAGTTTTCTAGACTTTCCCTGACCTTTTTAAGGCTATCTTCAACCAATCCTGTCTTGTCTGCATAAAAGCAGCATTCTTCTTTAAGGGCAGTGCATAACCCACCTTGTTGTAAAAAGAGCAAATCTAAACCTCTTCTGTTTTGTAACACTACCTCAAAGAGGGATGTAACAGAATCTTTAAGATTCTTTAGTCCTAACTGTAGCTCTTGTAGGTCTCTATTGACCACAGAGCTGAGCTGTGCATACTGCTGACTGGAAGTGACCAAGGAGGCAATTCCTGTTCCGGCCCCTGTGACTCCCAAACCAAGGAGTATAGCCAGTGTGACTGCTGTTATAGGTTCTCTCTTTTGTCTGGACAAATGAATTCCCCTTTCCCAAAAATTAAGGAGCTCATCAGAATCATGAATGGTCAATCGAGGGAGGAGCTTGACAAATACACAATATTCTCTATTCTCTAAAAAGGCAACTGAGACTATAAAAGTGGTCAATCCGAGGAACAAGCAAGATAGGAATCATTAGAAACAACAACGAATGTATTGAAAGGAAGCATTAATTACAATAGTTAAAAAGACGGGGAGGGTGAATAACAGACCCAACATTCCTCTAAAATAGCTTCATGTATGGCTTGTATCGAAGCATTAGCTAATGATAGCACAAGCTCAGTAGACGAAGGAGGACCCATAGGTAGAGTATGCTGAAACAAAGGATTGGGTGTTCGGGTATCTGGGATAGTGGGTGTTGCAGGGACCTGGTTTCCAGATAGATGTCTACTACCTCCAGCTCTTAACTGTAGCTCAGGGTTTGGGCCAACAGTGGCTGTTTGGGGAGCAGGGATCATTTGATAACTTGATCTTGAAGGTTAGCCCCATATCATAATCATCCTTATATAGGTGGAGACCCCATTGGGCTCCTCTAGAGTTTTCTTAATCAAATTTTTTGCCCACCTCTGTAAAGGCAATCTGGAGGGGGCTGCACCATCCTTTAGATGTTTTATTTTTAATGGAGCATGCCAAGGAATTTCCTTCCCACTTTAGGTATGGGGTGCTAGGATTGTTTGTTGGAGAATACTTTCTTTTTATGGTAATAAGGTCCCAAGAGGAGCTGGGTTTCCAGTAAGTGTCTTCTGTAGTCTTGCAGCCCCAGGTTTTACAGTAAAAGTCAGATTCGTACTTACATGCTCGGGCAATGGAGCAGTCGCGATGACCTCTTGGGCAGACATAAAGTCCCCAGGGAAGGAGCATTAAGTGTTTTGGCCTGCCTTCAGTGGAGCACCCGGGGGACCAGTTAGAATCTGAAAGCTCGGGCGTGCTTTTTTGAGGGACAAAGGTGTCAGGGGTACCCCAATCTGCACTAGCTCCAGAGCGGGCTGGTGAGAAACCACCTCATTGGGGCTACACATCATTATCCCCATTTGAGAGAGAATGTCTCTCCCCCAAAGATTGACAGGGAGGCCCTCAACAATAAAAGGCTGCACAGTGCCTGAATTCCCCTCTGAATCTTTCTATGTCAACAACTTTGAACTTTGTAAGGTATTTTTAGACTGGCCAATGCCTTGTAAATGAGTCATTGAGGGCTGGAGAGGTCAGGCAGAAGGCCAGGAGCTCAAACTAAGAACTGTGGTGTCAGCTCCTGTATCTATAACACCATCAAACTTTCGCCCGTCCAACGTAAGGCACAAGGAGGGGTGCTCCTTAGAGAGTTGCTGGACCCAGTAGACATCAGAGGAACCAGGTTGGCTATCTCCTCTGAGCCCTCCCATGTGAGCACCAGAGGAATCAAGCAGGAGAGGGAGCGCCTGGGCTACTCTCTGACCAGGGAGAATGGTGACCGGGACCTTTTCTGCCTTAAAACTTTTATCTCTCCAGTACAGTCTGCGTCCACAAGCGACGGGTGGACACTGAGACCCTGCATGGTAGCTGAGGCATGCCCTATAATGAGAAAAAATGTGCCAGATGGCGGGGGTCCAAAAATTCCTGTGGAGAGAACCTAAACACCATCTTGGGGGTTCAAAATTGTGTGGGAGGAGGCACACAGGTCCAGTCCTGCACTCCCTGATGTTGCCCTAGATAAGCTGGTGCCACAGGAGCTTGGTGCTGTACTTGGGGGTGTGTGGGGCCCCTGGTGCAGGGTCCCTTGGCCGTTTCCCTGGACTGCAGGGAGGGCTTGCCCATTAGCATCAGTTCTAGACCGACATTCCTTGGCCCAATGACGGCTTCTCCTATAGCGAGGATAAACTCCCTGCGCGGTAGGCTTAGGGGCCCCTTGGCCAATGACGGGATTAAATGGCTGGCTGGGGTTGAGAGCGCTACATTCTCTAGCAAAGTGACCAGGCTGCCCACATCTAAAGCATGTTTTGCCTCTAGGGCGGCCAGAATCTCCAGTGTTTTGGAACACAACCCCGATAGCTAAACTGATAGACTTGGACACTTGATGTGAAGAGTCAACGTCATTGCAAAGTTTAACCATTCCCGTAATATCAAGATCTTTAGTCTTGCCTCATAACGCAGCTCTGCACGACAAGTTAGCGTTTTCAAGAGCAAGCTGCTTAACGAGGAGCCCCTCACTTTCACTTTGACCTAGGACTCTTTCCGCTGCTTCCTGTAACCTCCCCACAAATTGAGCGTAGGGTTCCTGGGCCCCCTGGACTATTTTAGTTAAAGGGGTGGTGAGGGTTCCTGTAGCAGGAACCGCTCTCCAGGCCGATAAGGCGGCCTGCGCTGTTTAAGCGAGTACGCCAGGGGACAATTCTAATTGTTTTTCCTCGGAGGCAAATGGGCCCCTCCCACACAACTTGTCCGCCCGTCCAAGAGGTGGTCTTGCCTAGAGGGCTTTCTCTGTTCCTAGTGGCCAGACTCTCGGCCCTATCTATGAATTCAGATTTCCAAGTTAAGTATTGTCCTCTGGTGAGGACAGACTGCACCACCTTAGTCCATTCACTAGGAGTCAAATATCTGGACCCCGAGAGTCCTTCTAAAATGGACAAGGTAAAGGGTGCAGTGAAACCATAATTTTTAACAGCTGAGTGTAATTCTTTGATATGTTTAAGTTTCTTGTATACGGGATGCGAGGTCTCGTATTCAGGTCACCAGCTTTTAAGAGCTTATTAATATCTTTACCAACCTTATTCCACGTAAGTGGGTGTATATCAGGGCCGCTTAAACCAGCCAATGACATTTTTCATCAACAAAACAAAAGAACTTAATTAAATTTTTTCTTAACTCTTATTCCTCTCTCCCTGAGCAAACGCTTGATTTCTCCTATAAAACAAGCTTCCTTAGACAATTGTTTCCCCATGACAATCGGACGACAATTATTTGGCCAAACTCACCTCCCTTTCCAGCGACGCATGAGATGCGGCGTGAAAGGTCCTCGATTCCTTTTCCCGGGGTTCCTCCGTTGTCCGGTAGTTGGCCGTGATTCGGGTCCCTGTTCAGGCACCACTTGACCCGTCCAGCAGGTCTAGTTATTCAGGGTCCTGAAGAGGCGCTACTTGAGGGTCATGGAGGGGAGAGAAGAACGAGGCCAAGCAAGATTCCATTTGTCAAGGCCTCGTTTATTGTCACACAGGCAGCACGTTTTAAGCAGTAGGGATGAGGAAGTTGGGAGGGGGAACTATGGGGAAGTGACCTATAGGCCAAGCCCTGAATGAGGAAGTTGGGAGGGGGAGCTAGGGGGAAGTGAGCTATGGGCCAAGCCCTGGGTCAGGTGCCTGGGACATTCTGCGGTTTTTCCCGGGAAGGTCACAGATTTTTATCTTGGTCTTGATGTTCCATCAGGAAGGTCAGGAATTTCACTCAAGGGGAGAGGCAGCCTGTCTATGTAGCCGGCAGTTGGCCTGTCGGGCCCCCAACATTGGACATAGTACAATTGCACGACCCAGTTATATCACTCCTGGGCATATACCCAGAGATGCTCCAACTTTTAAAAAGTAGTCATGCTCCACTGTGTTCATAGCAGCTTTATTTATAATAGCCAGAAGTTGGAAAGGATCCAGATGTCCCTCAACGGAGGAAAGGATACAGAAAATGTGGAACATTTATACAATGGGGTACTACTCAGCTATTAAAAAAGATGAATTCAGAGTCTTCCCTTCAATTTTATCAGAGATATTTCCATGAAAACCTTCAATTTTATCAGAAAATGGTTTTAATTCTACTTTCAATCAATTTATGAATATTTTTATGCCTACCATCTTATCAGTATAATTTTTCATGGAACAGTGAATTTTAATGTGTTTTTTGATATATTTCTTAAATTTTATCAGAAATATTTTCCTTGTAGATTTTCAATTTTATCAGAAAATGTTTATAATTCCACTTTCAATCAACTTAGGAATATTTTTATGCCTGCCATTTTATCTGTATAATTTTCCCATGAAATAGTCAATCTTACCGTGTTTTTCTAATATTTCTTCAGTTTTATCAGAGATATTTTCCATGTATGTTTACACAATGGAATACTACTCAGCAATTAAATACAATGAATTCATGAAATTTGTACGCAAATGGGGAACAGGGGGAGGGAAGAGGGCTTATGGGACTTTTGGGGAGGGGGCAACAGGGAAAGGGGAAACCATTTGGAATGTAAATGAAGGTTATAGAAAATAAAAAAAAATAATGAATTCATGAAATTTTTTAGGCAAATGGATGGAACTGGAAAATATCATCCTGAGTGAGGTAACTCAATCACAGAAGTATAGACATGGTTTGCAGTCACTGATAAGTGGATATTAACCCCAAAGTTTGGAATACCCAAGACACAATTCACATATCATTTAATTCTCAGGAAGAAAGAAGGAGAGGCCCCTGGTCCTTGAAAGACTCGGTGCAGCAGTGTAGGGGAATACCAGGACAGAGAATTGGGAGGGGGTTGACTGGAGAACAGGGGGAGGGAAAATGACTTATGGGACTTTCAGGGAGGAGGGAACCGGGAAAGTGAAAATCATTTGGAATGTAAAAAAGAATATAGAAAAAAGTATAACCTAAATCAAATAATGGAACCGCACTTTAAGAATACAAAAATTGGGTTGAAAGTTATGCTTAAGACAGTTCAGCAATATTTATTTGGGTTTATAATACCAAAACCAAAATGTCCCTAGAAGATATCTCACCATCTGGAGTGGAAACTATTTTACAGCAAATGAGTAGTTTTACTGTCAAAACTAGACATAATCTAGAATCACCATGGTAGAGAGGGTCAAAGAATGAGTATGTACAATGAGACTATGGGCATGTCTGCTGGGAATTGTCTTAATCAAGCTAATTGATGTAATAGGATCCAGTCCACTGTGGGTGGCACCATTCCCTAGGATGGGGTTTCTACTGTTTAAGAGAGAAGTACAACTGAACACAAGGAAACAAAAAAGTGAAAATGTGTTTCAATTTCTCTCTGCTCTATACTACGTCAATACTGTGACAATTTGATGCTCTCACCTTAACTTCTTGACAATGATAACTATAATATAAAATTGTGAGTTAATATAAACTATCTTCCAATTTGCTTATTGTAAGGGTAATACCTCCATTAGAGCTCTAGAAGACAGTATTATAATATTTACTTGAGTAATTATATTACTTACTCTTTATTTTTAATATTTTAAACTTCATTGAAATGGATTCTTCTCTCATACCACACATCCTAGCCTAAGTTTCCCCTCCCTTCACTCCTACCAGCTCTCTTCTACCTCCTAGCCAGATACACTACCCCTTTATTTCCTCGTCAGAAAAGAGTAGGCCTTTAAGAGACAACAAGCAAACTCCATAAAACAAGATACAATAAGACAAGGCAAAAGAACTCACACTAATGCTAGTCAAGGTAATCCAACAGGAAAAAGAGAAGTACCAAGCACAGACAAAAGAGTCAGATATAACCCTCACCCACTGTTAAGAATCTTTTTTTTTTTAAATTTAATTTTATTTTATTTTTTTAATTTACATTCCAAATCACTTCCCCTTTCCCGTTTCCTCCCTCCCCGAAAGTCCCATAAGCCCCCTTCCCTCCCTCTTTTCTCCGTTCAACCCCCTCTCATTACTCTGTCCTGGCGTTCCCCTACATCCAGTCTTTCCAGGACCAGGGGTCTCTCCTTCCATCTTTTTAGAAATCTATTGATATGCTGATTGTGTCTAGGGTATTCTGAGATTCTGGGTCAATATCCCCTTATCAGTGACTTCATACCATGTGTGATCTTTTGTGATTGGGTTACCTCACTAAGGATGATATTTTCAAGTTCTGACCATTTGCCTAGGAATTTCGTGAATTCATTGTTTTTAATTGCAGAGTAGTATTCCATTGTGTAAATATACCACATCTTCTGAATCCATTCCTCCGTTGAGGGACATCTGGGTTCTTTCCAGCTTCTGGCTATTATAAATAAGGCTGCTATGAATATAGTGGAGCATGTGTCCTTATTGCATGCAGGTAGTCTCTGGGTATATGCCCAGGAGTGGTATAGCCGGATCCTCCGGAAGTGTCATGCCCAGTTTTCTGAGGAGCCGCCAGACTGCTTTCCAGAGTGGTTGTACCAGCCTGCAATTCCACCAGCAGTGGAGGAGTGTTCCTCTTTCTCCACATCCTCGCCAACAACTGCTGTCTCCTGTGTTTTTGATCTTAGCCATCCTGACTGGTGTGAGATGGAATCTCAGGGTTGTTTTGATTTGCATTTCCCTAATGACTAAGGATGATGAACATCTCTTTAGGTGCTTCTCAGCCATTAGATATTCTTCAGGTGAGAACTCTTTGTGGAGCTCTGTACCCCATTTTTTAATAGGGTTACTTGCCTCTCTGGAGTTTAACTTCTTGAGTTCTTTGTATATCTTGGATATTAGCCCTCTGTCGGATGTAAGGTTGGTAAAGATCATTTCCCAGTTAGTTGGTTGCCGCTTTGTCTTTTTGACGGTGTCTTTTGCCTTGCAAAAACTTTGTAATTTAATGAGGTCCCATTTGTCTATTCTTGATCTTAGAGTATAAGCTATTGGAGTTCTGTTCAGGAAATTCTCCCCTGTGCCCATATGTTCAAGGTTCTTCCCTAGTTTCCCTTCTATTAGTTTCAGTGTGTCTGGTTTTATGTGGAGATCTTTGATCCACTTAGAATTGAGCTTAGTGCAAGGAGATAAGGATGGGTCAATTTGCATTCTTCTGCATGTTGACCTCCAGCTGAGCCAGCACCATTTGTTGAAAAGGCTATCTTTTTTCCACTGGATGGTTTTAGCTCCTTTGTCAAAGATCAAGTGACCATAGGAGTGTGGATTCATTTCTGGGTCTTCAATTCTGTTCCATTGATCTACATGTCTGTTACTGTACCAATACCATGCAGTTTTTAACACTATTGCTCTGTAGTACAGCTTGAGGTCCGGGATACTGATTCCCCCAGAGGTTCTTTTACTCTTGAGAATAGTTTTAGCTATTCTGGGTTTTCTGTTATTCCAGATGAATTTTTGAATTGCTCTTTCTAACTCTATGAAGAATTGAGTTGGGATTTTGATGGGGATTGCATTGAATCTGTGTATTACTTTTGGTAAGATGCTCATTTTTACTATATTAATCCTGCCAATCCATGAGCATGGCAGATTTTTCCATCTTCCGAGGTCTTCTTCAATTTCTTTCTTCAGAGACTTGAAGTTCTTGTCATACAGATCTTTCACTTGTTTGGTTAGCGTCACGCCAAGATACTTAATATGGTTTGTGGCTATCGTGAAGGGTATTATTTCTCTTACTTCTTTCTCAGCCTGCTTATCCTTTGAGTTTAGGAAGGCTTCTGACTTGCTTGAGTTGATTTTATATCCGGCCACTTTGCTGAAGTCGTTTATCAGCTGTAGGAGTTCTCTGGTGGAGTTCTTTGGGTCGCTTATGTATACTATCATATCGTCTGCAAATAGTGATAGTTTGACTTCTTCCTTTCCAATTTGTATCCCTTTGACCTCTTTTTCTTGTCTAATTGCTCTAGCTAGAACTTCAAGTACTATATTGAAAAGATATGGAGAGAGAGGGCAGCCTTGTCTAGTCCCTGATTTTAGTGGGATTGCTTCAAGTTTCTCTCCGTTTAGATTGATGCTGGCTACTGGTTTGCTGTAAATTGCTTTTACTATGTTTAGATATGGGCCTTGAATTCCTGATCTTTCCAAGACCTTTAGCATGAAAGGATGCTGAATTTTGTCAAATGCTTTCTCAGCATCTAATGAGATGACCATGTGGTTTTTTTCTTTGAGATTGTTTATGTAGTGGATTACATTGATGGATTTCCTTATATTGAACCATCCCTGCATCCCTGGGATGAAGCCTACTTGATCATGGTGAATGATCGTTTTGATGTGTTCTTGGATTCGGTTGGCAAGAATTTTATTGAGTATTTTTGCATCGATATTCATAAGAGAGATTGGCCTGAGATTCTCTTTCTTTGTCGGATCTTTGTGTGCTTTTGGTATTAGTGTAATTGTGGCTTCATAGAACGAGTTGGGTAGTGTTCCTTCTGTTTCTATTTTGTGGAACAGTTTGAAGAGTATTGGTGTTAGGTCTTCTTTGAAGGTCTGATAGAATTCTGCACTAAAACCATCTGGACCTGTGCTTTTTTTGGTTGGAAGACTTCCAATGACAACTTCTATTTCTTCAGGGGTTATAGGACGGTTTAGATGGTCTATTTGATCCTGATTTAATTTTGGTACTTGGTATCTGTCAAGGAAATTGTCCATTTCCTCAAGATTTTCTAGTTGTGTTGAATACAGGTTTTTGTAGTAGGATCTGATGATTTTTTGAATTTCCTCAGTTTCTGTTGTTATCTCTCCCTTTTCGTTTCTGATTTTATTAATTTGGATACTATCTCTGTGCCCTCTGGTTAGTCTGGCTAAGGGCTTATCTATCTTGTTGATTTTCTCAAAGAACCAACTCCTCGTTTTGTTGATTCTTTGTATGGTTTTATTTGTTTCTACTTGATTGATTTCAGCCCTGAATTTGATGATTTCCTGCCTTCTACTCCTCTTTGGTGTATTTGCTTCTTTTTGTTCCAGGGCTTTCAGGTGTGCCATTAAGCTGTTAGTGTATGCTGTCTCCCGTTTCTTTTTGGCGGCACTCAGGGCTATGAATTTTCCTCTTAGCACTGCTTTCATTGTGTCCCATAAGTTAGGGTATGTTGTGCCTTCATTTTCATTAACTTTCAAAAAGTCTTTGATTTCTTTCTTTATTTCCACCTTGACCAAGTTATCATTGAGTAGAGCATTGTTCAGCCTCCATGTGTACGTGGGTTTTCTTTTGTTTTTGTTGCCATTGAAGACCACCCTTATTCCATAGTGATCTGATAGGAGGCATGGGATTATTTCTATCTTCTTGTATCTGTTGAGGTCTGATTTGTGACCAATTATATGGTCAATTTTGGAGAAGGTACCATGAGGAGCTGAGAAGAAGGTGTATTCTTTAGCTCTAGGATGAAATGTTCTATATATATCAGTTAGTTCCATTTGGTCCAAGGCTTCAATTAGATTCACTGTGTCCCTGTTTAGTTTCTGCTTTCCTGAACGATCCATTTCAGAGAGCGGGGTGTTGAAGTCACCCACTATTATTGTGTGCGGTGCGATGTGTGCTTTGAGTTTTAGTAAAGTTTCTTTTACGAATGAGGGTGCCCTTGCATTTGGAGCATAGATATTCAGGATTGAGAGTTCTTGATGGTGGATTTTTCCTTTGATCAGTATGTAGTGTCCTTCTGTGTCTTTTTTGATGACTTTGGGTTGAAAATCAATTTTATCCGATATTAGGATGGCTACTCCACCTCGTTTCTTGGGGCCATTTGCTTGTAAAATTGTTTTCCAGCCTTTTACTCTGAGGTAGTGTTTGTCTTTGACACTGAGGTGCGTTTCCTGCATGCAGCAAAATGCTGGGTCCTGTTTACGTATCCAGTCTGCTAGTCTATGTCTTTTAATTGGGGAATTGAGACCATTGATATTAAGAGAGATTAAGGCATAGTGATTATTGCCATCTGCCATTCTTGACGCTATCTTTATGTTTGAGTGGTTATCTACTTTTGGGTTTGATTCAAGAAGGTTATTATCTCATTTTTTCCAGGGTGTTGTTTCTCTCCCTGTATTGGAGGTTTCCACCTATTATCCGTTGCAGGGCTGGATTTGTGGAAAGATATTGTGAAAATTTGGTTTTATCATGGAATATCTTGGTCTCTCCATCTATGGTGATTGAGAGTTTTGCTGGGTATAGTAGTCTAGGCTGGCATTTGTGCTGTCTTAGTGTCTGCATGAGATCTGCCCAGGATCTTCTGGCTTTCATAGTCTCTGGTGAGAAGTCTGATGTGATTCGGATAGGTCTTCCTTTGTATGTTACTTGGCCCTTTTCTCTTACTGCATTTAGTATTCTTTCTTTGTTTAGAACATTCGGTGTTTTGATTATTATGTGACGGGAGGTATTTCTGTTCTGGTCCAGTCTGTTTGGAGTTCTGTAGGCTTCTTGTATGTTCATCGGCATCTCTCTCTTTAAGTTAGGGAAGTTTTCCTCCATAATTTTGTTGAAGATGTTTACTGGCCCTTTAAGTTGCAAATCTTCACTCTCATCTATACCTATAATCCTTAGGTTTGGTCTTCTCATTGTGTCCTGGATTTCCTGGATGTTTTGGGTTACGCGTTTTTTGCATTTTGCATTTTCTTTGACTGTTGAGTCGATGCTTTCTATGGAATCTTCAGCACCTGAGATTCTTTCTTCCATCTCTTGTATTCTATTGTTGATGTTTGCATCTATGACTCCTGATTTCTTCCCAAGGTTTTCTATCTCCAAAGTTGTCTCCCTTTGTGATTTCTTAGTTGTTTCTACTTCCTTTTTTAGTTCCTGGATGGATTTGCTGAGATCCTTCACTTGTTTGTTTGTATTTTCCTGTATTTCTTTAAGGTATTTTTGCATTACCTCTTTCAGGATTTCTTCCTGATGACCCACGTTCTCCTGCATTTCTCTGAGCGATCTTTGTGTTTCCTCCTCATGGGATTCCATCTGTTGATCCATCGTCTCCTGCATTTCTTTAAGCAGTTCTCGTGTTTCCTTTGTAAGGGCATCTAACCGTTGATTCATTTCTTTAAGCAATTTTTGTGTTTCCTCCTTATGGGCATCCGTCTGTTGACCCATATTCTTCTGCATTTCTTTATGCAAATTTTGTGATTCCTTTGTGAGTGCATCTACCCGTTGATTCATCTCGTTAAGCGATTTTTGTGTTGTCTCCTTGTGCGCCTCCATCTTTTGATCCATGTTCTCCCGCATTTCTCTAAGCGATTTTTGTGTTTCCTTTGTAAGGGCTTCTAACCGTTGATTCATGGTCTCCTGTAACTCTTTATGAGATTTATTTGTGTCCTTCTTGTGATCCTCTAATAGCATCATGAGAAGTTATTTTAAATCCAGATCTTGTCTTTCGGGTGTGGTGGGGTATCCAGGACTTGCTGCTGTTGGAGAGTTGGGTTCGGATGGTCCCACATTACTTTGATTACTGTTAGTAACATTCCTACGTTTGCCTTTTGCCATCTGGATACCTCTGGTGTTAGTTGTTCCTGCTGCCACTGGCTGTTGGTTGGACCTCCTGTGAGCCTGCAAAGCTATTTCTGCCCCCCCTGGATTACCAGGATTCCCCTGGCACCGATTTCTGGGGCCTGCCTGCTCCTGAGTGACTTTGGAGCCCTAATGTGCTTTGCCCCAAGTGATCTTATATTGGGGAGGCCTTGCACATCTAAAGGCTCAGCCTAGTGGATTCCTGGAGCAGAGGTCGCCAAAGGGAGGCTGGCAGGCTCCTGCCCTGTGCAGGGGTGTGTGATCTCTCCTGGGGGGGGAGGGGGCGTCCCTCTGCCAGGCAGAAGTCCCACAGCAGATCTGGCGCGCTGGTCACTGCAGATCAGCCCAGCACCTGGGAGCAGGTTACACACAAGCTGCCTGAACCCGAAGCGATATTATGCCTGTCTGTCTCTGAGCCTGGTGGTCCCAACTACCTGGTCACTGGAGCAAAGATTGCGGAGGGCACTCTCCGTGGCGCTGCTCACCCTGTGGTCATGATGGCCCGCCGATCTGGCACCCAGACGACCACAGCGCCAACCCGCCCTCGGGCACAGAAGGAAGCCCCAACAGGCCGTGTCCCAAGTGATGTTATATTGGGGGGAGAGCCTGGGTACCGGTCTCTCCAGCGCAGTCCGCGGGAACAGAGGTCGCGGAAGGGAAGCTGGCAGGCTCCCTCCCTGCGCGGGGTCCCTCCACCAGGCAGAAGGTCCCACCGCGGAACTGGCGTGCTGGTTACTGCAGATCAGCCCAGCACCTGGGAGCAGGTTACACACAAGCTGCCTGAAACCGAAGCGATATTATGCCTGTCTGTCTCTGAGCCTGGCGGTCCCAACTACCTGGTCACTGGAGCAAAGATGGCGGAGGGCCACTGTTAAGAATCTTATAAAATATGTAAAATTAACAACCATAGCATACATCAAGAACGTGTGGGGATCTATGCAGGCATTGTGCTTGGCTAGTCAGTTAGTGCCCATCTGAGATTTACTTAATTGATTCTGTGGGTCATGTTCTCCTGTTATCCACTATTACCTCTGACTCCTGCCATCTTATCTTCCCTTCCCAAATTTCATATGATTTCCCTACCTTCAATGAGAGTAATCTTATGGCAAGCTCCAGTTTATATTCTCTCTCTGAATAATGTCTGGCTATAGAGCTCTGCACTCACTCCAATCCATTGATAGAGGAATCCTGTTTGATGATGACTGGACAGGGCATGAATCTAGAAGTAGAGAAGAATGTCATCAGAAATTATTTTATGAAATTTGTAGAAAAAAATAGATGCAACCAAAAAATCAGCATAAGTGAGATAACCCAGGCCCACAAAGTCAAGCATCATGTGTACTCCTTTCTAAGTGGGTTTTGGTTCTTCAGTAAATTATAACAAAACTACACTCTACATACTCAGAGAGGTTAGGTAAAGAGACCTACCTTGGAAGGGTAAATTGAATAAATAAAGGCACTGGAAGCATGTGGGGACTAACACAGGAAGGATCATGTGGGAGGGTGTGGGTCTTGGTATTGCCTCACTGCTGGGGTGTTAGCTTTGAGACTCCAAGCCACCACTTAGGAGAGGCAAAACACAGTCTTAGATAGTGGTCCCAGCCCATGTATCTCTGGGCGGGAAATGGCAGCATCTCTTATGGAGGCCATGGTACTCAAATTCCTGTTTTCTCAGGCACTTCTGAGGACCGTGAAGTCTTGAGAACAGGCTCTGGGCCTGCAATAAGCGCAGGGTTGAGGGAATCTGGTTTAGCTCAGAGTGTCAAGATTTCAGAGATGCTGGAAGAGAGGCCTTCTACAGGAGACTTAAGATATTGTACTTTATGATGAAGGCCAATCCCACTCCAGGAGTTTCTTGATAAAAGAGAGTCCTTGCCTGTCAAAACTGCTTCAATCATAACAGATGAAAATGTATACTACTCACTTAGTGTAAACCAGACATTAAATACCTTTTACAGAAAGGGATGCCTAATGTGCCCTCCCCACCAGCTTTTAGTTGGCAAAACCCCAGATGGTTTTTACAACTTGCTGGAGGCAGCTTCTGGCCTTACTGAATTTGCATTTCCCTGCCAGGGCCTTGAGTAGTTGACTACCTACTGAGCTTACTTTACAAAAGAATCCAGCAGGAACAAAGCAACAGAACTCAGCTGAAACTAAGGATGGGTCTATGCCTATAAAAACTCAGAACTGAAAAGTAAACTTTGAGCCTTGATCAGAAAACCTTTTGTCTTGGCTCCTTATTTCTCTTGCAGGCCCCTTCTATTTCATCCCCAGCTTTCCTTCCAGGTGACCTTGGTTCCCTTAGCCACAGGCAGTTATAGACTGGTGCCCAAACTTGGGGCTTAGAAATGGAGAGACCAACTAAGGGGACGCTGTCTTGGGTGGAGCTCCACAGGAATGAAAAAAAGTTATGTATCCAGCTTGGTAAGGAACATACAACATTAATGTTAGCACTATAATGTCATCTTTTGTAGAATGTTGTTGCAGGGGTGCAAAAGGGACACCACGGGTTAGACTGAATCAGTTTAGGCCCAACACTGGCATCAGCTAGGGTGTGACAGTGAATTGGGATGGCAAATTTTATTAGACAAATGGTCCACAGTCTAAAATTACATCAGGTGAGAGGAATAGTGCATAAAATAAAATAAAATAAAATAAAATAAAATAAAATGAGTAAAACAAACAAATAAACAAAAACAGATTTTAGAAACATGAGGGAGAAAGAGAGAAAAGAAAATGAGGTCTGGTTGCTGGCTGTTGCCCTGCAGGACAGGTGTGCGTTGGGCCTGGCCTTGGGCAATAGACTCAGATCAGAAAATATTTACATTTGAGTTAATGCAAAGCTCAGAGCTTCCTCAGCAGAGGCATGTGAGACACTGCTTTTGTCTTGCAAACCCCACGTAGGAAGTTTCAGACCAAAACAACATTATTGACAGATCTATTCAGGTGTGGTTCAAAATACAGTTCAAACTTAAGATCTGTGAAAGGTTAATAAGGCTATGTAGAACTTATGAAGGCATTAAAATCTGACCTGCCTACTCTATACAAAATTATCTTGGATTTGAAAGTTTGTTTTTTGCTTTGCATTCTGATAATTGTAAAATATTTATTGGCTAAGACATTGCTCTAAGCTTACCACAGGAGGACTTAAACCTCTGTTATCAAGGTGGATGCAAATTAACTGGTAAAAGACAAATAACTTCACAGATAGTAAAGAAGGCTACTGTCCTCAGTTGTTTATGTTATGTGTTCACAGCCATTCCTTGGCAAAGGGAGCATTAATATAGAGTCACCCTTTTACATCTCCAAGTAAAGTTTTAACATCCTAATATGAAGCTGTTTTTGTGTTAATAAAGTATTGTTGAATAAAATCATGAAAGTATTTTGAAAAGAATGTCTTAAGAACCTGATAACACATTTGTTCCTTGTTTCAATTAGCAATCAAATTGGTCATTACGGAGTCTTGATACTTGGCCTATAACACAGCAACCCTTTTAGGCAAAATTTATAATTGTTATCCAAAAGACAAGTTGTTAAAATTTGCTTCCATGCATGCTTTTATATTTCCTATAGATTTATAAATGAATCCCATTAAGAATACATTTACTGTATTTATAAAGAGTTCTTCTATGGGAAAGAAGCTCATGTAATTGGATCACATTTATTCTTTTGAGTTTCCTCCTGCTTCAGCTCAGATAATTGAATTTTAAAATGTTAAAAAATAAATAAAACTTTTGATTTGTATACTCAAGTTTTCAATTAGTATACTGATAGCATATGAATTTGTATACTGATTGTTAGGGTTCTGTCTAAGCTCCACCCTACAATTTCCTAGAAACAGCCAAGTATGTCCCTCCCCACAGTTACCTGGCATCAGCCAGGTAGGCCTGGCCTACTATAAAAGAGGGTGGTCGACCCCTCAACTCTCTCTTACCTCCTCTCTTTCTTACTCTGCTTACTTCTTATCCCTCCTTTACCTCTCTCACTCTCAGCTTCTCTTGCCCCTCTTGGGCTCTCCTTCCCTACCCCCTCTCTCCACATGGTCATGACAGGCCACTTCTCTACACTTTCCCTCTCTCTGCCTTTCTCTGCCTCCACTACCCCTTTAACTCCCATCCTCTGCCCTGAATAAACTCTGTTCTATATTATGTCGGTGTGTGTCTGGTTCCTCGGGGGAAGGGATGCCTTGACATGGGCCCACTGGGGCATCCCCTTCCCTCACACTGCCTTATGCCATATTCTCTAAATCTATTTCTCCTTTTTTATGATCACAATGTATATCATGGCTTACAATTGCTTGTGAAAGACCCCCGGAGTAGGGAGACCCTCAGTCAAGTCTCGGAATGCCACGATCCCCCAAGAAGTCACGAGAGACGACCGTTCTTGCTGCAGTCACTTGAGGTTTATTGACAGGGATGACAGGAACCAGTGCACTGGGGCCAAGACTTGTATCCCAGGCAGGGGTAGAGGAGTTTGACCCTGAGTAGCTGGGAGAAGGGGTATTTAAAGGGCAAAACCAGGTTCTAGATTCCCTGCTCAGGGGCGGCGGACCAGGACAGGACAGCGTCTTCGACCTGGAACTGGTGGGGTATGTCCAGGCTCCCAGTCTTATAGTTCTCTTTCAGTTGTTCCCAGGCTTGGCGTCTCACCACCTCAAGGGCCTTTAGGCAGGCAAACAGGGGTTTATAGAGAACAGCATCAGGATCATGTACTTCACCTGACTCAGTGAGTGGTGGCGGTCCCCCACACGGGAACTCATAAGGAGTGATTTTAAATCATCCTGGGGTGTTCTGTACTCAGAACAGGGCAAAGGGAACGAGGGCTGTCCAGTCTTTCCTGCCAGTCTCCAAGGCCAATTTATTGATGGTCTCTTTTAGAGACCATCCTTTCTACCTGACCTGAACTCTGGGGTGGATAAGCACAAAATAATTTCCAATTAATCCCCAGTTGTGTGGCCAATCCCTGACTTACCTGGGCAATGAAGGCAGGTCCATTGTCAGACCCAATTACTATGATGATCCCGAACCTTGGAAAGATTTCTTCCAGGATCTTCTTGGCCACCACATTGGCCATCTCAGCTCTTGTGCGAAAGGCTTCTACCCAGCCTGAAAAGGTGTCTACAAAGACTAATAAGTACTTGTTGTCATATTTGGCTGGCTGGATTTCTGTGAAATCTACTTGCCAATAGGCCCCAGGTCGTTCGCCCCTGAGCCTCTTCCCAGGAGTATACATGGAGTGCCCTGCATTAGTCATAGCGCAGGCCTTGCAACTTTTGACTACTTCATCTGCCTCATCAGAGAGTCTTATAATTTAATAGTCTGAGGATCTTACCACATCTTTTAGCTTTCTAAGTGGGTCAGGTAATGCAAATTGGCGACATATTTTCATCCTTCTTTCCGGGGGAGGATCAGCTTGCCCCCTTCAGCTTCTTTTACACCATAAGGGGTTTCTCCTACTGTTATTCCCAACTTTTCTATAATTTGGTAATCTTCAAGGGTATACCTAAAACTGGTTTCCCTTATGTCATAATGTTCTTAGAACTCTGGGCCATCAGGATCATTAGCCCTTGGGCTGCTTGCTTTGCAGCTGAGTCAGCCATTCAATTTCCTTTGGCCACAGCATCTTGGGTCTTCTGGAGTCCAGGGAAATGAATGATGGCCACTTTCTTTGGCAAATGTATAGCCTCTAAGAGGCTTAAAATCTCCTCTTTATTTTTAATACCTTTCCTGCTGATGTCAACAGCCCCCTTTGTCGATATATGGCCCCATGTACATGGGCAGTAACAAAAACATACCTGCTGTTGGTGTAAATGTTGATGGTCTTTCCCTCTGCCATGCGCAGAGCCTGGATTAAGGCAACCAGTTCTGCTTTCTGGGAAGACATTCCTTCAGGTAGGCTGTTAGCCCAGATTATTCGTTTTCCATCCACCACCGCTGCTCCCACCATCCGCTTGCCTTCAACAATGAAGCTGCTGCCATCTGTAAACCAGTTTGGGCCACCTGGCCAAGGTTGGTCAGTCAGATCTCCTTGGGTTCCAGTCTCTTTGGCCAGGATGTCTGGACAATGATGGACAGGAATCAAATCATCAGTTTCAGGTAACAAGGTTGCAGGGTTCAGGGTGGCGGGGGGGGGCGGCAAAAGTCACTCATTCAGTCAACAACAGACTTTGATAATGAGTCATATGAACATTAGTCATCCACCCATCAGGGGGCTGTCAGATGATACTTTCAAGAGAATGGGGTGCCACTACAGTTATTTGTTGTCCCAGAGTAAGTTTATCAGCATCTTTGACAAGCAGAGCTATGGCAGCAATAGCTTTCAGGCAAAAAGGCCACCCGCTGGCAACAGGGTCTAACTTCTTAGAGAGGTAAGCCACTGGTCTTTTCCAAGGTCCTAGAGTCTGAGTAAGGACTCCTCTGGCGACTCCTATTCTCTCATCCACATAGAGAGAGAAAGATTTGGTTAGGTCAGGCAAGGCTAAGGATGGGGCTGTCAGTAGAGCCTTTTTAATTTCTTCAAAGGCTTGCTGATGATCTGGGGTCCACACAAACACCTTTGGTTAGGGGGTACAATGGAGCAGCCAAAGCCACAAACCCTGGTATCCATAGCCTGCAGAAGCCAGTGGTGCCCAAGCAGTGCCCTCACTTGTCTTGGTGTAGTTGGGGTGGGGATCTGAGTTAAAGTCTTTTTCCTGGCTTCTGTTAGCCACCGCTTTTCATCTCGGAGGGTGTACCCCAAATAAGTAACTTCAGTCTGACACAGTTGAGCCTTTTTAGCTGAGGCTTGGTACCCCAACTCACCTAGTTCTATTAGTAATTTTTCAGTCCCTTGTTTGCAGTCAAGTTCAGTAGTTGCTGCCAAAAATAAATCATCAATGTATTGAAGCAAGGTTACCTGGGGGTTCTCAGCTCTGAAGGCGACCAAATCTTGGTGGAGAGCCTCATCAAAAAGAGTGGGAGAGTTTTTGAACCCTTGGGGCAGTCTGGTCTGAGTCAATTGACCTACCAGTCCAGTGTCTGGATCTCTCCATTCAAAGGCAAAAATAGTTTGGCTGGAATGATGTAGCTTTAGGTAAAAGAAAGTGTCTTTCAAATCTAGAACAGTGTACCCTTTCCTATATGGTGGAAATGAGCTGAGGAAGTTACAAGGGTTAGGGAAAATCGGGTGTATGTCCTGAACCCTCTTGTTAACTTCCCTCAAGTCTTGTACTGGCCTATACTCTTTAGTGCCAGGCTTTTTAACTGGCAGTAGAGGAGTGTTCCAGGGAGATTGGCAAGGTACTAAAATGCCTTGTTGCAAAAGCCTTTGGATATGAGGTCTGATCCCTTCCCTAGCCTCCTGGTTCATCGGGTACTGACATACTCCTATGGGGGTGTTGTAGGTCTTTAGCCCCACTACTATTGGGGGAACTCTTATTGCCATTCCCATACCCCCAGTCTCTGCCCATGCCTTAGGAAATGCCTTCAACCAGTCCTTCATGTCAGGGGTCTTTTCCTGACTTGGGAGCTCATGCAGTCAGTATTCTTCTTCTAGTCTCAGGGTTAATACCATGGAGGTGGGTGTTTCCCATGTCACCTCTGGCCCAGTTCAAGTAAACCTGACCTGGACCTTCAACTTCATTAACAAGTCTCTTCCTAGTAAAGGCATAGGACACTTGGAAATAACCAGGAAGGAATGAGTTACTTGTCCTTTTCCCAGATCTACAGTCAGTAAGGTGGTCCATGGATATTGTTTCTGTCCAGTTGCTCCAATTACTACAGTCTTTTTATCTTTTAGCTTTCCCAATGACTGTTTTAATACAGAATGTTCAGTTCCTGTGTCTACCAAGAAGTTCACAGGGGTCCCCTCCACAGTTAGGATTATCCTAGGCTCAGAGAGGGGGTCCGAGCCCTGTCCCCTTTAATCATCTTCCTCTAGGGCCAGTACCCTAGGGGACCTCCCTTTCTTCTTTGGGTACTCTTTTACCCAGTGTTCTTTTTCTTTGTAATAAGCACATTGGTGTTTATCCAATATGTACCTCTGTCAGTCTTTACTCATTCTTGGTTTTCAGTTGCCCAGGTTCCCTATCTGCCTAGGTCCTGTCTTTTCTTTCTCTCCTACCACTGCAGCCAATATTCTAGTTGTTTCTTTCTTGTAAATGATCCCTCTAATCCTTTCTCTCTTCTGCCACTCACTTCTCCCTCTCTCACTTCTCCTCTTCTGTCTCCCTCTTATGAAACACTTTCTCTGCCTCCTTAACCAAATCCTGCAGGGTATAATCTTGAAGCCCTTCTAACTGTTGTAACTTTTAATATCTGATGCTGACTGCCCTATGAAGGCCATAGCAACTGCAGCTCGCTGACCCTCAGAGGATGGGTCAAAGGGAGCGTAACGCCTGTAAGCCTCCATTAACCATTCAAGAAACATAGACAGGCCCCTGAAGAACCTCTCTTACCTTAGCCAAATTGGTGGGGCACCTGGGAGTCCTTTTGAGACACGCCACAAGAGCCCAGCGACCATCAGCCACTCCCTATCTGCTGCCATATTGTAGTCCCAGCCAGGTCGATTAAGAGGAAACCCAGCATTTATTTCATTCGGGAAATTGGTTGGTGACCCATTTGTTCCAGGGACGTTCTTCCAGGCCTCCAACAGGATCCTCTCTTTCTCCTCATTAGTGAAGACGACCTGTAATAGTTGTTGAAAATTATCCCAGTTGGGTTGGTGAGAAAACGTCAAGGACTCCATTAATCCTGTCAGACTGGCAGGATTCTCTGAAAAGGAAGGATGATTAGTTTTCCAGTTATAAAGATCAACAGAGGAGAATGGCCAATATTGGAGGGCCTGAAGGTTGGGTGGGTCTACCGGAGGCCCATTGATGTGCAGCTTCAGCGCCACTGTCAAATCCGGTCCTCCAGGACCCTGTGCAGGACTCTGGGCATGCCGGCTTTGGGTGCCCTTTGAAGGCCCTCCCTCAGCACTGCCGCTGGCACCAGGATCAGGCATCTGAGGCAGGGGATAATCGGGTGGTGGAGGGTTCAGCCATTCGGGGGCTCTTCAATCTCTGGATAGATTTTAGGAGGAGTCGAAGTTTGGTTCTTGGGCTTTGGAGCTTCAGGTTTTGGTCTGTGCTCTGACTCTCGGATAGCCAGGACTCGGGATCCTGGCTTCCGTTTGTGCACCCAGGGCTTAACCAAAGGTGGAGGATTATGGACCAAGTCCTGTCAGACAGTAATGTATGGTTGTTGATTGGGATGAGATCCCGGTCCTTCCTGAAAAACAATAGCTTTAATTTCAAAAATGATGGTTAAGTCAAAGGTGCCCTCCGGAGGCCAGTCAACACCAAACGTCGGCCACTCCGAGAAGAAAAATGTCTGCCATGGATCTTTCTTAATCTCAACTGACAGGTCGTGTGCTCTAGCCCTAACTTCAGTCCAAAGATCTAAAGTCAAACTCAGAGGAGTCATCACAGTCTGTCCCATCATCAAAGTCACAAGTAACGCCAAACAGAGACTCAAGACACACAGACAAAGATTAACAGACATCCGTCTCCACCTAGACAGAGAAGGCTCCAGAAATACAGATGGCCAGGAGGGCGTGTAGCTTTCTCCAATCCAGGAGAACTACAGAACTTCCTTATCCTCACCAGTACACAGATGGGGATCTCCCAGGCATCCCTGGGACCCCTCCAACCTTCTGGGATATCTCCCAGAGTGACAGCCTGTGGTCCTCCTAGCAAGTCTGCCGACCACAGTCCCATCGTCCTTATGGCCCGAGACAGCTGCAAAACTGAAAGTGCGCATTCCCAGATACAGACAAAAAGGAACACAATCACCAACCAGCACAGAGACACAGACGATCTAGAACACAATGAAAAGACAAAACCTAAGGATTATAGGTATAGAAGAGAGAGAAGATTTACAACTGATAGGGCCAATAAATATTTTCAACAAAATTACAGAAGAAAATTTCCCTAACTTAAAGATAGAGATGCCCATGAACATACAAGAGGCCTACAGAACTCCAAACAGACTGGACCAAAACAGAAATACCTCCTGTCACATAATAAACAAAACGCCAAATGTACTAAACATAGAAAGAATATTAAAAGCAGTAAGAGAAAAAGACCAAGGAACACATACAGGAAGACCTATCAGAATTACACCAGACTTCTCATCAGAGACCAAGAAATCTATAAGATCCTGGGCAGATCTCATACAGGCGCAAAGACACAAATGCCTGTCCAGACTATTATACCCAGCAAAACTCTCAATCACCATAGATGAAGAAACCTAGATATTCCATGATAAAACCAAATTTATAAAAT
Organism: Tokudaia tokunoshimensis; assembly: GCA_036184795.1. Lineage (NCBI taxonomy): Eukaryota > Metazoa > Chordata > Mammalia > Rodentia > Muridae > Tokudaia > Tokudaia tokunoshimensis. The sequence goes on from BTHU01000016.1 coordinate 221,459, forward strand.
ATCTTTCCACAAATACAGTCCTACAAAGGATAATAGATGGCAAATGCCAATAGAAAGAGGGTACTACCTCCTAGGAAAAGCAAGAGAGTAATCTTCTTTCAACAAACCCAAAAGAAGATAACCACTCACACATAAAAATAGCCTCAAAAATAACAGGAAGCAACAATCACTATTCCTTAATATTGCTTGACATCAATGGACTCAATTCCCCTATAAAAAGACATAGACTAACAGACTGTATACATAAACAGGACCCAGCATTTTGTTGCATACAGGAAATGCACCACAGTGTCAAAGACAAACACTACCTCAAAGTAAAAGTCTAGAAAAGAATTTCCAAGGAATTGGTCCCAGGAAACAAGCTGGAGTAGCCATTCTAATATCAGATAAAATTGACTTTCAGACAAAAGTCATCAAAAAAGAAATGGAAGAAAAACTCATGCACATCAAAGAAAAAATCCACCAAGAAGAACTCTCAATTCTGAACATCTATGCTCCAAATGCAAGGGCACCCTCACTTGTTAATGAAACTTTACTAAAGCTCAATGCACACATTATACCTCACACAATAATTGTGGGTAAAGCAACGCTCCACTCTCCTCAATGGACAGATCAAGAAAACCAAAACTAAACAGAGACACAATAAAACTAATTAAAGTTTTGGACCAAATGGGTTTAAGCAAATATATATATATATATTTCATCCAAAATCAAAAGAATAAAACTTCTTCTCAGCACCTCATGATACTTTCTCCAAAATCGACAAAATAATTGGTAACAAAACACACCTCAATAGATATTAGAAGATTACACTAATCCCATGCCTCCTGTCAGATTACAATGGAGTAAAGGTGGTCTTCAATAGCATCAAAACAACAGAAAGTCCACGTACACATGGAAGCTGAACAATGCTCTGCTCAATGATACCTTGTTCAAGGAAGAAATGAAAAAAAGTCAAAGACTTTTTTGAATTTAAAGAAAATGAAGGCACAGCATATCCAGATTTATGGAAAACCATGAAAGCAATAATAAGAGTAAACTCATAGCCCTGAGTGCTTCCCAGACGAAACAGGAGAGAGCATATACTATTAACTTAATGACACACCTGAAAGCTCTAGAACAGAAAGAAACAATACACCCAAGAGAAGTAGAAGGCAGGAAATAATCAAACTCAGGGCTGAAATCAACCAAGTAGAAACAAAAAGAACTATAAAAAGAATTAACAAAAGAGGAATTCATTTTCTGAGAAAATCAACAAGACAGACTAACCAGAGGGCACAGAGACAGTATCCAAATTAACAAAATCAGAAATGAAAAGGGAGGTATAACAACAGAAACTGAGGAAATTCAAAAAATCATCAAATCCTACTATAAAAACCTCTACTGAAAAGAACTGGAAAATCTGGATGAAAAGGACAACTTCCTAGACAGATACCAAATACCAAAATTAAATTAGGATCAGATAAACCATCTAAATAGTTCCATAACAGCAAAAGAAACAGAAGCAGGCATTTAAAATCTCCCAACTGAAAAAAGCACAGGACCAAATCTTTTTAGTGCAGAATTGTGTCAGACCTTCAAAGAAGAACTAATATCAATACTCTTCAAACAATTCCAAAAAAGAGAAATAGAACACCACTCAACTCAATATATGAAGTGACAATTATAATGATACCAAAACCACACAAAGACCCATTAAAGAAAGAGAACTTCAGGACAACTTCCCTTATGAATATCAATGCAAAAATACTCAATAAAATTCTTGACAACCGAATTCAAGAACGCAACAAAATGATCATTCACCATGATCAAGTAGGCTTTATTCCAGGGACACAGGAATGGTTCAGTATATGGAAATCCATCAATGTAATCCACTACATAAACCAATTCAAAGAAAAAAAACTATATGAACATTTCATTAGATGCTGAAAAGCATTTGACAAAATTCAGCATCCCTTCATGCTAAAAGTCTTGAAAAAATCAGGAATGCAAGGCCCTTATCTAAACATAGTAAAAAATAAAATACAACAAACCAGTAGCCAACAGCAAACTAAATGGAGAGAAACTAGAAGCAATCCCAGTAAAATCAGGGACTAGACAAGGCTGCCCTCTCTCTCGTTATCTATTTAATACAGCTCTTGAAATTCTAGCTATAGCAATTAGACAACAAAAGGAGGTCAAAGAAATACAAATTGGAAACGAAGAATTCAAATTATCACTATTTGCAGATGATATATTAGTATTATTAAGCAACCCCAAAAAACTCCACCAGAGAACTCCTACAGCTGATAAACAACTTCAGCAAAGTGGCTGGATATAAAATTAACTCAAACAAATTAGTAGCTTTCCTATACTCAAAGGATAAGCAGGATGAGAGTGGAATTATGAAAACAGAAGCTTCTTTTCCAGAAACTGGAAAGAACCCAGATGTCCCTCAACGGAGGAATGGATTCAGAAGATGTGGTATATCTACACAATGGAATACTACTCTGCAATTAAAAACAATGAATTCACGAAATTCCTAGGCAAATGGTCAGATCTTGAAAATATCATCCTTAGTGAGGTAACCCAATCACAAAAGAACACGCATGGTATGCAGTCACTGATAAGGGGATATTGACCCAGAATCTCGGAATACCCTAGACACAATCCGCATATCAATAGATTTCTAAGAAGATGGAAGGAGAGACCCCTGGTCCTGGAAAGACTGGATGTAGGGGAACACCAGGACAGAGTAATGAGAGGGGGTTGAATGGAGAAAAGAGGGAGGGAAGGGGGCTTATGGGACTTTCGGGGAGGGAGGAAACGGGAAAGGGGAAATGATTTGGAATGTAAATTAAAAAAAATAAAATAAATAATAAAAAAAATAGTCACAAACAATATAAAGTATCTTGGTGTGACTCTAACCAAACAAGTCAAAGATCTGTATGATAAGAACTTCAAGTCTCTGAAGAAAGAAATCGAAAAAGTCCTCAGTAGGTAGAAAGATATCCCGTGCTCATGGATTGACAGGATTAATAGAGTAAAAATAGCCATCTTGCCAAGAGCAACCTACAGATTTAATGCAATCCCCATCAAAATCACAAGTCAATCTTTGTAGAGTTAGAAAGAGCAATTCTCAGGTTCATATGGAATAACAAAAAACCCAGGATGTAAAAAAACTATTCTCAACAGTAATAGAATCTCTGTGTGAATCAGTATTCTGCACCTCAAGTAATACAAGTGATGGTATTGACACAGGGACAGGTAGGCAGATCAATGGAATAGAATTGAAGACCCAGAAATGAACCCACACACCTATGTTCAATTGATTTTGGACAAAGGAGCTAAATCCAACCAGTGGAAAAAAGACAGCTTTTCAACCAGTGGCTAGCATGTAGAAGAATGCAAATCGATCTATTCTTATCTCCTTGTACTAAAATCAAGTTCAAGTGTTTCAAGGATCTCCACATAAAATCAGTCAGACCGACACTATTAGAAAAGAAACTGGGGAAGAGCCTTGAACACATGGGCACAGGGGAAAATTTTCTGAACAGAACACAAATAGCCTATGCCCTAAGATCAAGAATTGACAAATGGGACCTCATAAAGATACAAAGTTTCTGTAAGGCTAAGGACACTGTCAATAGCACAAAATTGCAACAAACAAATTGGCAAAAGATCTTAACAACCCTAGGTCTGACAGAGGGCTAATATCCAATATATACAAAGAAATAAAGAAGTTAGAATGCAGAGAGACATTTAATCCCATTAAAAAATGGAGTACAGAGCTAAACAAAGAATTCTTTTTAGATTCCCTCTGAAAGAATCCCTTTTTAGATTCAGAACACTTGAGGAATATTGAATGGCTTGGAAGCACCTAAAGAAAAATTTCAACATCCTTAGTCATCAGGGAAATGCAAATCAAAACAACCCTGAGATTTTACCTCACACTGGTCAGAATGTCTAATATAAATAAACTCAGGAGACTGCAAGTGCTAGATTAGTTGTAGAGGAAGAGGAACACTCCTCCACTGCTGATGGGATTGCAAGCTGATATAATCACTTTGGAAATCAGTTTTTTGTTTCCTCTGAAAACTGGACATAATAATACTGGAGGACCCCACTATACCACTCCTGCGCATATACCTAGAGGATTCTTCAGCCTGTAATAAGGACACATGCTCCACTATGTTCTTTTTATTTATAATAGCCAGAAGCTGGAAAGAACCCAGATATCCCTCAATGGATTAATGGATACAGAAAATGTTATATATATATATATACACACACACAATGGAGTACTATTCAGCCATTAAAAACAATGAATTCACGAAATTCTTAGAGAAAACAATGGAATTGAAAAATATCATCCTGAGTGTGGTAACCCAATCACCAAAGAACACACTTGGTATGCTCTCACTGAAAAGTGGATATTAACCCAGAAGCTTGGAATACCCAAGAAACGTTTCACATATCAAATGATACCCAAGCAGAAGGAAGAACAAACTATGGATACTTGGGTCTTTTGTAGAAAGTGGAACAAAATACCCACAGAAGGAGATACAGAGACATGAATAGGAGTTCTACAATGTGAAGAATTTTGTTACAACTACACATAAAATAGCTTATGTTTATTGCATATTGTATAAACTTTATTTTTATTTTTTTCTGTTTTTATGATGCATTCTATGAACAAGAGTATTACCTAGCCAAGGGATTCTGATTTATAGAATAGTGATAAAACCCATCTGAGCACTATTGTTCAACTATTAATTTATTTATATAGGCTCTTGATTCTGGGAGTAATATGATCAGCATTCCAAAGCTATTGCCATATTATTGCTATGATGTAGTGTAACTGATTAAGAGATTAAAATAAACCCTTATCTCTTAATTTGCTTTTGTTAGGGTACTTTATCATAGCAGCATACTAGCACTTAGTCAGATTCTAATTTCCATATTTTTTCTTAAATTATTCTTGTTCTTTTTTATAGCAAAAATATGATTTTATTTATTTTATTAGATATTTTCCTCATTTACATTACTAATGTTATCTCTGTTCCTCATATCCCCTCTGAAAATTACCTAGCCCATCCCTACTCCAACTTCTCACCAACCCACCCACTCCTGCTTCCCTTTCCTGGCATTCTCCTACACTGGGGCACTGAGCCTTCAATGGGCCAAGGACTTCTCCTCTTATTGATGTCCAAAATGCCATCTTCTGCTACATATGCGGCTGGAGCTGTGGGTCCCTTGATGTGTACTCTTTGGTTGGTGGTTTAGTCCCTGGGATCTATAGGAGTACTGGTTGGTTAATATTGTTTTTCCTTCTATAGGGCTGAAAACCCCTTCAGCTCTTTGGGTCCTTTCTCTAGCTCCTCTGTTGGGGATCCTGTGCCCAGTCCAATGGTTGGCTGTGAGCATCCACCTCTGTATTTGTCAGGCACTGGCAGAGCCTCTCTGAAGAAAGCTGTATCAGGGTCCTGTCTCAAGCATCCAACACAGTGTCTGGGATTGGTAACTATATATGGGATGGATCCCCAGGTGGGCAGTCTCTGGATGGCCTTTACTTCAGTCTCTGCTCCACACTTTGTCTCTGTCTCCTCTCATGGATATTCTGTTCTCCCTTCTAAGGACCAAAGTATCCAAACATTGATCTTCCTTCTTGAGCTTCATTTGGTCTGTGAATTGTATATTGGGTGTTCTGAACTTCTGGGCTAATATCTACTAATCAGTGAGTGCATATCATGTGTGTTATTTTGTGATTGGGTTACCTCACTCAGGATGATACTTTCTAGTTACATTTATTTGCCTAACTATTTCATGAATTCATTGACAGATAGATAGATAGATAGATTATTGATAGATACATAGAGTGTGTGTCCATTTAGGCTATGTCTATGTATCTAAGTTATGAATATACATGTCATTGTGTTATGCTTTGAATGTTCATGTGTGTGATATCTCTGGATATTTGTAAAGGAATGTGGGGATGCTTATGTCACAGTATGCTTAAGGTAATGGAGGACAATCTTAGGTGTTGTCTTTGGGCTTTCATCTTCTTTGACCTAGAGCCTTTTTGTGTCTCTGTACAGAATCGTGGAGCCATAATCTCATGAAAGAATGTTGGAATCCTATCTACTGAACCCATGTGTTTACACATGCACAGAAAGTTTTTTATCCTCTGAACTATCTCCCACCTATGCAGGTATATTTTTATACCTACTCAAAAAATGAAGAAGTATTGACTTTATAACCTTTTTCTAGGGTTTAAAATCATGCACTAATATATTTTCTGCTAGTTTATTGAGATGGATGAATTTTCCTAGCAACAAGTAGGTGTTCCTTCCAATGTTGATGACAGAAATGACATTCATAAATGTAGATGATATTTGGCTATGTACAGATTTTAATATAGTATCACCACCCTGAATATTATGGCTCTGTGATACCTGCTGCTCTATATTTACTAATATTCTTACTGGGATGTTACATAAATCTCAGCAAAATATTTGTCATCAAATAATTACTACTCAACATTGTCTTTTTTCACAGTCAAATTAGATTTCATTGGATTTACAAAAATGTGAAGTTATAAGAATTAATCACTAAATACAGTCATGATATGTCTGAGTTGGCTTAGGACTATCTAACCTTATATTCATTTCTTTATTATGTATATTCCTAGTTGGTTTTTTGTTAGACATTTACTTTATTTACATTTCAAATGTTGTTCCCTTTCCACATGTCCCCTCTGAAAACCCCCTGTCCCAATCCCCCTCCCCCTGCTCACTAACCAGTCCACTCCTACTTCCCTGACCTGGTATTTCCCTACACAGGGAAAATGAGTCTTCACAGTTCAAAGGGCCTCTCTTCTCATTGATATCTGACCATGCTATCCTCTGCTAGAGTAGAGGCAAAAAAAAAAAAGAGAGAAGACACAAAAGAGCAGAAAGAGAGAGAAGAGAGAGAAAGAAAAGAAAATAGTCTGCCTTGACTGGAAACACATGGAAAGATGTGGGAAGGGGAAAGTGAATGAGGTTGAAAAGGGTCAAAGACAGAGAAAAGGGTCAGAGATGAAAAAGGGGCAGAGAAGGAAGGGCTGCCAAACAGTTCCTTTTATAGAAAGTTAGGCCTAGCTGGCTGTTTCTAAGTAATTGATCGTAGGAACCTAGAAGTAATGCTGACATGCTAACAGTTTTCTTCCTCATGTTTTGCCTATTCTGCTTTTTTATAGTGCTCAAGACAATTTCCATAAATGTGGCACAACCCCCAATGACATTAGCCCTTTCACAACAAACAGAAATCAAGAAAATGTCCCATAGGATAATCTGAGGATATGTTTACTCAGGTGAGGTTATGTCTCCTCAGATAACTCTTGTTTGTTTCCAATAAAATTCTTGTGACAAAAACATATTTGACTGAGACTTATTCCCAAATTCACGTTCTTTTCTTGATCTATAATCATCCTTCATTGTGAAAAGAAAAGATTAAGTGTTTCTACCCACTTTTTCTAGCTGTTCCAAATCTTGTCTTATTTCTCTTGTATAATTTTAGTTATATTTTTCTATTTATTTCTCTTTGTGCCTCTCAACTTTGAATGCAAAGTCATGTTTGTTTTTACCATAACACTGACAATATTGGGAATATATAAAATTACAAAGTATATAATCTACATGAGAATAACATCCTGTGTATGAAAATGTGCATACATTTATACTTAATAATGAGCAATTATATGACATTACCATTGAAAATATATCAGTTAATTGCACCTGTCAATCAGGGAAGCTAGGTTTTACTATTTAAATGATACAGGCCCACTTTTTACAGTGTGGCATAATATTTAATATGTGTTGTATTTACACTGTCTCTTATTTCTGGATGACTACTGTTGAAAAACATAATTCTAGATCATTTCCTCTCTCTCTCTCTCTCTTTCTGAAAAAATACAACAACCATTGTCTGCAAGCAACTTGACATGTACTTATCTTTTTTGTTTAAATTTAAACATTGACAAAGATTTAAGAGAAGGAAGTGATCTCATACCTTGTTTCCTTATGTCAAAAGGCAAAGGCAAACCGCTAGACAGCTGACAGCACCTCTGTTTCCCATTTTCATGCCTTCTTTTGCTGCTAAAATCACAAATTACACTTCATAGACACAGATTCTTTATTAATTACTTTGTTCATTGTTGCATAAAAATGCATGGAAAAACATACCCAAAGAACGAAAAAGTTTATTTTTGCTCACAGTTTAAGGGTTCAAAGAAGTGGTATAAGAAATCTTGGGTGCCTGCTTACATAGCATATACAATAAGAAAATAGAGAGAAGTAAATGTTAGTTCTCAGATCCTTTTTGCGTTTTCATCTAGTCTAGAACCTCAGCACATGGAGTAGTGTTATTATCATAAAGGGAGAGACTTTATCCATGAAACTTATTTATGTGACCATGGGTTTGTATCCATAGCATTTCCATAGCTCTTCAATTTGACAATCAGAAGTAATCATCAGGTGGAATAAAATATACTTGCTACTATTACCTTATTGACTACAAACCATACCGCTTATACATCAATGCAAGCATGTGCAAAACTTATGTTAATTTTGGGTTAATATTAGTTAATGTTATTCAGTATTATGTGAATTAATAATTAGTGCTAGTACTTGCATGATCCTGTTAGTGTCCATTTTCTGCAAATATATTGTTGTTTCTATTGTGTGTGTGTGAACATATATAGTGCCATGCCAGGGAGTAATGGAAAACAAACCTTGGTGTCAAAACTCATTTCTCAAGTTCTTTGAGATATCTTATTGTTTGCCACTGAGAATCCAGGTTAGTTGGTTAAGAGCATTTTGGGGTATGTCTACATTCCTCATCTCACTCAGAGTCCTATGATTGCAGACACGCACAAGTGTTTCAAATTTCATGTTCTTGAGATGTAAACTCAATTTCTAATTTCAAACCCCATTTTTGTGTTTATAATATATTTATGTTTACAATAAATACAAAAAATTATGGTGTAAAATATGCTCACTACATTGAGAATGAAGTCTGTCAAAAGACTGAAGAGAACATTTGTAAATCACTTTATATATATATATATATATATATCATAAAAAACCTACATATCAAAAAAAGCAGGTAAAAATTCTAATTTTATTATTTCTAATTTTAAATATATAACATCATTATGCTGTTTTACTTGCATGAAGGTTTTGCAGTTATATCTGTTAATACATCATATACTTGCTGTATGTAAACACACCAGAGAAGGTCATTGAATCATTTTGACCTATAGTTTCAGAATATTGTAAGTCAAAATGTTGGTTTCTGAACCCTGATGCTCTAAAAGAGAAACAAGAGCTCTTAACTGGTGAACCTTTCCCACCCCAAATCCCAAGATGTATAATTTAATATTATAATGGCAATAATTTTAAAATATAAATGACCATGACTTCATGAAATGAATTTTATTATCGCTGGTCAATAGAGAGACACATATAAAAAGTAATATGAAATAATACATCACAGCCAACAGAGTTGTTAAAATATTGAAATAAATATTGTTGGGGTTCTCTCTAATCTCCACCCCACCACTACCTGGCAACAGCCAGGTATGCCCCTCCCCACAGTTACCTGGCAACAGCCAGGTAGGTCTAGCCCACTATAAAAGGAGCTGCTTGCCCCTCCTCTCCCTCTTACTCTTGCTTCTCTCACTTCTTATCTCTCAGCCTCTCTCTGCCCTCTATTGGGCTCTCCTCCCCTCCTCTCTCTCTCCACATCTTCATGGCCGGCCTCTACCTCTCTACTCTCTCTGCCCTTCTTTGCTTGTACTACCTCATTAACTCCCATCCTCTGCCCTGAATAAGCTCTACTCTATAGTATGTCTGTGTGTGTCTGGTCCCTTGTGGGAAGGGATGCCTCGGCATGGGCCCTCTGGGACACCCCTTACCCCCACACTGCCGAATACTATATTCTCTAAAACCTCCTTCTCTTTTTATGATCATAACATTGGCGAGCCAGCCAGGAGGATCAAATGTGCACCGTGTGAGGATCATCAAATATTGATTAAAAATAAATAAATTGCAACTCCTAGATGTGGCTGAAGACATGGTCATTCCTAGGCATGTATGAGGAGAAGGATTTTATTGTGGAGTTAAGGGAGGAAAATCCCAGAAGCATTTGAAAAATTTCAGATTAATCATGGCCAGCTGAAGCAACTGGTCCATGATAAGAGAAGGAGCAAAATTAACGAAAAGAAGAGACAGGTAGACAAAAGAAATCTAGGAGAACTGAGAAAGAAGCAAGGAGGGCAAACACCCAGAATTTCCATGTTATCTAAGAAAGAGAAGCATGGGGTAGGTTGAGGAAGCTGGGGGCTGGTAATGTTTGGGTTGGGTGGTGGCGGTGGTGGTGAGAACTTCTGAAAGAAGGTAGGACTCTGTAGTGCGCACTTGAAATGCTTGGGAGAGGATGTACTTAGTCCTCCTGTGACTTGATATACTAGGGTATATTGGTAAATCTGGGGGACTTCCCTTCTCTGAGGAAAGTGGAATAGGAAAATGGGAGAGGGGGTTGTGAGGGCAGGAATGGGAGGAGAGGAGTGAGTGGGGCTGTGATCAGACGGTAAAATAATTAAATTAATTAATTCATGCGGTAAAGGCATTAATCTGAAAATAAATTGCTAGGAAGCATTAGAAAGAAAGAAAGAAAGAAAGAAAGAAAGAAAGAAAGAAAGAAAGAAGGAAAGAGAAAGAAAGAGAAAGAAAGAAAGAAGGAAAGAAAGAAAGAAACACTGTGAGACTAGACTGCTAGCTCCTGCTTTTGTATGTTAATAGGTACTTTGGTTAGTCTTTTGTTCTCCATTTCCTTGAGAACTAACACATAAAATGAAAACAGAGTTAACAATATGTGGAAAAACTGAGTTGTTTAGAGTTTTCTAGTAGATGTGTAGAATAGTCAATATAAATCAGTCAGCTACTCCTGAGTATTTATCAAAGGGAATGGAAAAATACACTCTTCCACAGTTCTGTGGGGTCACGTGGCAGACTCCTGCATCTGCCCGCCTAGTGACCCTGCCAAACTCTGGCAGGAGGCAGATTCCCTAGCTTATTTCCCCACATTCTCAGAAACCAGGTAATTCTTAAGAAAAAAGTATTAAGATAGTCTGAAAGTGAAAACAACTTAAATATTTATGAACAAGTAAATGGATAAATAAAATGTGTGCATCCATCTTTTAAATATCATTAGTATAATAACAACCAGTGTACACACTACTGTACTAGTACCTGCTATGATATATTTATGACATGAATGGACTCCCATAGTGCAAACATAACTGGAGAAGTTTGTTTTGATGAATTTCTCATTGGATGACTTCATTTCCTTGTAATATACAGAACAGGAAAATTTTCCCATATCAAAGCTAACTTGAACATTACCCAGGAATAGGATATAGAGTGATGGAGTCTATCACACAAAAATGGCATTAATTTTAGCAGTATAAAACTTCTAAAATTGCAACTGCTACAAAGCATATGTCTGTAAATGCACTTACACTTGTAAATTTGTTGATCTAAAATAATCAAAGAGCAATTATCTGAGCTTAGTTACAACACTTATTTTATTATCACTGAAAGGATTGCTTCTCATTACCTTATTAGTGGAACATGATTAGAAACTTTGACCTTGCATCCTAAGGACTTTGAGAAACTGATTTCAGTGTCTGAATTCCTAAAATCTTCACACTCAGAAGTGAGGGCAGAGCTGCTTTCTCCGTAAATGTGACTGGGCCATTCCTTTTAACTTGAAGCACCTTCAAAATTACTGTATCTCTTATACACTCATTCATCATCTTTCTGTCATGTATATGCCTGCATGGTGTGCATATATTTGTACCTACATGTTTGTATGTTCATTTGTTCCTGTGCAATGGGTGCCTGTATATATGCAACATTAACCTAACCATGGTATACACTTCATAGGGTGTCTTTCTCAATTGCTCTCCTTATTTCTTGAGGCAGTCACTGAGGTAAACCCAGAGCTTCCCAGTACCTATAGTTTTTACCAGTTTTTCTGCTGATCTATCCTCTTTACCTCCTGAGAGCTAGAATTACTGGTGGAGTGCCAGACAGCAAGCAGTTATATTGTGCATTTATATTCTAGCCCTCATGCTGAACAGCGTAGGTATTAGCCACTGAGGCATCTTTCCACATGAAGAGTATTAACAGAAATCTAAAATTAGTGTAAAACTGTTAAATTTTGGATCTTCAAAAGTAATGGAAACATTCCTTCTAAATGAATGATGTTACATGCCATTCAAATGTTACTGCTACTCAAAGAGAAAATAATGGACTGTTAGCAATGTATGAATCTGTGGAAATAGGGGCTGTGCCAAAAACAGTATACTTTGGATATTATGTTCTGCTACCTCACTCTTAAATTTTGATTGCTTTTCAAAAAGAGATTCATGATTGATGATTATGTAGTCAGCAAACTATTACCTGTAAATCCTATGAATTTACCTAAACAAAAGAAGGGCATGGCAGTATATTTTATAATTCCCAAGGACGTAGAAGCAGAAACAGACAAATTGCTGGTGCTCACCTATCATCCATCATAGGTAATTTGGTGAGTCCTAGTCTAATGGACATCCTTGTTACAAAAGTGATGGTTGATGGCACATAAAAGAAAATTAAAAATTGTTCCTAGTATTTTTCTCTGATCTCAGGGGCACAAGGATCTACATGCACATGTACTCCTACATACATGAATATAGACATAAACATTCAGATTATACATATTGAATGAATAACTCTATTGTTTGATTATTTACAATATCAATATTATTTACTCTTGAAAGGTTTAAAATCACTTTTAATATGTGACTTTTATATTGAGAATTTGTCTTTTTATCTTAGTCCTATAATTATATTGTAACCACCTCTGTTAGAGCAGCTATCAATGAACATTTACACATCCAAGACTCTGAAGCTACCCACAGGGAACCAAGGAATTCTACTACTCTCCTATTATCTATCAAATCTATGCAAATTTTTTGTTTCTGTGATATTATCTTTCTGAGATTACCATGTGAATGGCAACATGCAGTCAATAGAGAATGTAGATTATTAAAGCTGCTCTTTTTCATGTTGAAGCAGAAAGGGCTGAAGGAGTTAGTAACCCATAGAAAGAACAGTATCTACAAAGGAGACCTCTCAGAGCTACTACAGAATGAAAAACCAACCAAAGAGTACACATCCAGGGTCCCACAACTCCAGTTGCATATTTTGCAGAGGATGGTCTTGTTGTACATCAATGGAAGGAGAGGTCTTTGTCCTGGGAAGGCACCATGCCCCAGTGTAGGGGAATGAGTTTTAGTTTATTAGTTTGTTTTTGTACATGTGTGTGTGTGTGTGTGTGTGTGTGTGTGTGTGTGTCTGTGTCTGTGTGCACATGCACATTAATGTGATGGATGTCCACATGTATGTGCATATTTGTGTGGTTGTTGACACCAATGGTGGCCAAAGGGCAAGAGTAATTAGATGTCTTCCAATTATTCTGATTTTATTTTTGAATGAGAATCCTTTACTAAGTATCTCCTAAAAAAAAAGTCTACATTTTTTTTTGGCTAGTGCTACAGCTACTGAACACAGTGACCCTCTTGCTTCTGCCCCCTTAGAAGTGGAGTTACAGTAGTACAAGTGGCAAGACTGGGATCGTTATGTGGGTAATTGGATCTGAACTCCTTTCAAGCCTGAGACAAAAGGGGTCTTAACACCTGCAACATCTCTCAAGCCTCTATAGTTACATTTTTTTTTTCATTTTTTGTTGGATATCTAATTTATTTGCATTTCAAATGTTATCCCATTTCCCAGTTTCCTCTTCATAAACTCATCAGTTTCTCCCTCCCCCTGCTTCTGTGAGGGTACTCACACACCCACCCACTCCAGCCTCCCCGCCATGGCATTCTCCTACACTAGAGCATGGCGCCTTCCCAGTACCAAGAGCCTCTCCTTCTATTGATGTGCAACAAGGCCATCCTCTGCACAATATGCAATTGGAGTTGTGAGACCCTCGATGTGTACTCTTTGGTTGGTTTTGCATTCCCCAGTAGCTCTGAGAGTTCTCCTTGGTAGATATTGTTCTTCTTATGGGTTACAAACTCCTTCAGCCCCTTCAGTTCTTTTTCTAATGCCTCCATTGGCGGCCCAGTGCTCATGTCAATGGTTGGCTGCAAGCATCCACTTCTGTATTTGCCAGGCTCTGATAGAGCCTCTCAGGAGACAGTTCTATCAGGCTCCTTACAGCAAGAAATTCTTGGTCTTCAAAATAGTGTCTGGGTTTGGTGTCTGGAAATGGGATGGGGCCCCAGGTGTTTCTTCAGTCTCTGCTCCACACATTTTTTCCATATTTCCTCTCATGTGTATTTTGTTTCCCCTTCTAAGAAGGACTGGAGCATGCACACTTTGATCTTCCATCTTCTTGAGCTTCACCTTGTCTGTGAATTGTATGTGGATATTCTGAGCTTTTAGGCTAATATTCACTTATCAGTGAGGGCATACCATATGTGTTCTTTTGTGACTGAGTTGCCTCACACAGGATGATATTTTCTATTTTCATCAATTTGCATAAGAATTTCATGAATTCATTGTTTTTAATAGCTGAGTAATATTCCAGTTTGTAGCACATTTTCTGTATCCATTTCTCTGTTGAAATACATCTGGGTTCTTTCCAGCTTCTGGCTATTATAAACAAGGCAGTTATGAACATTGTGGAGCATATATCCTTGATATGTTTTGTAGCATATTTTGGGTATTTGCCCAGGAGTACTATAGCTGGGTCCTCAGGTAGTATTATGTCCAAAAGTATGAGTAATTTCCAGAATGGTTGCACCAACATACAATCCCACCAACAATGGAGAAGTGTTCCTTTATCTCCACATCCTTGCAAGCATCTGCTGACACCTGAGTTTTTAATCTTAGCCATTCTAATTATTGTGAGGTAGAATGTCCGCATTGTTTTGATTTGCATTTCCCTGGTGATAAAAGTTGTTGAACATTTCTTTAGGTGCTTCTCAGCCATTTGGTATTACCCAGTTGAGAATTCTTTGTTTAGCACTTTACCCCAATTTTTAATTAGTTTAGTTGTTTCTCTGGAGTCTTTTATATTATATATATATATATATATATATATATATATATATATATATTGGATATTAGCCCTCTATCAGATGTAGGGTTGTTAAAGATCTTTTCCCAATCTGCTGGTTGCCATTTTGTCCTATTAAAAATTGAAGTGTTTTCAACATTCAATTAAGCTATTGTAAAATGCAGTAATTAATTCTTATTTATTTTGAATATTTTCTATTTTGTAGCAGTCCATGAACCATTAAAAGTCATTTAAAAATCTCCTTTCTTATTTCAGGTTATTATAAATGAAGCTGCTGCTCTCAGTCATATACATCATCAATTTTTGAGTTTATAAGTTTATATATCTATAAACTATATGATTATATTTTGTCAAATATGATGAGAAATTCCCATATGTTTTGTTGAATGGTATTTTTATTCTCGCCCATGTCATATTAATGATTCCAACTATTTTTTTTAATAATTCTTCCTTTTATAGTAGTTGGTCATATTCACATTTACCACTTCCTCTGTCAGCAGAGTCTGAGGGAAAGACCATCCAGAGACTGCCCCACCTAGCGTTCCATCCCATATACAATTACAAAACCCAGACACTATTGTGGATGCACACAAGTAATTGCTGACCAGTGCCTGATATAGCTTTCACCTGTAATACAAAGGGGGAACACTCTCAGCCAAACATTGAATTGAGCACAAGGTTCACAATGGAGGAGCTAGAGAAAGGACCCAAGAAGCTGAAGAGGTTTTCAGCGCCATAGGAGAAACAACAGTATGGGCCACCCAGTACCCCCAGAGCTCCCAGGGACTAAACCATCAACCAAAGAGTACACATGGAGTTGTCAATGACTCCACATACACAGACAACAGAGGATGGCCTTTTTGAGAGGTCGTTGGTCCTGGGAAGGTTTGATGCCACAGTGTAGGGGAATACCAGGACAGGGAAGAAGGAGTGGGTTGATTGGGGAACAGGGGGAGAGGAAATGGATTACCTGATTTTCAGGGGTGGGAACCAGGAAAGGGGACAACATTTGAAATGTAAATAAAGAATATATCTAATGAAAAAAAAATACCATTAAAATATATTAATTACATTCTTATTGCTATGCAGTGAGCTTGATCCCATTATATGTCATCTGTTCCATCACGAATCTCCCTTGCTTCTTCAGGTAATTACTCTTGGCTGCCACTTTGAATGTGTAGAGAAACATAGGACATTGGTTAAAGATATTTCTCAGCCTGTCTATTATGCTATTTGAAGAGATTTGTCTAAGGGATTAAAACAGTGTTGAGGAATGCATCCCCTGAATGTGAAAGCTCATTGAATTGGCTAAGATTATGAATATACTGAGAGTCAGAAGAAAAATTCTCAATTCCCAATTCAACTCTTCTTAAAAAGATGTGGTCTGCTGCCTTCATCCCTAAACATGAGCTCTAGATTTTGCATGCTGTAAACAAAACAGTTTCATTAGTATCACTATGGTCTTCAAAATCTTTTCCCTGAAAATAATCTCTGTCCTTTTGAGACTTCCAGTTAGTTTCTTAGGTAGAACAGCAGCTGAATTTCCCCTAAGTATTCAATGGGCTTTTCTTTATCACACACCTGAAATTCTGTTTGTAAATTGTATTCAAATTAGGAATGGCTACCATTCCATGGATTCTTATTCACTACATTCTTCTTTTGTGAATTTCTTCCTAAATGTTGGAAGAGACTACTTCTGAAATTGCTTAAGATCTAGTCCTTGGGGGATAACTATGTTGGTAACAGAAAATACTTAATTGATGAAGGAGAGGGAGAATGGTCACTTGTCCTTTGGAAACATTTTAATGTGATAACTATTTATCATTCCAGTGTGATAACCTAAATCCAGATCTCCTAAATGCAAGAGAACCCAGAAAAGGTAATAAGTATGTCTCATTCCACTGTTTATATTGTGAAATAGGAAATGGAAGCAGGTGATACACTATAAATTTTTGGGTCAGTTTACCTGTAATACAGAGCAAACAACAATACAATAGAGACCATCTCAAACAATATGAAATGTAAACACAGCTGTTCTTTCGCATGTGGTTACATATGGGCATGTGTGTGTGTGTGTACTTGTACTCTCTCACAAACATACACAAATACATACATATACTAACATCATGCATATATATTTAAAATAATAATTATAGACACATGAAATACAGATTCATTTGTCACTTAATGCTTGAAAGATTAACATAATTACACTACTCGTGTTTTGAGAACATTTATTTGCACTCATGTTTGAAGTCATGGTCTCCCACATATTCCACTCTATCTTTTCAGATATCTGAAACTTTTCTTGTACTTTGTAAGTTAGTCAATGTAGAAGAAACAAGTCAACAGCATTCAGAGTTGATCCTGTAATATTCTTCAAATATTTCTCAGGTCAAGAAAATTTGTAGCTCTAAATAATTTCACTCATTGCATCTCCATATTGAATCCTTTGTCTAATCTTCAGTAGTAGTATGATTTCTTTTCTTTTTTTAAATTTTTTATATTTTTAATTACATTCAAAATCATTTCCCCTTTCCCGTTTCCTCCCTCCCCGAAAGTCCCATAAGCCCCCTTCCCTCCCTCTTTTCTCCATTCAACCCCCTCTTGTTTCTCTATCTCAGCATTCCCCTACATCCAGTCTTTCCAGGACCAGGGGTCTCTCCTTCCATCTTCTTGGAAATCTATTGGTATGCGTATTGTGTCAAGGATATTCCGAGATTTTGGGTTAATATCCCCTTATCAGTGACTGCATACTATGTGTGTTCTTTTGTGATTGGGTTACCTCACTAAGGATGATATTTTCAAGTTCTGACCATTTGCCTAGGAATTTCGTGAATTCATTGGTTTTTTTTTTTAATTTTATTTTCTAAGTTTTTTTTTATTTACATTCAAAATCATTTCCCCTTTTCCATTTCCTCCCTACCCGAAAGTCCCATAATTGCAGAGTAGTATTCCATTGTGTAAATATACCACATCTTCTGAATCCATTCCTCTATTGAGGGACATCTGGGTTCTTTCCAGCTTCTGGCTACTATAAATAAGGCTGCTATGAACATAGTGGAGCATGTGTCCTTATTGCATGCAGGTAAATCCTCTGGGTATATGCCCAGGAGTGGTATAGCCAGAGAGTCATGCCCAGTTTTCTGAGGAACCGCCAGATGGCTTTCCAGAGTGGTTGTACCAGCTTGCAATTCCACCAGCAGTGGAGGAGTGTTCCTCTTTCTCCACATCCTCGCCAACAACTGCTGTCTCCTGTGTTTTTGATCTTAGCCATTCTGACTGGTGTGAGATGGAATCTCAAGGTTGTTTTGATTTGCATTTCCCTAATGACTAAGGATGATGAACATCTCTTTAGGTGTTTCTCAGCCATTAGATATTCTTCAGGTGAGAACTCTTTGTTTAGCTCTATACCCCATTTTTTAATAGGGTTACTTGCCTCTCTGGAGTTTAACTTCTTGAGTTCTTTGTATATATTGGATATTAGCCCTCTGTCGGATGTAGGGTTGGTAAAGATCATTTCCCAGTTAGTTGGTTGCCGCTTTGTCTTTTTGATAGTGTCTTTTGCCTTGCAAAAATGATTTCTGATGAATTACTGTGTAATAAATTGAGAGATGACTATTTAAAGAAAAAGTTTAGTGTTGAAGTTTAAAAGCAACATGTCAGGTTATGTGCAAACCTGATGAAATCAGAGGTCATTCACAAAAGTATTTTTAATAAATCTGTTTCCAGGAAGGGCAGCAGAAAACTTTTATTGAGAAAAACAAACAAATACATGCAAATAAACCCCCTATTTTACAAAGTTATTTTTCTCCCAGTGTTAGAATAGAGGAAAGAGGAACATGAAGACAGTAAAAACTTAATATTCTCAGTTTGAGATAAAGGATGTTCTAAGTTGGACACGGTTATCTGAAAGGATAGTTAGGAAAATTAGGCTTTTGCAATAATAAGTGACTGTTATATTAAAATCAAATACTTATCATTTGATATACACAACAGATTTCAGAATAAGAAAATACTGCCTTTTATGTGAGTTTAAAGTGATCCAAAATCTCTCGTAATTATGACAAGTATTTTTATACTGTAAAAAACCCACGTTTGAACATTTTCAACTTGGAAAGTTTCAAGTTCAATAATTAGAATACACACATACACAAATACACACAAACCCATTCACAAACGCATAAACACACACACACACACACACACACGCACACAGACAGAGACAGAGAGACAGACAGAGACAGAGAGACAGAGAGACAGAAAGAGACAGACAGAGACAGAGAGAGACAGAGATACAGAGAGGCAGAGAGGCAGAGAGGCAGAGAGATAGACAGAGATACAGAGAGACAGAGAAACAGAGATACAGAGAGTCAGGGATTCAGGGAGACAGACAGTCAGAGACAGAGACAGAGAGAAAACAAAAAAATATGATAGTTTTATGAACTCATGCAGCCGAAGAGTGATAGCAGAGTGAGGGATATCAGATGAGAAAAGTACAAGTTCTATAATGTGGGGACTCAAAAACAAAAAGAATAATTTTCTTAGCTAGTTTTGGAAGATAGCTGAAAGACAAAGAAAGGGTCATATCTACCATGAAAAAGCCCAGACAAGAAAAAGCAATTTTTGAAATAGCCATAAAAGTGATATATTGTTTTCATTCTCTTTATCTTCACTAATTTTCCTGATGCAGAAGCAACAGCATTTAATTATTTTATTATTATTATTATTATTATTCATGGTAGTGGTAGTGGTGGTGGTGATGGTGGTGGTAGTAGTAGTAGTAGTAGCAGCAGTAGTTGTTTTGACCTTCACACACTTCCAGAAAGACCGTATGAATCCAAACAGTTCCACATGTCGTTTATTGAGAGAGGAAAGGGCAAGGTGGCGGTAAAAAGAGAAGGGGGGGGGAGAGAAAGAATTCAGAGGGGCCTTTGTTTTTTTTATGGATGCTAATGTGGTCACAGGTAAAGGTGGAGATGAGCAAAGTGGATTCTTGATATATGGTGGTTATTGGTTTGGAAACAGGTGCAGGTCACACCTATGTGATAACTTGGGTTTGGAGGTCCCTTCTTATTATAAAGAGAAGTACAAAAGGGGGGGAGATGCTGATGGGGAAAAGGGAATGAGGGTGTCTTGTATCTTAACCTGCTCTCTAGGCATGTCATCAATTTTGGAGTGGAGTTGACTTTTGCCATTGAGATCCACTTGGTAAACTTTGCATCAGTTTCATCTGTAGACATCAGCTCTTCCATGGGCAACAGCTAGTATTCCTGTAACAGGAACTGAGAATATTTCAGTTAGAATTTTTTTTTTTTGTATTTCTCTTTGAAGGAATGTAGAAACAAGATTAATGAGGCAGGGAGAAAATAATAACACTAGTAGTATGACTAGAAATGGCATTACAGGTCTGTCTCTTTCTCCTCCTCCTCTTCTTCTCTTCTGACAAGGACTCACTATATAATGAGCTGCCCTCAAACTCAGAGTAATTATTTTATCTTTAATCCCAGTATTCAGGAGGCAGAGGCAAGTGGATCTCTGAGCTAAAGGCCAGCCTGGTCTATAAAATGAGTTCAAGGACAGACAGGGCTACACAAAGAAACCTTGTCTTGAACCCCCTCCCCTACACACACACACACACACACACACACACACACACACACACACACACACACACAGTGCTATTTTCCTTAGAAAATAAATATTTTCCTTTTGATACATATACGTACATATTGGCAGACAGACCTACAGGGACCGAAGGAGTAACTTTACTCTTACTCTATAGCTAGGGAAGACCCTGTCATCCTACCTCAGCTTCCTGAGTTCTGGGATTAAAAGTAAGTGGCAACACACCTGATAAGGTTAGAAAATAACTTCACCAAGCAAAATGTTCTATGAGTGGATTGTTTTGCTTTTTAACCTTTCATATCCTTTTTTTTTTTTTTTGCTTTTTCTTGTATCTATCATTTCTTGAGGAATTTACTAACATTTTTGGATAGCATCATAACTTGCTTGTTTTTTTTTTAATACAGTAAAACAAGACTTCAGTGGATAAAAATATCCAAAAGTGATAGTTGTCATGACCACATATTCTCTCTTAACTAATGGATAGCTAAATGAACTGATCAAATGAGTATGTATATATATATATATACGTATTTTAAGACAGGATTTCTCTTTATAACCCTGGCTGTCCTGGAACTCACTCTACAGATCAGCCTGGTCTTGAACTCAGAAATCTGCATGTCTCTGCCTCCCAAGTGCTAGAATTAAAGGCATGCACCACCATTGCCCTGCTCTAAGTCTATTTCTGCATGCAGTTAAGTCCAATGGCGTGTTTCTCCTTACTCAGAGCCCATAATAACATCCACTGAAGAACTTACCACTAATAGAATAGAGTTGTACAGTATGTAGCACCTTCTTACCATGCTACCTGTTGGTAAAGGAGTCAATGAGTCTTATTTGTATTCTGCCCTCAAATATTGAATTTGAATTAGCATGCAACAGTAACAAAACAGCAAAACTCTTCTTGAGGCTGTACCTTTGTATATAAATTAAGCATATGACTTTAAATGTTATTTTTAACAGTACAGGGATAGAATTTAGGACCATTTTTATACATAATAAGTAGTCTAACAATGAACTACATTCCCACACTCCCCACCTTTTATTTTAAAAATGTTTTTTAAATGGTTTCAAGAAGTTGTCTGTGCTTAAATTTATCTTACATTTAAGACAATGACTCAGTTTCCTGAGTAGCTAGAAATACATTTAGAATTTTATTTCTTAAAGTAAATAAGAAAAATCCATTTATAGATTTTTGTTGGCCTCATAATTAGTATCCTCCTAGTTTTGAGAACATTATATCATTAGTTCCTATGTATCTTTGAAGATTGGTTCCAAAATGCCAAAGTGTAAAAGTGCTCAAGTCTCTTTTATAAATGGGCAGTATTTACATACAAGCAACAGAACTTCTGATTACTTTAAATCACCTCTAGATTACAGAAATACATAATACAATATACAAATAGGTATCATGGCATGCTTTTAAACTTATACAATTTATTGTCATTTGACTTAAAAAAATATCGACTTTTTTTTTCCGGGGTTGGATGAATCCATGCTTATAGAATTCATGGCTACCCAAGCAAGGAAAGCCATCTTGGAATTAGAGACATAGCTGAGCCTGGCCGTTGTGCTGCTTATTGCAGGGTTGCCTGAACATTGCCCCCAGTGAGGATAGGGAACCAAAAGAACACTGACCACTCACTGTACAGACTATAAAGCAAAACCCTGGTATGAAGAAGGAATCTATCACATACTCAATGTCTTGTCATTTCCATAAATTGTAATAAATGGTCTGTAACACTCTTACAAAAACAAAAGAAAAGTAAAGGCATTACAAAAGGAAGTATCCATTTCCATAAAGGATTTTTACAAATCCCAGAAATGGAAGTCTTACATTCCTTGAAATATTTTATGTCTGACTGTAGCACCAGGATTTTATTTCTCACTATCCCAGATTGGTTGATGTAGAAAAAACATTCTTCTTGGAGAAACAGGCAAAGATCCCCTTCTTTAGCTGTCAAGGCATCTAGTCCCCATCAGTTCTGAAGCACCACGGTTGCAAGAGAATCAATCTGTTTCTGGATAATAAGCACTGTTTCAGTCATTTCTTGAAAATCACTTTTAAACTGGGAAGTGAACATGTTATGTTGAGTCATGGAAGTCATTTTCCCTGAAACTCCAGTACCAATACCTATGGCTATGACTGTAGTGACCAAGAGTGGCATGACCTGAATTGCCCTCTAATGTCAGGCAGTTATATCTACAACTGGGATTGGCAGGGGCTCATTGCCCTGGATTACTCCCAGTTCAGGGAAAAGGAGTACCAACATGCAAACTCCCGAGGAGCTCTCAGGGTGGGTGGGCAATGATATACCTGAGTGCCACAAAGAATTGACATGTTCTGGACTGCAGAGCATTGTGGCAAATATGATATATCAAGGGTTATGGTTCTTCTGCAGTCTAGGGAACTTAGGGTTCTTATAGAAGATATCACAGAGGTTTTAAAACAATTTGCCATGCCAAAAAGAGGGATAGAGGTAAGGTATGGAGTCATGGCAACATTGAAGTCAAGGCAGCTGACAAAAGGTGAGGTAAGGTTACTTGGCAGTATCACTGGATAGGCTGTAAGTGACAACTGTGAGTTAATTCCAGGGGGTATGCATAGCTAGAAATCTTTAAATTGACCAGGCCTGGTGATATTAAGGAGTTGGTACTCCAAGGTCAAGGTCTGAAGCAAAAATCAAAATGACAATTTAGTGCCATTTATGAGGGGTAATGTCAAAAAGTTAAGGACCTCAGAGGAGTGTTTGAGTGCTTCTCCTACTTTTCTAATATCTAGAGGTAGGGCAATTGAGACATATTTTCTCTGGATATGGATAGTACTTAATCTCTCAGGGCTTTGTTAATAATTATGTTTATGACAGACAGAATTCCCAAAAGCCTCTACCAGTTTCTCCCACAAAGTCTCAGAAGACATGGACACAACTACAGGATGCTGCCTGGATTGTGAAATGATAATCACTGAAATATGCAGTGGACAAAACTGACCCTGAGTCAAAATAAGTTAAGACATTTGTCATGAACTTCACAGAAATAAAAATCCCTTCATATTCTACACTTGAAAACCAAACTGACCTCTGAAGTTGCCGTAGAGGCCATATGAACTAGTGAATTCTCTCAGTTTTTAAAATAATATAACTGATAGATTTTTGCTTATTTCTCAGATGTCTAACTACATTGACATCTAGAAGAAAAAGCTGTCACAGATGTACTCTGTTATCTCCTACCTAAACTCCATTTCCATTAATCAAATACTTTGTATTTTCATCTTTTTGCTATGCCACTGTGCTAATATTATCTGAGTTTCTATAAATTTGCCTAACTGTAATAAAACATTACACTATATGATCCAATTTTTTCAAATTTTTAATCTTGTTCTTTCTGCTCCACAAAAGGCTCATCTTAAAGACTGTTCATGTTATTAACTCATGTTGTTGTCTCTTTTATTAACTTATAAGATACATGAAATACACTCAGATCTACCTCTCATGGACCAAATAGGCTCTATCCAGATAAGTAAATCTGCCCAAAATTCCCACTTATTACCTATTCCAGAGGGTGGGATTCCTCTAGGTTTCAAATGTACATCATTTCCTTTCTCAGTCTTATTGTCTACCTATAATAATGTGTTTCAACATCTTGCCAAGTCCAGGTGCTTTATACATCCAGGACAATTCCAGAAAAACAACCTTAGGATGGTCCAATCTCCTGTCCCAGACACACATGTTCTATAGGGCCTGTTCTTTCTGACTTATCCACAGATGGTTCCACATAACCTTGACAACAAGGAGGCAGCCAATTATTCTAAGACTGGACAAACATCCCCCATACCCATTCCTCTACATTCCCCAGAGAAATGTCACCCCCCATGTCCACATGAAGCAACCAGATATAACGACAACCCTAATCTTGTTTTGCCATTACCTTTTTTATTTATTCTTTTCTTTTGTAATTAAACCAAAACAAAGGAATGTTAGGATTCTGTCTAAGCTCTACCCCAGAGTTACCTGGCAACAGTAAGGTATACCTGGCCCACTATAAAGAGGGGCTTCTTGCCCCTCTTCTTTCTCTTATCCTTTTGCCTCTCTTTCCTCTCTTTTTTGCCTTTTGCCATCTGTTCCCCTTCTCTCCCACTTCCTGTCCCCCCTCTCTCCATGTGGTCATGTCCAGTCGCCTCTCGTTCTCTATTCTTTCATTCTCTCTGTCTTTCTTTTCCTCTACTACTTCTCTCCCCTCTCCATGCCCTAAATAAATTCTCCTCTACGCTATACCATTGCGTGGCTGGTACCTCAGAGAGAAGGGAAGCCTTGGCATGGTTCCACCTATATAGCTCCTTCCCACACACCTAACCACACCCCTATAGAACATATCTTTTACCTCTTTATCTATTTTATAATCACAACAGTAGTAGTATCATCATCATCATTATTGTTGTTGTCATAATGAGTAGTGCATACATATGTAAATTAAGGTATGGTCACAAGCACACTTTGTTTCCTCCTCCAAACCTCCTTCTCACCTTTGATATGTGTCCTCAGCATGTTCCCCTTCCTAAAGACTTGCCATTAAAAAAAAAAACTCACTAAACCCAGTTAGTTAGTTAGTTAGTTATGTTCTATGGAGATGAGTGACAGTCATCCACTAAACTTGAGTAACATAATAGTGACCATAACCTCAAAAAAGTATGACTAAAATTTTTTCTTGAGCATCAGCCCCTATTTTCTGACTTCTCCAGTCCTTTCATCCCCTAAAGTAGGAGAAACTAGGGCACAGAGTTAATCTTACTTGCAAATTATCTTGTTCTAACCAGCTTGAAGGAGCTCTGAGTGGAGGAAGAAGGCATATGAGGGGTAACTGCTATTTGTAATAGCAGAAAACAAAACAAAACAACACAAAAAACTATTGTGATAGCTACAGTGATCACAAAGTTACTGTAGAGTTCAGAGAAGAAACGTCCCAGAATTTAGAAGTGGGAGGAGAAGCTGGGATGAAATTCCTAGAACTCAGAACATTTCCAAAAACACCACCAAAGTGTGGTAGTTTTAATCACAAGAAAATCTCCTCATTAATATTCAGAGATAATCAAAGCAAATTATATACCTATTACTTTTGTTGATTCTTAGTCAGAGGAAAATTGCTTGTGAGTTGAAGTAAAGAAAGAATTCACTACAATAGCATAAGAAGGGTTCTAGCAGGGAATTTTCACATTGTAGCCTTGAAGACAAATAATGGTAACTCTTATCTCTCATGAAATAAAAGCATTTTTTTGGTTAAAAAACAAAACAAAACAAAAAAAATAAAAAAAAAACCAGCTAATAAAATGTTCTACATTGTCAAGTAGTGAATAAACACGTATGTTTTGCATACTATCTGAGTCTGTGGTCCTCCTTTAGTAACTTTTGGACTCTTACTCCACCAGACACTATCCTTTGGGAAGTTGCAAACACAGCAACAGGATAGCATATGCACTCCCCTCAACACCCCCCCATCTTGATGTCCATGATTTCTGGGGATCCCAGAAATCTTCTCCCCTTTCTCTCCACTCTTTCCCTTACTTACCACTTCTCCCAGCCACCAGTAACAGCAAGACCTTCCCTTAAGCACACCAGCAAAGCAATCTAGTAAAATGGTCAAAACACAGCTGACCAATTCTCTCAAAATCACAAGAAGACACAGATCAAAGATGAAAAAACCCACCTTAGAAAGACAAACCCAGAAATAAACATCTATATTTATAGTTACTCCAAACCAAAATGACTAGATGTCAGCATAAGAACAATATCAGTGACAGCCAAGGCAACATCTCTTCAACAGATCTCATCTGCCCCACCATGGAAGACCCTGAATATTCAAACTTACATGAAGATAAGAAAAATATATTTAAACCAAACATGAAGATGATAAAAGTCCATAAAAGGAGAATGCATGAATTCCTTGATACAATTCAGAATCACAAACAAAAAAGCAAACAATTGGAGAAAAAGAATAAATCCTTCAAAAAAGAAGAGGAAGAAGAAGAAGAAGAAGAAGAAGAAGAAGAAGAAGAAGAAGAAGAAGAAGAAGAAGCTAAACAAAATAAAACATAAAGCAAACAATTGAAGGAAAGAACAAATGTTCAAATCCTAAAATAGAAATAGAAAAAAAAATCTGGAAAGAAAAAAAAATTGATGTGAACAGGAACTATAGAAGCAATCTTCAACATAATAAAGAGATAGAAGACAGAATCTCCAGCATTGAAGATACAATAGAAAAAATGAATATATCAAAGAAATTGTTAATTCGAAAAGCTCCTGACACAATGAAACCAAGAAATTTGAAACACTATGAAAAGAGAATAACAAGAATGGAGAAAGCTGAAGAATTTTAGCTTAGAATCTCAGAAAACATTTTACACAATATCAAAGAAGAAATTCTCTTAATGTGGAGAAGAAAATCCCTACAAAACACAAGATACATACGTAATAGCAAAACACAAGATACATACAGAATACAAAGTAGATAGTATCAGAAAAGAAAGTTCCCTAACAACATAAAATCAAAATGTTAAACATAAAGAACAAAGAAAGAATATAAGATATGCAAGGAAAATGGAAAAGTAATAAGTAAAGAAGACCAATTAGAATTAAACCTGACTTCTCAATGGAGACTCGAATCCACTGACTTCTGAATGGAGATTTTAAAAGCCAGTAGGGGGATCTTGCAACAGAGCAGTCAGGGCCTCCAGGTCAAGAGATAACAGAGTATAAAATTGCTTGGGACACAGCCAACTAGGGTGCTGCCTGCGCCCAAGAGCTGGGCAGCTCTGTGGTCATCTGCGCACCAGCTCTGCTGTGGGACATCTGCCCTGCAGAGTGACACGCACCTGGAGGGAGTGTAGCAGCCTTCACCACTTTTGCTCAGGTAATAGACTACATAGACTCCAGGTACACAGAGATTTCCCAAGTATAACATTGCTTGGAACACAGTCGGCTAAGGTTCACTGCACCAAAGAGCTGCGCAGCTCTGTGGTCATCTGGGTGCCCGCTCTGCTTAGGTACATCTGCCCTGCAGAGTGACATACTCCTGGAGGGAGCAAAGCAGCCTCTGCCACCTTTGCTCAGTTGATAGACCAGACAGAGACTCCAGATACAAAGAGATATCCCAAGTATAACATCACTTGGGACAAGGCACACCAGGGCTCCAAAGAAACTCAGGAGCAGGGTAGCCCTCAGCAATCGGTGCCAGGGGAAACCTGGTCATCCAGGAGTGCATAAACAGCCTTGCAGGCTCACAGGATGTTCAAGGACCAGCCAGTGACAGCAGGACTAACTAACACCAGAGATAACCAGATGGCAAAAGGAAAATGTAGAAACATTACTAGCAGAAATCAAGGCAATATGGGACCATCTGAACATAACAGTCTGACAGCCACAAGTCCTGGATAACCCATCACACCTGAAAGGCAAGATCTGAATTTAAAAATCACTTCTCGTGAAGCTATTAGAGGATTTAAGGAAGGAAGTAAATAAATCTCTTAAAGAAATACAGGAGAACATGAATCAGTGGGTAGAAACCCTTACAAAGAAAACACAAAAATCGCTTAAAGAAATGCAGGAGAATATGGGCCAACAGATGGAAACCCATAGAGGAAACATAAAAATTGCCTAAAGAAATACAGGAGAACTGGGGTCAACAGGCAGAAATCCTGAAAGAAGAAACACAAAAATATCTTAAAGAAATAGAGGACAACACAAACAAGTGAAGGAACTGAGCAAATCCATCCAAGAATCTAAAAAAGGAACTTGAAAACTAAGAAATCACAAAGGGAGAAAACTTGGGAGATAGAGAACCTTGGGAAGAAATCAGGGGTCATAGATGCAAACATCAACAATAGAATGCAAGAGATGGAAGAAAGAATCTCAGATCCTAATGCTACCATAGAAAGCATTGACTCAACAGTCAAAGAAAATGCAAAATGCAAAAAACGAGTAACCCAAAACATCCAAGAAATCCAGGACACAATGAGAAGACCAAACCTAAGGATTATAGGTATAGATGAGAGTGAAGATTTGCAACTTAAAAGCCAATAAGTAACTTCAACAAAATTATGGAAGAAAACTTCCCTAACCTAAAGCAAGGGATGCCCATGAATATACAAGAAGCCTACAGAACTCTAAACAGACTAGACCAGAATAGAAATACCTCCCGTCACATAATAATCAACACACCAAATGTACTAAACAAAGAAAGAATATTAAAAGCAGTAAGAGAAAAAGGCCAAGTAACATATAAAGGAAGAGCTATCCAAATTACATCAGATTTCTCACCAGAGACTGTGAAAGTTAGAAGACCCTGGGCTTATCTCATACACATTCTAAGAGAACACAAATACCAGCCCAGACTACTATACCAAGTAAAACTCTCAATCACCATAGATGGAGATCAAGATATTCAATGATATAAGCCAAATTTACACAATATCTTTCCACAAACCGAGCCCTGCAAAGAATAATAGGTGGAAATCGCCAATACAAGGAGAGAAACTACACCTTGGAAAAAATGAGATAATAACCCTCTTTCATCAAATCCAAAAGTAGATAGCATCAAGAATAGCAGGTGACAATAATCACTATTCCTTAATCTCTCAATATCAATGGTCTCAATTCTCCAAGAAAAAGACATAGACTAACAGACTGGATATGTAAACAGGACCCAGCATTTTGCTGTGTGCAGGAAATGCACCTCAGTGTCAAAGACAAACACTAATTCAGAGTAAAAGGATGGAAGACAATCTTACAAGTAATTGGTCCCAGGAAATGAGCTGGAGTAGCAATCCTAATATCAGATAAAATTGACTTTCAACACAAAATCATCAAAAAAGCCACAGAAGGTCACTACATACTGGTCAAAGGAAAAATCCTCAAAGAATAACTCTCAATTCTGAACATCTATGCTCCAAATGCAAGGGCACTCTCATTCATAAAAGAAACTTTACTAAAGCTCAAAGCACACATTGCACCTCACACAATAACAGTGGGTGACCTCAACAGCCCACTCTCTGTAATGGATCGTTTATGAAAGCAGAAACTAAACAGAAGCCCAGCGAAACTAATTGAAGCCTTGGAACAAATGGATCTAACAGATGTATATAGAACATTTCCTCCTAAAGCAAAAGAATATACCTTCTTCTCAGCACCTCATGGTACCTTCTCCAAAATCTACTATATAATTGGTCACAAAACAGACTGCAACAGATATAAGGAGATCGAACCAATCCCATGCCTCGCATCAGATCACTATGGAATAAGGTTGGTCTTCAATAGCAACAAAAACAACAGAAAGCCTACATACAAGTGGAAGCTGAACAATGCTCTACTCAATGATACCTTGGTCAAGGAAGAAATAAAGTAAGAAATCAAAGACTTTTTAAAATTTAATGAAAATGAAGGCACAACATACCCTAATTTATGGGACACAATGAAAGCAGTGCTAAGAGGAAAATTCATAGCCCTGAGTGCCTGCAAAAGGAAATGGGAGAGATCTTACACTAGCAGATTAAAGGCATACCTGAAAGCCCTGGAACAAAAGTTAAAGGGTTCATTTGGCTCAATTTTGGTGTGCAATCACTGATAAGGGGATATTAACCCAGAAACTCGGAATACCCAAGACACAATTCACATATCAATAGATTTCCAAGAAGATGGAAGGAGAGACCTACCAGACACACCAGAGCTCACAGGGACTAAACCACCAACTAAAGAATACACATGGTGGGACCCATAGCTCCATCTGCATTTGTAGCAGAGGATGGACTTATCTGGCTTCATTGGGAAGAGAGGTCCTTGAGTCTGTGAAGGCTCAATGCCCCAGTGCAGAGGAATACTAGGGCTTGAGGCAGAAGTGGGTGTGTTTGTGGGGGAGACTACCAATAGAAGCATGGAGGAGGGAGATGAGATGGGTTTGCAGAGGGGAAAAAGGGAAGGAAATAACATTTGAAATGTCAATAATAAAATAACTAATAAAAAAGAATTATTAAATTGGAAAATTGACAGTTCCTATCTAAAAGATCAATTTACCATGAAAAAAAAAAAAAAGAAAAAAGAAAATTGTTGCTGGGCAGTGGTGGTGCATGCCTTTAATCCTAGCACTTGGGAGGCAGAGGCAGGTGGATTTCTGACTTCGAGGCCAGCCTGGTCTACAGAGTGAGTTCCAGGACAGCCAGGGCTACTCAGAGAAACCCTGTCTCAAAAACAAACAAACAAACTTTGAATATTGTTCCATGGGGTGATTTAAATGTTTATTTTTCCGGAGGATCCGGTTATACCACTCCTGGGCATATACCCAGAGGCTTTACCTGCATGCAATAAGGACACATGCTCCACTATGTTCATAGCAGCCTTATTTATAATAGCCAGAAGCTGGAAAGAACCCAGATGTCCCTCAACGGAGGAATGGATTCAGAAGATGTGGTATACTTACACAATGGAATACTACTCTGCAATTAAAAACAATGAATTCACGAAATTCCTAGGCAAATGGTCAGAACTTGAAAATATCATCCTTAGTGAGGATAACCCAATCACGAAGGAACACATATAGTATGCAGTCACTGATAAGGGGATATTAACCCAGAATCTCGGAATACCCTAGACACAATTCACATATCAATAGATTTCCAAGAAGATGGAAGGAGAGACCCCTGGTCCTGGAAAGACTAGATGTAAGGGAATGCCAAGACAGAGAAGCGAGAGGGGGTTGAATGGAGAAAAGAGGGAGGGGAGGGGGCTTATGGAACTTTCAGGGAGGGAGGAAACAGGAAAGGGGAAATGATTTTGAATGTAAATTAAAAAAAAACTTAGAAAATAAAAAAATAAAATAAAATAAAAAAATAAAAATAAACAAATGTTCATTTTTAGCAGGATAATATACTAGCAAAATACTCAACTTGAAACAGTGAAAGTCATCTATTATACTCGGCAAACATCAAACCCAAATCATTAATGGGGATTTGCACAAGTCTGAAGAAGTGGTAAGAAACAGCCTTGGAGTTAAAAGGTAGTATCAGTGATAAATTATATACTAAAGAGCCCAATGGGGGAAAGTGTTGTCAATGAAAGTTCTGATTCAGTCAAAGATGTCCTTCAAATGATAAAGAAATTAAGATAACTCTATGCAAATAAAGGTTAAAAGAGTTTACAAGGTTGACTTTAGTCAAGAAATTATATATAAAATAGTTTTATTTGTTGAAGAGAAGTTTAAATTTATGTGCTATTTTAATTTTCTACTTAAACTCTAAGCTTTCCATGTAAAGCACTGAGTAAATTGTCAAAATTAATATAGTGGTGCACTATTGGGATCCCTGAAATAAATGCAATAAAGTGGAAAAAGGTGTAATTTAGCAACAATTTCCCATGTAATTAAAATTAAGCTGGCAACGATTCAAATTTGTTATCATAATACTTCTGAGACAGATTCCTAAGTAGAAAGAAAGTTCAGAGTATATTCAAGAGAAAGTAGAATGGAAACAAAACCATACTCAGAACTAATATAAAATAAAGCACTGATAGTGTAATTGAACCCACATTGAACAAATGAACACAAAACAAAATCTTCCATATCACTAATTCCATCACACTTTATATTTACTTAAACATTTGTGGTTTTCCCAGGGATTGGATTTAGATCGTTACATTTGCTATGTTGATATATGTTTGTGGAAGTTGGACTATTTAAACAGTTCTACTTATTTTATTAACAAGCAAACACGGATAGATATTTTATTGGAAATCATACATGTTTTGATATGCTGAGGAATACTAAAACTACATGAAGATTGTTTATTAATAACAGTGGATAAAAACCAAATTAAAATAAAAAGCAGAAATTTAAGAACTACATGGATGTAGAGATTATGCATTATGTATGAAAATTGCTAATTAGTTGTACAGAATGATGCTTAGGAAGAAAGAAACTTCTTTGTGATAAGAAAAAAAAATCCTCTCCTCATACTTCCTAGAGAACAAGCTGCTCAGGGCAGTTGAGAACCAGCCACTCCAGGCAGTTGAGAACCAGTCACTCAGGTCATTTGAGAACCAACAACTCAGGACATTTGCAGTCCCCCTTGGATCATTCTTCCACTTCTGCTAATGCCAGCCCATTCTATTGTGGTAGAATCTCTCCAGGTCTGCCCCAGTGAATATACCATCTCCTGATACTTCCAAGAGAAGCAATCCCTCAGGGCATCTGAGAACCAGACACTCAGGGCATTTGCCCTTTCAACTGTGGCAGAAAATTGCCAGGTCTGCCACAGTGAAGACACCATCTCCTGATACTTTCTAGAGTAGTAGCCACAATCAGGTCATTTGGTGTGCAGAGAGGTCGGGTAGCACAGGAGAGCTGGTCTCCCAGGAGTGCCTACATACCTGTGTGCACAGAGAGAATGGGAATCCCAAGAGTACATATACACAGGCTTGCAGGACAGATAAGACAAAACCAGAGACAGAAAGACAAGCTAACGCCAGAGAAAACTAGATGGCACAAGGCAAACACAAGATCATTACCAACAGAATCCAAGGCAATACAGCACCATCAGAACCCAGTTCCAACACAAGAACAAATACTTGATACCCCAACACACCAGAAAAGCAAGAGCTAGATTTAAAATCACATCTCATAATGCTGATAGAGGAGTTCAAGAAGGACATAACTCCCTTAAAGAAATAGAAGAGAACAAGGGTCAACATGTAGGAGCCTTTAAAGATTAAACACAAAAATCCCTTAGGGAATTAAGGGAGAAGGTAGGTCAACAGGTAAAAGCCCTTAAAGAGGAAAAACAAAAATCCCTAAAGTATTTCAGGAAAACACAAACAAACAAGTGAAGGAACTGAACAAAACTATCCAGGATTTAAAAATGGAAGTAAAAAGAATAAAGAAATCACGAAGTGAGACATCTCTGGAAATAGAAAACCTTGGAAAGAATTCAAGAGTCATAGATGCAAGCATCAACAACAGAATATAAGAGATAGATGAGAGAATTTCAGTGCTGAAGTTACCATGGAAAACACTGACTCAACAGTCAAAGAAAATGTGAAATGAAAAAAACTTGTAACCAAAAACATCAATGAAATTCAGGACACAAAGAAAAGACCAAACCTAAGGATTAGAATGAAGATTTCCAACTTAAAGTGCCAGTATATATCTTCAACAAAAATGATAGAAGAAAACTTCCCTAACCTAAAGAAAGAGATGTCCATGAACATACAAGAAGCCTACAGAACTCCAAACAGAATGGATCAGAACAGAAACTCCTTCCCACACATAATAATCTAAACACCAAATGCACTAAACAAAAACAGAATATTAAAAGCAGTAAGGGAAAATGGTCAAGTAACATATAAAGGCAGACCTCTCAGAATCACACCAGACTTCTCACCTGAAACTACGAAGGCTAGAAGATCCTGGGCAGATGTCATACAGACCCTAAGAGAACATAAATGTCAGTCTAGGCTACTATATACAGCAAAACTCTCAATTATCATAAATGGGGATAACAAGATATTCCATGACAAAATCAAATTTACACAATATCTTTCTACAAACCCAGTGCTTCAAAACATAATGGGTGGGAAATACCAACAAAAGGCTGGAAACTACACCCTAGAAAAAGCAATAAAGTAATCTTCTTTCAACAAACCCAAAAGAAGATAGCCACACAAACAGAATTCCACCTTTAACAATGAAAATAACAGGAAGCAGCAATCAACTTTCCTTAATATCTCTTAACATCAATTGTCTCAATTCCCCAATAAAAAGACATAGCCTAACAGACTGGATACATTAACAGGACCCAACTTGTTATTGCATACAAGAAACTGACCTCAGTGACAAAGACACTCATTACCTCAGAGTCAAAGATTGGAAAACAATTTCCAAGCAAATGGTCCCAATAAACAAGCTGGAGTAGCCATTCTAATATCTAATAAAATTGACCTTCAACCAAAAGTTAACAAAAATGATAAGAAAGGAGACTTCATACTCATCAAAGGAAAAATTTACTAAGATGAACATTCAATTCTGAACATCTATGCTGCAAATGCAAGGGCACCCACATTAATAAAAGAAACTTTATGAAAGCTCAAAGCACACCATTGCACCCCACACAATTATAGTGGGACACTTCAACACCCCACTCTCAACAATGAACAAATAATGGAAAAAGAAACTAAACAGAGACACAGTGAAACTAACTAAAGTTTTGGACCAAATGGATCTAACAGATATTTATAAAAAATTCCATTCTCAAGCAAAAGAATATACATTCTTCTCAGCACCTCATGGTCCCCTCCAAAATTGGCCATATAATTGGTCATAAAACAGGCTCAACAGATGCAGGAATGTTGAAATAATTCCATGTACCCTATCAGATCACCATAGCCTAAGGCTGTTCTTGAGTTCAAAGAAAAACAACAGAGAAAACATATACACATGGACATTGAACAGTGCTCTATTCAATGAAAGCTTGTTCAAGGATGAAATAAAGAAAGAAATTAAAGACTTTTTAGTATTTAATGAAAATGAGAACACATCATACCAAAACTTATGGGACAAAATGAAAGTAGTGCTAAGAGGTATACTCATAGCTCTAAGTGCCTCCAAAAAGAAAGTGGATAGAGCTTACACTAGCAGCTTGAAAACACACCTGAAAGCTCTAGAACAAAAAGAAACAAATACACCCAAGAGGAGTAGACTGGAGGAAATAATCAAACTCAGTGCTGAAATCAACCAAATAGAAACAAAAAGAACTATATGAAGAATCAACAAAACCAGGAGATGGGTCTTTAAGAAAATCAACAAGATAGGAAAACCTTTAGCCAGACTAAGCAGAGGGCTCATAGCCACTACCCAAACTAATAAAATCAGAAATGAAAAAGGAGACCTAAGAAAAGAAACTGTGGAAATTCATAAAATAACCAGAACCTACTACAAGAGCTTATACTCAACAAATTTGGCAAATCTGCTCCAGATGTATAATTTTTGTGATACATACCAGGTGGCAACATTAAAACAGTATCTGATAAGCTACTAAAATTGTCCCATACATCCTGAGGAAATAGAAGCAATTGTTAATAGATTCCCAACAAAAGAAATTCCAGGACCAGATGTGTTTAGTGGGGAATTGTATCAGATCTTCAAAGAACAGTTAATACCAATACTCTTCAAACTATTCCACAAATTAGAATCTAAATGAACACTACCCAATTCATTCTATGAAGCCACAATAACGCTTATACCTAAATCAAACAAACACCAAACAAGGAAAAAGAACTTCAGACTAATTTCCCTTATGACCATTGATGCAAAAATTTTCAACAAAATTCTGTCCAACTAAATCCAATAATACATCAAAACAATAATCCACCATGATCAAGTAGCCTTCATCCCAGGCATGCAGGGATAGTTCAATATACAGAAATCAATATAAAATACTACATAAATAAATACAAAGTATATATCCATATGATCATTTCATTAGATACTGAAAAAGCTTTTGACAAAATTCAGCTTCCCTTCATGATAAAAGTGTTGGAGAGATCAGGAACTCAAGACCCACACCTAAACATAGTGATAGTAATATACTGTAAACCTGTAGTTAACATCAAACTAAATAGAGAGAAAATTGAAGGATTCCAGCTAAAATTGGGGACCAGACAAGGCTGCCCACTCTTTCTCTATCTGTTCAATATAGTACTCAAAGACCTAGTCAGAGTAATTGGACAACAAAAGAATGTCAAAGCAATACAAATTGGAAGGGAAGAAGTCGAAGTATCACTATTTGCAGATGATATGATAGTGTACTTAAGTGACCCTAAAAACTCCACCAGAGAACTCCTAAAGCTGATAAGCAACTTGGGCAATGTGGAGGGATATAAAGTTAACTCAAACAAACCAGTAGCCTTTCTCTACAAAAATGATAAACATGCTAAGAAAGAAATTAGGGAAATGACACCCTTCACAATAGTCACAAATAATATTACATATCTTGGTGTGACTTTAACCAAGCAAGTGAAAGATCTGTGACTAGAACTTCTAGCCTCTGAAGAAAGAAATAATAGAAGATATCAGAAGATGGAAGGATCTCACATGCTCATGGATTAGAAGGATTAATAGAGTAAAAATATCTTGACAAAAGCAATCTACAGATTCAATGCAATTCCCATCAAAATTCCAAATCCATTCTTTATAGAGCTAGATATAGCAATCTGCAAATACATTTGGAATACTAAAAAATCCAGGATAGTGAAAACCATTCTCCAAAAGATCTATTGGGGGAATCAAAATCCCTGACCTCAAGCTCTATGACAGAGCAATAGTGATAAAAATCGAATGATATTGGCATGGAGACAAGAAGGAAGATCAATGGAATAGAACTGACAACCTAGAAATGAACCCACATACCTATTGTCTCTTGATACTTGACAAAGTAGCTAAAAACATCCATTGGAAAATAGCATTTTTAACAAATGGTGTTGGTCAACTGGAAGTCAGCATGCAGAAAAATGCAAATCAACCCATTCTTATCGCCTTGTACTAAGCTCAAATCCAAGTGAATCAAGGACCTCCACATAAAACCAAACACAATGAAGATTATAGAGGAGAAAGTGGTGAAGAACCTCGAACATATGGGCACAGGGGAAATTTTCCTGAATAGAACACCAGTGGCTTATGCTCTAAGAACAAGAATCGATAAATGGGACCTCATAAACCTCAAAGCTTCTGTAAGGCAAAGGACACTGTCAATAGGACAAAATGGCAATCAACAGTTTAGTTAAAGATCTTTACTAATCCTACATCTGGTAGAGGGCTAATATCCAATGTATAGAAGGAACTCAAGAAGTTAGACTCCAGAGTGTCAAATAACCCTACTAAAAATGGGGTACAGAGCTAAACAGGTAACTTTCAACTGATGAAACTCGAATGGCTCTGAAGCACCTAAAGAATTGTTCAGCAAACTTAGTTAGGAGGGAAATGCAAATCAAAATAACACTGAGATTCCACCTCACACCGGTCAGAATGGCTAAGATGAAAAACTCAGGGAACAGCAGATGCTGAAGAGAATGTGGAGAAAGAGGAACACTTCTCCATTGCTGGTGGGATTGCCAGCTGGTAAAACCACTCTGGTAATCAGTTTGGAGGTTCCTCAGAAAATTGGAGATAGTACTATCTGAGGACCCAGCTATACCATTCCTGGGTATATACCCAGAAGATGCTCCAACATATATTAAGGACACATGCTCCACTATGTTCATAGCAGCCTAATTCATAATAGCCATAAGATGGAAAGAACCCAGATGTCCTTCAACAGAAGAATGGATACAGAAATTTTGGTATATATACACAATGGAGTACTATTCAGCATTTAAAAACAATGAATTCATGAAATACTTGGGCAAATGGATGGAACTAGAAAGTGTCATCCTGAGTGAGGTAACCCAATCTCAAAACAAAACAAAACAAAAAACAAACAAAAAAACAAACGCACATGACATGCACTCACTGATAAGTGGATGTTAGCCCAAAAGCTCAAAATAAACATGTTATAATTACCGACCAAAGGAAGCTCAAGAAGAAGGAAGACCAAAGTAGGGGTGCTTTGGTTCCTCTGAGAAAGGGAACAAAATATTCACAGGAAGAATACTGGAGACAAAATGTGGAGCAGAGGCTGAAGGAAAGGCTAACCCAAGACTGTTCTACTTGGGGATTCATTCTATAAACAGTCACCAAACCTCAAAACTACTGTGGATGATAAGAAGTGCATACTTAAAGGAGCCTGTTATGGTTGTCTTTTGGAGGGGCCTGCCAGAGCCTTACAGATACAGAGGCCTCTCCTCCCAGTGATTCACAACAAGGCATTCCTCTCCCACTCTTTTGGCTAGAACCATGTGTACCCCTTGGTTGAGGTCCTCGGTCCTGTGAAGGCTCAAACGATGCCCCAGTGTGGAAAAATTGAGTGTGTGTCATGGGAGTGGGTTGGGTGGAGGAGCATATTCTTGGAGTCAGAGTGTAGGAGGATGGGTTGGGGGTTTCCGGGGAAGGGGGAAACCGGGAAGGGGTATAACCTTTGAAATGTAAATGAAGAATATATTCAAGAAAAGAGAAGACCATCCAAAAAAAAGAAAAGAAAAGAAAAAAGAAAAAAACACAAATCTATCATATACTAAAACTTTGAGATATGTTTAATTTTTTTGAGAGTGAAATAAAAGTCTGTTCATTTATTTGTTTTTGTCTTTTTTGTTCTAAGTTTTTTTATTTACATTCCAAATGATTTCCCCTTTCCCGTTTCCTCCGTCCCAGAAAGTCCCATAAGCAGTCTGAAAAGTTAAGTTTCATCTGAGAACACATAAACTGCAAAGAAAAGCCACCTGCAAAGGAGACACATACCTGTAATTCCTGTACTCAAGAAACTGAGATAGAACAGATTTAAAAGCTACTTTGGGATATAGAGCAAAACTTGGAAAGAATAAACAAAGATGATGGAATGGGTCTTAATAAGGGTTTTATTTCTGTGAAGAAACACTCTGACTATGGTAACAATTATAAAGGAAAACATTTAATAGGGATTGGCTTACACTTTCAGAGGTTTTGTTAATTATCATCATAGTGAAAAACATGGTGGCATGTAGGCAGGCATGGTGTTGAAGAAGGAGCTAAGCATCCTGAATCAGGATCACCAGGCAGCAGGAAGAGAATGAGAGACACTGGGCCTGGCTTAAACATCAGAGTCTTCAAATCCTGCTTCAAGTGATGTACTTTCTCACACAATACCACACCTACTCACAAAAGGGCACACTTTCTAATTATGGCACTCAAAATTTACCTATG
Organism: Tokudaia tokunoshimensis; assembly: GCA_036184795.1. Lineage (NCBI taxonomy): Eukaryota > Metazoa > Chordata > Mammalia > Rodentia > Muridae > Tokudaia > Tokudaia tokunoshimensis. The sequence continues at coordinate 261,101 of BTHU01000016.1, forward strand.
GGTGCCATTTTTATGCAAACCACCATATTGTAAACACCAAATTGTATTTCAGTGCACCAAGAAACTATGAGTGAGCTTAACCACAAATGAGTTAAAAGGAGCATAACATAGGAATGGCCAAATTTAAATACAACAATAAAACACATAAGCTTTTATTTATTTATTTATTTTTTTACTTAAAAATTAAGAAAAGGGTGGCTACTTTGGCTTAGTGGATAGACTGTTTGGCTATGCTGTTGAAATCTCAACTTCTTAAAAAATAGAAGCAGTCGTACATACATATAGCCTAGCACTGTGGTGGTAGAAATGGAAGGATCAGAAGTTCAAAGTTCAAAGCTAGATATCTAACAAGTTTGTGGATGGCCAGGGCTATGCAAAATCCTATTCCAAAAGTAAGAGAAAAAGAAAGAAGAAAAGTTAAGACTGAAAAGAAATATCAAAATTTTTAAACTTTCAGTGTTTGTTTGAAAGAAGAAAGATTTAAATGATTTGGTTACTTCACTCAGGATGATATTTGCTTAAGAATTGCATAGCTTCATTGTTTTTAATAGCTGAGTAGTATTCCATTGTCTATATGTACCACAATTTCTGTATCCATTCCTCTGTTGAGGGACATCTGGGTTCATTCCAGCTTCTGGCTATTATAAGTAAGGCTGCTATGAATACAGTTGAGCATGTACCTTTATTAAATGCTGAAGAATCTTCTGGGTATATGACCAAGAGTGGTATAGAAGGGTTCTCTGGTAGTATTTGCCCAATTTTCTGAGGAACTGCAAAACTGATTTCCAGAGTGGTTGTACCAGCTTGCAATCTCACCAGCAGTGGAGGAGTGTTCCTCCTTCTCCACTACCTCTCTAGCACCTGCTGTCTACTGAGTTCTGGATCTTAGCCATTCTGACTGGGATAAGGTGAAATCTCAGGATTATTTTTATTTGCATTTCCCTGATGACTAAGGATGTTGAACATATCTTTAGGTGCTTCTTGGTCATTCAATATTCCTCACTTGAAAATTCTTTATTTAGCTCTCTACCCCATATTTAATAGGGTTATTTGGTTCTCAGGAGTCTAATGTCTTGAGTTCTTTATATATATTGGTTATTAGCCCTCTGTCAGTTGTAGGGTTGGTTAACTTATTTTCCCAACTTGTTGGTTACTGTTTTGTCCTATTGACAGTGTCCTTTGCCTTACAAAAGCTTTGTAGTTTTATGAAGTCCCATTTGTCAATTCTTGATCTTAGAGCATAACCTATTGGAGTTCTGTTCAGGAAATTCTCCCCTGTGTCCATGTGTTCAAGGCTCTTCTTCAGTTTCTTTTCTATTAGTTTCAGTTTGTCTGGCTTTGTTTGGAGGTTCATGATCCATTTGGACTTCAGCTTTTTACAAGGACATAAGATTGGATCAATTTGCATTCTTCTGCATGCTATCCACCATTTGAACTAGCACAATTTGGGGAAGAGGCTATCTTTTTTCAACTGGATGATTTTAGCTCCTTTGTCGAAGATTGAGTGACCACAAGTGTGTGGGTTCATTTCTGGGTCTTCAATTCTATTCATTTTGATCTACCTGACTGTCACTGTACCAATACCATGCAGTTTGTTTGTTTTTTTTCCCACTATTACTCTGTGGTACTATTTGAGATCCAGGACACAGATTCCCCCATAAGTTCTTTTACTCTTGAGAATAGTTTTAGCTATCCTGGTTTTTTTGTTATTCCAGATAAATTTGAGAATTTTTCTTTCTAACTATATGAAGAATTGATTTGGAGTTTTAATGGGGATTGCATTGAATCTGTAGATTACATTTGGAAAGACGGCCATTTTTACTATGTTAATCCTGTCAATCCACAAGCATGGGAGATTTCTCCATCTTCTGAGGGCTTCTTCAATTTCTTTCCTCAGAGACTTGAATTTCTTGACACACAGATCTTTCGCTTGTTTGGTTAGAGTCACACCAAGATATTTTATATTGTTTGGGACTATTGGAAAAGGTGTCTTCTCTATAATTTGTTTGGAATCTGTTTATCCTTTGAGTATAGGAAGGCTACTGATTTGTTTGAGTTAATTTTTTATCCGTCTACTTTCCTGAAGTTGTTTATCAGCTGAAGAAGTCCTTTAGTGGAGTTTTTAGGGTCACTTAATTATACTATCATATCATCTGCAAATAGTTATAGTTTGACTTCTTACTTTCTAATTTGTATCACTTTGATGTCCTTTAGTTGTCTAATTGCTCTAGCTAGAACTTCAAGTACTATATTAAATAGACCTGGAGAGAGAAGGCGGCCTTGTCTAGTCCCTGGTTTTAGTGGGATTGCTTCAAGTTTCTCTCCATTTAGTTTGATGTGGTCTACTGGTTTGTTGTATATTGCTTTTAATATTTCTAGGTATGGGACTTGAATTCCTGAACTTTCAAACATTTTCAACAGGAAAGGATGCTGAATTTTGTCAAGTGGTTTTACAACATCTAATGACATGACCATGTGGTATTTTTTTCCTTGAGGTATATTTTATATAGTGGATTACATTGGTGAATTTCCGTATTTTGAATCATTCCTGCATCTCTAGAATGAAGCCTACGTGATCATTGTAAACAATTGTTTTGATGTTTTATTGCATTCGGTTGGCAAGAATTTTATTGAATATTCTTGCATCAATATTCATAAGGAAAACTGGTCTGAAGTTCTCTCTTTTTTAGATGTTTGTGTGTGTGGTTTTGGTATCAGTGTAATTGTGGGTTCATAGAATGAATTCGGTAGTGTCCCTTCTGTTTCTACTTTGTTTAATATTTTGAAAAGTATTGGTGTTATGTCTTCTTTGAAGGTCTGATAGAATTCTGCACTAAAACCATCTGGCCTGTGCTTTTTTTTGGTTGGAAGACTTTCAATGAGAACTTCAATTTCTTTAGGGGTTATGGGTCTGTTTAGATGGTCTACTTGATCCTGATTTAACTTTGGTACTTGGTATCTGTCTAGAAAATTGTCCATTTAATCAAGATTTTCCTGTTATGTTGAGTATAGTTTATAGTAGGATCTGATGATTTTTTTACTTTCCTCAGTTTTTGTTGTTATTTCTCCCTTTTCATTTCTAATTCTGTTAACTTGGCCCTCTGGTTAGTCTGGCTAAGGGTTTTTTCTATCTTGTTGATTTTCTCAAAGAACCAGCTCCTGGTTTTATTGATTCTTTGCACAGTTCTTTTTGTTTCTACTTGGTTGATTTCATCACTGGGCTTGATGATTTCCTGCCATCTACTCCTCTTAGGGATACTAGCTTCTTTCTGCTCTAGAGTTTTTAGGTGTGCTGTTAAGCTGCTAGTGCATGTTCTCTCCAGTTTCTTTTTAGAGGCACTCAGAGCTATGAGTTTTCCTATTAACACTGCTTTCATTGTGTCCCATAAAGTTGGGTATGTTGTGCCTTCATTTTCATTAAATTCTATAAAGTCTTTGATTTCATTCCTTATTTCTTCCTTGACCAAGGTATCATTGAGTAGAGAATTCTTCAGCTTCGATCTCTATGTGGGATTTGTTGTTTTTGTTGCTATTGAAGACCAGTCTTAATCCATCGTGTTCTGATAGAAGGCATGGGATTATTTCAGTCTTCTCATAGCAGTTGATCTGTGTTTGGTGACCAAATGTATGACCAATTTTGGAGCAGATACCATGAGGTGCTGAGAAGAAGGTTTTTTCTTTTGATTTATGATGAAATATTCTATAAATATCCATTTGGATATATTGTTATTTCCATTTGGTCTATGACTTCTGTTACTTTCACTGTGTCTCTGTTTATTTTGTGTTTCCCTGATCTGTTCATTGATAAGAGTGTGGTGTTGAAGTCACCCACAATTATTGTGTGAGGTGCAATGTATGGTTTGAGCTTCAGCAAAGTATATTTTACAAATGTGGGTTTCCTTGTGTTTGGAGAATAGATTTTCAGAATTGTGAGTTCTTCTCGGTAGATTTTTCCTTTGATGAGTATGAAGTGTCCTTCCCTGTTTTGTTTTGTTTCTTTTATTTTTTTTTGAAGACTTTTTGTTGAAAGTCGATTTTATCTGATATTAGGATGGATAGTCCAGCATGTTTACTGCGACCATTAGCTTGGAAAATTGTTTTCCAGACATTTACTCTGAGGTAGTGTTTGCCTTTGACACTGAGGTGCATTTCCTATATGCAGAAAAATGCTGGGTCCTGTTTTATGTATCCAGTTTTTTACTCTAACTCTTTTTATTGGCGAATTGAGTCCATTGATGTAAGGAAATATTAAGGAATAGTGATCGTTGCTTCCTGTTGTATTTGATGTTATTTTTATGTTTATTGGCTATCTTCTTTTGGATTTGTTGAAAGATGATTATTTTCTTGCTTTTTCCAGGGTGTAGCTTTCCTCCTTGTGTTGGTGTTTTCCATCTATTATCCTTTGTAGGACTGGAATTGTGGAAAGATATTTTGTAAATTTAGTTTTATCATAGAATGTCTTGGTTTCTCCATCTATAGTGATTGAGATTTTTGCTGGGTATAGTAGTCTGGGCTCAAATTTGTGTTCTCTTTGGGTCCATATAAAATCTGCCCAGGATCTTCTAGCTTTTATGGTTTCTGGTGAGAAGTCTGGTGTAATTCTGATAACTCTTCTTTATAAGTTACTTGACCATTTCCCCTTACTGCTTTTAATATTCTTTGTTTGTTTAGTGCATTTGGTGTTTTGATTATTATGTGTCAGGAGGAGTTTCTGTTCTGGTCCTGTCTGTTTGGAATTCTGTAGGCTTCAATCTCTTTCATTAGGTTAGGGAAATTTTCTTTAATAATCTTGTCATAGATATTTGCTAGCCCTTTCAGTTGTAAATCTTTGCTGTGTTCTAAACTTATAATCCTTATGTTTGATCTTCTCATTTTATCCTTGATTTTCTGGATGTTTTGGCTTACAAGATTTTCACATTTTACATTTTCTTTGACTGTTGAGTCAATGTTTTCTATGGTATCATCAGCACCTGAGAGTCTTTCTTCTATCTTTTGTATTCTGTTGTTTATGCTTGCATCTCTGACTCCTGATTTATTTCCAAGGTTTGTCTATCTCCAGAGTTGTATCACTTTGCAATTTCTTTATTGTTTATATTTCCATTTTTTGTTCCTGGATGGTTTTGTTCAGTTCCTTCATCTGTTTGTTTGTGTTTTCCTGTAATTCCTTAAGGGATTTTTGTTTTTTCCTCTTTAAGTGCTCTACCTGATGACACACATTCTCCTGTGTTTCTTTAAGGGATTTTTGTGTTACCTTTTTAAGGTCTTCTACCTCTTGACCCATGTCCTCCTGCATTTCTTTAAGGGAGTTATTTATGTCCTATTTGAAGTCTTCTATTAGCATCACAATTTGTGCTTTTAAATCTAACTCTTGCTTTTGAAGGCTGTGGAGCTGCCTGTCTTTCTGGTGCAAATGGCAACCAAAGGCTCCTGCCCCCACTGTACACTGATCTTATGTCCTGTGTGTCCCTTGCTGTTCCCCTCCAGAGAGATATTGGCAAGAAATTGGAGCTCTCACCTCTGTACTCAGAAGTGTAGGCACTGCTGGGAGATCACTGTTTCTCTCTGGGCTATGCATTGCCTGACTCTCTGGTGCAAATGACAACCAAAGGCTCCTGTCCTGCTGCTCCATTGATCTTATGTCAAAACCTGTCATTTTCATGAACTTTTTTGAGTCTTGTAATTGTCTACAGTTTTAAGTGTTAGGAATGTAAATCAAGGATATAAATGTTTTCATTCAGAAGTCCTGGACTTTAAAATACTGGTTATGAGTAAGAATATGTATTTGGCAACCTTTAATATTTTTACTCATTTATTTAAGGGTTACCATTAGAATACTACATAGATACAACTGTAAAAAACAGTTTCAGAGTGCATTATATCATGGATAGTAAAAGTAACAAAATCTAAAACAGTCTAAAATTTAAGAAAATGGTAATTTAGAAGTTGGCAAAAAATGGTGAAGTAGTAATGATTTGGAAAAAGTCAATACAAATTTTTGTAGAATGTCTGTCAAAGGTAATTTAAAGGACAACTTCTCTGATTTCTGTATCTGGATGTTTGATATAGAGTTGGGTAGAAAAGTATCTAACATACCATTAAATAAACAAAAAACAATATTATTCATAGTGCATAAGGACATGTGAATTCATTTTTCAGCTACATTTAAATTATCTTTGTTCTTAGCTTCCTAATTTTGGCTTCTGAGTTTTACAGAAATGAGTTTTAGCTTTCATTTGCAAGGTACCATTGTGCTTTGCTGGACATGAAAATATTTTATTGTGTGGAATGAGTCTAACACTTTCTACAGCATGAGCACATATCACACATTCAGCAAAGCCTTTTACTTCAGTTCTTGCATCTAATTCTGTCTACCAGTTTGTTCTCAGCTGGATAAGTCACTTCTAGAGAATGTAGCTGATGTGACACTGAGGAAGCTCATGGAATAATTTGTAGGGTCCTCATGAATCATTTGGGCATGTGATAACATGATGAGGCTAATAAATCAAATTAGAATGCCGATTATCTCAGCTTCCATAAAAACATAAACATCAGTGGTGCAGATTCTTTGGGTTGAGTGGGGAAGATACTGGATACAAGTAGGTAGGCTTTCTCTGGTTGACTGTTAAAATGACTTATTAGAGTTGGCACAAAAGGCTTTCACATATCAGGTCACAGCAGACAAAGAAGCACAGATATAGCACATTCTGTAGCTCTTGGATTAAAATCAGTAATATAACTAGAATTAAATTTAATTTTAAATTACTTTAAAATTACATATAAATATGTTCACTGCCTGCCCATCTGTACATAATTAATTAGCTAAAGAAAAAAGATTTGCTAATGTCAGAACTTATCATTTTAATACATACTAAATTTTATGTTTCTGATAATCCTCATTCAAAACATAGTAACTAATGTACAATTGTCTTAATATTATTAATAATATTAATTTATTATTATAAAATATGACCTGGGGCTTCTAAAGATAATTAAAGGATAATATGCAATTTTCAAGTAATTTTAAGGTATTATATCATATTTGCTAATCATATTTAAAAAAAATGACTTGACATTATTGAAAATTACTGTTGTTTCTAGTAAAATCAGGCATAGTTTCTCTTACATTGATGAACAGATTGAATTCCTTTCAGTCCAGGTTCACACGAAGAATTTTCAGGAAAGCTGTGAATTTAAGTTTTTCATCTGTCCACAACTGACTACACCATTCTTTTTCATTCCCTTTACTTTTTGTGGTACTTGAGAAAAATCCAGGGTTATTTTTCTGTGTCATCTCCATGATTCTTACATTTCAATTGATTTGGGAGAGTGACTTGGAATAGTGAAAAATGATGTCTTTATTCTCTTATTGATGTTGCATCAACATGGATGCTTATTTCTTGTAAAGAGATGTTGGATAAGCAAGGTAATTCATCCATCTTTTTGAAAACCAAGGATACATGTTTTCAAAAAGTATCTTATAATCCCATTACTAATTGCAATATCATAGTTAACTATGGCAAAATCAGATGTTGGTGCAAGCAATTTAACTCTTTGGTACTCAATTAATTCCCCTGATAGAGGAAACACTGAGACATACTTCACAAAGTCCTGGATGGTTTTGACATAGGACTTTATATGCAAAAAAAACCCCAATATCAGATAGATAGTAGACATAGTATTTCAATTTATTTGTATGTCTGATGACTTAAGAATTATTAAACTTAGCTCTGAGATCAGAATTGGAAAATAATACCTCATAAAACTGAAAAGCTTCTGTTAAGGAAAAGGACACTGTCAATAAGACAAAATGGCAACCAATAGATTAGGAAAAGATATTTACCAATCCTTGATCTGATAGAGGGCTAATACTTAAAATATACAGAAAACTCAAGATGATAAACTCTAGAGAACCAAATAACTCTATTTAAAAATGAGAAGCAGAGGTAAACAGAGAATTCTCAACTGACGAATCTCAAATGTCTGAGAAGCATTTAAAGAAATGTTCAACATTTTTAGTCATGAAGGAAATGCAAATCAAAATGACACTGAAATTCCAACTCACACCAATCAGAATGGCTAAGATCAAAGACTCAGGTGACTACAGATGCTGGAGTGGATAAGTAGAAAGTGGAACTGTCCTCCATTGCTGGTAAAATTGCAAGCTGTTACGCTCTCGAAATCAGTTTGGTGGTTCCTCAGAAAATTGGACTTAGTACTACCTGAAATATACCCACAAGATATTACAATATGTAATAAGGACACATGCTCCATTTTGTATATAGCAGACTTATTTGTAATCATGAGAAGCTGGAAACAACCCAGATGTCCCTCAACCGAAGAATGGATACAGAAAATATGGTACAGTTACACTATGGAGCACTACTCATTTATTAAAAACAATGACTTCGTGAAATTTGCAAGCAAATGGATGGAATTTGAAAATATCACCCTGAGTGAGGTAACCAAAACACAAAATAACAAGCATTGTGTTTATTCACAGACAAGTGGATATTAGTTAAAAATAAGCTTGGAATATCCACAATAAAACTCATAGACCACATGAAACCTAAGAGGAAAGATGATCACATTAAAGTGTAGATGCTATATTCCTACTCAGAAAGGGGAAGAGAATGATATCTACAATTAGAGGCTGAGAGGGATCTGGGAGAGAGGAGGGGAAAGGAAAGGGGAGGCAGTTCAGATATAGGAGGGAGGAGATGGGAAAGAAGTAGAGGGTCAGGAAGTAGGTATGTAGCAGGAAAGAGGGGGAGTTGGAGATAACCACTAGAAAGTCCCAGATGTCAGGGACCCAAGAGGTTCCTAGGACGCACCAAGAAAAATATTAGTGGAAATACCCAAAAAAGGAGTGATAGAAACTGTAGAGACCATATCTAGAGGATAGACACATCCACAGTTGAGGGATGGGGTCACTCACCAACATCCAAAATATTAACCCAGAATTTGGGACAAAGAGTGTAACAAACTGAAGGAAAGTCTATCCAGAGATTGCCCCACTTACATATCCATCCCATCTTCAGAAATGAAATTTAGACACTATTGCTGAGGCCAAGAAATACTTACTTATAGGAGTGTAATATAGATGTCTCTGGGGAGTCTTTTCCAGACCTGGACCAATACAAATATAGAAATACAGAGTCAAAATTGAGCATGGGGATCTCAATAGTGAAGTTACAGCAAGGACTTTAGGAGCTGAAGGGGTTTTCAACCTAATAGGAAGAACAACATTATCAACCAAGCAGACTGCCCCAAAGCTCTCAGGGACTAAAGCAGCCACCAAAGAGCAAATATTGGGTACCCAGTACTCCAGCTAGATATGTAGCAGAGGATTGCCTTATCTGGCATCACTGGAAGGGGAACCCCTTGGTTCTGTGGAGGCTTGATAACTCATGATAGGAGATGGCTAGGCCACTGAGGCTGGAGTGGGTAGGTGGGTAGGTGGGTGGGAAAGTAACCTCATAGAAGTATGGGGGAAGGAGGAGGGGAATAAGGTCCTAGCAGAGGGGAAACTGGGAAGGTGGATAACATTTGAAATGTAAATAAGTAAAAGAACCAATAAAAAATTAAAAAAAAAAATAATTACTGAAAATTTTGGGCCATCCCAAACAAAGATTTTGGAAAAACACAGACAACACATGTAAACACATGTGTAAGAGGACTTTATACCTAGCCAGGAGGAGCTAAGTTTTCATTTTTAGCACCTTCGTCAAACATGGATGTAACTGTGGATATTTGGAACCCCAGTGATAAAATGATTATAGGTAGGTGTTCAATAGATGGTCAGAGTATCCTAAATGGCATGTTCAGGTTAAATTACGCATGTTGTCTCTAAGGAATAAGGAAGAGAAGCAAGGCATGATATTCAAAATATTTCTCTGGCCTTCACAGGCACTATATCAAAAAAGAATAGACTATTTACATTCATCTTGTTTGCTATTTTGTAGGAGTTGTTCTGAATTTAGTATTTTGTGGTCTATAAGTTTGCAGTACATAGCCTTTTTTATGTTAAGGAGTTTTCTTTTTGATTTTATTTTTCCATGGTTTTATCTTGGAATAACTTTGAGAATTCTTGAATTAATTGTCTGCACCAAAGTGATCTTGTATAATCTGTCCTTACATTTTTTTAGTGCTTAATTACAGGTAAGACTTTGCATTTTCTAACTTCACATTAAAAATGTGTCTAATTTGATTAGAACATATGAACTTTTCAATATGTTCTTCAGGCAAGAGTATCATTGAGAATATTTGTGTTTAAATTCAACAGCAAAATTTATCTCCAGCTTTCTTCTTCATAGTAATTATTTTATTTTGAGATTATAGTATATATTTTCTTGTTTATTTTCTTTCTTTTTTTTATTTTCTAAGTTTTTTTATTTACATTCCAAATCATTTCCCCTTTCCCATTTCCTCCCTCCCCAAATGTCCCATAAGTCCCCTTCCCTCCCTCTTTTCCCCATTCAACACCCTCTTGCTTCTCTGTCCGGGCATTCCCCTATATCCAGTCTTTCCAGGACCAGGGGTCTCTCCTTCCATCTTCTTAGAAATCTATTGATATGCGAATTGTGTCTAGGGTATTCCGAGATTCTGAGTCAATAATATCCCCTTATCAGTGACTGCATATCATATGTGTACTTTTGTGATTGGGTTACCTCACTAAGGATGATATTTTCAAGTTCTGACCATTTGCCTAGGAATTTCATGAATTCATTGTTTTTAATTGCAGAGTAGTATTCCATTGTGTAAATATACCACATCTTCTGAATCAATTATACTTTGAGGGACATCTGGGTTCTTTCCATCTTCTGGCTATTATAAATAAGGCTTCTATGGACATAATGGAGCATGTATCCTTATTGCATGCAGGTAAGGCCTCTGGGTATATGCCCAGGAGTGGTATAGCCGGATCCTCTGGCAGAGTCATGCCCAGTTTTCTGAGGAACCGCCAGACTGCTTTCCAGAGTAGTTGTACCAGCTTGCAATCCCGCCAGCAGTAGAGGAGGGTTCCTCTTTCTCCACATCCTCAACAACAACTGCTGTCTCCTGTGTTTTTGATCTTAGCCATTCTGACTGGTGTGAGATGGAAGATCGGGGTTGCTTTGATTTGCATTTCCCTAATGACTAAGGATGATGAATATCTCTTTAGGTGCTTCTCAGCCATTAGATATTCTTCAGGTGAGAACTCTTTGTTTAGCTCTGTACTCCATGTTTTAATAGGGTTACTTGGCTCTCTAGAATCTAACTTCTTGAGTTCTTTGTATATATTGGATATTAGCCCTATGTTGGATGTAGGGTTGGTAAAGATCATTTCCCAGTTAGTTGGTTGCAGCTTTGTCTTTTGACAGTGTCTTTCACCTTACAGAAACTCTGTAATTTTATGAGGTCCCATTTGTCAATTCTTGATCTTAGAGCACAAGCTATTGGAGTTCTGTTCAGGAAATTCTCCCCTGTGACCTTATGTTAAAAGTTGTTCCCTAGTTTCCTTTCTATTAGTTTCAGTGTCTCTGGTTTTATGTGGAGGTTCTTGATCCACTTGGAATTGAGCTTAGTGCAAGGAGATAAGAATGGGACAATTTGCATTTTTCTGCATGTTGACCCTCAGTTTAACCAGCACCATTTGTTGAAAAGGCTTTTTTCCACTGGATGGTTTTAGATCCTTTTTCAAAGATCAATTGACCATAGGAGTGTAGATTCATTTCTGGGTCTTCAATTCTGTTCCATTGATCTACATGCCTGTCACTGTACCAATACCATGCAGTTTTTAACACAATAGCTCTGTAGTACAGTTTTAGGTCCGGGATACTGATTCCCCCAGAAGTTCTTTTACTCTTCAGAAGAGTTTTAGCTATCCTGGGTTTTCTGTTATTCCAGATGAATTTTTGAATTGCTCTTTCTAACTCTATGAAGAAATGAGTTGGGATTTTGATGGGGATTGTGTTGAATCTGTATATTGCTTTAGGCAAGATGGTCATTTTTACTATATTAATCCTGCCAATCCATGAGCATGGAAAATTTTTCCATCTTCTGAGGACTTCTTCAATTTCTTTCTTCAGAGACTTGAAGTTCTTGTCATACAGATCTTTTACTTGTTTGGTTAGAGTCACACCAAGATACTTTATATTGTTTGTGGCTATCGTGAAGGGTATCATTTCTCTTCTTTCTCAGCCTGCTTATCCTTTGAATATAGGAAGGCTACTGACTCTCTTGAGTTGATTTTCTATCCTGCCACTTTGCTGAAGTTGTTTATCAGCTGTAGGAGTTCTCTGGTGGAGTTCTTTGGGTCGCTTAAGTATACTATCATATCATCTGCAACCAGTGATAGTTTGACTTCCCTTTGACCCCCTTTTGTTGTCTAATTGCTCTAGCTAGAACTTCAAGTACTATATTGAAATGATATGGAGAGAGAGAGCAGCCTTGTCTAGTCCCTGATTTTAGTGGGATTACTTCAAGTTTCTCTCCATTTAGTTTGATGTTGGCTACCTGTTTGCTGCAAATTGCTTTTACTATGTTTGGGTATGGGCCTCGAATTCCTGATCTTTCCAAGACCTTTAACATGAAAGGATGCTGAATTTCGTCAAATGCTTTCTCAGCATCTAATGAAATGACCATGTGTTTTTTTTTCTTTGAGATTGTTTATGTAGTGGATTACGTTGATGGACTTCCTTATATTGAACCATCCCTGCATCCCTGGGATGAACCTACTCTGATAAAATTGAAGAAATATATAGAAAACTTATAAAATTAAAGATTATCATGGAAAATAATACAGCTAAAATGGTAGACATAAAAAACATTACTAAATTGAAAGAGGAGTCACAAATATTTTCTGATAAAATTGAAGATTTACATGAAAATGTTTCTGGTAGACTATGTTTTTTGTTGGATAATTGAGTCCATTGATGTTATATTAAGGAATAGTGATTGTTACTTCCTGTTATTTTTGATATTATTTTTATGTTTGTGTGGTTACTTTCCTTTGGGTTTTGTTGGAAAAAAAGTTTTCTTTCTTGCTTTTTCTAGGATGTAGTTTCCCTCCTCGTGTTGGAATTTTCCATCTATTATCCTTTGTAGGGCTGGATTTGTGGAAAGATAAAGTGTAAATTTGGTTTTGCCAAGGAATAACTTGGTTTCTCCATCTATGGTAATTGATAGTTTTGCCGGATATAGTAGTTTGGTCTGGCATCTATGTTCTCTTAGTGTCTGTATGAGAGCTACCTAGGATCTTCTAGTTATCATCATCTCAGGTAAGAAATCTGGTGTAATTTTGATAATCCTGCCTTTATAGGTTACTTGACCTATTTCTCTTACTTCTTTTAATATTCTTTCTTTGTTTTGTGCATTTGGTATTTTGATTATTATGTGCCAGGAGAACTTTCTGGTCTGGTCCAGTCTGTTTGGAGTTCTGTAGTCTTCTTGTGTGCTCATGGGCATCTCTTTCTTTAGGTGAGGGAAGTTTTCTTCTATAATTTTGTCGAAGATATTTGCTGACCCTTTAAGTTATATATCTTGGTTCTCTTCCATATCTATAATCCTTAGGTTTGGTCTTCTTATTGTGTCCTGGATTTCCTGGATGTTTTGGCTCAGGAGCTTTTTGCAATTTGCATTTTCTTTGACTGCTGAGTCAATATTTTCTATGGTATCTTCAGCACCTCAGATTCTTTCTTCTATCCCTTGTATTCTGTTGTTGATGCTTGCATCTATGACTCCTGAATTCTTTTCAAGATTTTCTATCTCCAGAGATTTCTCACTTTGTGATTTCTTTATTGTTTCTACTTCCCTTTTTAGATTCTGGGTGGTTTTGTTCAATTCCCTCATTTGTTTCTTTGTGTTTTCTTGTAATTCATTAAGGGATTTTTGTGTTTCCTCTTTAAGTCTCTCTACCTGTTGACCCATGCTCTCCTGTATTTCTTTAAGGGATTTTTGTGTTTCCTTTTTAAGGGCTTTTACCTTTCGATCCATATTCTCCTGTATTTCTTTAAGGGTTTTATTTATTTCCTTCTTAAAGTATTCTATCAGCATCATGAGATGAAGCCTTACATCCAACTCTTACTTTTCCAGTGTGTTGGGGTATCCAGCACCTGTTGTGGTGGGAGAACTGGGCTCTGATGTTGTCAAATAGACTTGGATTCTGTTGATAGGGTTCTTGGGCTTGCCCTTCGCCATCTGGATATCTATGGTGTTAGTTGGTCTTGTTGTCTCTGGCTGGAGCTTGTCCCTCCTATGGGCCTACAAGCCTGTGTCTGTACTCCTGGGAGAACAACTCTTCTGGCAGGGTCTGTACACAGAAGGCTGTGGAGCTGTCTTGTTCTCTGAAGCAAATGTTGGCCAGAAGGGAAGACTCTTGTCCCAGCAGCTCCATTGGTCATATGTCCTGTGCCCTCCTGGCTGTACCCCTGCAGAGAGAAGGTGAAGATCCCACCTCTGCACTCAGAAGTGAAATCGCTGCTGGGAGAGCACTCTCTCCTGGTGGACTAAGCACAGAAGGCTTTGGAGCTTCATGGTTCCCGGCTGCAGACAGTGGCCAGAAGGGAATACTCCTGTCCCAAAAGCAACACTGATCATATGCCCTGTGCACTCCTAACTGTACCACTCCAGAGAGAAAGTGGAGATCTCACCACCGTACTCAGAAGTGAAATCGCTGCTGGGAGACCACTCTGTCCTGGTGGGCTAAGCACAGAAGGTAATGGAGCTGTCTGGTTCCCTGCTGCAAATGGCAGCCAGAAGGGTTTTATTTCTGCTATTAGTAATAGTGTCCCTTTAATATTATTTATAAGCACATAAGTATAGGTCCATCCACTGGCTATTAACAAAGTACAAGTGGCCATATAAAATAGAATGCTTATTTCTCCCTCAATAGGCACCAACTATCTGTAGCTCCACCAAAAATGTTGAGATTTTTGAGGTGATATCTCATCTTTATTCTTCTCATATCAGTGTAATTTGTACACTGTACAATGAATTTGGTAGTATTTTACTTTTATTGTGTAGAGCAGTTTGAGAAACCTTGGATGATCTTATCCTTTAACATTTTGTACAGTTTGCTAGCAAATGTATATAGTCCTGCATTTCTCTTTCCCAGTTTTTCTAATTTGTTGGGTTATTTTTCTTTTGATTCAATTGTTTTATCATCATTTTTCATCTCTTTATTCTGAGACTATTTCCTTTTGTCTGGATTGAAGATTATTTGTTTACTCTTAAGATATGGGTGGGAGAAAAGGACTGAAGACCCGAGGACCAGCAGAAAGAATGGAATCATGCAACCTCAGGAGGTAGAATGTTGAGGGGACCCTCCAGAATGTACCAGAGATCTGGGAGGTAAGAGACTCTCAGGACCAAAAGGGAGGGACCCTCGATGAAATGCCCTACATTGGGGAGAGGGAATTTGTAGAGCCCACCTCTAGCAGAAAGATAAGGCATCAAGTGAGGGATAAGGTTGCCATCCCACAGTCAAAACTCTGACTCATATTGTTCCTGTCTGAAAGAACTGTAGGGATGGAAATGGAGAGGAGCCTAAAAAAAAAAAAAAGATCCAGCAATCATGCCAAAGTGGGATCCAACTAAAGGGAAGGCCCTAAGACCTGACTCTACTATTGAGGCTATGGAGTACTCACATAAAGGAACCTAACACGGCAGTCCTCTGACCCAACAAGCAAATAAAAGAGTCAGATTCATATATTTGTACCCAACCAATGGACAGAAGCTGCTGACTCCTGTGGTTGAATTAGAGGAAAGCTGGAAGAAGCTTAGGAAGAGGGTGGCCCTGTAGGAGAACCAGCAGTCTCAATCAACCTGAACCCCTGAGATCTCTCAGACATTGGACAACTAACCAGGCAGCATACATCAGCTGATATGAAGTCCTCAACATATATAAAGCAGAGGACTACTGGGCTTGGGTTCAGTCAGAGACGATGCACATAACCCTCAAGAGATTGGATGCCCCAGAGAATTTAGAGGCCTGGTGAAGTGGGCACATTCTTGTGGAGACAGGAGGTCAGGGACAAGGTATGGATTGTGTAACTGTGGAACAGTAGGAGGGTGGACCAGGATGGGAATAAATTATGGAGTTTTAAATGAAGAAAGAAAGAAAGAAATAAAGAAAGAAAGAAAAAAGAAAGAAGAAAGAAAGTAAATAAATATCCCCATTGTTATTTGAGAAAAATAATACAAAAGACCTTTTTAGTTTAAAAAATGTTATATAACTGTTTATAATAACACTTCACTGTACTTATTTTCTCTTAGGAATATAAACTATCACTCCATTCTTTTCTAACTTTTGTATTTTTTGCCAAGAAATCTGATGTTTTTCTGTTGATGAAGCTTTTCAAATATACTCATGTTTTTGTCTTTCAGATTTTAGTAATTCTTTGTTTTGTAGTTCTGTTTTTTTTTTTTTTTTTTTACTAAAACATGCTTTTCTCTCATCATGTATATTAGATTTTAGGAAGGCTTCTGACTCTTAGTTGACCACTAAAACTATAGATCAGAGACTTACCCAATATTTGTAGGATATTCTGTTAAAATATCACTGAATGGATTACCTTTGATTTTCATTTCATCTCTCATTCCTCTCCTTTTCCATAGGACTCCTAGTTTGGTGTCTAGTCCATAACCTAGTTACTTTTATGCTGAGGTCAGCATAGCTCTCTTTCCTTGTATTCATGTCTGAATGAACTTTTTCCTCAGCCTTGTCTTCTACACTTACATTTTGATTCTGCTTGATTTAGTTTGTTGATTCTTTCTATTGTGCTTTTAAGATTTGGAACCTTTATTCTTTATATTCCCAATGCTTCTGTTTAATTTTTGGACATTTCTATTTCCTTACTGTATGTTCCATATGGTTGATTTTTCTAAAATCAGTCTTGAAATATTTTCCTTATTTGATTCATCTGGTTCTTTCTTTCTACTTTGAAATTATAGGTTATCTTTGTAAGCATAGTTCTGAAATCTTTGTGCATACATTTAGCATTGGTTTAGGTAATTGACAAAGTTTGATCTCTGGTAACAATATGTTCTTTAGCTTTTTAATGTTTTTGTTCTGATTTGTATATTTTGAATATGCTATCTTGCATAACACTTCTGATTGCATTATTATTGGTATTATTTAATGAAGAGTCTAGTTTTTATTGCTCAATCTGTATTGCCACTCAAGAAATGTAATTTAACTGCTTCAAAAGCAACAAACTAAACCTAATATTGCATAGAAATATACTTAACAGCAGTTAATGCAACAAGCGCAACAACAGCAACAAAAACAAGAAGCTCCAACCACTTCCAATAACCCCAGAGCAGAATAAGGCAAATGTCTTGGCAAAATGAAGAGTAGATGAAATAAAGAAAGAGGGAAGAGAAAGATTTGAACATGCTACTTTCTTGGTATCTTATGTACCCTTTCCTCATCATGAATGCATCTTTGCTCTCTAGTTTCATGGACAATGCAGCCACAGTGAATTTATACCATTCAAATTAAAGCACAGAAATGAATAAATGAAGCCTCAACAAAAATTCTAAAAATGTAAATTATATAGTGATAGAAATTTTAAAATTCATATTGTAGTTGGGCTAAGGAAACTATCATTTTCTTAGTTCTCCTGCAGTATGCAAGGTGTTTGCAAAGATTTAAAGTAGTTCTTCTAATATTTCTTGTAAATGTCTGGGTGGTCAAAGTACCCGAACGTTCTTCATGAACTTAAAAAAATAGCAGCTAATTGAATGCAGATACAGCTCAGAATATCTGATTGATTTTACTAACACAGATATTAAACAAATAAATAGGAAATTAAGGTCAGTGTCTGTAAGATGATCCAGTTGGTATATGAACACTTGACATCAAGCCTTTCTTCTGACACATATGCACTTACTGTGGCACAAGCCTCCCTTCCTCTCACCCTCCATCACACTCTCTCGGTTCTCCCTCTCCCTCTCTCTGCTATTTTCTCCCCATCCCTCCTCCTTTCCCATCCCCATCTTCCTCCTTTCTCATGAACATATACATAAATACACAAAATAAACCTATTACGTTTAAAATATAAGGCCAAACACTATTCATTAAAATATTACCCAATAATAAATAATAATTTTGATGAAAATTACTCAATATATACTTAGTCATCATATTGATTTTAAATTGATTAACTTGTCTCAATTTTAATTTCTAAAGTAATCATGGAGATAATTCATATAAATACTTTTCAAATATTAAAATATTAAGAACAAGCAAAAGAGCCCAAGTGATGATGACTCAATCTTACTTGGGAGGTAGCAATCACAGTGGGCAGAGGGAGGGGGGGACCTTGCTGTTGAAAGGGATGGGAGAAGGGACATGATCTATTACTGGGGAAAGGGAAACAGAACTGCATGGACAAAAGAGGAGAAGAGACTGAGGGAAAGTAGATCAATTGATAGGCCTAAATTGGGATCCAGCTCAAGGGGCGAAACTTTAAGATTCACTAATACTGGCACTAATACTGATGCTATGATATGCTTACATACAGGAGCCTAGCATGGCTGCCCCACTGAGAGGCCCAACAAGCAGCTGAAAGAATCAGATGCAGATATTTGCACCCAAACAAATGGAGAGAAGCTGGGACCCCTGTTTTTGAATCAGGGAAAAATTGGAAAAAGCAGAGAAGGAGGGCAACCCCATAGGATGACTAGTAGTCTCAATAAACTGGATCCCTAAGATCCCTCAGACACTGAGCCACCAACCAGGCAGCATATACAAGCTCATATATGACCCCCAACACATGTACAACAGAGTGCTACTGGCTCTGGACTCAGTGAGAGAAGTACCTAACCCTTGAGAGACTTGAAGCTCCAGGGTATGGGTCGGTCTGGTGGGGTGAGGGAGGAGGTGGGGACATACTTTTGAACACAGGGGAAGAGGTATGAGATGAGGAACAGCCAGAGGGCAGACAAGGAGAGGAATAACAACATACTTATAGATATTTTCATACATATATGCCATACTAATATAATTTATTATACAGACACATTACTTCATACATATATATGTATACATGTTAATATCATATATAAATATTAAATACATACTAGAAAGAAGAGCATATGAAAAAATATTAAGAACATAATGGAATCATGAAAAAAGTAAATCACTGGTATATGTTTTCTAATAACTAAGAGGAAGAAGTCTTCTACAAATCTCTCTTTTTGTAAGAACTTCTGTTACAGAACTGTGAGTTACCCATCACTGCTTTCTTTCTTTTACCTTTTCATGAGTATGAAGGCAAATATACATGTACCATGGTATGTATGTATATGCCAAAGGAAAATCTCAGGGCTGGTTCCTCCCAAGTTACTGTCCTACAAACATGACTAAAGGAATCAGATGAAACCTTTTTCTCAGCTGAGGTTCTTCTTATATAACCATATCAAGCTGGCAAATGGAAGTCTGTCTAGTTTTAATATGAAAAAAATTGGTACTTACATAAACTAAAGGATGCTGCAGCAGCTAGTTTGTTGAACTTAACAATGAAAGTAAGGACAGGTAGGCAAATGTAGTTCCCTTATTTCATGTACTTTTTCTGAGCTGCCACTGAAATGCACCTCCAAAATTTTATGTTTGTATGAGGTCTTCTTGATTCCAATAATATGAACAAGAAAATTCCTCACAAGAATGCTTGTAGCTTGTATTTTCCTTGATTCTAGAGACAGTTGACAACAATGATCAGTACAAGTCCACCTCTTGCCAGTTAAACACAATCACATATTTTTGTGACATATTTAATTTCCAAATAACAATAGTAACCAGCTCACAATTTTTTTTATCATGGTACAACTATTCCAAGTTAAAAACAAATAAATTATATATTTGAGAATAGATGACAAGTTCTTCCAGGAATGTTAATATTTTACATATGAAAATATAGATTTACAACATTTAATCACTATTATTAATTCAATTCATGTTATATTACATGATAAAGAAATAGAGGAACAGAAACTTGAATATCAGTTCCATATATGTGCACATAGTCACATACATCTGTAAATATATTCTTAATAAAACAGTGCAGATTCATGTCAAATTTAAGTGTCATTCCTGCAAATGGTCTTGTGGACTCAGTATTGATAAATATTTTTTCTATAGCCCATTATGTATTTATTTTATCTTGTGGAAAATCCTTAGTATAACTATTTTCTTCTCCTGAAGGGGTGACGCATAACTTTATCTCTGAAGGGCATGATATTTTTGCTATCCTGCTTGAATTGCGCTATGATGTTCCATTAACTATAATGAGAGGACATGAGCAACCCAGAAGAATATCCTGTACTCCAGTGGCAATTTTTCTTATCTCCACTATGAAGTAACAATCCAACAGTCCCTGGATCCATCTCTGATTTAGACAATATCATTCCTTTCTTATTCTCAGATACCCCAAGAGATCAGGAGGAAATCTCAACTTTGAGCTCAATGGAATAATTATTGTATTTTCTGGTAAGAGACTTTTCTTTCTTCATCCAAATCTTCAAGGTCAGCAGAACCAGGTCTGAGGAAAAGAAAGGAACATTTTTCTTAGTGGATCACTAGGGATGATAGTGAGTGGGACCATAACTACTTCGATTCACTGATTCCTCAACACAAGTGTCCTGGCTATAGGAAAAATGGTAACTTTTCCTGTTTAACTGAGTGCATTTATATTATGATATAATATGATGCCATGTGCCTAGGAGAAAGAATGTGTTGGTTTTAATAAGAAATATCCCTCACGGGTTTAGGCATTTGAGCAATTGGTACTAATTAGAAGTGTTATTTAGGGAGGTGGTAAAGCCTTCTTGGAGGAATAATATAACTGTAGGAGGGCTTTGGAGTTAATATCTTTGTCCCACTTAAAGTTTGAATACATTTGTTTGTGTTTACATTTGAATATGTGATCTCTCATCATCCAAATTCTGTCACCTAGTCTGCTATTTGTTGCTCTGTCTCCCATAATTGACCCTTGTTCCACTGAACTGTAATGTGAAATAAAGTTTCTTCTATTTGTTGCCATTGTCATGACATTGTTTCAACAGCAACAGAAAAGTTGCTAATATAGCTGACCACTACCTAGTCTCCATTTGACTAAAAAAACCTCTGTAACAATTTGTATCTGCTGCCGAAATAAGTGGTTTTGATGAGAGTTAAGTGCTACATTTATCTGCCATTGCAATACATATATTGAGTATAGTTAGAAACAAATTGATTTAGACAATGACAGTAGAATTATTTTCTCTCGTTTTTTTATTTTTATTTTCTATATTCTTTATTTACATTTCAAATGATTTCCCCTTTCCCAGTTCCCCACTCCCCAAAAGTCCCATAAGCCCTCTTCCCTCCCCCTGTTCCCCATTTACCTAAGAATTTCATGAATTCATTGTCGTTAATTGCTGAGTAGTATTCCACTGTGTAAATATACATGGAAAATATCTCTGATAAAATTGAAGAAATATATAGAAAAACACCTTAAGGTTGACTATTCCATAGAAAAATTATACAGATAAAATGGTAGGCATAAAAATATTCCTTAGTTGACTGAAAGTGGAATTATAAACATTTTCTGATAAAATTGAAAATCTACAAGGAAAATATTTCTTATAAAACTCAAGTGATATATAGAAAAACACATTAAAACTGACTATTTCATGAAAAATTATACAGATAAGATGGTAGGCATAAAAATATTACTAAACTGGTTGAAAGTAGAAGAAAAAACATTTTCTGATACAATTGAAGATTTACATGGAAACTTTCTCTGATAAAATTGAAGAAATTTATACAGATAAATTGGTAGGAATTAAAATATTCCTAAGTTGATTGAAAGTAGAATTATAAATATTTTCTAATAAAATTGAAGAGTTTCATGGAAAATATTTCTGATAAAATTGAAAAAAAAATAGGAAAACATTAAAATTGAAGATGATCATGAAAAATTATACAGATAAAATAGTAGACATAAAAATATTTCTAAGTTGATTGAAAGTGAAATTATAAACATTTTCTGATAAAATTGAGGATTTACATGGAAAATATCTCTGATAAAATTGAAAAAATATATAAAAACGTATTAAGATTGAGTATTTCATGGAAAAATTATACAGAAAAAATGGTAGGCATAAAAATATTCCTAAGTTTTTTGAAAGTGGAATTATAAACACTTTCTGATAAAATTGAAGATCTACAAGGAAAATATTCCTGAAAAAATTCAAGAAATATATAGAAAAATATGGTAAAACTATTACATGGAAAATTATACAGATAAAATGGAAGGTATAAAAATGTTCATACATTGATTGAAAGTAAAATTATAGATATTGTCTGATAAAACTGAAGCTCCACATGGAAAATACTTCTGACAAAATTGAGGAACAATACAGAAAAACATTAAAATTGAAGATTATCATGGACAATTATACCAACAAAATGGTAGACATTACTAAATTGATTGAAAGTGGAACTACAAACACACCCCCCTCCACGAAACCGAAGATCTACATTAAAAACACCTCCGACAAAATTGAAGAAATACACAGAAAAAAATGTTAAAATTAAAGATTGTTATGGAAAATAATACAGTCACAATTGTAGAAACAAAAAGCATTACTAAATTGAAAGAAGTGTCACAAACATTTTCTGATAAAATCGAAGAGGCCCATGAAAAACATCTCTGTTAGACTATGTTTTTTTGTTGGGTAATTGAGTCTATTGATGTTCTAAGATATTAAGGAATAGTGATTGTTGCTTCCTGTTATTTTTGATGTTATTTTTATGTTTGTGTGGTTACTTTCTTTTTGGTTTGTTGGAAAAAGATTACTGTCTTGCTTTTTCAAGGGTGTAGCTTCCCTCCTCATGTTGGTGTTTTCCATCTATTATCCTTTGTAGGGCTGGATTTCTGGAAAGATATTGTGTAAATTTGGTTTTTATCATGGAATATCTTGTTTTCTCCATCTATGGTAATTGAGAGTTTTTCTGGGTATAGTAGTTTGGGATGGCATTTGTGCTCTCTTAGGGTCTGTATGAGATCTGCCCAGGAATTTCTGGCTTTCATGATCTCAGGTGAGAAGTCTGGTGTAATTCTGATAGGCCTACCTTTATGGGTTACTTGACCTTTTTCTCTTACTGCTTTTAATATTCTTTCTTTGTTTAGTGCATTTGGTGTTTTGATTATTATATGCCAGGAAGACTTTCTGGTCAGGTCCTGTCTGTTTGGAGTTCTATAGGCTTCTTGTATGTTTATGGACATCTCTTTC
Source organism: Tokudaia tokunoshimensis (assembly GCA_036184795.1). Lineage (NCBI taxonomy): Eukaryota > Metazoa > Chordata > Mammalia > Rodentia > Muridae > Tokudaia > Tokudaia tokunoshimensis. The sequence goes on from BTHU01000016.1 coordinate 284,360, forward strand.
TTTAGGTTAGGGAAGTTTTCTTCTATAATTTTGTTGAAGATATTTACTGGCCCTTTAAGTTGGAAATCTTCACTCTCTTTTATACCTATAATCCTTAGGTTTGGTCTTCTCATTTTGTCCTGGATTTCCTGGATGTTTTGACTCAGGAGCTTTTTGCATTTTGCATTTTCTTTAACTGTTGTGTCAATTTTTCTATGGTATCTTCAGCATCTGAGATTCTTTCTTCTATCTCCTGTATTCTGTTGTTGATCTATGACTCCTGAATTTTTTCCAAGATTTTCTATCTCCAGAGATGTCTCGCTTTGTGACTTCTTTATTGCTTCTACCTCATTTTTAGATCCTGGATGGTTTTGTTCAATTCCTTCACTTGTTTGTTTATGTTCTCCTGTAATTCTTTCAGGGACTTTTGTGTTTCCTCATTAAGGGCCTCTACCTGTTCACCCATGCTCCCCTGTATTTCTTTCAGGGATTTTTGTGTTTCCTCTTTAAGGACATTTACCATTTGACCCTTGTTCTCCTGTATTTCTTTAAGGGAGTTATTTATTTCCATCTTGATGTCCTCTAACAGCATCATGAGAAGAGACTTTAAATCCAACTCTTGCTTTTCCAGTGTGTTGGGGTATCTGGAATTTGTTATGGTGGGAGAACTGGACTCTGATGTTGCCAAGTAGCCTTGATTTCTGTTGGTAGGGTTCTTGTGCTTGCCTTTCATCATGTGGTTATTTCTTGTGTTAGTTGGTCTTGTTGTCTCTGGCTGGAGCTCGCTCCTCCTATGGGCCTGTAAAACTGTGTCTGTACTCCTGGGCGACCAACTCTCTTCTGGCAAGGTCTGTGCACAGAAGGCTGTGGAGGTGTCTGGGTCCCTGCTGAAAATGGTGGCTGGAAGGGAAGACTCCTGTCCCAGCTGCTCCACTGACTGTATGCCCTGTGCCTTCCTAGCTGTACCTCTCCAGAGAAAAGGTGGAGATCTCACCTCTGCACTCAGAAGTAAAATCGCTGCTGGGAGATCATTCTCTTCTGGTGGGCTAAGCACAGAAGGCTGTGGAGCTGCCTGGGTCCCTGCTACAAAATCAGTAGAATTAATTTTTACTAGGGTCTATGACTTGTGTAGTCTTAGGTAGTAGGATAAATTTGTAGTTCCAGAAATCAATCAGCTTCTAATGAATATCTTTAAGTCTAATTAAAGAGTTGTTTGTTTCTACTAAGGTGAAAATTACTCCAGTGCACCAATGGGGATCTCCTACCAGGCTGTTCATTGAGATGTTTCATTGGCTATACAAATGAATTGGTTTTCTTTTCTTCTTGATATTTTGCATACCATCTGTGCCTTTTGTTCATTAGTTGATATGCCAGGGTATCTGTTCGGCTACCTTTTGGGAGTCCTCTTAGTTCTGTCTTTAATTTAATTGTAGGAGTGATGGGAATTCAAATGCATGCATATGCTGTCATACTCAGCTTTAGAAGAACTCCTATAGTTTAAGTGCAGATCATCATGCTTACCAAACATATACTTTACTAACTGTGCCTTTGCTCTAATGGATGCGTGTAGCCTGCAGACAGTAGCAATTTTGATTTAACCAGTTGAAGCCAGTATTGTGCTTGGCACTAACTTTATTTTCCTACAATTAATGGGTTACCTCTATCCTTTAGATTTTTTAAAATCTTATTTTACTGTATGAGTATTTTCCCCTGTAAGTATGTCTATGAAAGATATGAAATGTGACTATGAAGGCCAGAAGACAATATTGATTCCCTGTAAATGGAGTTACAGATGGTTGTGGAATTCAATATGTTAGTATACCTGGTGCTAGATATTGGGCATGGGTTCTTTGGAAAATAACTATTTTTCTTAATGGATGAGTTATTTTACCTTTATACACACACACACACACACACACACACACACACACACACACACACATCTTCCATTTATCTATTCAATATAGTCTGTAAAATTAATTATTTTGTGTTATTATAAGCATGGTCATATATTTTATAACTTTTTAGTATTTGTTAATATCTCTAAGGTTTAATAACTTTAAAGTGTTTAAAAATTCCCATAGCTGTTCTTTGTAGTGTCTTGTTAATACTGTTTGTGGTTTTTTTCTCAAAATGAATCAGTATTTTAATTTTCTAAAGAAGAAACAAACATTTTAAAAATGATGATTTTATTGCTATAAAGTTTTTATGCTACAATAGTCACAGAAGAATAAAAATTGCTTTACTATCTTTACATAATAGTAATAATTCAGTTTTTTATGTTCTAGCATGAGTTAAACACAAAGACAAGTGAGGTTAGTTAAAATTTCCTCATATTATTCACCATCGTATTTGAAAGCTAATAATAACTTATTAAACTGTGGCTTATGCTGTGATAGAATGAAAATTCTCTAGAAAGCCACCATAGAGGTATTAATTGATATAGAAATAAGAGCCCATAATGAATCATGAAGATAATAGAATGTGTGACAATAATACAAAGGAAATCTCATTTCCTAAATGAGGAGTAAGAAGTGCCCCTCATTTTTTTTCTAGAGGATTATTTCCACATTTTTAATTTTTAAAAATTAGGCATTTTGTTTACTTTCATTTCAAATGTTATACCCTTTTCCAGTTTCCCCTCTGCAAACCCCCTATTTGAACCCCACTTAGCCTGCTTCTAGGAGTGTGCTCTCCCACCCAGCTAACCACACACCCCTAAGAACTCTAGCATTCCTCTACACTAAGGCACCAATCCTTCACAGGACAAAGGTTCTCCCCTACCATTGATGCCACATAAGGCCCCTTCAGATTCTTCAGGTCTTCTCCTATGCTTCCATAGGGTGTGCTATGCTAAGTCGAATGGTTAGCTATGAGCATCCACATCTGTTTTGATCAGTATCTGGCAAAGCCACTCAGGAGACAGTTGTATCAGGTTTCTCTCAGCAATAACTTCTTTGCATCCCCAATAGTGTTTCGGTTTGTTGTCTGCATGTGGAATGGAGCCATAGGTAGGATGGAGCCACAGGTAGCCTTTCTTTCAGTCTCTGCTCCACTCTTTTTCCATGTATTTCCTTTAGATAGGAGCAATTCTGGGTTAAAATTTTGGAAATCATGGGTATCCCCTTCCCTCAACCAGGGGGCCATGCCTAAACTCTGGATATGGTTTCAACAGGTTCTTCCTCCCCTTTGTGGGGTATTTCAGTCCTAGGAGGCTCTTGCTTTCTTGGAATCTGGTGTGTTTTTGGTTGCTTCACCCAGGTCCCATCCCCCTTAGATACACACCTCTGTTCAATATCCTCACCCTCTGTACATCTCCTTCATCTCCTCCCATATCTGATTCTTCCTGTTTTCCCCTCCCCATTTTCTCTTCCTCCCACATCATCCTCACCCTCTACTTCCCTTGAATATTTTGATCCCCCATCTCAGTAAAACTGAAGTTTCCTCTCTTTGGTCTTCCTGCTTCTTTAGCTTCATGTAGTTTTGGAATTGTATCCTGGGTATCCTTCACTCTTTGCATAATATCCACATATCAGTGAGAAAACATGTATATTCTTTTGTGACTGTTTTACCTCACTTAAGATGATATTTTCTAGCTCCATCCACTTGCCTGTGAATTTCATGAAGTAACTGTTTTTAATAGGTGAGTAGTACTCCATTGTGCAAATGTACCGTATTTTCTATATTCATGCATCTGTTGAAGGAAATGTGGTTTGTTTCCAGCTTCTGGCTATTATAAATAATGCTCCTATGAATTAAGTGGAGCATGTGTCCTTATTACATGTTGGAGCATCTTCTGGGAATATGCTCAGGAGTGGTATAGCTGGGTCCTCATGTAGAACTAAGCCCAATTTTCTGAGGAATCACCAGACTGATTTCCAGAGTAGTTACACAAGCTTGAAGTCCCTCCAGCAATTGACGGTTGTTCCTTTTTCCAAACATCCTTGTCAGGATCGGCTGTCACCTGAGTTTTTGATATTATCCATTCTGATTGGTGTGAGATAGAATCCCAGGTTTGTTTTGATTTGCATTTCCCCAATAACTAAGGATATTGGCCATTTTTTTTAGGTGCTTCTTGGTCATTTGAGTTTCCTCAGTTTAAAATTCTCTGTATGATTCTATTCCCATTCTTACGAGTGTTATTTGGTTCTCTGGAGTCTAACTACTTGTGTTTTTTTAATATATTGGATATTAACCCTTAATCAATGTAGTATTGGTAAAGATATTGCCCAAATCTTTTGGAAGACATTGTGACCCATGGACAGGGTCCTTTGTCTTATAGAATCTTAGTAATTTTATGATGTCCCATTTGTTGAATGTTGATCTTAGAGAGTAAGCCATTGGTGTTCTCTTCAGGAAAATTTCCCCTGTGCCCAGGTATTCAAAGCTCTTCACCACTTTGTCTACTACTAAATTGAGAATATCTTGTTTTAAGGTGGAGGACCTTGATCCACTTGGACTTGAGCTTTGCCCAAGGAAATAAGAATGAATCAACTTGCATTTTTTCACATGCTGACTGTCAGTAGAACCACTACCATTTGTAGAAAATTCTGTTTTTCTTCCACTGAATGGTTTTAGCCTCTTTGTCAAAGATCAAGAGACCATGGGTAATTGTGTTTGTTTCTAGGTCTCCAATTCTATTCCATTGATCTACCCGCTTGTCTCTGTACTATAAGGTTTTTAATCATTCTTTTTTTATAAGGTTTTTTATAAGGTTTTTAATCATTCTTGCTCAGCTTGAGGTCAGGGATGATGATTCCCCCAGAAGTTCTTTAATTGTTGAGAAAAGTATTCACTATCATGGGTTTTTTGTTATTCCAAATGAGTTTGAGAATTGTTGTATCTAACTCTATGAAGAACTGAGTTGGAATTTTAATGGGAATTGCATTGAATCTTTAATTTGCTTTCAGCAAAGATGGCCAATATTTCTATAATAATCCTGCCAATCCATGAGCATGGGAAATCTTTCCATTTTCCAAGGTCTTCTTCAATTTCTTTCTTTAGAGACTTAAAGTTCTTGTCATAGAGATCTTTCACTTGCATGGTTAGAGTCATATCAAGATACATTGTATCATTTGTTACTATGGTGAAAGGTTTCATTTTCCTAATTTCTTTCTCAGTCTACTTAACCTTTGAGTATAGAAAGGGTATTGATTTGTTTGAGATAAGTTTATATCCAGCCACTTTGGTGAAGCTTTTTATCAGGTTTATGAGTTCTCTGGTAGAATTTTTGGGCTCAATTAAGAATACTATCATATCATCTGCAGATAGTGTTATTTTGATTTATTTCTTTCTAATGTGTATCCCTTTAATCTCTTTTTGTTGTCCAATTTCTATATTTAGAACTTCAAGTTTTATAATAAACAGATAGGGAGAGAGTGGGCAGCCTTGTCTAGACCCTAATTTCAGTGAGATTGATTCAAGTTTCTTTCCATTTAGTTTGATGTTGACTACTGGTTTACTGTATAATGCTTTTGTTCTGTTTATCTATGGCCCTTGAATTCCTGATCTTTCCAAGACTTTATCATGAAGAGATGTTGAATTTTGTCAAATGCTTTTTTCAGCATCTAATGAAATGATAATGTGTATTTTTTTCTTTGAGTTTGTTTATGTAGTAATTGATGGATTTCCATATATTGAACCATGTCTGCATCCCTGGGATGAAGCCTACTTGATCATGATGAATGATTGTTTTGCTGTATTCTTTGATTTGGTTTGCAAGAATTTTATTGAGCATTTTTTCATTGATATTCACAAGGGAAACTGGTCTGAAGTTCTCTTTGTTTATTGCATCTTTGTATGCTTTTTGTATCAGTTTGACTAGATTCATAGAATAAATTGTGTAGTGTTCCATTTGTGTCTATTTTGTGGAATCGTTTGAAGAGAATTGATATTAAGTCTTCTTTGAAGGTCTGATAGAATTCTGCAGTAAACCCATCTGGTCCTGAGCTTTTTTTAGTTGTGAGATTTTTAATGACTGCTTCTGTTTCTTTATGGATTTTAGGACTGTTTAGATGGTTTAACTTTGGTACCTAGTATCTGTCTAGGAAATTGTTCATTTCATCTACTTTTTCCAGTTTTGTTGAGTGTAAGCTTTTATAGTAGGATCTAATGATTACTTCAATTTCCTTTGTTTCTTGTGTTATATATCGCTTTTCATTTCTGATTTTGTTAATTTTGATACTGTCTGTGTGCCATCTGCTTATTCTGGCCAAGGGTTTATTTATCTTTCTTTTTCATTGAAGTGCACACTTTCTGTATACAGCAAAATACTGGGTCCTGTTTTTGGTATACAGTCTGGTAGTCTATGTATTTTACTGGGAAATTAACTCCATTGATGATAAAAGATATCAAGGAATAGTGATTACTGTGTCTTATTCTTTTTCTTTCTTTCTTTCTTTCTTTTTTTTTTAAGAGGTGGCTATGTTTGTGAGGCTCTCTTCTTTTGGGTTCATTGAAAGAAGATTACTCTCTTGCTTGATCTAGGGTTTAGTTTCCCTCCTTGTATTGGAGTTTTACATCTATTATCCTTTGTAGAACTGGATTTGTGTAAAGATATTGCATAAATTTCATTCCTGATGGAATATCTTGGTTTTCCCATCTATTGTATTTGAGTGTTTTGCCGGGTATAGTAGCCTGGGTTGGCATTTTTGTTCTTTTAGGGTTTGCATAACATCAGTCCAAAGTATCTTCTATTTTCACAGTCTCTGGTGAAAAGTCTGGTATAATTCTGATAGATCTGCCTTTATGTATTACTTGATCTTTTACCCTTACTTCTTTTAATATTTTTTTCTTGTTTTGTGCATTTTTTTTTATCACCAGGATTTTCTCCCTTTGCGATTATTTTATCGTTTCTATTCCATTTCTAGATCCTGGATGCTGTCGTTCAATTTCTTCACCTGTATAGTTGTTCTTTTTCTGTAATTCTTTAAGGGATTTTTGTGTTTCCTCTTTAAGGAAACCTATTTACCTATGTTCTCCTGTATTTATTTAAGGGAGATTTATTTATTTATTTATTTATTTATTTATTTATTTATTTATTTATTTATTTATTTTGTTCTTCTTAAAGTCCTGTATCCTCATCATGGGATGTGATTTTTAATCAGTGTCTTTCTTTTCCATTGTGTTAGGTTATCCAGACCTTGCTGTGGTGGGAGAACTGGGTTCAGTTAAGGACAGGTAGCCTTGGTTTCTGTTGCTTATGTTTTTATTCCTTCCTCTCACTATCTGGTTATCTTTGGTGTTAGCTGATATTGCTGTCTCTGACTGTGGCTTGTTCCTCTTGTAAGCCTGTTTGTCAGTATTCTTGGGAGACAAGTTTTCTCAGGGAGGAATTTGGTTATGGAGAGCTGTGGCACAGGGTCAGCTCTAGAGTGCAGATTGAAACCAGAAGGATCCTGCCCCTGGCTATTGCTTGGTGCCTTTGTACTGACTTTGACTGTCTTGGGCCTGGAATTTGAGCAGAAGTGGTGGTTTCACCTGTGCTCTCAGGTGTGTCAGCACTCTTAGGAGATGAGTTCACTTCTGGTGGGATCTGTTTACGGACAGTTCTCCTATCAGGTGTGTCAGAACTCCTGGTAGACCTGCACTTTTGCAGTGGGATCTGGGTACAGAGATCTGTGTCACATGGTCATCTTTACAGGCAGATCTAATACTGAAGGATCTTGTCCCTGGTTACTCCTTGCTTCCTGTGTCCTGCAGGCTCTGGTTTGGTCCCATTTGGCTAGGTATTTGAACAGAAGTGGTGGTCTAACTTCTGCTCCCAAATGTGTCAGCACTCTTGCGAGACCAGCTTTCTACTAGTGGGACCCAGATATGGAGAGCTGAGGTACAGGATCAGCTTCAGGTGCAGATGGAAATTGGAAGGATGTACCCCTCTCTTTTATAAACAATCTTTGCTGGAGAGGCTGGTCTAACATGCCCTAAGTAGAGACATGGAAATCTTTTCAGATTATATGAGAAAAATTCCAAGAAGATGTGAGCTCAAAATAACTTCCAAAGAAATTGGAGAAACACATTGATGTGGTTATGTTTTCTCTCTTAAGAGATAAAGTCATTAATCTCCTAAGAAGGATCAGGTTCTGCATTTTTGATGTACTGTATTCAGTTTATTGGATATTAATAACATGGGAAACCTATTGAATCTCATTTACTGAAGTGACACAGAAGAATACCCATTTTTGGCTTATTCACAGCTCTTCTGGCTTCACTAGGTAGACAAAGTCTGAAAGACTTGAATCATATTTAAGCATTCCATAGTCACAGTCTTTCACCTTCTACTCTTCCCTGATGAAACTTGACAGTTTTACAGTGACAATGTTCAGGTGTGGGATTAAAATTAATGAAGATCTGACATATTATAAACAACCAGGCTATGTTTACTCTTTATCTTGAATAGTGTATTAATTACTTTCTTTGTTACTATAATAAAATATTTTGTTTAAATAAAATTAAGGAAGAATGAAATTATTTCACCTTAATGTTCTAGAGTAGGTTTGAAACATTTTGGTAGGGAAGGCACAACAAAAGCTATGTGTCATCAAGAGCTAGAATCTGCGCTAAAATATTTTATTGCAAATAGCTATCATAGATACTACTGAGAGTGAGGCTAGTTTATAGTAATTGAGTCTGTTGTGCTATGTCTTTTGTTATGTATTTTACCTAGCAATGTTCCATGTCCTAAAAATTCCCTAAACTTGGCATAATAATAACAAGCTGAGGATTGTGATTTAAATAACTCATCCTGTGATTCACATTTCTCATTCAAATCACCACAAATAGAAAAGCATGAATTTTACATTACAGTATGGCTTAATTTGGAATATCCCATGTCTCTCCATGAGAATCAGGAAATGTGATTAATTACCCTGTACACCATGAACATTACCTATTTTTAAAATGTTGTAATTACCTACTTTTTAATTCCTGTAATTGGCAATCAGCAAATGAAGTGAAGTGTTTGCTTTGATTTGCAGTTAAAAGGAAAACAGGCTTATCTTGATGGAAAATACACAGCGATGAAATGTGACTCCATTTTAGAGGAAGAGAATCTGGCCTCATATTTTGAAACAAGAAGCAGAAAGCAGACTGAAAGTGAATATAACCACTAAGGCCTCAAGGACCACTTCTTTTTTATTTTTTATTTTCTAATTTTTTATTTATTTACATTCAAAATTATTTCTCCTTTCCCGTTTCCTCCCTCCCTGAAAGTCCCATAAGCCCCCTTCCCTCCCTCTTTTCCTCATTCAACCCCCTCTTGCTTCTCTGTCTTGGCCACTTCTAATAAGTTACTTCTTCCAGTAATGCTACACCTATCAATGGTCACAACTTTTCTATTTAGTATCATTACCTGGGTACCAAGTGTTTCAATACTTGAGATTATGTAGGACATTCCCATTGAAATCACAATACCCACTTTTACCTAAGGTATTTTGAGTGGCCATTTCAGTTTGCTAAGTAGTACCCTTTATTACTAAATCATCAATAAATACCTAGTACATGATTTTCTATATGTCTATAGACATCTCTGTACATTTGAATCTTCTTATATAAAAAAACATGATCTTCTTTGTTATCCATCTCTGTGGTACTCCTTCTAGAGAATATGCATAATGATAATTCTGCTGTTAATGGACTGAAGAAAAAATATTTTCAAGAAAAAAATTTTGAATTGCATTCAGTGTGACCTGATTGAGAGTAGAAAGAGTTAATTCCTTTTAGTTATATATTAAAACCTGATTCAAGAGCATGCTGATCAGTCATAAATGATTGCTTAGACTTGCTGAATTGTTTTTTCATAAATTAACCTCATACACAATCTAGGGACCATTTGATGGCACCTATAATGGAGGCATTTGGGGAAACACTAACTGAGAAAAGCACTGCAGAAATTTGTAAATGTATTTTACTTTAATATGCACATTTTTGCAGAGTACATAAGTAACACCTGGAGATGGAAAGTTTTTATTGTCTTGGAACTGCATTAAGAAATAACACAGTTTATAAAGTAACAGCTGGAGTTTGATCTAATCTCCATGTTCCAATTTACATATGCATAAAACAGACATAAAAATTATCCATGTCTTAGCTATTTGATCTGTGTACCTCATGAGCCTCAGATTTGACAGAGGAAAAGTCATGAGCTTGAAATGACTCAGGGAGTTCCTTAAATAATACATACATGCTGGAGATAATATAGTGTTTCTTCACTTAACAATAATTTGAAAATATCATATTCATTATGTCTTGACCTACTTGAGGGAGACAACAAGAATATTGTGTACTAAGTTTAGAAAATAACATCAGATTATGATAAAAAGTCATGCATTTATGGAAAAGATATAGAGGGGGGAATATCCTTGGGAGATGAATATTGAAGAAGTTGATGTGTTGTTTCTTATTCATGGATATTATGAACAAGTGATCCAACATGGGAATTGAAATATTGCAATTGTCACAAAATATAGGACTAGAGAGAACATACCTGAGTACAATAAAGTTTATTTATAAGAAATGTCATCATCGTCCTAATATCATCCTAACATCATTCTAAATAGGGTTAAACTTGAAGCAATCACACTGAAGTTGGGAACAAGACTGTAATGACCAGTCTCTCTCTCTCTCTCTCTCTGCTTTTTTTTTGACATTTTGTTGGAAGCACTAAATGAAGCAATCAAGCAAGATAAGAAACTTAAATGTTTGTACAAATGGAAAGAAGGTAGACAAATTGTCTTATTTGCTGATGGTATAATAGAGTTCGAAAATTTTACACCACAATTTCTAGAAATGATAAATCTAGCAATGTAGAAGGATACTAAGTCAAACTGCACAAATCAACAACTTTTCCACACATTGTCACCAGACATACACTGAAAGAGAATATCAGCTGTCTTAGCATTTGACTGCTGTGAACAGACACCAGGAACAAGGCAAGTCTTATAAAGGACAACATTAAATAGGGGCTGGCTTATAGATTCAGTCAATTATCATCAATGCATTAGAAATGGAGCTACATCTATGTTCATGGATTAGTAGCATTAATATTGTAAGAATGAACTTTCTACTAAAAGCTATGCACAGATTCCATGCAATCTCTATCAAAATCCCCATCTTGCATCACATAAAACTGTCTTAAAATTCATGTGGAACCAGAAAAGAATCTAGGTAGCCCAAACAATCATGAGAAAAAAAGAAATGAAAATAATGACTGAGAGATTACACACACACACACACACACACACACACACATATATATATAAAATTGTGTGTAATTATAATTGTGTATGCCTTTGCTGACACACAAACTAGAGCTATCTGAAAGGAGAGAACTTCAACTGAGTGAATGCTTCCATAACATCTTCCTGTAAAACATTTTCTTAGTGATTAGTTGAGACAGCCCATCCAATTCTGAGTATTCTCATTTTTGAACTGGTGGTCCTATTTGCTATAAGCAATCAGGCAGAGAAAGCATGTAGAAACATGCCTGGAAGCAGCATCCCACCTTAACCTCAGCATCAGCTTTTGCCTCCAGGTTCATGGCCTGTTGGATTTCCTGTCTCAAGTTCCCTAAGTGGTGAACTGTTATATGGAAGTATAAACTAGATAAAACCTTTCCTCACCAACTTGATTTTTGGTAATAGTATTTTGTTGCAATAAATCCCCTAATACTGTGTCCCAAAAGGAGACATGTAGATCAATATAATATGATCAAAAGTCCTGTCATTTGAAGACAAAACTTTACCCACCTAATACTTGGCAAAGTTGGTAAAAATATAAGCCAGAAAAAGAAAGTTTCTTGAGTACACTGTGTTTAAAAAAATGCACATTCACATGCAGTAGAATGAAATTAGAACCATATTTATGACATCATATGATACTAACTCCAAATACATCAAAGACTTAAATATACATTCTGAGATTATGAAACTGGTAGAAGAAAACATTTGCAGTAACATATGTAATTCAGTTTAGGGAATGGTTTTCTGAATAGAACTCTGAATAGGACTCTATTTGCCAAGGAATTAAGGCCAAAAATTTCCAAGTTGTATTCCATAAAACTGAGAAACTTCTTCACTGCTCAGAAATAAATCATCCTTGTGAAAAGAAAGCTCAAGAGAGAAACCTTATACTATTCTTATAGCAGAGAATTATTGTACAGAATATATAACAAACTGAAATGTAATCACTAAAACAAATTACACATAAAAAATTAATGGGAAGAGAAGAAAACATAGCTAAGGCTCACTACCATATGACAGGCCCAAACTGGGATCCAGCTCAAGGGGAGTTACCAAGGCCTGACACTATTGCTGAGGCTATGGAGTACTCACAAAAAGGGACCTAGCATGACAGCACTCCGGAAGATCCAACAAACAGCTGAAAGAGTTAGATGCAGATATTTTACCTAACCAATGGACAGAAGTAGCTGGCCCCTTTTGTTGAATTAGGGGAGGCTGAAAGAAGCTCAGTGGAAGGGTGACCCTGTAGGAGAACTAGCAGTCTCAATTAATCTGTACCCGCAAGATCTCTCAAAAATTAGACCACCAGACAGGCAGCATACACCAGCTTATATGAGGCTCTCAATACACATACAGTAGAATACTGCAGGTTCTGAGTTCATTAAGAGATGATGCACCTAACCTTCAAGAGACTGGAGGCCCCAGGGAGGTGAGGGGGAGGGGACATCCACATGAAGACAGGGGTGGGAAGGAGGTATTGGATGTGGAACAGTTGGAGAGTGGATGGAAATGGTAATAAAATATGGAGTGTAAAATAATTGATTAATTAATTAATTAAAGAAAAAGAACACCATCATTTTCTATAAGGATTTTAAAAAAAGGTGTCCTTTATGTTTAACCAGAGAAAGGTGACCTAAGTGTGGCAGACCATGCCTGCAAGCTTGCACTCAGAAGGTTTATGAAGTAGGATCAGAAGTTTGATTCTTGAGCAAGATAGTGAGACTATCTCTCAGAAAATAGAAAGATAACAAATAAAATGGTAAATTTCTCTCAACATCTATAATAAAACATCTAACAACAAAATAAAATTACAAAAAGTGATGTTAATGGCAGTAAACATTCTTTGAACTTTTGTCATCTATGCTATGAGAATTACTTTACATGTATTATTTAAATTCATTATTATTTGAGAATTTTATACAATGTATTTTAATAATATTCTTCCCTTTACCCATGCTTCATTGTTCTTTTCTCTATTCCATATTCATTCAATTTTGTGTCATTAAAAAGGCAATAGGCAAATAAATAAATAACATTGTTTCATAAAATTTTTAAATTGTGTGAGTATGTCCCTCAACGGAGGAATGGATTCAGAAGATGTGGTATATTTACACAATGGAATACTACTCTGCAATTAAAAACAATGAATTCACGAAATTCCTAGGCAAATGGTCAGAACTTGAAAATATCATCCTTAGTGAGGTAACCCAATCACAAAAGATCACACATGGTATGAAGTCACTGATAAGGGGATATTGACCCAGAATCTCAGAATACCCTAGACACAATCAGCATATCAATAGATTTCTAAAAAGATGGAAGGAGAGACCCCTGGTCCTGGAAAGACTGGATGTAGGGGAACGCCAGGACAGAGTAATGAGAGGGGGTTGAACGGAGAAAAGAGGGAGGGAAGGGGGCTTATGGGACTTTCGGGGAGGGAGGAAACGGGAAAGGGGAAGTGATTTGGAATGTAAATTAAAAAAAATAAAATAAAATTAAATTAAAAAAAAATTTTTTTTAAATTGTGTGAGTATGTGTGTATATGAATATGAGTAAATGCCTGTGTGTGCTCTTCCAGTCGAGTCCAGAAGAGGGTTTTGAATGTACTGGAAATCTACAGTAACTTGTAAGCCATCCCACATTGATTTGGGGAAATGAATTCTGGTTCTCTACAAGAGTAATATGTGCTCTTATACTCTGAGCCATTTATCCAGCCTCTTATTTCATCTTTTCGTAATTCAAGAGATAAAAGATCTTAGAATCTGCGCTGACTCATTTTATATCAGTTTGACCCAGGTCGAGAGTCATTTTGGATGAGGAAACCTCAGCTTAGAAAATGCTTCCATTAGATTGTCTTTTGATCAAAGAATATGGTAAAGTTTTTTTATTGCTTATTGTTTGGTTGTTTTTGGATTAGTGATTGGTGTGGAATTACCCAAATCCCTGTTCCTGGTGCTACATCCAGACTTGTAGGTCTGGGTGATATAAAAAAGCAGACTGAGAAATTCATGGGTGAAAGCTAATAAACAACACTCCTCTATGGCTTCTGCATTAGCTACTACATGCAGGATCCTCCCTTGGGTTTTACCCTTACCTCCTTTGTGATGGAACAAATACAAATTGTAAGTTGAAATATATCTTTTCTTGAATATCAAGTTGCTTTTGGTCATAGTTTTTATCACAGCAATAGGAATCTATCTAATACAAAATCTTTTTAAGTCAACCAAAATCACTTGGCCTGTGTCTACTATAAGGATCTTTATTTCTAGTTCTTAAGATCTTAAATACTGGGCATATTCACTTTTATAAAGAAAATACATACGCCGGGCGGTGGTGGCACACGCCTTTAATCCCAGTACTTGGAAGGCAGAGGCAGGAGGATTTCTGAGTTCGAGGCCAGCCTGGTCTACAAAGTGAGTTCCAGGACAGCCAGGGCTACACAGAGAAACCCTGTCTCGAAAAAAAAAAAAAAAAAAAAAAACAACAAAAAGAAAATACAAGGTTATGCACATGTTTGAAATAATATTTCTGTCCTTTGCATTGTCATCTTAAAATTAAACAGTTGGTGAAAATTTTTCACTTGTGTAGTTTTGAAATACAACTTGAAGAGTTTAGAAGACCCATAATTATTGAATATGTATCAAAACTACCGTAAATGTTTTTGAACTAAATTATGAAATAAATAGGAAAATATTTTTCTATTAACCTGAAAAATGAGACATTGGATAAAAGAAGAGAAATAGAAAGCTTTGAGTAGGGTTGGGATGGGCCTTTTCATTGAGTATTCACCTACAATCTAGGAGACCTTAGGTTAGAACCTTAAGTCTGTTATAAATGAGTAAATAAATAAACATTTTCTACTTGTCTCATATACTTTGAGCAGAGGTATTTGCCTTCTTCAGGTTTTTGGCATTCATTTTATAACATTCACAGTCTCTTTTCAGAGAAACCTACAGTGTGATCACAAAATGATTCTTTGTTGAGGCTGGAGATGATTACAAGTACTTGCTGTCCTGGCAGTTGACCTGGGTTCAATTTTAAGCATACATATCAGGCAACTACATTTGATTACATATCCAGGAACTTGAAATATTTTCTGGTCTTTGAAAGTATTTACTGAAAATGATACCCATAAACTCCTCAAGCACACAAACATTCACAGAAATTTTATATTGTTTCATTTTGATTATTTTTTTTGAAAATTCTACCCAATGTATTTTTAACACAGTTATCTAAGTCCTCCCTCTAGCATTCTTCTATGTCCTTTCCTTATTTATTCTTTAATAACACATTATATCTTGTTTGTACTGCCTATATACTCCTGCATGTGGGGCCACCATATGGAGCATAGTCAATCTTCCAGTGTCCATAGACTTAAAGAAATTTACCTCTTCCTACCCTAGAGATCATCATCTGTCTACAGGTTTTCAGTAAATTGGTGAGGTGTGTGAACCCCTTTCTGCACTGTGCTAGACTGTTGACTGACTTGAATTGGTGTGAGTCTTCTACAACCAACCACAGCATCTGAGAGTTCATAAGTACAGATGTTTTGCAGGGGCTCTAACTGAGATCTGCAATCCTGAATAATAAGTGCATCTTTAGAAAACCTTTCTCTGTATTAATTAAAATAATATGTACATTATACTTTTCAATCTTTTGTCAATTATATCAATAGTTTGTGGGAAATAATGGTGGTTTTTATTCTTGTTATGCTGAGATCATCAGACACCACAAGAGATTATCAGAGACCACAACTCTGATGCAACTACATGAGAAACTTTATTCGAATTAAGACATGGGTCACAAAACTTCTTGATGCAACAGGTTATGAAAGTGATACCCACATCTAGGGCCTTGGGGTTTATATAGGGAAAAAACATTACAAACTGGGGCTTTCAAGTTTTGATATTACATTATTGGGTAAATGGGTAAAGGCATGTTGTCCTTTAAATTGATTGGTGCATAGCATCTGTTCAAAACACAAGGAAAGCCCACACATCTAAAAGGGGCACTTTGACCTCAGAACAACTCATGTTTTCTTAACTCACTTTATTGTGAACTGGTCACAGTTGTTATGTGTACTTTTAACTGCTGAGTACACTTTGTGGTCTCTTTCCCAGAGCCCATAGGTGGGGGCAATATCACTCTGAGGACAAACAACTAAAAATGGATTTTGGAGAGCAAGATGGATTTTATCCTTCTACTTCTACTTGGGTTTCTTCTTTCCCACTTCTACTAGCAGCATTGGAGACAATCTTGTCCTCCTTGAAATCTGGATGATCTGTATTAATTTGTTGATAATGTGACTTCATCATCATCAGGTGAATAGTTCCCAATCTCTGTCTTATATATTATAAAAAATTATTTATAATGCATAATCCAAAGGTGAGGAGGAGTAGAAAAATAAACAAGAGTCACTTAAGGGTGGAAATAAGAATTGTTAACCAGGGGAGGAAACAAAATAGTGAGACGAACCAACTTTTGGAGTCTTCCTGTTCCTTTTGGTGTCTGTCTGTATTTTCCCTAACTTTAACCAACAATTCTCAACTCTGGAATAATTGACATAGAAACAACACTCTTCTTGTAAAGCAGTGATATAGTCCTCATGCTATAAGAATACTAAGTCTAATTCCCACCTATTTTGTAACACTACTTTAGCCTGAGAATCCGTGTTTCACTAAAAGGGCGAGATGGATTTTTCTAGGTGTTGAGTGTCTTCATCTCTGTCTGCCCTTAAACTATTGTAATTCTTTTCCTTTAATATTGCTTTTAATTTTTTATTGGATATTTTATTTATTTATATTTCAAATGTTATCCCCTTTTCTGCCCCCACCCAAAATCCCCTCTCCCTTCCCCCCTCCCCCTGCTTCTATGAGGATACTCCCCCATGCACACCCCTACTTCCACCTCACCACCCTAGAATTCCCCGACACTGTTGACACTGGGGCATTGAGCCTTCACAATGACCATGGGATTCCCCTCCCTTTGATGCCAGATAAGTCCATCCTCTGCTACATATGCAGCTAGAGCCATGGGGTCTCTTGGGTTGGTGGTTTAGTCCCTCGGAGCTATGAGGGAGGGAGGTCTGGTTGGTTGACATTTTTGTTCTTCCTATGGGGTTTCAAAACTCTTCAGTTCCTCCAGTCCTTACCCTACCATTTTTGTTGTGATCCACATGATCAGTCAGATGGTTGGATGCAAGTATCTGAATCTGTGTTTGTCAGACTCTGGCTGAGTCTCGTAGGAGACAGGTATATTAGCCTCCAATAAGTCAGCACTTCTTGGCATCAACAACAGTGTCTGGGTTTGGTGCCTGCATATGGGAAGGATCCCCAGGTGTGACAGTCTCTTTATGGCCTTTCCTTCAGTCTCTGCTCCACTATTCATCCCCATATTTCTTTTAGAAAGAAGCAATTCTGGAGATGAGTAGGTGGCCCAATGCCTCAAGTGGGAGTCTTGATAAATTCTGTATATATTCTCTACAGATTCTCCTTCCCCTTCATTGGGTATTTTAGCTAATGTCATCTCCATTGTGTCCTCTGAACCTCTTGCTTTCCTGGCATCTGGGACATTCTGGTGGCTACCCTCAGTTCCCCATCCCCCATTGCTACGCACCTCTGTTCAATTTCCTGACTCTCTGTATATCACCACCATCTCCTCCCATACCTTATCCTGCTCCCCTTTTCCCCCTCCCCCACCTCTTTTCCTCCAAAGTCTCTCCCACCCTACATCTCCTGTGAATATTTTGTTTCCCCTTTTAAGGACTGAAACTTCCACACTTTGGTCTTCCTTCTTCTTGAGCTTCATATGGTCTGTGAGTTGTATCATGGGCATTCTGAGCTTTTTTCCTAATATCCATTTATCAGTAAGTACATAACATGTGTGTTCTTTTATGATTGGGTTACCTCACTCAGGATAATATTTTCTAGCTCCATCCATTTGCCTGCAAATTTCATGAAGTCATTGTTTTCAATTGCTTTCTTCTTTAATATTAATGCAGCTATTTCAGTGCAGGCTACAGCTAGTCCTGCTCCTAGAATTAATGATAGGGTTAAAGATTTGGGTTTTCTCTTTTGTTTTATAAGGTCCCCATTAATTTGCTCTACTAAAGTACTTAGCACTACTTTTTCTGAATAAAAGATGAGGTGTGGCACTAATTGAACCAATATGCAGAATCCTTTAGGGACAGAGGAGTTGCTATAATGCTACAAGGGTTCAGTCCCATTGAACAGGCCCACCATGCCTGTTCTGGGGGAATAACCCATTTGGAATGAACTATTGGAATGATCTGATTGCAAAGGTATTGATGGGACAAAGAGACTTTTCCCAGGCAGACACCTTTCCCAGTATAGTCTGTTGGGTTAAAGCTGGACCTTTTTGTCATCATCTGTATGCAAAGTCAGAGTTACTTTTAGAAATATTATATTCAGCTATTAACCCAATGTCTTCATAAAAGGGGAGCCTAGCATTTTAACACTACCAGCAAGAGGTGATAAGTTTGGGCTTAGAAACATTTAGCATTTGAAAGGTTTTTAGTATCATTGACCAGATGGGATCTGCTAGTTCTGTTTGTTCAAAGAAGTGTTCTGGAATGGAGAGGCCCTGTGTTTGGGTAACCAGGGGTAAGACAGTCGTTGGTCAAGAGGATGTGATCAACACAGGTTTAGAATTTGTCAGGACCTGATTTTGGCCTATAACTGATGGTGGTTGGCTTTCAATTGGTCTTATTAAGTGTTTGACCATAAAGGGCAATCCAGGATTGCTACTTCTGGTAATGTAGAGCTGAAGGTACCAAGACTTCCCAGCTTCTCATCCCTTAGCTTTTTTACCCTCTTCTGTGAACCCGAATAAAACTTTGGAGTTGTCTCCCTACTGAGAGATTGTAATAAGATCTTACTTTGACAGGGTCCACCCACTATTTTCAGTAAGTGATATTTATGTCCCCAGGGAGCACAGTAAAACTGTTCAGGACCCCCAAATTTGATATTTCTCTTTCCCTCGGGTGTATATAAAAAGCTCTTCATCTACACTTGGCACATGTACTTTTAGGGGTCTGTTTGGTGTGAGTCCATATATTATCAGCATTACAAATCAAAAGTCATGTCTGTGAACTAGAATGTTCCAATTGACCATTTTGTACAGGCTGTTTGGGCATGATAGTCTCAGGATTTTCTATCTCCCAGATCAAAAGGCTAATGTGGGTGAGCAGCTGCAATACATAAGAGTTAGCAGTGACAGAAGATACAAGTCTGAGTCAATTTTAACTTTAGACATCGGTGGTCATCTGAACTCTCCATTCCATTGAGGTTGGAGTCTGGTGATTGTCTTTAGTGGAGAACAGGTTAGCAGGTCTGGTGTTAGTGTAATGTACCCAAGCAGTAATGTTGTCCATTTTAATGGCAGTTGGTATAGTTAGCAGGATGATTAATATTCCTTTCCACCTTGGCTCTAGTGAGTCCTAGTGAAATCTTTTCACATAGACCCAGTCTCCTGTTCAAAACTTGTGTGGTTCCAGAACTGGTCCAGCTTCATAGGTGGCATGTAATTTAGGTCAAATATTTTTATGTGCCCACTAGGTTGTTCTGGCTATAGGTATTTAGTAATCATTTTCCAATTCTTCAACAGTTGCTTACTGTAGGTTGGCCACAATGGGAGCTGGGATACCTTACATCATGTCAAAGGGAATTAGTCCCATTTGATAAGGAGACTTCCTTGCCCTATATAAGGCAAATGAAAGGAGCAGAACCCAGTTTTCACCAGACATTTAGGTAATTTTAGTTAAGGTCTCTTTTAATGTTCTTTTCATTCTTTCTACTGGTTCTGAACTTTGGTGTCAATATGCACAGTGTAACTTCCAATTTATCCCAATAAATATCGCTGTATCCTTTCTTACCTTGGATACAGATGATGGTCTTTTATCTGACCTTATCATATGAGGAAATCCATACCTGGGTAAGATATCCTTCAGGAACTTCTAAGCAACTACCTTTGCAATCTCGGCATTAGTCAGGAATGCCTCTGTCCATCCAGAAAAAGTGTGCACAAATAACAGCAAATACTTTTAGGTGTACTTACTTGACTTGATTACTACAAAACCAACTTCCCAGTAGGGTTCCATTCTCCAAATACCATCCCTGAGCAAGGGAGAAGCTTTCTAATTGTCCTAAGATTTTTCTTAACACTTGTGTTAAAAATTCAACAGGTCACACCCATCTTATATACTTGGATACAATCAAGGTTATTAGGAGGATGATGTTCTGCCAATGACTACAGAAATACAGACTCCATTAATCCATGTGTGTCTCACACTAAATAAAATAAACATAAATCCTTATTAAATATTCTATGATTTATTTTATTTTTAATTATTCATTTGTATCTGCTTCAAACCATTGATTCTTAAAGTGTAAGCTCATATAAAATAAAGGAAAACAGATTAATTTTTTTTCTGAACTCTTTCTTATGTCTGGCATAATTGTATGGACTTTTAAGAGCATAAAGACTTTCTTAAACCTAGGTCCAGAGCCTGCTCACCTTCTGCTAGAATAGATTCTGTTTGCCCTTCAGGTAAAACTTTCTTGTAAATGATTCTTAAGAGACAGATTTTATATCTAGCAATACAACTTTGTACCAAAAAAATGGAAAAAGAGTGTCAAATGAAATAAGTAAATTTGTCAAGAAAGTCTATGATCCTGCTGACCCAGGGAACCCCACACTGTGGGGCTTTGTGTCCAGAATCTGACTCTGGTACCTGTGTCAGTTCAGTTTTCCATCCTTGTAATAAGTGCCTCAGATGGCACAACTTTAAAAAGTGGAACATCAATTGAATCCTAATGTTTCTCTCTCTTTGACTCTTGACCCACTGAGATGAGAGAAAATAGTCATCTATCATCATGGATAGGAACTGGAGCTGCCACAATGTTCTCTCCATCATTTTGGCCTACAAACCCAGAAATAAAGCTACATTAAACCTTTCTTTTCTTAAAAAAAAAAAAGAAAAGGAAATATAAGTTTGTTTCTTTCCTCAGAGGTTAAAGTCCATATTTGTTTGAAGATGCTTCTTTTGTTCTGTGCCATTTTTTAAGTTGGGTATCAATGTTCAATAGGTTTTTAGTTTCTTTTGCCACTGATAATACAATAGACAGGATCAGGTAAATAACACTAGAAGCACTTATTTGTTTAAAAAAGAAAGGAAAGCACTTCCAAGACAGTGAGTGGCCATATATGTCTAGGGGGCTATAGCCCTTTTTAGCCCATTTCGTGGCTGTGACTTTTTATATGACTTTCCCAAACCATGCTTTGTCATTATGGAGTTGCCTTAGTTGGAAAGGTTTCTAATCTTTCCTTCTACAATTTTTTTCTGTCTTTGTTTGATTAAAATATATTTGTGTCTATACATGTGTGTATGTGTGCACATGTGCTTGTGTACACATGTGTGTTACATGCATTATTTTCATAAAATTTTACCATCCGCTTTGAGATCATTGAGTAGTTACTAAAATTCCCATATTCTTGAGAACAAGGTGAAGGTAAACCATTCTCAAAGAGCTTACTATTGTTTCTCCAATGATACATGAGTGAGAAAGTGAAACTGGAATTTCAGGAACTTTAAGCTCACCTATAAAGGAATTTAAATTAAGGAACTCTAGCCACCTCCTTAAACTAAGGTTTACCAATTTCTGTAATGATTGGATGATGTAAACTTCATTTGTGCTCTCAATTATGCTATTTCAGTAGCCTCTACTGGATGATGTGAGCTGTTGGTTTAACAATGTTTTCCTATTTATCTGCTTGTTTCGTTTATTCCCTAGTTCCTGTTTATCATTTATTTTGCTTGTTATATACTCAATATATTCATGCATTTGAAGTGAAGCACATGACAATTACAGATTGCTTTCCCGTCCAGATCATTGGTGTAGAGGACAGATCTCAATACTATTTTTCTTTCTTTCTTTCTTTCTTTTTTTGATTTTCTAAGTTTTTTTATTTACATTCCAAATTATTTCCCCTTTCCCGTTTCCTCCCTCCCCGAAAGTCCCATAAGCCCCCTTCCCTCCCTCTGTTCCCTGTTCAACCGCCTCTCACTTCTCTGTCCTGGCATTTCCCTACATTGCATTTTTCTTAATTGAATCTGGAGGTCATGAATTTGGCAAAGCTGTCTGGACAATGAGCACCAGAATTCTAGCTTTCTTTGTGTGCATTCTAACTCAGTTCCAGCATCAGAAATGCTGTTACTGCATGCTAACACAAACAGCTTTATCGGTGTATTGAGAATCAAGACTCCTTATACTTATGTAACTAAATAATCACCCAGTACCTCATATGCTGAGTTTGAACTCATGCTTTTATGGAAGCAACATAGTACATATGGTAAAAGGGAGAACACTCCAGGTATCTGTTTGTTTGTTTTGTTTGTTTGTTTGGTTGGTTTTTTTGGCCATGTGGTTTTGCTTTTATTTATTTATTTATTTTAAAATATTTATTGTTATATGTAAGTACATGGTAGCTGTCTGCAGATACATCAGAAGAGGGCGTCAGATCTCATTATGGATGGTTGTGAGCCACCATGTGGTTGCTGGGATTTGAACTCAAGACCTTCTGAAGAGCAGTCAGTGCTCTTAAGCGCTGAGCCAGCTCTCCAGCCCCTTTATTTATTTTTATTGGATAATTTCTTTATTTACATTTCAAATGTTATCCCCTATCCCACTCCCCTCCCCCACCCCGGGAAAACCCTATCCCATCCCTCATGCTCCTGCTTCTATGAGGGTGTTCCCCCACCCACCCACTAACTCCCCCATCCCCACATTGGCTTTCCCCTATACTGGGCACAGAGCCTTCACAGGAATAAGGGCCTCTCCTCCAAATGATACCCAACAAGGCCATCCTCTTCTACTCATTCGGCTGGTGCCATGGGTCCCTCCATGTGAACTCTGTGGTTGATGATTTAGTCCCAGGGAGATCTGGGAAGTCTGTTTGGTTGATATTGTTCTTCCTATGGGGTTGCAAACCCCTTTAGCTCCTTCAGTACTTTCTTTAGCACCTCTATTGGTGACCATGTGCTCAGTCCAATGGTTGGCTCTGGCAGAGCCTCTCAGGAGTCAGCTATTTCAGGCTCTTGGCAGCACACACTTTTTGGCATCCACAATAGTGTCTGGGTTTGGTGACTGTAAGTGGGATGAATCCCCAGGTGGGGCAGTCTCTGGATGGCCTTTACTTCAGTCTGTGCTCCAAATTTGTCCCCTCATTTCCTCCTGTATTTTGTTCCCTCTTCTAATGACTGAAGCATCACACTTTGGTCTTCCTTCTTCTTGAGCTTCACATGGTATATGAATTGTATCTAGGGTATTTAGAATGTTTGGGCTAATATCCACTTATCAGTGAGTGCATACCATGTGTGATCTTTTGTGGTTGGGTTACTTGATTCAGGATGATATTTTCTAGTTGATATTTGCCTAAGAATTTCATGCAGTCACTGTTTTTAATAGCTGAGTAGTTCTCCATTGTGTACATATACCACATACTCTGTATCCACTCCTCAGTTGAAAGACATCTGTGTTCTTTCCAGCTTCTGGCTAATATAAATAAGGCTGCTATGAACATAGTGGAGCCTCTCAACAGAGGAATATTGAATGGCTGAGAAGAACCTAAAGGAATGTTCAATCTCCTTAGTCATCAGGGAAATGCAAA
Organism: Tokudaia tokunoshimensis; assembly: GCA_036184795.1. NCBI lineage: Eukaryota > Metazoa > Chordata > Mammalia > Rodentia > Muridae > Tokudaia > Tokudaia tokunoshimensis. The sequence goes on from BTHU01000016.1 coordinate 308,263, forward strand.
TCAAAACAACTCTGTGATTACAACTCACACCAGTCAGAATGGCTAAGATCAAATACTCAGGTGATAGCAGGTGCTGATGAGGATGTGGAAAAAGAGGAACACTCCTTCATACTTGGAATTGCAAGCTGGTTCATCCATGCTGGAAATTAGTCTTGCACTTCCTTAGAAAATTGGACATAGTATTACCTAAGGACTCAGATATACCACTGCTGGGCATATACATAAGTGATCTGTTACCTTGTAATGACATCAAGCAAAGAGCAAAAGATTGGAAGAATAATGTTTCAGTAATTTAAAGGCAACCTCCCAGTTGCCAAAATTGCTTCCACTAATCTTTGCCTCTACAACATTCCACGAAATCTTCACAGACCCTAGCCTTTAGCAGCAGAGTCTCAGTTAGGTAAAAATGGTAACACTCTAGTCCCAGAAGGAAAAGATGCATGCAGCTTATTTAAGGAGCATAGCCTGGCTATGAGAAAAATTCTGTCTTCCTGACTGGGAAGGTCTAGGTAAACTGTCTTCTTTTTGCAACATGAATGTGTGCTAACCTCACAGATAATCCAGATACCCACAGTGTACAAGACTTATATGTATGGCAAAAACAGAAAGCCAAACATTCCTACATCTGGTAATGGTCATTGAAGAGTAAGCAGAAGTGCTGTGGACTGTGTTTTTATTCTCAAAAATTCTACAAGGTGCTCAGGCTCTCTCTAGTACTGGGCATCATAGCAACCCAAGGTGCCAAGAATAACCCAGGTCATACCTCTCCTTGATGAATTGATGCTATTTATTCTGGCACTCTCAGGATGATCATGGTACATATTATTTCTGGCTCCCTTGTTATTTGGCCAGATTGTCATTGAAATATTCCTAACATTTTCTTTTTTTCCTTCTAGAGAATGAAGCAAAGAAGTCTACAGCAGAAGTTCTGTGTAGGAAGCCTCACTCTGACTTTGCTACATCCCTGTCCCTAGACTACACTATGTGTCTGCTTCAGACAAAGTCACAGAGGCTGGAGGTGATGGTCAAGATTCTTTCATTCATTGGTGCCTGAAATAGACACACAAGCACTAATTTTATTAACAAACAACTAATGGGACTATACAAAGTGTGGACAATCACAGGTGGAATTGGAAATATCTGGAATAGTGAAAGCTCCTGGTCATGTTTTAAATAGTCTTGCTCTTCCTTACTGAGAACACTAATAAAATGAATGTCTTATCTATTCAAGCAAAAGCACAGAATGAAAACATCTGGACAGAGACAGCCTTTGTCCCTACTGGAAATAGGTGGCAATAGAGGGGAGAGTGGTGATATGTATTAATCAGGGTCCTTAAAAGACAGAACTAATAGACTGAACACACACACACACACACACACACACACACACACACACACACTCACACAAACAAAACATTGTTTTAGTAGACTGATTTACACCAGTTTGCTTTGTAGTTCAATAGTTGTCTATCTATAGAAAGGCTGAGAATCTATTTGTTATTCAGTGAAGAAGGCTAGATATCTCTACAGTACCAATCTGGTACAGTAGTTCAGGAAAATTCCTGAAATTTAGTCTATATTCTAATTCAACTGCATTAAGAGCATAGTCAAATTTGTGAGGAACACTGAAGGAAATCAGACAAAAAGCAGTAACTCTCTCCTTCCATATCCCTGTAAGTCAGCTACAACCAGAAATTGTAGCCCAGATGAAAGGTGAGTTTTCCACTTTCAAATAATTTGTATGAGAAAATTCTTCATAGGAATGTTAAACATCTTGGGTTTTAGATGAAAAATAGATGCACTCATGTTTATAACCAGCATTAACCACCATATCATGTTAGCAGTCTTAGTGGTGGTGGTGATGGTGGAGATTCTGGTTTTGATGGTGATAACAGTGATTGTTATGGTGATGGTGAGTGACTATGTGATGATGTTGAGTGCTGGGTGTGAAGGCTTTATCACCCATAAAATATGGTGTTAAACAACATAAATAATGTGAGTAGGAGAGAGATATCCTGGCAACAAACTTCATTTAACCACAAGAATTCTGTGAGTTCTGAGTAGTTGTCCCTACATCTGGGAATGTGAATTATTTTCATAAATTAAAGTACTTGGCTAACAGTATTTTTAATCTCCAGTACTTTAAAATTTCAAACTTTACTTTAAAGAATCAAATTTCAAGATGGTAGATGAAAAATATTATGTTACATAGATGTTCTCAGTGGTCTGTCCAAACACCAGACAAGTAGAATCTTAAGGAAGGAGACATCTATCATGACTCATGGGTTAAGAGCATATAATCCATCAAGGTTGGTAATGTGAAACTGTGGCTAGTTCTTTGCAGAAGTGTATAGATGCTGCTTTTACCTAGTGGCAGGTGAGGAAGTTGGAGAGGGAGTTTCTTAATTTATTTTCTCTTTCTATTCAGTACAGGACCACAGATCATTAGATTCTCCCCCAAACTGGATTATATTATCCTCCTTAGTTAGCAATGTATTTCCCCTACACACAGACACACAGACACACACACACACACACACACACACACACACACACACAGACACAAACACACACACACTCACACATATAGTCAAACTCTCCTCCTCAGATCATTGAATGTCTCCTCCACAGTTAACTGATGACAACTTCTCAGTTAATCCTCTCTGAGAGCTCCTTTACATACATATGAAGAGGTGTGTGTCAGTAATACATCAGGATTTATTATACTAATCAACTTGATGATTAAATTAACCATGATCTGATAATTTAAACAGCACTTTAATTATTTTTCTTCAAAATCCACAATCTATTTATGAAAATAAATCTATGTGTCTATAAGTGTTTATCTGTAGCCATTAATTTTCTGATACCATGGGGTTTTCTGATTGAGGGGCTATGGATGCCAGTTCCAATAGCTTTTAGCTGTCACAATTGTACTGTGTATCATTCTCTGAATATTCAGGTTTTCTTTTTTTCTTAATAATGGGCATACACTTCCCCTCCTTATAAATGTTGTCATGGGATTTAAATATGAAAAATTTGATAATGCTGCTTTTTCTAAATAGAGAAAGAAGAATACATAAGTATCATAATCCCTTCTCAAAATTACTGTATTCTAAAATAAAGCAGAATGTTATATATATATATGATTATTGTATTTTCACAAAATCCTGATTCATTTGAAGTTATTTTTAAGCTGATCTTTATACACATCTTTATAAACATCCAACAGATGTTGTGTGTAACATCAAATTGATGTGTGTAAACATCCAGCAGATGTTTTTAAACATCGGATAGATCACAGAACAGATTTTCTTTGTTGTGGGGAAATGATGTCTGCCAACGTTCTTCAATGGTTCATTATGGAATTTATCTTAACCTCTCAGATATCTATTTCTTGCTAGCACTGGAAAGTACAGAGTCATGTTCACCATGGCAGGATGATTTTTGGAGGTTCCATTTTCCATATTGGTCTTCAAATGTTAATGTTTATAGATACAAACATATGATGCTATTGACTTTATAAGGTTCGTATTTTTTCTTGTGTAAAAAGGCCCTCAAGCTTCCGCGACCTCTGTTCCGGTAGACTGCACTGAAGAGACAGGTACCCAGGCTCTCCCCAATATAACTTCACTTGGGACACGGCCTGTTGGGGCTTCCGCCTGCGCCCAAGAACTGGACAGCGTTGTGGTCCTCTGGGTGCCAGATCTGCAGGCCATCGCCTCTGCAGGGTGAGCAGCGCCATGGAGAGAGAGCAGAGTGCACTCCGCCATCTTTGCTCCAGTGGACGGGAAGTTGGGACAGCCAGGTTCTGAGACAGACAGGCATAATATCGCTTGGGTCTTGGGCGACTTGTGTATATGCGGTTCCCAAGTGCTGGGCTGATCTGCAGTAACCAGCGCGCCAGCTCTGCTGTGGGACTTCTGCCTGGCAGACAGACGCCCCCCCCCACTCTAGGAGAGATCACACACCCCTGCACAGGGCAGGAGCCTACCAGCCTCCCTTTGACGACCTCTGCTCCAGGAATCCACTACGCTGAGCCTTTGGATGTGCAAGGACTCCCCAATATAACATCACTTGGGGCAAGGCACATGAGGGCCCCAAAGTCACTCAGGAGCAGGGCAAGCCCCAGAAATCGGTGCCAGGGGAATCCTGGTAAACCAGGGTGGGCAGAAATAGCTTGCAGGCTCACAGGAAGTCCAACCAACAGCCAGTGACAGCAGGACCAACTAACATCAGAGGTATCCAGATGGCAAAAGGCAAACATAGGAATGTTACTAACAGAAATCAAAGTAATGTGGGACCATCCGAACCCAACTCTCCAACAGCAGCAAGTCCTGGATACCTCACTACACCCGAAAGACAAGATCTGGATTTAAAATCACTTCTCATGATCCTATTAGAGGATCACAAGAAGGACACAAATAAATCTAATAAAGAATTACAGGAGACCATTAATCAACGGTTAGAAGCCCTTACAAAGGAAACACAAATGTCGCTTAGAGAAATGCATGAGAACATGGATCAAAAGATGGAGGCGCACAAGGAGACAACACAAAAATCGCTTAACGAGATGAATCAACGGGTAGATGCACTCACAAAGGAATCACAAAAATTGCATAAAGAAATGCAGAAGAATATGGGTCAACAGACGGATGCCCATAAGGAGGCAACACAAAAATTGCTTAAAGAAATGAATCAATGGTTAGATGCCCTTACAAAGGAAACACGAGAACTGCTTAAAGAAATGCAGGAGACAATGGATCAACAGATGGATTCCCATGAGGAGGAAACACAAAAATCGCTCAGAGAAATGCAGGAGAACGTGGGTCAACAGGCAGAAATCCTGAAAGAGGTAATGCAAAAATACCTTAAAGAAATACAGGAAAATACAAACAAACAAGTGAAGGATCTCAGCAAATCCATCCAGGAACTAAAAAAGGAAGTAGAAACAACTAAGAAATCACAAAGGGAGACAACTTTGGAGATAGAAAACCTTGGGAAGAAATCAGGAGTCATAGATGCAAATATCAACAATAGAATACAAGAGATGGAAGAAAGAATCTCAGGTGCTGAAGATTCCATAGAAAGCATCGACTCAACAGTCAAAGAAAATGCAAAATGCAAAAAACGTGTAACCCAAAACATCCAGGAAATCCAGGACACAATTAGAAGACCAAACCTAAGGATTATAGGTATAGATGAGAGTGAAGATTTGCAACTTAAAGGGCCAGTAAACATCTTCAACAAAATTATGGAGGAAAACTTCCCTAACTTAAAGAGAGAGATGCCGATGAACGTACAAGAAGCCTACAGAACTCCAAACAGACTGGACCAGAACAGAAATACCTCCTGTCACATAATAATCAAAACACCAAATGTTCTAAACAAAGAAAGAATATAAAAAGCAGTAAGAGAAAAGGGCCAAGTAACATACAAAGGAAGACCTATCCGAATCACATCAGACTTCTCACCAGAGACTATGAAAGCCAGAAGATCCTGGGTAGATCTCATGCAGACACTAAGAAAGCACAAATGCCAGCCTAGACTACTATACCCAGCAAAACTCTCAATCACCATAGATGGAGAGACCAAGATATTCCATGATAAAACCAAATTTTCACAATATCTTTCCACAAATCCAGCCCTGCAACGGATAATAGGTGGAAACCTCCAATACAGGGAGAGAAACAACACCCTGGAAAAAATGAGATAATAACCTTCTTGAATCAAACCCAAAAGTAGATAACCACTCAAACATAAAGATAGCGTCAAGAATGGCAGATGGCAATAATCACTATGCCTTAATCTCTCTTAATATCAATGGTCTCAATTCCCCAATTAAAAGACATAGGCTAACAGACTGGATACGTAAACAGGACCCAGCATTTTGCTGCATGCAGGAAACGCACCTCAGTGTCAAAGACAAACACTACCTCAGAGTAAAAGGCTGGAAAACAATTTTACAAGCAAATGGCCCCAAGAAACGAGGTGGAGTAGCCATCCTAATATTAGATAAAATTGATTTTCAACCTAAAGTCATCAAAAAAGACACAGAAGGACACTACATACTGATCAAGGGAAAAATCCACCATCAAGAACTCTCAATTCTGAATATCTATGCTCCAAATGCAAGGGCACCCTCATTCGTAAAAGAAACTTTACTAAAGCTCAAAGCACACATCGCACCTCATACAATAATAGTGGGTGACTTCAACACCCTGCTCTCTGAAATGGATCGTTCAGGAAAGCAGAAACTAAACAGGGACACAGTGAATCTAATTGAAGCCTTGGACCAACTGGAACTAACAGATATATATAAAACATTTCATCCTAGAGCTAAAGAATACACCTTCTTCTCAGCACCTCATGGTACCTTCTCCAAAATCGACCATACAATTGGTCACAAATCAGACCTCAACAGATATAAGAAGATAGAAATAATCCCATGCCTCCTGTCAGATCTCTATGGAATAAGGGTCGTCTTCAATGGCAACAAAAACAGAAGAAAACCCACGTACACGTGGAGGCTGAACAATGCTCTACTCAATGATAACTTGGTCAAGGTGGAAATAAAGAAAGAAATCAAAGACTTTTTGAAAGTTAATGAAAATGAAGGCACAACATACCCTAATTTATGGGACACAATGAAAGCAGTGCTAAGAGGAAAATTCATAGCCCTGAGTGCCCCCAAAATGAAACTGGAGTCAGCATACACTAACAACTTAATGGCACACCTGAAAGCCCTGGAACAAAAAGAAGCAAATACACCAAAGAGGAGTAGAAGGCAGGAAATCATCAAACTCAGGGCTGAAATCAATCAAGTAGAAACAAATAAAACCATACAAAGAATCAACAAAACGAGGAGTTGGTTCTTTGAGAAAGTCAACAAGATAGATAAGCCCTTAGCCAGACTAACCAGAGGGCACAGAGATAGTATCCAAATTAATAAAATCAGAAACGAAAAGGGAGAGATAACAACAGAAACTGAGGAAATTCAAAAAATCATCAGATCCTACTACAAAAACCTGTATTCAACACAACTAGAAAATCTTAAGGAAATGGACAATTTCCTTGACAGATACTGAATACCAAAATTAAATCAGGATCAAATAGACCATCTAAACCATCCTATAACCCCTGAAGAAATAGAAGTTATCATTGAAAGTCTTCCAACCAAAAAAAGCACAGGTCCAGATAGTTTTAGTGAAGAATTCTATCAGACCTTCAAAGAAGACCTAACACCAATACTCTTCAAACTGTTCCACAAAATAGAAACAGAAGGAACACTACCCAACTCGTTCTATGAAGCCACAATTACACTAATACCAAAAGCACACAAAGATCCGACAAAGAAAGAGAATCTCAGGCCAATCTCTCTTATGAATATCGATGCAAAAATACTCAATAAAATTCTTGCCAAACGAATTCAAGAACACATCAAAACGATCATTCACTACGATCAAGTAGGTTTCATCCCAGGGATGCAGGGATGGTTCAATATAAGGAAATCCATCAATGTAATCCACTGTATAAACAATCTCAAAGAAAAAAACCACATGGTCATCTCATTAGATGCTGAGAAAGCATTTGACAAAATTCAGCATCCTTTCATGCTAAAGGTCTTGGAAAGATCAGGCATTCAAGGCCCATATCTAAACATAGTAAAAGCAATTTACAGCAAACTAGTAGCCAGCATCAATCTAAATGGAGAGAAACTTGAAGCAATCCCACAAAAATCAGGGACTAGACAAGGCTGCCCTCTCTCTCCATATCTTTTCAATATAGTACTTGAAGTTCTAGCTAGAGCAATTACACAACAAAAAGAGGTCAAAGGGATACAAATTGGAAAGGAAGAAGTCAAACTATCACTATTTGCAGACGATATGATAGTATACATAAGCGACCCAAAGAACTCCACCAGAGAACTCCTACAGCTGATAAACGACTTCAGCAAAGTGGACGGATATAAAATCAACACAAGCAAGTCAGAAGCCTTCCTATACTCAAAGGATAAGCAGGCTGAGAAAGAAGTAAGAGAAATGATACCCTTCACGATAGCCACAAACCATATAGAGTATATTGGCGTAACTCTAACCAAACAAGTGAAAGATCTATATGACAAGAACTTCAAGTCTCTGAAGAAAGAAATTGAAGAAGACCTCAGAAGATGGAAAAATCTGCCATGCTCATGGATTGGCAGGGTTAATATAGTAAAAATGAGCATCTTACCAAAAGTAATACACAGATTCAATGCAATCCCCATCAAAATCCCAACTCAATTCTTCATAGAGTTAGAAAGAGCAATTCAAAAATTCATCTGGAATAACAGAAAACCCAGAATAGCTAAAACTATTCTCAAGAGTAAAAGAACCTCTGGGGGAATCAGTATCCCGGACCTCAAGCTGTACTACAGAGCAATAGTGTTAAAAACCGCATGGTACTGGTACAGTGACAGGCATGTAGGTCAATGGAACAGAATTGAAGACTCAGAAATGAATCCACACTCCTATGGTCACTTGATCTTTGACAAAGTAGCTAAAACCATTCAGTGGAAAAAAGGTATCCTTTTCAACAAATGGTGCTGGCTCAACTGGAGGTCATTATGCAGAAGAATTCAAATTGACCCATTCTTATCTCCTTGCACTAAGCTCAATTCCAAGTGGATCAAGGATCTCCACATAAAACCAGACACACTGAAACTAATAGAAAGGAAACTAGGGAAGAACCTTGAACATATGGGCACAGGGGAGAATTTCCTGAATAGAACTCCAATAGCTTATGCTCTAAGATCAAGAATTGACAAATGGGACCTCATTAAATTACAAAGTTTTGCAAGGCAAAAGACACTGTCAAAAAGACAAAGCGGCAACCAACTAACTGGGAAATGATCTTTACCAACCTTACATCCGACAGAGGGCTAATATCCAATATATACAAAGAACTCAAGAAGTTAAACTCCAGAGAGGCAAGTAACCCTATTAAAAATGGGGTACAGAGCTAAACAAAGAGTTCTCACCTGAAGAATATCTAATGGCTGAGAAGCACCTAAAGAGATGTTCATCATCCTTAGTCATTAGGGAAATGGAAATCAAAACAACCCTGAGATTCCATCTCACACCAGTCAGGATGGCTAAGATCAAAAACACAGGAGACAGCAGTTGTTGGCGAGGATGTGGAGAAAGAGGAACACTCCTCCACTGCTGGTGGAATTGCAGGCTGGTACAACCACTCTGGAAAGCAGTCAGGCGGTTCCTCAGAAAACTGGGCATGACACTCCCGGAGGATCCGGCTATACCACTCCTGGGCATATACCCAGAGGCTTTACCTGCATTCAATATGGACACATGCTCCACTATGTTCATAGCAGACTTATTTATAATAGCCAGAAGCTGGAAAGAACCCAGATGTCCCTCAACGGAGGAATGGATTCAGAAGATGTGGTATATCTACACAATGGAATACTACTCTGCAATTAAAAACAATGAATTCACGAAATTCCTGGGCAAATGGTCAGATCTTGAAAATATCATCCTTAGTGAGGTAACCCAATCACAAAGAACACACATGGTATGCAGTCACTGATAAGGGGATACTAACCCAGAATCTCGGAATACCCTAGACACAATTCGCATATCAATAGATTTCTAAGAAGATGGAAGGAGAGACCCCTGGTCCTGGAAAGACTGGATGTAGGGGAACGCCAGGACAGAGAAAGGAGAGGGCGTTGAATGGAGAAAAGTTGGAGGGAAGGGGGCTTATAGGACTTTCGGGGAGGGAGGAAACGGGAAAGGGGAAATGATTTGGAATGTAAATTAAAAAATAAATAAATAAATAAATAAATAAATAAGTAAATAAATAAATAAATAAATAAAAAAGACCCTCAAACTTATTGGGATGCAAACCCTTCGTTCCACTGACTCAAGGGTGGAAGTAATATTCTGACTGTATGACTTGGACTGTAGACAACACTACCTGCCAAACCTAAAACAAAGGTCAAATTCATCAAATTCCATTGTCCTTGAAAAGTTTTTAATAGTGTCTTCTTTGCCTTTTGGCTTCTCTAGTTCTGCTTTTGGCTAACTTTTCATGTTAACTGAAGGATGTTGACCGAAGACATGATTTTGTGATTAAAAGCTTACCCTGAGAATGGATGGAGCTACACTGGCATTCTGAACACTCATTTACCTGTTAAGAAAGATTTTCTACTGGCTTAAACCCTTTTCTGAGCAACGTTTTTTTTTTTTTTGGTGAACAGTCCATAATATTTCAGAATTAATTTTCCCAAGTAAATGCTTATAATTCAGTTTTATTTAATTCTGTAGGATAAAAAATCTGGAATAATAGGATGTGTGTCTTAAGGAAACTGCACACACACACACACATTTACTACTTGATTCTTTCCTGTCTTTGTCTGCCTACTGTTTGTATTGAAGTACTCAAACATATGCTCTATTTCATACACCCTTGTTATTTTAATATTTGCCTCACCACAGAACAACACAGTGGTGCCTCAGAACTTGGATATAACTATAAACTGAACAGATGTTTCCACATTTTCAGTTGATCTTTCTCATGTCTGCCAAAGTGACAAAGATTATGTGCAACACTGGAAATAATAATGCCTAGTTTCTAGTAGTTCCATCTTCTCTTCAGAACATATGATTTTAAAAGACTGCTATTGTCAAATTTTATATGAACAATTTTGTTTCTGTGTTTACACATATTTTCCATTTCTAAACTATGTATGACTAGGCACAATAGAAGATTACCAAACACTATAAACATATTTTTAAAGTAGTATCCTATGATTAAAAGTGAAAACTATGTGAATGGCATTTGTGTTTCTCTCTCAATAGAACTTGTGCTTGTACATGTGTGCATCTATTTCCTTGTGTGTGTTGTATGTGTTTAATATGTGTAGGGAAGCTTTTGATGGTTGTATATTCCTATATATGCAGATGCAATGGCCAGAGGAGAACATTGTATTTTCTGCTCTGTCATTGTTAGCTTTATTCATTTGGGACAGGATTTGTCACTGAGCCTGCACCTATTCAGGAAACCAAGAATCACTAGTTTCTCTCCTGGCTCAGCTTCTAAAGCATTCTTGGTCTACAGGTCCATGAACAACCAGGCTTTGTCTTTTGTACGGTTCCTGTGTTCCAAACATAGTTCAATGAACTTGTGCAGCAAGTGCTTATATCCATTGGGTAATTTTCCTGCCCTTTCTCAAAACATTGTTACCTTTTGGAGACCACAGTTGTGATTGAGCAACCAACTTGAAAATTGCCCTGTGTATGTAAACCTATGCATTAAGGATGTATTGAACAGAAATGAGAGCTTCTATGGCATGGTTAGCACGGTGTCTATAACATATCTACCTGTTTCATATTCAGTCCTCTGCATCCATTGTATCCTGATGAATTAAATACATCCATATATCAAAATTAATATCAGTTAATGCAGCCAGAAATCCCTGTCAACCCCTCTATTGCCTCCCCAACTGTGGTGTCATACACAAGTGCAGGAGTCCCTAACACTTTGTGTGTTCTAGGCTCAAACCTCAGCTCTTCATGACTGTAAACTTCCTGAGTCATCAGCTGCAATGGTTTCCATAAGCAGCACAGTTGTCTAGAAAAGACTTTCTGAATATCTGTTCTTGATAGAATATTCCCCACTGAGTTACCTTTGCTCACTCTTTCTACTGAGAGGAGGACATATTGCGTAGCTTCACCTATTGCATCTATAATACCAAAATGTTGTCACACTGAGTGCAACCCACAGATAAACAATCTGTTAAGCAATGTCTAGATTGAACATATCATGCAAATGTGAAGATGGGAAACTTGTTTTTGTCCTAATGGAGTGTCCCCTGGACACAGGCAGTAATACAAGAGATTAAGAGTATTTATGATCCACAGCAGCACTGAGAGTTGCACTCTATGTTAAGCCTCATAGTGCTCAGAGTGGGGCTGTTGATTCAATAATTCTTGGTGATGAGCTGTCCTCTTTATTCTAATTGCTGCCTTGGCTCCTCAGAGCAGCTGGTGCCTTGAGCAAAGTTTCAGAAAGGCCAAGGCTGCTGCACAATCCATGTTCTGCCTTGCTGTGTAGACGGACTAATTGCTGCTGCTGTGGGCTGACTGTGTCACTGGTACTGCCTTGGGATGCACAATGGTCTCTGGAGATGTGATATAAATATGCATCCATACGTTTGCAGAAAAGAACAACATTTGTATATGCTGATCCATCTTCTTAACTCACTAGCTAGATAGATAGTTGGCTAGCTTCAGGCTTCATCTATTTTATGCTGGCTAGACCATGCTCACCTGTCCTTCTTCCAATACTAACTAATGGCAATTGTCAAGAAAACACATCTCTCTTACCAAACTCTATCAAGTGCCAGAAAACTAGACAGTTTGTATGCAAGAGTTTATAGATTACATACTGAGGTTTACATTGTTCAGTTCATGTTATTCAAGAAAATAGCATCCTCCAGGCATCCTCTAAGCCTGATTACTTTTCTCATATGTCTAGACTTCTTAACACAGTTCCTGTAGAAATTTTTCTGGTATCTCTTAGCTCAAGATTCTGTTGTGTACCTACTCACTATGAACTGAAACATCCCATCCTGGAGAAAGGCTGTTTAAGGCTCTGGAGTAGGTGAATCCGATAAATCACAAGATATAGAGAAAAGTCTCAGGAAGCTCCTGAAACTTAGAATATTTTGAAGGTCATGTAGAAACTTACATACAGGGGCTGGAGAGATGGCTCAGTGGGTAAGAGCACCTGACTGCTCTTCCAAAGGTCCTGAGTTCAAATCCCAGCACCCACATGGTGGCTCACAACCATCTGTAAAGCGATCTGACGCCCTCTTCTGGTGCGTCTGAAGACAGCTACAGTGTCCTCACATAAAATAAATAAATCTTTAAAAAAAAAAAAGAAAGAAAGTTACATACAGTTACGGATCCTGAGAAAGGAGGTTCTCCAACCAAGGTACGGAAAGTTTTACAAAAATCTCTGAGTAAGCAGCTTTCATGAGCTGTCACCAACTCTAGGGTGGCTTTATTGGGGATTCAGATCTCTTAAGGTCACTAATGTTTCATTATGTAACTCCTCATTTATACTAAAAATAATCCCAATAAATCCATTGTTTTGCCAACTTAAACTTAGTTGGAACCCTTGTCTTATACTGTCATTGATGCCTTTTCTGGGGTGAATGAATATTTGTCCAAGTCTCCCCTGAAAAAGTTAATGCAGTAACCATTCAATCCTCAGTGAACCCCCACAGCCATCTGTCCTGTACATATTGTCCTACATATGTCCCTTATACGTACCACAGCATATTGTTGAAAACATGAAATTTTGCCAAACAGATGTTAGCTTAGGAGAGTCAGGATTGCATTTTCCTGTGTGCCTTACCACCTTGGCCCTGTCTGGTCTCTGGCCACATCTCGAATTTCCAAGATTCGATTTATTTGTTTCTATTTCTTAACTAATAAACTCTACCCCATTTTCATGAGCAAGAGTTGAATTCAGAAGAACCCTAGAGCTCTGACTTTGTCCTATTTTAGTGAGGTTCAGCTCTCAATATGACATGACTCATTTAAGGAGAGAGAACTTTAACTGAAGCACTACATACATCAGATTGCTATTAGGATATGTCTATGAATGATTTTCTAAATTGCTAACTACTATAGGAAGATACCACCATCAGTAGTATTCCTCTGGGTGGATGTTCCTGGACTATATTAGAAAGGTAGATGAACAAACCTATAAGCAACACTCCTCCATGCTACTCATTTCAGTTCCTGTTGTGAGATGAAGGTTTTGCTCAAGGAAATAAAACTTTAAGCAATGTAAATCATTTTCAGCAAATGGTGCTTTGGATATGGTGTTTTATTATAGCAGCAAAAAGCAATATGGAACATTACCTTGATATGCAGCAGAATCTATGATAAAAGGTAATATCAGGAACTTCAAAATGAACTTGGGTGACAAAATACAAGACTTTGAAAGTAATACAAGTGATTTAAAGACTGAATATATAATGAACCATGGCAGGACTTGTGAGACAGTAAGGTACTTGCTGTGAAAGTGTAAGTTGAGTCATACCACTCACATACAAAACACTGGGTATTGTAGTCTTTGCCTGTGATACTCATATTGAAGAAGGAAAGACACTTGCTTCCTGGGGCTCACTGGTCAGCCAGTCTAGTATAATTTCCAAATTATAGACCAGTAAGAGAGCTTGTCTTAAAGATCAAGATGGATAATGACTAAAAGATAATAGCTGAGGTTATCTTGTAGCTTCAATATGCACATGCATGTGCACCATGCACATGTGTACCTGGACACATCTAAATATGCACATGCAACCACATAGACCTATGTGCCCTCTGACAGAAAAAGAGCCACTCTAACAATGAATTCACGAAATTCCTAGGCAAATGGTCAGAACTTGAAAATATCATCCTTAGTGAGGTAACCCAATCACAAAAGATCACACATGGTATGAAGTCACTGATAAGGGGATATTGACCCAGAATCTCAGAATACCCTAGACACAATCAGCATATCAATAGATTTCTAAAAAGATGGAAGGAGAGACCCCTGGTCCTGGAAAGACTGGATGTAGGGGAACGCCAGGACAGAGTAATGAGAGGGGGTTGAACGGAGAAAAGAGGGAGGGAAGGGGGCTTATGGGACTTTCGGGGAGGGAGGAAACGGGAAAGGGGAAGTGATTTGGAATGTAAATTAAAAAAATAAAATAAAATTAAATTAAAAAAAAAAAAAAGAAAAAAGAAAAAGAGCCACTCTGTCTAAATGTTGAAGGTACTTTTCTATGTTTCCCTGAAGCCCTGAGATGCCTTTTAGGAGTAACACATTATGTTATTCATTTCCCCAGACCCCTGATTTTTTTTCAGATATTCTCAAAACTCTGTATTATAAACCATTCACTTTTGTCTCTTCAACAATAGCAAAGAAAACCAGGAACCAAACTGAAACAAACCGAACCAAAACAATGATTTAATACTCATGGTTTGGTTGCTGTTGTTGTTGTTGTTGTTGTTTTGTCTTAATGGTTCCTGGCAGCTTCCATTCTTAATGACACTCAAATTGTTGCCTGATGCAGCCTCTGTCATCATGGTTTCCAAGAATGGAGTCTGTACACCCTCAGGAGGACAAAAATTTACAGATCACATTCTTTTTATTTTTAAAATTTTTTAGATAATTTCTTTATTTACATTTCAAATGTTATCCCCTTCTCTGTTTTCCCCTCCTGGTTATCTCTGGTGTTAGTTGGTCTTGCTGTCTCTGACTGGAGCTTCTCCCTCCTGTTGTCCTGTAAGCCTGTGATTTTAGGTTTGTCAGCACTCCTGGTGAGACCAGCTCTCTTCTGAGGGGGTTTGAGTATAGAGGGCTTTGGGACATCCTTAGTTCTATAGTGTAGATGGAGACCAGAAGGATTCTGTCCCTAGTTGCTACACTGCTCCTGTGCCTTGTGCACTCCTGTCCAGTCCCGCTTTGGACAGTTATTGGAGCTAAAGTAGTAATCTCACCTCTGAGCTTAGGAGGAAGCACTCCTCAGACACAAACTGTCTTCTGTTGGGATTTGTGTGCAGAGGGCTGTGGAATAGCCTAGCTCCTGGGTGCCAATGGAGACCTGAAGACCACATTCTTATGGAATTCTCTGACATGACTTAAGCTCTTCTCTGAAAGTCATTCTCAAAAGGAAACTATGTAACTAATCCATCAGCAGCAATCTGAATGTGGGAGAGTTAATGTGGATAACAAAAAGGGGAGAAAGATTGAAAGCTGCAGTAAAGAGAGGGACTCCAGGGAGAATGATGATAGATGAAAATCACACACAGACACAGCATACACATCTACACCTCAGATGGATATCACAAGAGATACCTCACATAAACACCAATGCCACAATACAAACACAGCACACATAGTGAGATACCATACACAGACATATGGAGACCATACACACTCCGGTAAACACACAGGAAGAAACTACACACAACTATACACATATAGACACCACACATACAACACATCCACACAGATATCACATACACACATGAATAGAAGTAAATCTTTCACATAAAAAAAGTTAGTCAAACAATTTCATCCATACAAATTGAGTTTTGTATTTAGTTGTTCTTGAGTTTACTACACAAACTAGAGACTGACTTGGGTCCCATTCTACAGCATAAACTATTTCCTAAGAATCTTGGAGAAAGAGTCTAAGGCTAATTAGCACCAGGCTGATCACATCCAGCTTAAAACCATCAGGTTTTACTAACCAGTATGAGGTTATGCTCAGAGGAACATACCATATACAGTTAAAGAAATGAAGACAAAATGAAATGCCTTGACAGCTGAGTGGAAATATTTGGTAATTACTAACAATGAAATCAACCCAAATAGAATTCAGGTTAACAAGTAAATTGTCCAGTGGGCTGAAATTATCCTTACTTCTTTTACCTTCTTGTATAACTGTAGGAATAATTTAGATATTCATGAACTATAGTTCTGGGGAGCATTATAAATTTTAAAAAATGCTAAAGTATGTTAATTTTTTGTCTGGTTATACAGAAATTGAAGCTCTGTTTTGGTGTGGGAGTTGGAGTGGCATTTGCATGCATATTTATATGCATGTGTGTGTGAGTGTTTGTGTGTGTGTGTGTGTGTGTATGTCACAAGTCAACTTGGATGCACTCCTCAGGCACCATTTAGCTTGGATCCTTCTCTTTTTCCCTGTCTGAGAGGTTGTCTCTTACTGGCCTGAAGTATACTAAATAAATAAGATCCCAGGGATCTCCTTGTTTCTGTTTGCCTGGCATATTGAGATTGTGTGTGTACCATGTCCACTTTTTGCATGGATGCTGGGATCAAATTCAGGTTTTCATGATTGTGAAGCGAGTTTTTTACTTACTGAGCATCTTGCCCCATAAAAAATTAATTGTTCTTATGCTAACTTGAAAGGTAGTGTTGGGAGGAAGATGACCATGGAGTAGCATTTTTTCATGCAGGG
The DNA here is from genome assembly GCA_036184795.1 of Tokudaia tokunoshimensis. Lineage (NCBI taxonomy): Eukaryota > Metazoa > Chordata > Mammalia > Rodentia > Muridae > Tokudaia > Tokudaia tokunoshimensis. Next base: position 325,313 of record BTHU01000016.1, read on the forward strand.
GCACCATTGACCCTTGAAATGTTCTGCCCCTCCTTTGCTTTAGCTCCATGGTGGCTTAGCCAATTGTGGCTTTCCCAAAGAAACACTTACACTTAAGTCCAGGTAGGTACATGGAATGAAAGAGGACAGTGACTGGGATTCTGGGTCTACCTCATTCAATTATTCAGGACTCCAGCAGAATTTTAGCAAAATTCTTTCACAGAACATACTATGAATTATCAGTAGTCTAATTTCTAATAAACTATTTCATGTCTTATGAAACCTCATGAGTTCGTTTCTTACAGTCTATATTTCTAATGGTACTTTGTTCTTCTGAATATTTTCCATAATTGCATACTAAGCTTTGCTTATAACTAGATATGGTTTCTTCATGGCATATATACTCAATATTTACATCCAAACCAGTTCCAAAGACCTTAGAACCACTTGGTCTTCTCTGAGATAGGAACAACTGCACCCTCTTGGGTCATTTTTGTGTTTGTCCTTTGGTGATTTCTGGGACAAAACACCTAAGGCAAGAATTCAAGAGAAGAGCAGATTGTTCTGACAGCAATGGGTATTTCAGCCATTATCTGTGCAAAGTAGAGGCAAATTCATAGCAGTATCTTGCTATGTGAAAATATCTAATTTACACAATGTATATACAACTCTTATTCTCTAAATATGACATTTTAGCTTCTTGTTTTTGCTTTTCAGAAGTAAGGAGAAAAAGTAAAACTGGTCCTAAATTCCCAATAAGATATGAAGACATTTTGTACTATGTGTATTAAAAGAATGTAGCTAACAATTTTCTGTATATTTCTTAATTAAAGAAAAAGTGATCATGTTTCAGAGTTTTAGAATCCATGATGAAAGAGCAAAGACATTTAAGAAAAAAAAGTGAAGGACTCACATGAGGATCCATATAGGAGGAGAGGGAGAAATGGATGGAGGGAGGTGGGAGAGAGGGAAAGGACAGAAAGAAGAGGGAAATTGAGGGAGGGAGGGAGGGAGAAAGAGAGAGAGAGAGAGAGAGAGAGAGAGAGAGAGAGAGAGAGAGAGAGAGAGAGAGAGAGAGAGATAATTTGTTGTGTTTTTGAGATAGTCTCTGTTGGCCTCAAATTATTGATTCTCTTGTCTCACCTTCCCAAAATCTGAAATTCTAGGTACACAACCCCATAACTACAAAATGCAGTATCTGTGGTTTTGATTGTATGCTTCTCCTGAAGATGGCTTGTGATAAGAATAAGAAAAGCCCATTATGATAAAAGTGCATTAACATCTGCAACAGTATTGTTTCCTGAAAATTCAAATCTTCTGTATCATATTTCCAAAATGATTTTTCTTTGAAAACTACAAATGTTTAAGCTATTTTAAAAGTCTGGTGTTATATGTACAATACTTTCTCTAATAAATGAATAAAAAGGAGTGAACATATTGTGAGTGTTTCTTTTCAGCCTTAAAACTGAAAGCTCATCTTTGTAATGGACTCCCAGATTACTCTGCATACTTAAGTGTGACTTTGTAATGATCAATAAGAACAGTCCATTAACAGAGCAACTGGTAAGGCAGAAATAGAAAAACATACCAGATGAAGCCAATGAGAGCAGATGAGAAAAGAGAAAAGGGCTAAATTGAAATTGAAAGCAATTCATTTCCTTAGCACTAGACATAAATTGTAGTGTAATGGAATTAATCATTTAAAATGGATTGCTCAAAAGAATAAAGAATCTGGGAGGATATCTCTAAAGTTCAGATTATGTGCTGCCCTTTCAGAAACACTGCATTGTATTCCTACCACATCCATTAGGCAGCTCTAAACAGCTATAGCTCCACCGCTAGGATATCTGACACCCTCTTTTGGGATTCATGGGTGTGTGCACATATATGTACATGCCTAGATGCAGACACAAATGCGTACATCAATGTTTCAAAAGTAAAAGCCTTCTGGACAGAAGAGAATCATCAGCCAAAGTACTATAGTAGACTAGAAAGGGCAGTGTGTTGACTACACAGATGATGTGAAGGGAAACTAATGGAGACATTCATGAGCATGGTCCAGGATTTCAAAATTGCTACCCCATGAATGAATAGTGAGATCTGGAAACACTGAGTTGCAGCTCTGAATACCATAACCTCAATCACTAAACTCATTTGTGCGTTTCTGGCTTATATCATCTTTATTTGTATGGCAGAGTTGTTCAACAGGAAATGGTATGCAAAGTGTGTCAGTTTAAACTCCAGACCTGTACAATGGCCAGTGGATACTGAATTATACAAAGGAATCTCTGCAGAGAACTTTACCATAATGGCTCCAGCTCATTTCCCTTTTCTCCAGTGGTATGTTAGTTCTACTCTTCTTTCTGCCGTTTTCCAGTCTACTAAATAAATCACATTCTAATTGTTGTTTAAAGGACAAATTCACTCATGACTTTACATTTTGTCCCTTACTACTGTAGTGGCTGGGAAACCAGTCTAATATGGACTACAGGAATCTAGTAGACTATACTCCTAAATAAACAAACAAACAAACAAAAAAAACCAAAAAACAAACAACTCTTCTAGGGACTAGATAGGCGGGTCAGAGATTAAGAGCATGTACTACTCTCCAGATGAGTTAGTTCAGGTCTCAATACCAACATTAGCTGGCTCACTACCACCTGTAGTTCCAACTTTATGCATCTAATACCAGAATGGTCACTTGTACACATACACACATACACACACACACACACACACACACACACACACACAAAGATTAAAGGTAAAAATCTATTTCGAAAGAAAATCTTCTAAACATTTAGTTTATTCATAGCCTCAGTGAAAGTAGTGTACTGTCTTTCTAACTATGAGTAATCTATTTCAAAAAATGAACATTTTTGTCAAACATGTAACATTACAATGTGAGATCCAAGTATCTTACTTGTAGCTTTGACTACAAACTCACTGTTGAAATGTTTATGAGAACAGGCTTTCCACACAACTATTTATTTATTTATTTATTTAAATTATTCACTTTTCCCCCTTTCCACAGTCCCCTTTCTGGTCTTCCCTTCCCACAGCTCTTTTCCCCATTGCACTCTCCTTCTTCTCTTAGCAGGTGGAATGGCCCCTGGGTATTCCCTACCCTGTCACCTCAAATCTGCAAGACTGGGTGCATCCTCTCCCACTGATCTCACACAAGGCAGCCAAGCTAGAAGAACATATCCAGGTTGTGTATGTTCTTTGGTTGGTTTTTCAGTCTCTGAAAACATGAAAGGTCCAGGCTAGTTGACACAGTTGGTCTCCTTGCAGTGTTCTTGTCCTTTTGGGGCTGGCACTCCTTCATTCTATTCTTTCGTAAGAGTCCCCAAGCTTGATCCACTGTTTAGCTGTAAGTCTGCATCTGTCTGAATTTGCTGCTAATGTGGAACCACTCAGAGATTAGACATGTTAGACTACTGTCTGCAAAAATGACTAACAGTGTCAGGGATTTGTGCATGCCCATGGGCTGCTACTCTAGTTGGTCTGGTTCTTAGTTGAACAATAACTTAGTTTCTGCTCCATCCCCCATGCCTGCATTTCTTGTATGTAGATGGGTTAAATTTTATGTAGAAAGGTTTGTGAGTGGTTTGGTATTCTTATCACTCCACTAGCATTCCAGTCTGGATTCACACGGTGTCCTCTTCAGTTCCATATCTTCAATTCTGTGACTCACAGCTAATATTACCTGCATTTATTTTTGGGTGTTTCCTTATCCTAGGATTCTGTCACTTCCTGGAGATGCCCCCCATATTCCCACCCTGTCAGTTTCAGATTTCCATTCATTGCCCTGGACCTCTGACCATCTCCCTTCTTTTTCTAAACACCTGATACTGAACCCTTCCCATTCTCTTCCCCATTCTCTCTCCCTCCAAATTCCCTCCTTCATTTGCCTCTAATGACTATTGTGTTCCCTCCTCTAAGTGAGATTCAAGCATCCTTTCTGTGACTTCCTTCTTCTTTAGCTTTTTTTGGTTATGTAGAGTGTAGCATGAGTATAATGTATTTTCTGGCTAATATCCACTTATAATTGATTACATACCATGAATGCCTTTTGGGGACTGTGTTAACCCACTTAGGATGTTATTCTCAAGTTCTATCAATTTGCCTGCAAAATTCACAATGTTTTTAATAGATAAATAGTATTCAATTGTTTAGCACATTTTCTTTATCTGTTCTTTAGTTGAGGGATATCTTGGGTGTTTCCAGTTTTTTTGACTCTCACTAACAAAGCTGTTTTTATCATGGATGAGCAAGTATCTTTGTGGCATGGTGAAGCATCATTTTGGTATATGGCCAGGAGCCACACACCAGATTTTAGAGGCATTATTTATTACCTAGGATAAAATATGATTAGTTTCAGGTCAGAAACACTGATTCCTGACTACAAGTCAAGTACTAGTGTCACATAGTTAATGATGTTTTTTGATAAAGTACTCTGTGTGCTATTTTATTCATATGTTGGAATTCATTTTAAATAACTTGAGACAGAGAAAGAGAGAGAATCTACATCTCAAAAAGATGAATATATTCAAGAAGGGCAATATCTTGCAGACAGATGTAGCCCTGTTCTGTATACTATGATTTCTGAATGCTGTAACTGATGGCTTACTTTCAGCCAGAGAGGAAAGATCAACAATGGAAGTTGCTTCATATTTTGGAGCTTCAATTTCACAAAACCATGATATTCTGATTAATAAATATGCTAGTGTGTTTTGGAAAGCATAAAACTTATTCTAGAAATCACATTACTGAGTCTCAATGTGTACTCATTTTAAAAATTATAGAATCAGAAAGAATCTGAATGAGCCACCATATAGGAAGTCATCCACAGAATAGGGAATAAGGTCAGAAAGTTACAGTGCCTTTGGCACTAAGTAGGTTGTATTAGTTAGGGTTTTACTGCTGTGAACAGACACCATGTCCAAAACAAGTCTTATAAAGGGCAACATATATTTGGAGATGGCTTACAAGTTCAGAGTTTCAGTCCATATTCATCAAGGTTGGATCATGGCAACATCTAAGCAGGCACAGTTTAGGAAGGGCTGAGATTTCTACATATTCATCTATCTACATCATGTAGAGAATACTGACATTCAGGCAACTAAGATGAGTGTACCACATTCCCAGTGACACACCTACTCCAACAAGGCCATTCCTCCTAATCGTACCACTTCCTTGGCCAAGCATGTGAAAACCGTCATATTCCTCTCCCTGGCACCCATAGGCTTGTTCAAATACATGAGTCAATGGGGCCATATCCCTTAGTCTATAGCAGTCTCAGCAATGTTAAAAATCCAAAGTTCAATGTCTCTTCTGAGATCCACCCAATCAATTAAGTGTAATCCCCAAATCGAGACATAAAACAGCTGGGAAAACTCCAAACTCTGCATCTCCATTTCTGATATCAAAGCAGTTTTCAGATCTCCAACTCCTTTTTCATGTTTGTTGACTGCAACAAACTTCTTTTCCAGGACTGCTTCCATTCCCTGTTCACAGCATTCCTCAGGAAATATTTTATGGCTCTGGCATCTCAAAAATCTTGGGGTCTCCAAGGCACCTTCAATGTTAAAGCTCCTTGTTTCAATGTCTGGGATCCACACATGATCTTCTGGTCTCCTGCATAGGACTACTGTCACTTCCCCAGCTCTGCCCTCTGTAGTACTCTAAGTTCAGATTGATCCACTCTACTATCACTGCTGTTCTTGGTACCACCAACTCCAATACTCTGGGGTCTTCTGCAGCAACTATGTTTCACCAATAGCTTCTTATAAGCTTTGTTCATAGTGCCAAGTCAAATCATTTGCATGACCCCTTCAGTCCTGGGCTATCAACTACAACAGATGGTGAACCTTCACCAATGGCCTTCCCTGGCCTCTCTCACTCATTCATGCCTTCAAAACCAGTATCAGCTATATGATTCTTACACAATACTAAGTGCAGCTGCAACATGAGGTACAACCTCAGCTATCTCTTGAACATTGTGTCTTTGTGCTTTCAGAAAACACTTCCCAGATTTCACCTCAGTGATACTGGCCAGTTCTTAGTTATCCCTGATTTCTTAGCTCAAGTTAATCAGCACCAATTGTTCCAATAGTCCATTCTATTTTTCACTCAAAAGCCAGAACCACATGACTGAAGCTGCCATGTTCTGCTTCTTTCTGGGGCTGGAACATGGCCCCCTTATTCTATCACCAACTTTCTGTTTCCCAACTCCCCCCTCTGCCTGGGGTTGGATTTACTAGAACTTCCTCTAAAGATTGACCTTGAATTGAAAAATCTGCATGGCTCTGTCTCCTGCAATGCTGGGATTAAAGATGTTTGTCATCATACTTGGAGTTAAGTTTATCTTCACATAGAATCTACTTTTTCCTAGGCTGGTCTTGAATTTAGAGATTAATTTGCTTTGTCTCCTGGGATTAAAGGTGTGTACCACCATGCCTTGAGCTAAACTTATCTAGGTAGGATCTTGCCCTCAAATCCCTTAATCTGTTATCTCCTAGAACATAGAATTTTGTTCCATTTCACATGCTGGTGCCCCATTAAACATATATTTTGTATTTTTCCTTTTTCAGGAAAAATACAAAATTGCTATACTTATTCAGGATTCTCTTTATGAGACTTAATGAAAGAACAATGTCTGTGATGGGCATTTCTGAGACTTTTATCAATGCAGTTAATCTGAGTCTTTTCACCTTAGCCTCAGGTAGACTCTTCAGTCAAGGGTGAAAAGTAGCCATGTTCTCTGCCACAATACTATGAAAACAGTCTCTAGACCACATACTGAAGTTCTCCACTGAAACCTCTTGGGCCAGGTCTGCACAATTCAAATCACTTTCAATAACAAAGGCTTCCACATTTTTACTAGGATATCTCATTAAGGCCAATTTAAAGCATTCCACTGCTTTCCAAATCCAAAGTTCCAAAGCCACATTCTTCCAAACAAAGGCATCTTCAGGCCTAACACACCAATACCCCAAGACCTGGTACCAACTTCTGTCTCAGTTAGGGTTTTACTGCTGTAAGCAGACACCATGACCAAGGCAGGTATCATAGAGGACAACATATATTTGGGAATGACTTAAAGGTTCAGAGTTTCAGTCAATTATCAAGGTGGGAGCATGGCAACATCTAGGCATTCACAGTTTAGGCAAAGTTGAGAGTTCTACATCTTACTCTGAAGGCTGCTAGAGGAAGACTGAATTCTAGGCAGCTAGAGTGATGTCTTAAATCCATAACCACAATGGCACATCTACTCCAAAAAGGCCATACCTCCTAATAGTGCCACTCTTTGGGCCAGTCATGTTCAAACCGTTACAGAGATGGTGGTTGTTTTTAAAGTTCTCCAAGTCAATGACTTGCAGACAGCAAGAAACTTTAAAATGTTTTCCCCCATATACCTATTTATTCTGGCCTTACAAGCATTACAAATTTATCCCAGAGTTCTGTAAGTCATATTGTCAAGTAAAAATCCAATTAAAGACATTGAAAGATGTGTGTTTCCATCTCTCACTCACTATCACCTGAACCCCTGCTTTATGAACCTGCTCAAGCCTCTTGCTTGTTGCTCCCACTTTTCACTGTGTTATTATTCTGACATTAAGTTAGGATATCTGTTCTTCTTTTTTCCTCAGTTTCTTCAGTTTAACCTCTTTAGTGCCTAGAACTTGTGTATGTCACAGAAAAGTACACTGTCCCTGAGATATATAAAATAAATGGTGAAAATAGTTACACAGTGCATAGATAATATGGAGTAATATGAAAGGTGTGTTGCAAGCAACGTTCACCAATACTAAAGTGGAGAGATCTTAGAGTCTCAGACATTAACAATAAAATCCATCTGGATTTGGACCGTGATCTATAGATAATAGATATGTGAATCTGCAGAAATGTGTATAATTGAAGAACCCTCCTATGACACACAGGAAATATCTAACAATATGGAAACCTGTGAGGTATTTTGGGTGATATTCAATGGGGATTTGGAAATTACATATGTTGTGTGATATAAAGAAACAATACTAAAGTATAAATATTTTTGAACCTTTTGGATCTTGTAAAATTTGCATAGACAAAACACTAGTGGGACTTAGGTTAGACACCCTCACTAGGTTCATAAATAGGGTATATAGATTAAACACAAGCTATCCATTTACTTTTGAAATTGAAATCAACACTGTATAACTTCTGTATAATTATATTCTCAATATTGTATATGAATATTAATAATAAAGTAAATCATATCTGAAATTTAAATGTAATTGAGAACACTATCTTTTTATAATCAAATTGTTTAATTGTTTTAATGTTTAGAAACGTTAGAATGTTAGAAGGTTGCTTATTCCTACTAAATTTTGAACACAATGTATTTTTTAAGTACCATTGTTTTATATTTAGGGTCTCCTGCGTGCTAGGCAAGCACTCTACCACTGATAAGTATCCCAAGCCTCACACATACACAAAAAATAAAATCATTACATCATCATCACAAACAACAATAATAAATAAAATTGCCAATCTTGTGCTTTACAAAAGCTGTGGATGGAAAAAAAAAACCTCTAAAAATTTAGAAACAGAAAATTATATAGAGGAGAGAGTCGACCACAGATCCTTTTTTTAATTATTATTAAATACATTCTTTATTTACATTTCAAATGATTTCCCCTTTCCTGTATCCCCCCCTCCCTGAAAGTCCAATAGCCCTCTTCCCTCCCCCTGTTCCCCAATCAACCCGTTCCAGCTTCCCTATCCTGGTTGTTATTCCCATACACTGCCTTTACAGGACAAGGGCCTGTTCTTCCTTGTTCTTGGGCATCATTTGATATGAGAATTGTTTCTTCGGTATTCCAAACTTCTGGGCTAATATCCACTTATCAGTGAGTGCATACAATGTGTGTTCTTTTGTGATTGGGCACCTCACACAGATGTCATTCACCAGTTCTCCAACTGGCATAAGAATTTCATGAATTCATTGTTTTTAATTGCTGAGTAGTATTTCATAGTGCAAATATACCACATTTTCTGTATCCATTCTTCCACTGAGGGACATCTGGATTCTTTATAGCTTCTGGCTATTATAAATATGGCTGCTATGAACATAGTGGAGCATGTGTCCTTACTACATGCTGGAGAATCCTCAGGGTATATGCCCAGGAGTGGTATAGCAGGGTCCTCCTTATATCATGTCCAGTTTTCTGAGGAACCACCAGACTGATTTCCAGAGTAGTTGTACCAGCTTACAATTGTATACGCAGAGGAGGAGTGTTCCTCGTTCTCCACATCCTAACCAACACCTGTTGTCTCATGAGATTTTGATCTTAGCCATTCTGACTGGTTTGAGGTGAAGTCTCAGGGTTGTTTTGCTTTGTATTTTCCTGATGACTAAGGATGTTGGACATTTCTTTAGGTGCTTCTCAGCCATTCAATATTCCTAAGGTGAAAATTCTTTATTTAATTCTGTACCCAATTTTTTAATAGTATTATTAAATTCTCTGGAGTCTACCTTCTTAAGTTTTTTGTATATCGTGGGTATTAGCCCTCTGTCAGATGTAGGGTAGGTGAAGATCTTTTCCAAATTTATTGGTTGCCATTTTGTCCTTTGGACAGAGTCCTTTGCCTTACAAAAACTGTAATTTTATGAGGTCTCATTTGTCAATTCTTGATCTTAGAGCATAGGCTGTTAGTGTTCAGTTCAGGAAATTTTCCCCTATACCCATGTGCTCAAGGCTCTTCCCCAGTTTCTTTTCAGTGTGTCTGGTTTTATATGGAGGTCCTTGATCCACTTGGACTTGAACTTAGAACAAGGAGATAAGAATAGATCGATTTGCAGTCTTCTGCATGCTGACCTTGAGTTGAACCAGCACCATTTTTTGAAAAGGCTATCTTATTTCCACTGGATGTTTGTAGCTCCTTTGTCAAAGATCAAGTGGCCATTGGTATGTGGGTTCATTTCTTGGTATTCAATTCTATTCCATTGATCTACCTGCCTGTCACTGTACAAATACGATGGAATTTTAAAACTATTGCTCTGTACTACTGCTTGAGGTCCAGGATACTGATTCCCCCAGATGCTCTTTTCCTGTTGAGAATAGTTTTAGCTCTTCTGTTTTTCTTTTTTGTTGTTGTTGCTGCTGCTGCTGCTGTTGTTGTTGCAGATGAATTTGAGGATTCCTTTTTCTAACTCTATGAAGAATTGAGTTTGGAATTTGATGGGGATAGAATTGAATCTGTAGATTGCTTTTGGTAAGATGGCCATTTTTACTACATTATTCCTGCCAATCCATGAGCATGGAAGATTTTTCCATCCTCTGTTCCTGTCATACAGGTCTTTCATTGTTTGGTAAGAGTCACATCAAGATACTTTATATTGTTTGTGGCTATTGTGAAGGGTATCATTTCCCTAATTTCTTTATCAGTCTGTTTATCCTTTGAGTATAGGAAGGCTACTGTGTTGCTTGAGTCAAATTTATATCTGGCCACTTTGCTGAAGTTGTTTATCAGCTGTAATAGTTATTTGGTGGAGTTCTTTGGGTCACTTAAGTATACTATCATATCATCTGCAAATAGTGATAATTTGACTTCTTCAGTTCAAGTTTGTATCCTTTTCACCTCCTTTTGTTGTCTAATTGCTCTAGCTAGAATTCCACGTACTGTATTGAATAAATATGGGGAGAGAGTGCAGCCTTGTCTAGTCCCTGATATTAGTGGGAATGCTTCAAGTTTCTTACCATTTTGTGTGATGTTGGATACTGGTTTGCTATATATTGCTTTTACTATGTTTAGGTATGAGTCTTGAATTTCTTTATTTTCCAAGACTTTTAACATGAAAGGATGCTGAATTTTGTCAACTGCTTTTTCAGCATCTAATGAAATGATCAGGTTTTTTTTTTTTGAGTTAGTTTATGTAGTGGATTACATTGATGGATAACTGTTTTATTGTACCATCCCTGTATCTCTGGGATGAAGCCTACTTGATCATGGTAAATGCATTCTTGATGTGTTCATGGATTCGTTTGGCAAGAATTTTATGGAATGTTTTTGCATCGATATTCATAAGGGAATTTGGTCTGAAGTTCTCTTTCTTTGTTGGAGATTTGTGTGGTTTTGGTATCAGCAAAATTGTGACTTTGTAGAATGAGTTGGGTAGTGTTTCTTCTGTTTCTATTTTGTGGACTATTTTGAAGAGTATTGGTGTTAGGTCATCTATCTTTGAATGTTTGATAGAATTCTGCACTAAAACCATCTGGTTCTGTTTTTTTTTTTTTTTTTTTTTTTTTTTGGTTGGGAGACTGTCAATGTCAATGAGTACTTCTATATTTCTTTAGGAGTTAGGGGACCCTTTAGATGGTCTATCTGATCCTGATTAAACTTTGGTAGTTGGTATCTGCCTAGGAAATTGTCCATTTCATTCAGATTTTCTAGTTGTGTTGAGTAAAGGCATTTATACTAGGATCTGATGATTTTTTGAATTTCCTCACTTTCTGTTGTTATTTCTCCCTTTCCATTAATGATTTTGTTAATTTGAATATTGTTTCTGTGCTCTCTTGTTAGTCTGGCTAAAGGTTTATCTATCTTTTTGATTTTTTCAAAGAACCCGTTCCTTGTTTTGTTGATTCTTTGTATAGTTCTTTTTGTTTCTACTTGGTTGATTTCAGCCCTTAGTTTGATGATTTCCTGCCTTCTACTCCTCTTAGATTTATTACCTTCTTTCTGTTCTAAAGCTTTCAGGTGTGCTGTGAAGCTGATAGTGTATGCTCCCTCCAGTTTCTTTTTGGAAGCATTTAGAGCTATGAGTTTTCATTATAGCACTGCTTTCATTGTGTCCCATAAACTTGGGTATGCTGAGCCTTCATATTCATTAAATTCTAAAAAGGTTTTGATTTCTTTCCTTATTTATTCCTTGACCAATGTATTATTGTTCAGCTTCCATGTACATATGGGCTTTCTGTTGTTTTTGTTGCCATTGAAGACCACCCTTACTCCATAGTGATCTGAGAGGAGGTATGGGATTAGTTTGATCTTCTTATATCTGTTGAGGCTTGTTTTGTGACCAGTTATATGGTCATATTGGAGAAGGTACCATGAGGTGCTGAGAAGAAACTATATTCTTTTGATTTAGGATGAAATGTTGTATAGATATCTATTAAATCCATTTGGTCCACAACTTCTGTTAGTTTCACTGTGTCTCTGTTTAATTTGTGTTTCCCCAATTTGTCCATTGAGGAAAGTGGGGTGTTGAAGTCACCCAAAACTATTGTGTGTGGTGCAATGTGTACTTTAAGCTTTAGTAAAGTTTCTTTTATGAATGAGGGTGCCCTTGTATTTGGAGCATAGATGTACAAAATTAAAAGTTCTTCCTGGTAGATTTTTCCTTTAGTGAGTATTTAGTGCCTTCTGTGTCTTTTTTGATGACATTTGGCTGAAAGTCTATTTTATTGGATATTAGAATTGCTACTTAGCTTGTTTCCTGTTACCATTTGCTGGAAAACTGTTTTCCAGCTCTTTACTCTGTGGTAGTGTTTGTCTTTGACCCTGAGATGCATTTCCTATATGCAGCAAAATGTTGGGTCCTGTTTACATATACAGTCTGCTAGTCTATGTCTTTTTATTGGGAAATTGAATCCATTAATGCTAAGAGATATTAAGGAAAAATGATTGCTGCTTCCTGGTATTTTTTATGTAATTTTTATGTTTGTGTGTTTATCTTCCCTTGGGTTTGTTGAAAGAAGATTAATTTCTTGCTTTTTCTATTGTGTAGTTTCCTTCCTTTTGTTGGTGTTTTCCATTCATTTTCCTTTGAAGGGCTGGATTTGGGGAAAGATACTGTGTAAATTTGTTTTTGTCATGAAATACCTTGGTTTTTCCATCTAAAGTTATTGAGGTATTTGTTGTATATAGCAGTCTGGGTTGGCATTTGTGTTCTCTTAGGGTCTGTATGACATCTTCCAGGCTCTTCTGGTTTTCATAATCTCTGGTGAGAATCTAGTGTAATTTTGATGTGTCTAATTTATATGTTACTTGAATTTTCCCTTACTGCTCTTAATATTCTTTCTTTGTTTAATACATTTTGTGTTTTAATTATTATGTGATGGGAGGAATTTCTTTTCTGGTCAAATCTATTTGGAGTTCTATAGGCTTCTTGTATGTTCATGGCCATGTATTTCTTTAGGATAGGGAAGTTTTCTTCTATAATTTTGTTGAAGACATTTACTGGCCTTTTAACTTGGAAATCTTCACTCTCTTCTATACCTATAATCCTTTGTTTTGGTCTTCTCACTTTGTCCTGGATTTCCTGAATGTCTTGGGTCAGAAGATTTTTGCATTTTGCATTTTCTTTGACTGTTGTGTCAATGCTTTCTTTTTTTTTTTTTTGGTTTTTCGAGACAGGGTTTCTCTGTGTGTAGCCTTGGCTGTCCTGGAACTCACTTTGTAGACCAGGCTGGCCTCGAACTCAGAAATCCTCCTGCCTCTGCCTCCCAAGTGCTGGGATTAAAGGCGTGCGCCACCACCGCCCGGCGTGTCAATGCTTTCTATGGTATCTTCTGCATCTGAGATTCTCTCTTCTATCTCTTGTATTCTGTTGATGCTTGCATCCATGACTCCTGACTTCTTTCCTAGGTTTTCTATATCCCAAGTTGTTTCCCTTTGTGATTTCTTTATTGCTTCTACCTCCATCTTTATATCCTGGATGGCTGTGTTCAATTCCTTCACCTGTTTTATTGTGTTTTCCCTTAGTTCTTCAAGGGCTTCTCCCTGTATACTTGTATTTTCCTGTATTTCTTTAAGGGAGTTATTTAAGAGAGTCTTTAAGGGAGTTTAAGGGAGATATTAGAATCTCCTTAGTGTCTCTAATATATATATATTATAAATATATATATATATAAATATATATCATATATATATTTCCTGAAGAATGAGAATACTTATTGAAGAATAAATGTTTCTTATAAAATGCATTTCAGAAACTTGAACTTTCCTTTTGTCTGTTATGAGGCAATGAATTTATGCATGCTATCATGTCTAGCTAAACCTACATATTTTAGGATTAAGATTAAATATCTTAGTACATAAATAATTACTTATAAAAACCCACAACTAACGTATTCTTGAATATGCCACTGCTGCCAATTTCAAAACATGATGCAGCTCAGTACTGGAGCATAGGTAAACTAGGTGACTTGAAAAAAATTCTATAGAAGCTATCACCAGATAGCTCTGTTCTGCTGCTGTAAATTAAGGTTGATGAAAGACCACAACTTCCTAAGGACTCATATCTCCGAACATTAAGTCAAGTTGCATTTTGTAACCTCAGGTTCATGCTGTAACCCGTGTTTAAATCGAGACTGATCCATGAACTGTAATAAATAGTTCACAGGCTTCAGTTACCTTTGGTTGGGTTACCTACAGGGTCTGAAGACACAGAGTGAAAACCTACAGTGGTGTGTGTATATGCTGGAGATTTGGGAATACTGGAGAAGATCCACAGACTGATCATGCTGATAGATCAAAAGTCTTTCGCAGGTAAAACTTTCCCTCCTAGAAAGGGGCTGGAAGATCATGAGACTCAGGAAGAAAACAAATTTCACAAGGCTTGGGAAGGAGAAACTGAAGAATCAAAAGGGACCTCCCCTGAGGATTGTAGAAGAAGCAAACAACTTGGGGTCTGGAGACACTATGACCAGTACAACTGCAGAGAGTAATTTCTTCCACTTGTTCAGCTGCCTCCTAGTCAGGCAGAGAGCTCCAGTCTGTGATTCAACATCCTTATGGTTACCTATATTGCTGTACATAGCTCCTCAACCATTTTCCTGAAAGTAAAACCAAGCTGGAATTTGATATAATCTAGATTTTTGTCTGTTGTGGACCCTTTATCAGAAGTGAGCAGACATGTGAGTCAGTGTGTGTGTGTGTGTGTGTGTGTGTGTGTGTGTGTTATGTTTCCCAAGAAGAGTCTCATTAAACATAGTGTAAAAGATAACTCAGGCTGCGTGGGCTAAATATGGCATCTGAATTGAGGCATAAATTATGAAGGGGCAAATGCGCCAATCTGTTCCCACTAGACAGTGATTTTGGCACAGACAGACTGAAAAGACTTAAAGTAGTGACGGTTTGCCTCAATCTATCTCCTACCTCTTCCAGGTGGGAGCCACATTTGTCTGAAAAGAGAAAATGATTCTCATTCTTCTCCATAAGATGTTTTACTACATAAAACGGGCCTCCTTCAAAAATGAAATGGTTCCTGATGTTTGCGGTTTGCTTCCTTTGGAAGAATTAGCTCTGGTGATGCTCCACAAGAAGCAAAGCTACAGGGTAAAAACCCAGGGTCTGCTGAGGGCGTGATTGAAATTTTTTGATGTTAAAAACTCTGCCATATTTTGCCACATTACCACAAATCTTTAGCAAGAAAGAGCCTGCTCTTGATAAAGGACCTATTATTCTCTTTATTCACTTAACAAAAGACGGTGATTCATAACTATTTTGAGTGCTTATTTCAACAAACTATCCGTCCAGTATAGGGTGAACAGGTATGGCAGAGTAGTTGTGGTTGTGAAGTTGACCTTCACATCAAAGTAAAGATATTGTGCACAAACAGAGATGGGGATATGGAAATGGGATGCTGCTGATGAACACTTACATGAAAGTCAATCCTGGCACTATGAATCATTACCCTGGTATATTTGGTGCTAGGGTGGTAGGAATTCATGTTAGTCGCCTGCGTACTAGGCAAACTCTAACAGGAGAGCCTCATCCACAGACAATCACAACATTTTTTTCTGGAATCTCAGTGTTTATTACTCTTTTTGCAGCGTTGCTAGCTTTCTGGTAAAGGGTAAGTGGGAGGAAGAGTGGAAATAATCTTGGGCACTCCAAGACAGCCATGGTCTAGAGAAACAGAAAAGAAAAAGAAATTTTACACAGATGGAATAGGCATTTGATTACTCAATAATTAAGGTGAAATTCTTATGAAGATTTGGAAGAAGTGACTATTGGAGACATGGCCATGTATTAGGATTTGAAAATAATGCCAGGGGAAAGAACTTACACATGGTAATTTCAATATTCTGAAAGCTGGACCTAGAGGATCATGTGGCCTAGGTAAGTCTGAATATCATACTATACAGAGAGACCCTAATTTTCAAGATTAAAGTAAATAATAGAAAAAATACAAAAAAACACCACACATGCATTCCACATTACATTTTCATATTTTAAGATTGCAAACAAAATCACCAAAAACATAGAAACAAGGACAGAATTTTCTAAAGGTTTTTAAGGAACCATCTAAATTCAGTACTTTTGCTAATCTGTCACATGCCAAGTTCTTCAATATGTTCCCAAGCTAGAACAGCAGCAACATGAAAATAATCAGCTGGCCAGCACTTAAAATATAGGTTGAAAATTGAATGATACTAGAGAGTTTACAAATTATAAATAAGTCCTCTAAGTTTGGAGATGTGACAAATTTTCCTGAAAACTGAAAACCTAAAGAAAGATGAAGGTCAAATTGGATCACAGTGCAAAAGAGAAATCTGGTTATAACTATAGATCAGCCACATCCAGGGCTCATACTTGCTCATTTATCAGATGATTAAATGCCCACAGTACAGTTGAATATTTTCAGCTATTGTAATGTTCCAAATTTGTGATTTCAAGCCTGGATTTTTCTCAGATAACTCAGGCTAGAGTCTGCTATTATAAAAATACTCCACAATTTGTCTCTGTATCTCCTTCTGTGGGTATTTTGTTCCCCCTTCTAAGAAGGACCAGAGTATCCATACTTTCTTCTTCCTTCTTCTTGGGCATCATTTGATATATGAATTGTGTCTTGGGTATTCCAAGCTTCAGGGCTAATATCTACTTATCATTGAGTTCATACCATGTGTGTTCTTTTGTGATTGGGTTACCTCACTTAGGTTGATATTTTTTAGATCCTCCAACTTGCATAAGAATTTCATGAATTCATTGTTTTTAATAGCTGAGTAGTATTCCATTGTGTAAATATACCACATTTTCTGAATCCATTTCTCTGTTGAGGGACATCTGGGTTCATGCCAGCTTCAACCTATAATAAATAAGACTGTTATGAACATAATGGAGCATGTGTCCTTATTACATGCTAGAGAATCCTCTGTGTAGATGCCCAGGAGTGCTGTAACAGGGTCTTCCTAATATCATGCACAGTTTTCTGAGGAACCTCCAAACTGATTTCCAGAGTGGTTGTACCAGTTTACAATTCCACCAGCAGTGGAGGAGTTTTCCTCTTTCTCCACATCCTTGCCAGCACCTGCTGTTTCCTGAGATTTTGATATTAGCCATTCTGAAAGGTATGAGGTGAAATCTCAGGGTTGTTTGATTTGCATTTCCATGATGATAAGGATGTTGAACATTTCTTTAGTTTCTTCTCAGCCATTCAATATTCCTCAGGTGAAAATTCTTTGTTTAGTTCTGTACCCCATTTTTAATAAGGTTATTTGGCTCTCTAGAGTCTATTTTCTTGAGTTCTTTCTATATATTGGATATTAGTCTGCTGTCAAATGTAGGGTTGGTAAAGTTCTGCTCTGGTCCTTCTTAGTAGGGGAAACAAAATACACACAGAAGTAGATACAGAGACAAAGTGTAGAGCAAAGACTGAGGGAAAGACCATCCAGAGACTACACCACTTAGTGTTCTATCCCATATACAGTTACAAAACCCAGACACTATTATCGATACCTACAAGTACTTGCTGACTGGAGCCGGATATAGCTGTCCCATGGGAGGCTCTGCTATTGCATGACAAATACAGAGGGGGACACTCTCAGCCAGCCATTGAACTGAACACAGGATCACCAATGGGGGAGCTAGAGAAAGGACCCAAGGAGCTGAAGGAATTTTCAATGCCATAGGAGGAACCATGATATGAGCCACCCAGTACTTCCAGAGCTCCCAGGGACAAAATCATCAACCAGATAGTTAGTACACATGGTGTTACCCATGGCTCCAGAGGCATCAACAACAGAGGATGGCCGTGTTGGACATCAAAGGGATGAGTGACCCCTGGTCCTGGAAAAGCTCAATGCAAGAGTATAGGGGAATACCAAGACAGGGAAGCAGGATGGGGAATGGGGCAGGGGAGATGGCTTATGGGACATTTGGGTGGGGGGGGCAGGAAAGGGGAAATCATTTGAAATGCAAATAAAGAATATATCTAATTAAAAATATACTGAGAAATTGGCAGGTGACTAGACGATCCAATCAGAGTAGTTTGTATCAAGGCTATGATGACAATTGATATGTAGCATTCCTAGCTTATTTCTAACATGTAACAACTTTACAAAGCAGGGAGTGAGAATAGAGTCAGGGAGTGGGAATAGACGTGTGGTTCAGAGCACTTGCTGCTCTTGCAGAGCACCAAGGTTCAGTTCCTAGCATCTGCATGTTGGTTCATAACTATCTGTAACTCCAGTTCCAGATGACATGATGCCCTTCACTGGCCTCTCTCTCAGCACTCTATGATAAATTCTTCGGCGAAACCAATTTATAGATCTAAGTTTGACTTTTTAATATTTATGTATTTCTGTGTAGAATAGAGTTGTATTTCAAAACTTGTGGAACTTTTTCTATATGTGCCTCCAATTCGGAAAATGGGAGTGACCCAGACTGAGTCCTCTCATGAAAACCTCAGGCTTCTTGATCTCCTTGTAGGACAGCAATGGTAGGAGAACCTCTTGGTCCTGTGAAGGCTCGATGCCCCAGTGTAGGGAAATCCCAGGATAGAGAAATGGGAGTGGGTGGGTTGTTGAGCAGAAGGAAGAGGGGTGTGATAGGGGGTTTTCAGAGGGGAAACCAGGAAACATGAAAACATTTGAAATGTAAATAATGGAAAAATATAATAAAAAACTTAAAAAAGAAAGAGATGTATAAAATGTGCTTTGCAAACAGATCATATCATTAATCACATTTCATTGTCTGCACTATCACTTCTATATTCCCAGTACTTCTTTCTATGTAGATCTGAAAGGCACACATCAGAGTCTTTGAGTTAATTCTTCATGGAAATAATATTTTGTACATGCCTTTGAGAATAGTTTCTTGGTATGAGCACAAAACAGAGCTGAAAGTGATGAGAGCAAATCATTATTTTGAAATTAGGTGAAAATAGCATAGATGCGTAGTGCGTAAAATAACACCAAAATGATGATCATAGCAAAATGGAAATACTCAGAAGTGCAGAAAAATTTATCTGATGAAACAAATGTCATAAACATAATGGATATAGAGGATGTTTCATGAAATATGTCATATATTTTGTAACAAACATGAAAATTTGTCATTAATTATTCATTTTAACAAATAACTTGAGACAAAATTGTTGCAGCTATCACTCATTAATTAAAAAAAAAACTTCTTACTGTGAAACTCAATTATCAATATGGACAAGATCACACAGCCCCCGCACAGAGCAGGAGCCTACCAGCCTCCCTTTGGTGACCACTGTTCTGGGGATCGACTGCACTGAGGATACAGGTACCCAGGGACCCCACAATATAACATTGCTTGGGACACAGTCTGTTGGACTTCCATCTGCACCCAAGAAAGGGGCAGCGCTGCAGTCATCTGGGCGTCAGCTCTGCTGTGGGCCATCTGCCCTGCAGAGTGATCTGCGCCGAGAGAGTGCAGAGTGCACTCCGCCGTCTTTGCTCAGGCAACAGGGCAACTCGAGCCTCCAGACACAGAGACAATCAAGCATAATATCACTTGGGTCTCAGCCAGCTTATGTGCTCCCTGCTCCCAAGAGCTGGGCAGGTCTGCAGTAACCTACACACCAGCTCTGCTATGGGACATCTGCCCTGCAGAGGGACCCCCCTCCCCCTTCTGGGAGAGAGCACACCCGCAGAGGGTGGGAGTGTACCAGTCTCCCCTTGGCAACCTATGCTCCCGGAATCCGCTACACTGAGCCTTTGGATGTGCAGGGATTCCCCAATATAACATCACTTGGGGCAAGGCACATCAGGGCTCCAAACTAACTAAGGAGAAGGACAGGCCCCAGAAATCGGTGCCAGGGGAATCCTGGTAATCCAGGGAGTCAGAAATAGCTTTGCAGTCTCACAGGAGGTCCAACCAACAGCCAGTGACAGCAGGACCAACTAACATCAGAGGTAACCAGATGGCAAAAGGCAAACATAGGAACGTTACTAACAGAAATCAAAGTAATATGGCACCATCCGAACCCAACTCTCCACAGCAGCAAGTCCTGGATAACCCATCACACCCGAAAGACAAGATCTGGACTTAAAATCACTTCTCATGATGCTATTAGAGGATTTCAAGAAGGACAGAAATAATTCTCATAAAGAATTATAGGAGAACATGAATCAACGGTTAGAAGCCCTTACAAAAGAAACATAAAAATCGCTTAGAGAAATGCAGCAGAACATGGGTCAACAGATGGAGGCCCATAAGGAGGCAACACAAAAATTTAAAGAAATGAATCAACGGGTAGATGCCCTTTCAAAAGAATCACAAAAATCGCATAAAGAAATGCAGAAGAATATGGGTCAACAGATGGAGGCCCATAAGGAGGCAACACAAAAATCGCTTAAAGAAATGAATCAACCGCCAATATAAGGAGAGAAACAACAACCTGGAAAAAACAATATAGTAACCTTTTTGCATCAAACCCAAAAGTAGATAACCACTCAAACATAAAGATAGCATCAAGAATAGAAGGTGACAATAATCACTACTCCTTAATCTCTCTTAATATCAATTGTCTCAATTCCCCAATAAAAAGACATAGACTAACAGACTGGATACGTAAACAGGACCCAGCATTTTGCTGCATGCAGGAAACGCACCTCAGTTTCAAAGACAGAAACTACCTCAGAGTAATAGGCTGGAAAACAATTTTACAAGCAAATGGTCCCAGGAAACGAGCCAGAGTAGCCAATCTAATATCAGATAAAATTGACTTTCAACCTAAAGTCATCAAAAAAGACACAGAAGGACACTAAATACTGAAGAAAGGAAAAATACGTCAAGAAGAACCCTCAATTCAGAATATCTATGCTCCAAATGCAAGGGCACCCTCATTCATAAAAGAAACTTTACTAAAGCTCAAAGCACACATCGCACCTCACACAATAATAGTGGGTGACTTCAACACCCCGCTCTCTGAAATGGATCGTTCAGGAAAGCAGAAACTAAACAGGGACACAGTGACTCTAATTGAAGCCTTGGACCAAATGGAACTAGCATATATATATATATATATATATATATATATATATATATCATTTCATCCTAGGGCAAAAGAATACACCTTCTTCTCAGCACCTCATGGTACCTTCTCCAAAATCGACCATATAATTGGTTACAAATCAGACCTCAACAGATATAAGAAGATTGAACTAATCCCATTCCTACTATCAGATCACTATGGAATAAGGGTGGTCTTCAATAGCAACAAACACAACAGAAAACCCACATACACATGGAGGCTGAACAATGTTCTACTCAATAACTTGGTCAAGGAGGAAATAAAGAAAGAAATCAAAGACTTTTTAAAATTTAATGAAAATGAAGGCACAACATACCCTAATTTATGGGACACAATGAAAGCGGTGCTAAGAGGAAAATTCATAGCCCTGAGTGCCTCCAAAAAGAAACGGGAGACAGCATACACTAGCAGCTTAATGGCACACCTGAAAGCCCTGGAACAGACAGAAGCAAATACACCCAAGAAGAGTAGAAGGCAGTAAATCATCAAACTCAGGGCTGAAATCAATCAAGTAGAAATGAATAAAACCATACAAAGAATCAAAAAAATGAGGAGTTGGTTCTTTGAGAAAATCAACAAGATAGATAAGCCCTTAACCAGACTAGCCAGAGGGCACTGAGACAGTATCCAAATTAACACAATCAGAAATGAAAAGGGAGAGATAACAACAGAAACTGAGGAAATTCAAAAAATCATCAGATCCTACTACAAAAACCTGTATTCAACACAACTAGAAAATCTGGAGGAAATGAGCAATTTCCTAGACAGATATCAACTACCAAAATTAAATCAGGATCAAATAGACCATCTAAACTGTCCTATAACCCCTGAAGAAATAGAAGTGTTCATTGGAAGTCTTCCAACCAAAAAAAGCACAGGTCCAGATTGTTTTATTGCAGACTTCTATCAGACTTCAAAGAAGAGCTAACACCAATACTCTTCAAACTATTCTACAAATTAGAAACAGAAGGAACACTGCACAACTAGTTCTATGAAGCCACGATTATGCTAATACCAAAATCACACAAAGATCCGACAAAGAAAGGGAAGCTCAGGCCAATCTCTCTTATGAATATTGATGCCAAAATACTCAATAAAATTCTTGCCAACCGAATCCAAGAACACATCAAAACGATCATTCACCACGATCAAGTAGGCTTCATCCCAGGGATGCAGGGATGGTTCAATATAAGGAAATCCATCAATGTAATCCACTATATAAACAATTTCAAAGAAAAAAACCACATGGTCATCTCATTAGATGCTGAGAAAGCATTTGACAAAATTCAGCATCCTTTCATGCTAAAGGTCTTGGAAAGATCAGGAATTCGAAGCCCATATCTAAACATAGTAAAAGCAATTTACAGCAAACCGGTAGCTAACATCAATCTAAATGGAGAGAAACTTGAAGTCATCCCACTAAAATCAGGGACTAGACAAGGCTGCCCTCTCTCTCCATATCTTTTCAATATAGTACTTGAAGTTCTAGCTAGAGCATTTAGACAACAAAAGGAGGTCAAAGGGATACAAATTGGAAAGGAAGAAGTCAAACTATCACTCTTTGCAGACGATATGATAGTATCCATAAGTGACCCAAAGAACTCCACCAGAGAACTCCTACAGCTGATAAACGACTTCAGCAAAGTGGTCGGATATAAAATTAATTCAAGCAAGTCAGTAGCCTTTTTATACTCAAAGGATAAGCAGACTGAGAAAGAAGTAAAAGAAATGGTACCCTTCATGATAGCCACAAACAATATAAAGTATCTTGGTGTGACTCTAACCGAACAAGTGAAAGATCTGTATGACAAGAACTTCAAGTCTCTGAAGAAAGAAATTGAAGAAGACCTCAGAAGATGGAAAAATCTGCGATGCTCATGGATTGGCAGGATTAATATTGTAAAAATGACCATCTTGCTCAACGCAATATACAGATTCAATGCAATCCCCATCAAAATCCCAGCTCAATTCTTCATAGAGTTAGAAAGAGCAATTCAAAAATTCATCTGGAATAACAGAAAACCCAGGATAGCGAAAGCTATTCTCAAGAGTAAAAGAACTTCTGGAGGAATCAATATCCCAGACCTCAAGCTGTACTACAGAGTAATAGTGTTAAAAACTGCATGGTATTGATACCGTGACAGGCATGTAGATCAATGGAACAGAATTGAAGACCCAGAAATGAATCCACATTCCTATGGTCACTTGAACTTATTGTCTAAGATCAAGAATTGACAAATAGGACAGACTGACAAATTGACAAATTGTCAAATTGACAAATGGGACCTCAAAAAATTACAAAGTTTCTGTAAGGCAAAAGACACTGTCAAAAAGACAAAGCAGCAACCAACTAAGGGGTAGGTAAAATATGATAAAAATATAATGAACAAAATTATTTGAAATACTAAAGTATGTGATAAAAATAAAAAATATTAAAGAAAAAATTTTAAAAAAACTTCAAAATGTCTATAGAATGACATTTTTTCTTGTCTCATCCCTATGCTTCCACATGATGTACACTTCCTATTTTATCATGTCATCACCAGTTTTACATATAATTGTAACTCTCTACTTTCAACTTTCTGTCAATTGTCCAAGATCTCATGGAGCCTAAATGACATGTTTTCTTACCTAATATTGTTTCACTTTTCTTCTTGGAATAGAGAATTCTTACCTGCAGAAGCTATAAAGAGCTGTGAGTCAGATCCTGACTCTCCAGGTTCAACATACTCCCAGAATTTCCTATTAAATTAGGATATTGTTTAGAGATTTCACCCTTGTATCTCTTACATGTTGTCTATTACTGTTTCATTAACAGATGAACCAGTTTAAGAATCCAGTGCTTCTAAACTTGCTTCAAATTACTTATTATCTCATATGAGCAGGCCAATTATGTCTCGCTTAAAGGTTATGTTATTATTTTTGCTTTTTGATTAGTGCATCTAATATTCTAAAATTGCATTCTTTACCTTCTAGGTTTTAGCATTCAAATTTCCTCACAAAATACCTTAACCTAGCCATCTTATTTAGCTGAATTGCAAGTGTATGTGTATATGCACACATGCAAATTCTCACATGTGCCAGCAAATACACACTCACACACATGACATGCATTGCAGTCTTTTTACAAAAGTGTGTAAAAACAAGAGTTAAACCTGAAGTGCTGTTTACTAGGAGTCATCCACCTTGCTATTTGATATAGGGATTTTCAATGTCTTGGCACTTGCCAAATCTTCCAGACTGGTTGGCCAGAGAGCTTTATGACCTGCCCATCTCTGCTTCTTGAATGGTGGAATTACAAGCATGAAAAGTCATGGTCAGAATTTCCATGTGTGTTTTAAGCATTGAAATCCAATATACATGCTTGTTAAATTATTGAATTGTCTCTCCTGGTATTGTCTTTCCCTCTTAGTAGAATTAAAGGCATGGACATCACTCTTATTATGCCAGACTCATTAGAAATAAAAAAAGAATTTGTAGACTTAATGGCTGGAATGTAGTAATATCAGGATCTCTTCCTACACCTTCTTAGATTGAATGTTATTCAGAAAGACTTAAGTTCTAATACTTGGATCTTGGTTCACCAATACCACTAAAGCCTCTGTTTATTGATTCTATTTGCAATTTTTTGGTTTTGAAGTCACCCATCATTTTTGATGGTAAAAAAAGCACTTCTCAGAAGACAGTGGACTGTGCAACATGCATTTTGGGAAATATTTATCAAAAATTTTGAGGACAAGAATGCTATTCATTTATTATTTAAATAGTAGTATTGAGAATTGTTACTATGCAGTAGAAATTCTCTGTATGACTCCTGGATTGTTTCATTCATTCACTCATTTTTTTCCTAACAAATCCAAATGAATAGTAAATGTTGAATCTCTAGTGGTATATATAATTCATGAAAAGAAAAATACTAGAAATTATTTATCATAAAAATAGTTTAAACACCTAAATGCACTTTGTTCACATTTAAGTTAATGTATGCATCAAAATACCAAATTGTACTTTCAAGGATATGATACTGTACTTCCTTATGAAATAATTATGTGTAAATTACAATATATCCTGGTCATTAAGTTTTAATTTCCATAGCAATGAAGTTAGATTTCTCCACTTAATTTGGGTCCTGTTATCTTGATCTGAGCTAAGTCTTTTCACAATGAATAGATAAATTAAACAAACTGTTTGATGGGTGAATATTTTGAAGAAAAAAATGTTATTGGCTATGACAACAATTCTACCTAAAAAAGTAACAGTCAGTCTAGAATCTGAGTTCAATTTAATTCTATTTCAATAGCTCAGATTGAAAGAATAATGTAAAAAGAGCTACAAAGTTTTAAGCAGCAATCGCATCTAAATGCATTTCCATATCAAATTAATGTCAAATTAATTCCTGAGGCTCTGTGCTTTTGAGACTCACTGACATTCAGTATTTCATGTTACCTAGCCAAGAAGTGGTTTTTATTCTCTAAAGTGGTGAGTCACATTATCTGATCCCCATGTGATGTTGATTCCATGGAAATCTCAACAGATCAGACTAAGAGGACTCTGCATGGAAAATACAGATTGCAAAGTAGCCAGTGTAGATTCAATACAATTAGACTTGAACATGAATTTTTGAGATAATCACATTTAAAGAAATGAATGTGTAGACTACAAGTGAATGCTTGGCCAGCATACAGAAAACGCAAATTTGAACTACAAGATCAGGCTATTTAACAGCAGTGATGAACACCTGAAGTTCCTGCCATCAGGAGCAGCAGACAAAACTCCAGAGAGGCAAGTAACCCTATTAAAAAATGGGGTACAGAGCTAAACAAAGAGTTCTCACCTGAAGAATATCTAATGGCTGAGAAGCACCTAAAGAGATGTTCATCCTCCTTAGTCATTAGGGAAATGGAAATCAAAACAACCCTGAGATTCCATCTCACACCAGTCAGGATGGCTAAGATCAAAAACACAGGAGACAGCAGTTGTTGGTGAGGATGTGGAGAAAGAGGAACACTCCTCCACTGCTGGTGGAATTGCAAGCTGGTACAACCACTCTGGAAAGCAGTCTGGTGGTTCCTCAGAAAACTGGGCATGACACTCCCGGAGGATCCGGCTATACCACTCCTGGGCATATACCCAGAGGCTTTACCTGCATGCAATAAGGACACATGCTCCACTATGTTCATAGCAGCCTTATTTATAATAGCCAGAAGCTGGAAAGAACCCAGATGTCCCTCAACGGAGGAATGGATTCAGAAGATGTGGTATATCTACACAATGGAATACTACTCTGCAATTAAAAACAATGAATTCACGAAATTCCTAGGCAAATGGTCAGAACTTGAAAATATCATCCTTAGTGAGGTAACCCAATCACAAAAGAACACACATGGTATGCAGTCACTGATAAGGGGATATTGACCCAGAATCTCGGAATACCCTAGACACAATTCGCATATCAATAGATTTCTAAGAAAATGGAAGGAGAGACCCCTGGTCCTGGAAAGACTGGATGTAGGGGAACGCCAGGACAGAGAAAGGAGAGGGAGTTGAATGGAGAAAAGAGGGAGGGAAGGGGGCTTATGGGACTTTCGGGGAGGGAGGAATCGGGAAAGGGGAAATGATTTGGAGTGTAAATAAAAAAAAAAAGAAAATGTAAAAAAAAAAAAAAAAGAAATTCATACATCCTCAGCTGTGGAGTGAATTCCACAACAGGGTCTCTGAGGTTTAAAATTACATTCTTTTTGGCTTTATCTTTTTGTGATTTTCAGCAGAATGAATACTCTCAGCTATAAATATGAACATAATTAACAAAGGTATGCCTTTGCTGTACTTATCTCATAATCAAACTGACAAGGTAATTAGTGAGATTCATTGTGTGGGCTGTATTCAGAGTGTGCAATATGGAACGGTGCAGAGACCGTGGAGACAAATGTACAGTATTTCAATCTGGCACAAAATGAGGTTTGCACACAGCAAGACATGTCTAAAGGTATGCTACTAGACTTTCCTTTAAAGAACATTAAGAGAGGGGAGGCAATTTTATCATGTGACCTTGCATGGCTTGTTTCTAGGCAGAAATTCAGCCTCCTTATTTTGACAATGATGAGATAATTAAATCAAGATCTCTCCTTTCCTTATGTTCGAGCCCCTCCACTCTCCTTTCCTTTCACATGGCCAACTTCCTATCTAGGAAGATTCTGTTATATTAGTTGAAGAAAACTCAAAATGTGAATAAAGAGGTATATGCACTGCAATCTCTCATAAAACGTTTCCTATCAGTAAACCTGTCATCAGACAGTAATTATGAGACTCATGTTTATGGGGCACTTAGTAAACGAATAGAGAGAATGTCAGTGTACTGAGTAAATACAGCGTGGAAAGAACGTATATCATAGACCTAAAGTGATATTCTTTGTATATGATGTGTTAGACAACATAAAATCAACGGAAATTAAAGAGCACACACACAGCTAAGAACACTCATTACTAGGATTCTTAGCTAGGGCCCCCTTAATAAATGGTGGAAATTTCCATTGTACTAGATTTCTATCTTTCCTTTGAATTGCCCCTGAAATTCAATTGTCTCTCCAAGTAATGTCCCTCTGTTCTCTCTCCATCTGATCCCTCCTATTCCCATTTCCACCAACCATCTGTCCATCCACTAGAAATGACTGCTCTAACTTGAGA
Organism: Tokudaia tokunoshimensis; assembly: GCA_036184795.1. Taxonomy (NCBI): domain Eukaryota; kingdom Metazoa; phylum Chordata; class Mammalia; order Rodentia; family Muridae; genus Tokudaia; species Tokudaia tokunoshimensis. Next base: position 353,256 of record BTHU01000016.1, read on the forward strand.
TCCATGCCACAAATATCCATGAAATGATACCTAATGGTCTTCTGCTCTATTCGTAGATTGGTGCCAAACTGAGTAGCCATCAGAGAGGCTTCATGTAGCAAGTAATGGAAACATGCAGAGACCTACAGCTAAATATTAGATGGAATTGGAGGAAATACTGAAGAGGAGAGAAAAGATAGTAGGAGTAAGGGTCCAAGGACAACATATGAAAACCCACAGAATCAATAAATGTAGACTTTCTGAGAGTGAAAGGACAGATAATCATAGAATCGGCATGAGTCCAACCTAGTTCTCTATAAATGTTATGGTAATGAAGCTTGATTTTGTGGGACTTCTATCAAAGGATTTGTGGATGTTTCTGATGATATTGCCTGATTATATGGACAGGTGCCTATTGGAACTTTATATGCAAAGTTTGGTTTATTTTCCTGTGAGGCCTATCCATATCTGAAGGGAAATGGAGGAAGAGTGCATGAGAAGGCAGGAAGTAGTGGAGATGGAGAGACAAAGGCAACTGCAGCCAGGATGTAATGTTTGAGACACTATAGTAAATCAAAAAGTGAGAAAAAAACTGTAATATTTTTTATTTATTTCTGCATGTACAGAAAGGATAAAATAACTTGAAAATTATGAAGATCAAATAATGTCCATGGAACATGTGTCTCTTGTCAAGTTTCAAGTTATATTGCTTATGTAGTTTTGTGCTTACTTGTCTGTAATATTCAATCTGATATCAGGAAAGGGCTGGGCCTTCCTCATCACTAGTTGGTGTGTAACTTGAGTACCTCCAGATTTGTTGTTTATCTCTAGAAATGGACAGTATTCTGTCATCAGGGATAGGATCCAGTAAGTGTCCAATTACATATCCTTAGATAGCACATGTCTGCTTGGGGAGAGATTAACACTCTTTGGAGGTGTGGCCACAGGTAGGGTGCCTGTGCTCCATTGGGTGGCCCAATATACCAGAACATGTGGACAGCACTGAAAAGAAAAAAATGAATGCACTACTAATAAAAAAAAAACAAGCATGAAAAGCAAATGTGTGGGGAAATACCAGGAAGTTACAGGGGAAACTGGAGGAGTATTGTGGCATGGAATTAATTTTCACACCATATGGTTTTCTCTGTTCCCAACTTTGATACTGTGGCTCATGAAGACTTCTTTGGAAGCAAAAGTATATTGATAAAGTACAGTAGATCATGAACATTGGCTTTGAATATATAATTAGTAATTTGTTTTGCTTTGCCTAAGTAAAGCAGTTCTGTGTGCTGACAAGATGGATTGGTGGGTAAAGGAATTTGTTGCCAAGCCTGTCTGGGACCGACATTGTGGCAGGATATAACATCACCACATGCATACTTGTTATGAGAATAGACATGAACATAATAGAAAAAAAAAAGGATTTTATGAGGTCCCATTTGTCAATTCTTTATCTTAGAGCATAAGCTATTGGAGTTCTGTTCAGGAAAATCTCCCCTGTGCCCATATGTGCAAGGTTCTTCCCTAGTTTCCTTTCTATTAGTTTCAGTGTGTCTGGTTTTATGTGGAGGTCCTTGATTCACTTGGAACTGAGCTTAGTGCAAGGAGATAAGAATGGGTCAATTTGCATTCTTCTGCATGTTGTCCTCCAGTTGAACCAGCACTATTTGTTGAAAAGGCTATCTTTTTTCCACTCCAAAGGAGTTTTAGCTCCTTTGTCAAAGATCAAGTGACCATAGGAGTGTGGATTCATTTTTGGGTCTTTAATTCTGTTCCATTGATCTACATGCCTGTCACTGTACCAATACCATGCAGTTTTTAACACTATTGCTCTATAGTACAGTTTGAGGTCCGGGATATTGATTCCCCCAGAAGTTCTTTTACTCTTGAGAATAGTTTTAGCTATCTTGTGTTTTCTGTTATTCCAGATGAATTTTTGAATTGCTCTTTCTAACTCTATGAAGAATTGAGTTGGGATTTTGATGGGGATTGCATTGAATCTGTATATTGCTTTTGGCAAGATTCATTTTTACTATATTAATCCTGCCAATCCATGAGCATGGCAGATTTTTCCATCTCAAAAGCCAACCTCTAGGGTGGGGGAGGTAGCTTTGTGAATCAACATATAAGCTGCTACTTCTCAGAAAGAATGGAGACTATATTTTAAATTAATTCATATGGCTGATAAAGATTATTAGCCATATTCATAATTGGTATCTCCAATGTTGGATTTCTTTCTAGACCACTCCATGATTGTGTCCACTGATCCCCATATTAAAATAACTGATCAGGATCATGCCATATGACAATAAGTAGATCCTTCCATCTCAGCTAGGCAATAGTATGCCTAGTTGTCGGATGCTAAAGACACTCAGCAAGGAGTTCCTTGGCATCCAAATTTTTAAAATTTTCTTAAAAATATAAAATATAATTTAAGTAATATGCACAGGGACACAATATCCCTCTTTTTTTGTTTTTTATTTAGAAGATATTGTTTTAAGGTTCTACAATATCTAGTCCAATCTAGAATTATAAAGAATTAAATTGTTAAAAATATCTCAAATATTTGATGACTGTAATAAATATCCAGTTCAATTATTTGTTTCAATCTATGTTGGAACACCCAGAATAGAGAATAATGTAGGCAATGACTATGTAAGCATAGAAAATAAATGTAGCATTTTTAGTTGCTTTTCTTGTTAAAAAGATAAAATTATTCTCAAGCCATTACTATTTTGATGACGTAAAAAATATGATTATAAGTCCAATTGTTTCTATGGCTGGGACATCTTTCTAGCTCCTGGATAAGTTCTTAAATGTCTAGAGGACAGTCATTTAAAGGAATATATCTTTTCTTAACTTGAAAAGTATTTGCATAAATAATTGCAAATTTTAAGACTTAGCAGTATCTAAAAAAGGAAACAATTTTAAGCAATTGTAAGCCATGAACTATATATATATATATATATATATATTGGCTATCAGTATATAAAATAAATCTTGATTTTTAGCATTTAAAAAATAGCAGCTACAGCACATGATTAAATTATCTGTGCTGAAGCAGGGGGAAACTCAAATGAATAAACATGTGATCCAATTACATGAGCTTTACTCTCACAGTAGATGCATTTTTTTATAGGATGCATGTATAAATCTATAGAATTATAAAAGCATGTATGGAAGTAAATTTTAAAACTTATCTTTTGGATAACAATTATTAATTTTGTCCTAAAGGCTTGCCATACAATAGACTAAATATCAATATAAAACTTTATTTGGAGATGAAAAAAGGTGATTCTACATTAATGTTCTCTTTGCCACGGAATGGCAGTGAACATATAACATAAACTATTGGCAAATGATTACAGTAGGTTTCCTCCTGTGGCAAGCTTAAGATGATATTAACATATATGATAAAGTCAATTAATATATTTTAACCTTTGAAAATCATTTAGAATAAGTAAATTATCTTTTATTTGAATTTTCAGTACCAGTTTGCTTAAGATAAATTGATACATTACTTTTGAATCCTTTTTTGAAGCAACAACTACTTAAAAAAATTTAAAACCCATTTTTAAGAGCAAAAGCCTGTAATAAAATTTTATGAATAATATACACTGAAAGATTCAAGGTGTTAGTTTCTTGTATTGAAGCAGAGACAAAACATTTTTCCTCACATAAGATGAGTCTATCAGCCATTTCTTAGCTCATTAGAAGTAAATGCTTTTACAATTATCAGGATTCTCAAAGCAAAAAAAACAACCTTCTAAATCTATAATAATGTTGTATGGAGTAGGCAGGCCAACATTTTAATTTCTTCATAACTTCTACATAGCCTCATTAATCTTTCATAGATCTTAAGTTTGAACTGTAATTTGAACCACACCTGGATAGATCTTTTAGAATATTGTTTTGGCCAGAAACTCCTTAGGTGGGGTTTGTAAGACAAAAGCAGTACCTCACAAGTCTGCACACTGAGGCAGCTCTGAGATTTTATTATTTGTCATTCAAACCTCATACCATTTTATTTTATTTTATTATTTAGTCATTATTTATTATTCATTATTTATTATTATTCATTATTTATTATTTATTCATTTTATTTTTTTACCCTGTAATTTGAGGATTTCTGGAAAAAAATCTAATAAAATCACACTGACATTTCCTTTTTAATCTTGGGTTAAATTTTACTTTTACAACTGTATCTAATAAACTTGTGTAAAAGTGGCAACAGTCCTATACTGGTCACACCTGTTTTTAACTTTTATCACTCTAGAAATCTTCTTAATTACAAAATATGTTAAGAATCGTGAGCCTTCAATCAGACTTCAACCTGCAGTCAATGGTATACTGGCAGTTTTTAACCATAATTTTCACCTGCATAACTAAAACATATCTACAACTTTGGAAAGTAGAACCCAATTTTAAACTATCTATTTCCTTTAAAATCAATGTCAAACACATTAACTTCACACTTTAAGTTTGTCTGCCAGTTTTCATGTTTGAATGTATGACAGTGTAATTTATAATGCCTCATTAAGAAAATATTATTTTAAATCTTATCTTTTATAAGACTAATTTCTAGGATAAGATCCACATAAAACATTATGCCAATATGAAAGTATCTTTGGAGGCCTGTTTTTTCTGGATTGGGTCATGCCACATGTTGCTTAAGAAGGCTCCAACCCTGAATTACCAGTTTTAAACTAATTTTTGTTACCAATATTGCACCTTCTAAATAACTTATAAGACAATATTCTATAATCAAGATATTTAAAACACACTTATACCTTTAATACCAATTAGAAACAAGAATAAAGCAACTACCCAAATCTTATAAATTTAAATCAGACAATTTTTTTCTTTTTCGAGCTATAACTTTAAGAGAAAAAAGCACTTTCGACCCAATAACCACAATTATATAGATTTTTTTCCGGGATTGATAACCATCAGCTTACTTGCCCTAGAACTTGACAAGCTGCTAGTCCTTTATAAGGCAGCTTTTTTCTAGCTGTGCTTGGCTTCTAGCTAAATGCAGCACAGAATAAATCAGCCTCCGCTGTATAAACTGAGACTGCATTAAGAGATGGACCACCAGCAGATGAAGGTTTTACCATTTTTTTCTTTTCAACATGAAACATAGAACAGTCATTCAAACAATGACACAACGACACAAATCGACACATGAACAAATTGGTACACTAAGAACAAACAATACATAGAGAGGGAAGTGCGCTGGTACAGTAAAATCCATTTTTCTTCTCTCTTTCTCTCTCGTTTCTAAAATCTGTTTTTTCCTTTTTTTTGTTTTTGTTTTTTGCTCTTTTAATTTAATTTAATTTATTTTATGTCCTATTTCTCTCTCACCTGCTGTGCAGTTCTAGACCACGGATAATTTGCCTAACAGAATTCCCCATTTCAATTCACTGTCACACCCTAGCTGATCTCAGTGATGGGCATATGCTGATTCAGTCTAGTAATCCGTATGCCTTCTGTACCCCTGTATCAATAGCCGTCAAAAATTGACATTTTTAGCGCTAAAATTAATACTCTATGTTGCTTACTGGGCCAGATACATAATCTTTTTTCCATTTCTGTGGAGCTCCACCCAAGAACGCGTCCCTCAGTTGTTCTCTCCTTTTCCATGTCCCATGTTCGTGGCGCCAACATGAAACTGCCTGCGGTTTCATACTAATGGGTGATCGGGTTCTCTGGACAGAGAGCTGGAGAAAGAAACGGGGTGACAAGAGAAATATGGAGCCAAGGCGATATTCCCTGCTCAAGGCTCAAAGTTTAATGGACTTTTCCAAATATATAGGTGGGAGAAAAAGCCCTTTCCCTGAAAGTCTGGCACCAGGTCTGCAGAATTGGTCTGGCTGTTCACTGGCATTGATGTCACTGCTCAGGCAGCTGGTCTGGTCACTGCTTAATTCAGGAATTCGTAGACCTGGAGGAACAAAGAACTTCACCTTCACTCCACCCTAGGTGGAGCAGGGTTGTGACTGGGAGAGGAACTTCACCTTGGTCAATGTCAAGTTCCTGCCAGGTGACATGATACCCCAATATGACTCTCTACAGCTTACAGTTAAGTGTTTTAGTCCATTGCCATTATGGAAGGATGCATGGTGGCACATAGCTAGAAATGGGGTTGGAGAAGGAGCAGAGAGATCTACATCATCATCTGTAAGTAACCAGTAGAGAGAATAAGTCATTGGGTCAGGTTGAACTCCAGAAATATCAACATCCTCCCACAGTGATTACTCCCTCCAATGGAGCCACATCTACTCCATTAAAGCCACACCTGTTAATAGTGCCATGCAATATTAGCCTAAAGATTTTTTTTTTAGTCAAACCACCACAATATCTGAATTAACACTCAATAAATACATAGAAAATATAAATCAATTCTGCAGTAAACATTGCCTATACTGGAGTAATAAAAGTACTTTTACCAAACACAATGTTTAGTCTTGGCAAAGTGAAGATGTACATTAAGTTTACTGTGTAATAGTTACTTTCTCATTATCAAGGTCATTAACCTAATACTTGTTTGAAGCGTGAAGATTTTGCCTTATAAATTTGCAAGCACATGAGTGATCATATATTCCAAGGGTGGGCTACATCCTATCTCTTCTACTCAGACTGCTGAACTAGGTAAATCACTATTATCAGCTTACATTATTCTTCAGGGTAATGGAGATACTCCTCCTCTGCTAACTGATTAAGGACCTTTGTGAAGTTCACCTGGAACAAAAATGATTTTATAATTTAATGCAATCTCTCTGACTTATTTTTCTTAGATATAATAAATGAGCAAAGACAAAACACTTGATCATTTATCTCTGATGTCTGGTTTCCAGTTGTGTGTAATGATTATTACGGATAAAACCATTTCTGAAATATTGTATTTCTATTATAATTATAACAGAGTATATGTTAAGAACTAAGTCATAAGCAATTGATTCTAAATAATCAAAATTCATTGTTCCAGTAACTATTTAATATGAGTGCATTATTAAATACCTACAGTTGTTCTGGGTAGATGACTCAGAGAGTAAAGTACTTGTCATATAAGGTTATGAGTTCCAATCTAAGAATACAACAAAAAGGTGGACAAAGTATTAGGAGAATTTATCTACATTCCTATAACAAGGTAAAGAGAGGTGGTGATAGATAGATGATAGGTAGACAGATAGGTAGGTAGATGATAGATAGATATATAGATAGAAAGACAGAAATATATAGACATATATTGTTCATAGATATATAGATAGAAAGATAGTTAGAAATATATAGACATATATTGTTCATTATTATTCATTATTCACATATACATGAAAAATATATATTCATTATATATTTATTATATGTTCTATACTGCTTGTAACATATAAAATATATAATATAAATAAATGCCATTTTAGTATTTAAAATATAATATATAATATATCATATATTTAATGTATACAATAAGTATATAACCAATATATATATATATTGATAATATATTTAATGTACTATAAATGAAACAAGGTATGTTATAATATATTATATATAATGATAAATAATTTTAATGTATTATATATATGTATATCAATAAATTATGTGATAAATATAAAAATAAATTACTTATATATGATATGTAATGTGCAATTTATAATATAGAATATGGAATGTAGAATATAGAATAAATTATATACATACTATATAATAAATTATACATCATATATATAAGTACTATTCCTCTAGAAACCCTTGAGTAATACAGGTTTGGTGTAAGTTTCATTTGATACAAGATTCAATTTTTGTGCAACTGATATTTAAGGATGAAAATTTTAATTATCTAGAATAAGATTTCCAATTTGTCAACCTCTACTGCTCTCAAGCCAATCCAGTTACTGTAGCTTCTCCTGGAAGCTAGGAGAATACTCAAAGACCATGGCAATATTACAAATTTAAAGAGACATGTGCATTTGAGGATAGTGATTCAACAATTGTTAAAGGTAACATATTTGGTGACTGTGATGGTTTGTATATGCTTGTCCCAGGGAGTGACACTATTAGAAGGTGTGGTCTTGTTGGAGGAAGTGTGTCACTGTAGAGTTGGGCTTAGAGATCTTCCTCTTAAATGCCTGAAGATGCCCAGTCTGTTCCTAGTTTCCTTTGGATAAAGGTGTAGAACCCTCAGCTACTCCTGCACCATGCCTGCCTGGATGTTGCCATACTTCTGCCTTGATGACAATGAACTAAACCTCTGAACCTGTAAGCCAGCCCCAAGTAAATGTCTTTTATAAAACTTGAATTGGTCATTGGTGTCTGTTCACAGCAGTAAAACCCAAACTAATGCAGTGACTTTGAGTGGTGGTGGAAATATAAGAAATATTATTCTTATTGGTTGTTCCTAGTATCTCTGGATAAATTGACAAAGGAAAAGATCAAGTTTCCTGAAAAAATTACCCAAGTCCTAGCATCTCATAATAAGCTGAAGACCAATAATGAACTCATTGATATATTGATCAGCTCCAGATTCACCTAAACATTCTAAAGTTTGATCAATGTGCCCATAAAGACTTTTTTTTTCAAAAAGCCAAAGAAATCAACCTATGGAAAATCAATTCAAAGCCTTCATTATGAGTTTGGCAGAATTGCAGTGAAAAATCAAAGGGTGTTAGCAATGCAAATGAAAGATTTGATGGGTTAAAAACCTTGGGGAGTCCTGTAACTATGGGTTGAGGTGTTTGGGGAGGACCTGGTTGAAGCTGAGAATTTTGAACCCTCAAATTCTTAAGAACAGGTTAGGGAACTAATATGTTGAGGGTATAAAACGTCACAGGAACTGAAAGCTAAGAATATGTTGGATAAAAAATCATAGACTACTGTCAAATGTAGTTCTAGAGACAAGGCAAAGGAACACTAGAGTAGGTCTCCTGGTCCTCATGCTTGCACCACAGCTAACAACTTAAACCCAGAGTTGTCTCCCCATCCCTGAATATCTATGCATGGATGAAGAATGAGCATCATGGAAAAAAAATGGATACTGCTGTAACATCTAAACCACTGACAGTAGTAAACTCTGGAGGTGGCTATCATTTTCTTATGAGACTGGATTTTGATAAACTAATAAACTATAATTAAATTCCTATGATATATAACATGAGAATTTGTCATGAGTACAATCTTCCAGATACCTGTTCCAGTCTTTCCAGTCACAATAATTCACTGCTTAGAGTTCTTATCAACTCTATTCAGAAGTGCATGTAAAATCTAGGTAGTGCAAAGTTACTGAAGAATTGTATATGGTCTGTCACCATTAATCATACTTTATGGGATTGAGAATTACCAAAAATACAAGCAGATCAGTGTCAGATTATTTAGATTAGGCTAAATGAAGTAGAACATTCCACCCTAGCTGTGGGCAGTATGATATATGGATAATGTTCTGTACTAAATACAAGGGGAGAATTGACTGAACACCAGCACTGATCTGATTTCTTACTTCATATTTCAGCTATATAAACAGATACCTATGCTATACCTACCATAACTGACTGTTTCTCCTGGAACTCTGAGCCAAAATTGCCACTTCTTTATGTTACTTTTGCATTTATACATAGGACAAGTGATTAATACAGTGGCTTCAGTGTATTTTCAGGGCTTTTTCTCAAGGAAGTCACCACAAAACATTTTTCATATTCCATAGAATAATAAAACAACTCCTTTTTGGCCATGTCTTACTCAATTGGTAAGGAATGTAAGCACACTCTAAGGTAAGCTACGTCATGGTTTTCATGTGCCTTTGATTCAATGAGACATTATATAATGCCTGGAAAAAATTTTGCTTGGTAAAAAAAGTGCAGCTATATCTACAGAATGAAGGTGAAATATAGTACATCCAACATTGCAAAGAATAGCCCCTCCACAACAAAGAATTCTGTAGTCAAAATGTTTAAGAATGCTGAAAAAAATCTGCTGAGCACTCTGAGCAAATCAAATTTTTTTAAGGCATGGTTAACTGTTTCTGGAAATTCAGAGTCAAGGGAGACACAGCTGTATAGAGCATACTGTGAATTTTTCAAAACCTAAATTAAAAAGTTCTGCCAAGCATGATGCCTTGAGTAAACTATTGGTGTGAAATATCTATACTGTCTCATGAGGGCTACTATGTACTTCAGCATGCTTACCTACAGCTTTGTTTTTCAATTACATATATTTATGATCAACCGTGTACCAAAATTATTGAGCAAAATTTTCAGATGTAAACAATTCATAGGTTTATCAGTTAAACACTGTCTCTGTTTGACTTTTGTTTCTGTGAAGAAAAATCTGAAAGCAAACCAAGCAACCAAACAGCAGCCGAAAAGAAATCCCACTCAACCCAAACAGTACTTGGAGAAAGAAATGGTTTATTTGGATGATGCTTCTAAACTCCATCACTGAAGGACGTCAGAACAGGATATCACAAAGGACTCTGGCAGAAACCATGGAGGAATGTTTTTTGCAGACTCTCTAAAGTTCTTGCTAAGCTAACTTTTGTCTACATTTTAGTCCCATTTGTCCAAGGATTGGTGCCACCCACACTGGACTGAGCCCTCCTGTGTCAGTTAATGAAAACAATTTCCCAGAGTGCAGTCTGATCTAGTCAGTCCTGCAACTGCAACTTCCTTCACCTTTAACTATATATTAGGTAAAATTGATAGTTAAACCTAAGTAGAGCATAGTAAGTATGCTCTACTTAGTATCACCCTGTAACTAGGGTGATAAACCTCAACCCACACCTTTCTTTTTCATTTAAGATGTGAACAACAGTATAGATTTTGGCAACATTCCTATTTACTGAATTTCACTATGACAATTTGGAGCCTGTCTCACATCAGTAACAGAGGAATGGGAACAGTACGTATGTATACTTTTCTTTTTTTTTTTTAATTTTATTTTATTTTCTAAGTTTTTTTTATTTACATTCAAAATCATTTCCCCTTTCCCTTTTCCTCCCTCCCCGAAAGTCCCATAAGCCCCCTTCCCTCCCTCTTTCCCCCATTCAACCCCTCTTGCTTCTCTTTCTTGGCATTCCCTACATCCAGTTTTTCCAGGACCACGGGGTCTCTCCTTCCATCTTCTTGGAAATCTATTGATATGCGAATTTTGTCTAGGGTATTCTGAGATTCTGGGTTAATATCCCCTTATCAGTGACTGCATACCATCTGAAAATAGTAGGTTTATCTTATGGAGTTGGGGATTACCATCTTTCATGAAGTTTCCACACCCACATGGGCAGTGGAAGGAACTGTAATCTGTCTCTGCAGTTGATCTCAAATTCTATGCATTTGGGTACTGTATCTTTTCTCAAGTGCTGATTCAAGTGTATGGAGGGCAAAGCCTCCTAAACTGTGGGAATATCACCATGACACTACAGCTCCTGACAGGGGAAGAACATATTCAATTTCAACTCACCATGGGAGTAGTAAATCACCTCAAGTACTTGAAAGTAAAATGAAAAGAATAAGCCATACTAAGATACCTCCAATAAGCACAGTGCATACTACATTTTTTTTTTCTGTTCCAGTAACTAATTTGCATCATTTTCTATAAAAATTACTTCCTGTGCTTCAGTATAGTCTGTGTCCAGTTCTTCTGCACAGGGATGCAGGGCATCAAAAACAGAAAAAGTGGACAAAGACCACTTCAAAGCTTCCAGGAAACTCTTTCTGCATTCTTTACCAAGGATTTGTATGAAATGTCATTTTATGCCCTACTGGACATTGATAAAGTTGGATGGGAATCTTTGATGCTCTACAATAATTTTTCAGCTCTAATAGAAACAATCTGAGGCAAAAGACACTGTCAATAGGACAAAACAGCAACCAACTGATTGGAAAAAGATCTTTACTACTCCTACATCTGATAAAGGACAAGTATCCAATATATACAAATAACTTAAGAAGCCAGACTCCAGAGAACCAAATAACCCTATTGAAACCTGGGGAACAGAGCTAAACAAAGAATTCTCAACAGGAATACCAAATGACTGAGAAGAACCTAAAGAAATGTTGAACATCCTAAGACATCAGGGAAATGCAAATCAAAACAACACTGAGATTCCAACTTAGACCAGTCAGAATGGCTAAGATAAAAAAAATGCAGGTTATAGCAGATGCTGGTGAGGATGTGGAAAAAGAGGAACACTGGACTGAGCACAAGGTCCACAATGGAGGAACTAGAGAAAGGACCGAAGAAGCTGAAGGTGCTTGCAGCCCCACAGGAAGAAAAACATTATGAGCCAACCAGTACCCTCAGAGCTCCTAGGGACTAAACTACCAACCAAAGAGTACACATGAAGGGACCAATGGCTCCATCCACATATGTAACAGAGGATGACTTTGTTGGACATCAATGAGAGGAGGCTAGTTACCCCAGTGTAGGGGAATGTCAGGACAGGGAAGCCAAAGTGGGTGGGTTAGTGAGCAGGGGGAGGGGGGATGGGATAGGATGGTTTTGGAGGGGAAATGAGGAAAGGGAAAAGCATTTGAAATGTAAATAAAGAAAATATCTAATAAAATATTTTCTAAAATGTAAAAGATAGACAAAGTCTGAGAATCAGCAGATCCATTAATAAAACTCAGAGAAAATTATGGAGAAATATTAATTCTGACTTAATCAACTCTGAATATCTCAAATATAAGAATTTTTATTATCCAAAATTAAAAATTAATTTTACATGTTGTAGAGATGGATCAATAGGTCACAGCACTTGATATGTAAGCATGAAAACCTGAGTTCAGATCCTTACTCTCAAATTATTTTCATTTTCCTGGCATCCTTAGACAGAAAAAGAGACTGCATTGCTCTGAAGAAAAATTCCACATTCCATGATGTTCAATTATCTCAATGTTCATTTCTTTGAAGGTTAGTTGACCCATTAGAAAATATGGGAGATATTCAAGAAATGAACCACCAAGGATATATTATAGATTTGGTAAAGGTGGTGAAACTGACAGACACAATAATTTTTCTGTCAGATTTTAAGTGAAGGTTCTTAAGGATTTAGCACATTGAAGTTAGTAGCTTATTTTCTTAACATTCTTACAACAGGAAGTTGAATATTATGAGAGTGCAGAATCAGGATTGAGGCTTAGTATTGTCTTTATCTAGCAGGGCACTCATAAGCTTATTGGCATCATATAAATTATTGATCAGTTACTATATAAATTAAAACATTTCATACTTTACTGTATGCTTATATTATTATCATTTGAACAATATAATATTGGAAGTTAAAATGCCATAATTTACCCATTACCTGTTGTTCTTCAATGACTTTCTTGTTGTGCTGATTGAAATACTCCCAGGGCATTTTAATTTTAATGTATCTTCTGTATTTATTTATTTTTACCAGTTCATTACTGCTGCCTTGTCCTCTTTTCATTCTTCTTTAATCCCCTAGATCAAACCACTCCATTATTAGGACAACGATTCCAGGTACTTAAAATTAAGTGAATATTTTTTTTATTGGAGGAAAAAGGGTGTTTCTCAAAATCCAAAAAACCTGATCATTTAAATGGTTCCTCCATCAGAAGAAAGATATATTTTATTTCTATTATTAAAGCTGAATGTTTAGTTCAACTTTATCATGCTTGCATAACTCTTCATTCAATCTTGCTCGTACTAATATTTTGGTCACTTCTGAAATACACATGAGTAATAATCCAGATTATTATCTATAATTATGCCTGTACCTGTACCTATACATACATATATGCATAAGTGTGTGTTTGTGTGCTTGCCATTTTGTGTTTATACATAGCATGTCTACATGAGTGTTATATGCATATGCCTTTGAGTATATAGTTAAGGCATATATGTGGGTTTGGAGATCAGAGTTAAACACAATGCATCCTATTTTCAGTAACTGTCTATAAGCTACCTATCTAATACTATATATCTTTCATCAGAGACAGAGTTTAGAGTTCACAGATTCCATTATGCTAGAATACCAGCAAATTTTAAGGATGTGCCTGTCACTATATCTTCTGCATCAACGTTGCTAAGGTAATAGGCGTGCACTATCTGGGTTTTCATGGATGCTGAGGATGAAAAGATCAGTTCTAATGTATACATTCTGGATACTGAACTAATCTGCCCAGTTAGGGCTATCACTTTCTCACTTTTGAACACAGTTCTTATTTATTTATTTATCTTAGATTTTTTTACTAAATATTTTCTTTATTTACATTTCAAATGTTATCTCCTTTCCTGGTTTCCCCACTGAAAACACACTAACCTATCACCCACCCCTCCTGCTTACCAACCCACCCACCCTGTTTCCCTATCCTGGCATTCCCCTATATTGGGGTATCGAGCCTTCTAAGGACCAAGGGCCTCTCCTCCCTTTGATGTCCAACAAGTCCATCCTCAGCTACATATGAGGCAGAAGCCATGGAACCATCCATGTGTTATCTTTGGTTGGTGCTTTAGTCCCTGGGAGCTCTGGGGTTATTGGCTGGTTCATATTGTTGTTCTTCATATGGGGTTACAAGCTCCTTCAGCTCCTCTGTCATTCCTCTGTCCTCCATGGGGACCTTGTGCTCCATACAATTGTAGGCTGAGAGCATCCACTTCTGTATTTGTCAGGTACTGGAAGAGCCTTTCTGGAGACAGCTAAATCAGGCTTCTGAGAGCAAGTGCTTGATGGCATCCACAATAGTGTCTTGGATTGATGCCTGTATATGGGATGTATCCCCAGGTGGGAAAGTCTCTGGATGGTCTTTCCTTCAGTCTCTGCTTCAAAATTTGTCTCTGTATCTCCTCCAATGGCTATTTTGTTCCCCCTTCTAAAAAGGACCAAAGTATATATACTTTGATCTTCCTTCTCCTTGAGCTTCATGTGGTCTGTGAACTATATCTGGGTATTCCCAGATTCTGGACTATATCCCCTTATTAGTGAGTGCATACCATGTGTGTTCATTTGTGATTGGGTTGCCTCACTCAAAATGATATTTTTTAGTTCAATACATTTGCCTAAGAATTCCATGAATTCATTTTTTAAAAGCTGAGTAGTACTCCATTGTGTAAATGTATCACATTTTCTGTATCCATTCTTCTGCTGAAGAGCACCTGCATTCTTTCCAGCTTCAGGCTATTATAAATAAGACTGCTATTAACACAGTGGAGCATGTGTCCTTATTACAAGTTGTAGAATCTTTTGGATATATGCCTAGTAGTAGTATACCTGGATCCTTTGGTAGTACTATGTCCAATATTCTGAGGAACCACCAAACTGATTACCAGAGTAATGGTTGTACAAGCTTGCAATCCTACCAGCAGTGGAAGAGTGTTCTTTCTCCACAGTACCTGCTGTCACCTGGGTTTTTTATCCTAGCCATTCTAAATGGTATGAGGTGGCATCTCAGGGTTCTTTTGATTTTTATTTCAGTGATAGCTAAGGATGTTGAATATTTCTTTTGATGCTTCACAGTCATCTAATATTCCTCAGGTGAGAATTCTTTGATTAGCTCGGTACCACATCTTTTAATAGGGTTATTTGGTTCTCTGGAGTCTAACTTCTTCTGTTCTTTATATATATTGGATATTATTCTTCTATTGGATATAGGTTTGGTAAAGATCTTTTCCCAATTTGTTGGTTGCTGTTTTGTCCTATTGACAGTGTCCTTTGCCTTAAAGAAGCTTTGTAATTTTATGAGGTCCCATTTGTCAATTCTTGATCTTAGAACGTAAGCTATTGTTTTTCTGTTCAGAAACTTTTCCCCTGTCCCCATGTGTTCAAGGCTCTTCCCCAGTTTCTTTTCTATTACTTTCAGTGTATCTGGTTTTACGTGGAGGGCCTGGATCCACTTGGACTTGAACTTTGTATAAGGAGATTAGAATGAATCCTTTCATATAATTCTTCATGGTGTCAGTTGGACCAGCACCATTTGTTGAAAAGGCTATCTTTTTTCTGACTGGATGATTTTAGCCCCTTTGTAAAAGATCAAGTGACCCTAAGTGTGTGGGTTCATTTATGGGTATTCAATCTACCTGTCATTCTATCAATACCATGAAGTTTTTATCACAATTGCTCTGTAGTAGTGCTTGAGGACTGGGATGCTGATTCCCCCCAGTTCTTTTATTGTTGAAAATAATTTTTACTATCCTGGCTTTTTTGTTATTCCATAAGAATTTGCAAATTACTCTTTCTAACTCTATTAATAATTAAGTTGGAATTTTGATGTTGAATTTAATTTGTAAATATTTTTGGAAAAAATTGTCATTTTTACTATATTAATCCTGCCAGTCCACAAGCATGGGAGATCTTTCCATCTTTTGAGGTCTTTTGGATTTCTTTCTTCAGAGACTTGAAGTTCTTGTCATACAGATCTTTCACTTGTTTAGTTAGAGTCACACCAATGTATATTATATTATTTGTGACTATTGTGCAGGTTGTTATTTCCCTTATTTCTTTCTCAGACAGTTTATCCTTTGAGTAGAGGATGACATCTAATTTGTTTGAGTTAATTTTATATCCTGCTACATATCACCAATAGGAATTCTCTGGTGAAATTTTTGGGGTTATTTAAGTATACTATCATTATCATCTGAAGATAGTGATAATTTGACTCCTTACTTTCCAATTTATATCCATTTGATCCCCTTTTGTTGTTTCACTGCTCTAGCTAGGACTTTGAGAACTGTATTGAATAGGAATGGAGAGAATGGGCAGCTTTGTCTAGTTCCTGATTTTACAGTGATTCCTTCAAGTTTCTCTCCTTTAGTTTGATATTGACTACTGATTTTTTGTATATTGCTTTTACTATATTTAGATATGGTCCTTGAATTCCTGATCTTTCTGAGACTTTTATCATGAAGGGGTGTTGGATTTTGTGAAATACCTTTTCAGCATCTAATTAAATTATCATGCATTTTTTTCTTTGACTTTGTTTATATAGTAGATTATGTTATTGGATTTCTGTGTGTTGAGCCACTGGGATGAAGTCAACTTGATCATGATGCATGATTCTTTTGATGTGTTCTTGGATAAGTTTTGTGAGAATTTTGTTGTGCATTTTCGCATTGATGGTCATAAGGAAAATTGGTCTGAAATTCTTCTTCTCTCTTGGGTCTTTCTATAGTTTTGGTAGCAAAGTAATTGTGGATACATAGAATGAATTGGGTAGTGTTCCTTCTGTTTCTATTTGTGGAATAATTTGAAGAGTATTGGCATTAGATTTTCTTTGAAGATCTGAAAGACTTCTACAGTAAACACATTTGGTCCTGGGCAATTTTTGGTTGGGAGACTATTAATGACTGCTTCTATTTCATTAGTTATGAAATATCTCAGTTATGAGAATGTTTAGATCATTTATTTGATTCTGATTTAAATTTGGTTCCTCATATTTGTTTAGAAAATTGTCCATTTCGTTCAGATTTTCCAGTTTTGTTGAGTATGGGCTTTTGTAGTAAGTTCTGATAATTTGTTTATATTTCTGCAGTTTCTGTTGTTATGTCTTCCTTTTCATTTTGGATTTTCTTAGCCTTTGTGCCCTCTGGTTAGACTGCCTATGAACAGATCATGGAAACAAAAACTAAACTGAGAAACATTGAAACTAACTGAAGTGATGAACCAATGGATTTAACAGATAACTATAGATCATTTTATCCTAAGACAAAAGAATAAGCCTTTTCCTCAGCACCTTGTATTACTGTCTCTAAAATTGACCACATAATCTGTAACAAAACAGTCCTCAACAGATACTAGATGATTGAAATAATCCCTTGCATCCTATCAGATCACTGCATACTAGGGTTGCTCCTCAATAACAACAAAAATAGTAGAAAGCCCATGTGCATGTGGAAGCTGAGCAATGCTCTTCTCAATGATAACTTGGTCAAGGAAGAAATAAAGAAAAAAATTAAAGACTTTTTGAATTTAATGAAAATGAAGCCAAAATATACCCAAACTTATGAAACACAATGAAAGAAGTGCTAACAGGAAAACTCATAGCTCTGAAGGCCGCCAAAATGTAACTGGAGAGAGAATACACTAGCAGCTTGACAGCACATCTGAAAGCTCTAGAACAAAAAGAAGCAAATACATGCAAGAGGAACAGACAGCAAGAAATAATCAAACTCAGGGCTGAAATCAACCAAGTAAAAACCAAAAGAAGTATTGACCAAACCAGGAGCTGGTATTTTGAAGATGTTTTATATTCATTTAAGGCATTTTTGATATTGAGACGTGTAAGCTTTTAGCTGCAGCCCCATTACTCTTTGAAGAAGATGATAGAAGATGATTACCACCAAAAAGCCTTCAAATAGAGTCGTTACAATTGTGGTAAGCTAACCTCTGGGGGGAAAAAAAGTTCTAACTTTATTTGCAGACAGAATGTCATCCAGAAAAGACAAACAGATGCAGGGAAGTTAATTGCCATGCTCTTCCAAGACTGTAAACAAATATTTTAAAATTTCTACCTCACAAAAAGTCTATCAGATATTCTGTGCCAGAAAGCTTGAGAAAAATGCTCCACCATCATAGAAAGTATTGAGGACTGTCCCAACAATCAACTGCTTATGTCAATTCCATATTTTTGGAAGATTTGTCCTTGTGCTTTCGGCATACTCAGGTAATATTTATTTTGTTCTGAGGCTTCTGCTGGGTTTGAAAACTAAATATTCATAGTCTTACTCTAAACTTAAGATGTTTAGGTTTTAAAGAATGTTCTAAGTCTAAGAAGGTAATTTTAGGAGCATAATACAAGTTAGGATAAAACTTGATTTAGAGGCCTCTGAACTCACCAGAATATAATAGATAATAAAATACTTTCTCTTTAGTTGCCAAAATGAACATACTGTAATATTTAATGTAATTTTTATTAATAATTGTCATAATAATTTCAAAATTGCTCATAGGGTATGGGGTTTATTATTATAAGAGACAGAGTCTTAGACATAGCTATTGCTATGTATTGTAATGCTAAATTTTATATCTGATGGTCAATGCCTACCAATAACTTTTCAGGTTTGCAACCTTTTGTTTTGCAAACCCTGTTTTTTATTTAAAAATTTTGGTTAAATGCAGTTGGCAACAACAAATTACTGTAGAGATTAGAGGCAGGTAGGTATAGAGTTATCTGATTGGGAGAGAAGAGACCAATGGGAGAAGGAAGAAAGAGAGGAAAGAGAAAACTACCATGAAGGCAGATGGACAATCAGTACATGGCTAGGAAAAGGCAAATTTCTGGAGTACACCACTGGGGGAGTAGCCAGGCCAGCATTTGGAAGAGTAGATAAGGGTTTATACACTCCCCCTACCCCTATTAATTGTCAAAACCAAATAAAATAACCATAGTCTGAGTCAAATTTATTTGTAAGATAATAGAGAATGTGTTTTATTTAGTTATACTACATTTTGGGCATATAAATTCAGAATTTAGAACTCTTCTTAGTAGATTTTTACTTTATTATGAAGTATGTGTGCTGATCTATTATGATTAATTTTGTTTGAAATTCTATTTTACTAGATATTAGAATGGGTACTCCTGCTTATTTCTTGGTTCCTTTTGTCTAGAAATCCTTTTATTCAGCCTTTTACTATGAAGTAATATCTGTCTTCTCTGCTGAGATATGTTTGATGTATTCAGCAAAAGAATAGATCCTTTCTTTTTATCCATTCTGTTACCCTGTGTCTTTTTATTGGTGAAATGATTCTATTTACATTGAGTTATATTAACTCCCAGTTATTTTTAATTTCTGTCGTTTTGATATTTGTGGTTGTAGTGTGTACATTTCCTTCTTTTAGTTTTAATATTATGAAATAATTTATTTCTTGTGTTTTACTGAGTGTAGTTAGCATCAATGGATTGGAATTTTTCTTCTAGGGCCCTTTGCATTGCTAGGTTTTAAATTGAAATATCTCATTTTCTCCATTTATTGTGATTCTGTTTTGCTGGGTATAATAGTCTGGACTGACTAACATCTGTGGTACTTTTGGGTCTGCCCAGGCCCTTCTTGATTTTAGAATTTCTCGTGGGAAATCAGGTGCAATTCTGAAAGCTCTGCCTTTACACGTTACATGGCTTTTCCCCTTGCAGCTTTTATTATTCTTTGTTTGTTGGTTTTGTACTTTTGGTATTTTAATTATTATATGGCTGAACTCTTTTTCTAGTCCAATCAATTCAGTGCTTTGTAAGCTTGATATACATTTATAAGCTTCTCTTTCTTTAAGTTATGAATGTTTTCTTCTATAATTCTGTTACAGGTATTTTCTAGGCCTTTAAGCTAGGAATCTTCTCACTCATATCTCTGAGTATTATTCTTATGCTTAATTTTTCACAATGCCTCTAATTTGCTAAAAGTTTTGTGTCATAAACTTTTCAGTGTTTGAATTTTTTGAAGTATATGTTTCTTTTTTTTCATTGTATATTCTATGTCTGAAATTATCTCTTCCATCTCTAGAATTCTGCTGATGATACTTATTTTCCTGGTTTCTGTTCTCTACTTTCAGTTTTCACAGATTTATTCATATTTTTTAACTGTTTTTTTTCCTATATTGGTTTATATTAATTTATTTCCTCTTTTAAGACTGCTACCTAATTCAAAGTATTTTTATGGATTCCTTTAAGGGATTTATTCATTTCCTATTTAAAGGCCTCTATCATATTTTTAAATTTGGATTTTAGATCATCTTCTTGTGTTTCAGGTTTGTGGGGATGTCCAGGGCTTGCTATACTAGGATAGCTGGGCTCTAGCCGTGTCATAGTGTCCTGGCTCATTTCGATTATGTACTTAAGCTGTTCTTTAGCCATCTGGTTTTCCGTGGTATTGTCTGGATGATCCTGATGGCAGCAGGACCCCTTGTGAAGGAAGAGCAAGCCCTGTTCCACACAATTGTGGTCAGGATTTTCAACTGTTCTCACTTTGTCTCAGGGAGATAAGACTGGCAAGGGATTGTTGGGGCAGCATTCCTAGTTGGTGGTTCCTGTCATTCCTACAGTCTTCTGTAGAGAAGGAGGATGCTCTTGGGATTTCCCAAAGCTCTGGGTATACCAGGAGAAGCCTAGAGTCAGACAATGGAGGTCAGAGGACCATGTACATGCAGTCAAAACACCTCTGTTAGTTGTGCCTCAGGCAGACCCAACTGGCAGAATGCTCTTGGGCTACCCCAAGTCCCCTTGGTAGCAAGAGCGCCCAGAGCCAGACAATGAATGTCAGGGGACCACTAAAAACTCATATCTGGAGGTGTTTTTTGTTTTGTTTTGTTTGTTTTATTTTGTAGTGATTCTCAATGCCTTGGTAGGTATGCACATGATTTCTTTCACTTTCTTTTTTTCACCCCTTTGGACTTCTGATCAGTCAGTACATACTTCCTGACAAAAGACTTATATGTGACACTCATGGGGTCTGGAAAAGCATGTGGTAAAACTTAGTGATTGATAATTTATTATGATCTCTGTGTAAATTTAGGAAAATCTTAGTTACCCTTATTTTGGTATCTTTGGTCCTAAAGTGGATAGATTGCCTGTTTTATGATTCTTCTGCTGTTGGTTGAAGCAGACATGCACCCATAGGTCTTGGCCATTAAATACTTCTTCCCCAATGGTGCTTTTGGTGGGAGGTCTACTTAGTACAGCCTTGCTGGAAAAAGTACATCACTGGGAGTAGAGTTAAGATTAAAAGTACTAATCTACTTCTAGTTTGCCCTTTTTAATTCTTGTATTTGAAGATGTAAGCTCTCAGCTTCCTGCTACTGACACCTATTCCTGCTACTTGCTGCCAAGTTGAAGGTTTGTTTTTAATTGTTTATTGTAATGTTAAGTGCTGGCCTCCAAGGTTCCGAGTCTGCATGGTAGCCTAAGGGCCCCTGATCTCAGTTACTTGTGATTGCTAAAGAAAGATGCCAGCAGCAAATTGCTTGGGAGAAGAGACATAATTGGGGTGTAGGTTTTCTGGGCTTGAGACAATAAAGAGGAAGAGAAAGAGGGAAAAGAAGCAGCCATGGAATGAAAAGAATGTACTTGGGGAGAAAGGGAGTCATCATGGAAGAATAATTCTTAAATTTCAATTGCTATACTTCCATGACTTCTTTTGGAATTAACCCTTATCCCACTAGAAGTATAAGAACAAAATTAACTATATCTTCTGAGTTGCTTTGTCTAGTATTTTAACACAATATCAAAAGAATAATTAATACAACTCCTTAAATTTTTAACATGTTTACACATGTTGTTTTACAAGAATCACACCCGAATTTTGAGATTGCAAAGGAGACAGTCTTAAAATGAAAATAAAAGAACCAAATTCTGTGCTGCCTATGCATCTGGAGCCATGGGTAACACCATGTGTGCTATCTGGTTGATGTTTTTGTCCCTGGGAGCTCTGGGAGTACTGGGTGGCTCATATCTTTCTTACACCTAAGTCACCACAACGCTTCAGCTCCTTGGGTCCTTTCTCTAAGTCCTCCACTTGGGACCATGCTCAGTGCACTGGCTGACTGAGAGTATACCCCTCTGTATTTCTCATGCATTAGCATAGCCTCCCAGGGGAACAGCTATATCTGACCCATTTCAGCCAACACTTATGTGCATCTACAATAGTGTCTGAGTTTTGTAGCTATATATGGAATAAATCCACAGGTGACACATCTTTGGATGGCCTTTCCTTCAATCTCTGCTCCACACTTTGTCTCTGTATCTCCTTCTGAGGGTATTTTGTTCCCACTTCTAAGAAGGACTAGAGTATCCATACTTTGTATTTCCTTCTTCTTGGGCATCATTTGATATGTCAATTGTGTCTTGGGTATTTCAAGTTACTAGGTTAATTACCACTTATCAGTGAGTGCATGCCATGTGTGTTCTTTTGTGATTGCATTAACTCACTAAGGATGATATTTTCCAGTTCCACCCATTTGCCTAAGAGTTTCACGAATTCATTGTTTTTTAATAGCAGAGTAGTATTCCATTGTGTAAATATACTACATTTTCTGATTCCATTCCTCCGTTGAAGGACATCTGGGTTCTTTCAAGCTTCTGGCTATTATAAATAAGGCTGCAATGAATATAGTAGAACATGTGTCTTTATTACATGCTGGAGAATTCTCTAGGTATATGCCCAACAGTGGTATAACAGGGTTCTACAGTAGAACCATGCCCAGTTTTCTGAGGAACCACCAGACGGACTTCCAGAGTGGTTGTACCAACTTGCAAACCCACCAGCAATGGAGGAGTCTTCCTCTTTCTCCACATCCTAACCAGCACCTACTGTATCCTGAATTATTGTTCTTAGTCATTCTGACTGGTGTGAGATGAAATCTCAGGGTTGTTTTAATTTGCACTTCCCTGATGACTAAGGATGTTGAATATTTCTTTAGGCGCTTTTCAGCCATTTGCTATTCCTCAGGTGAAAATTTTTTATTTAACTCTAATACCTCACTTTTTAATATGGTTATTTGGTTCTCTGGAGTCTAAATTCTTGAGTTCTTTTGTATACATTGGATATTAGCCTTCAGTCGGATGTAGGGTTGGTAAAGATCTTTTCCCAATTTGTTGGTTGCTGTTTTGTCCTATTGACAGTGTCCTTTGCCTTACAGAAACTTTGTAATTTTATTAGGTCCCATTTATTAATTCTTGATCTTAGAGCATAAGCTATTGGTATTCTGTTCAGGAAATTCTCCCCTGTGCCCATGTGCTCAAGGATCTTCCCTAGTTTCTTTTCTATTAGTTTGAGTGTATCTGGTTTAATGTGGAGGTCCTTGATCCACTTGGACTTGAGCTTTTGACAGAGATAAGAATGGATTGATTTGCATTCTTCTGCATGGTAGTCACCAGTTGAACCAGCACAATGTGTTGAAAAGTCTATCTTTATTCCACTGGATGGTTTTATCTCCATTTTCAAAGATCTAGTGACTATAGGTTTGTGGGTTCAATTCTGGATCTTCAATTCTATTCCATTGATCTACCTGCCTGTAATTGTACAAATACCACACAGTTTTTACACTATTGCTCCATAGTACTGCTTGACGTCAGGGATACTGATTCCCCCAGAAGTTCTTTTACTGTTGAGAATAGTTTTAACTATCTTGGGTTTTTTGTTATTCCAGATGAATTTGAGAATTACCCTAACTCTATGAAGAATTGAGTTGAGATTTTGATGGGGATTTCATTGAATCTATATTGCTTTTTGCAAGATTGCCATTTTTGGGAGATGTTTCCATTTTCTGAGGTATTCGTCAATTTCTTTCTTCAGAGACTTGAAGTTCTTGTCATACAGATGTTTCACTTCTTTGGTTAAACTCACACCAAGATACTTTATATTGTTTGTGACTATTGTGAAGAGTGTCATTTCCCTAATTTCTTTCTCAGCCTGTTTATCCTTTAAGTATAAGAAGACTACTGGTTTGTTTGCCTTAATTTTATATCCGGCCACTTTGCTGAAGTTGCTTAACAGTTGTAGGAGTTCTCTAGTGGAGTTTTTTGGGTCGCTCAAATATACTATCGTATTATCTACAAATAGTGATAATTTGACTTCTTCCTTTCCAGTTTGTATCCTTTTCACCTCCTTTTGTTGTCTAATTTCTCTGGCTAGAACTTAAAGTTCTATATTGAATAAATATGGAGAGAGATTTCAGCCTTGTCTAGTCCCTGATTATAGTGGGATTGCTTCAAGTTTCTCACCAATTAATTAGATGTTGGCTACGGGTTTGCTGTATATAGCTTTTACTATGTTTATGTATGGGCCATGATTTCCTTTCTTTCTATGAAAGGATGTTAAATTTTTTAAAATGCTTTTTAAGCATCTAATGAAATGACCATGTGTTTTTTTCCTTTGAGTTTATTTATTTAGTGGACTACATTGATGGATTTCTGTATTTTGAAACATCCTTGCATCCCTGGGATGAAGCCTACTTGTTGGTGGTGAATGATAGTTTTGATGTGTTCTTGTATTCTGTTGGCAAGAGAGAAAAAAAAAAGCTGTGTTCAGGCTCAGTGGAACCTGACCAGAAACCTCAGGACACAGGAACCCAAGAAAGGCCTGGGACAGTTGACTTCTGGTTTCTATTTGCCCTTGAAGCTGTTCCTCTTCCACTGGGCTCCATACCCAGGTGGTACAGGGAGATAGCTATACTCCCAGTAATGCAGTAGACATGTGAGTAAATGTAGGACCACTCCTGCTGGCCAGAGGAATACTCCCAGAACACTCAGGGCACAGGAAACAATAGGCTGCCTAGGACAAATGTCTTCCAATTTCCATCTATGCGGAGAGCTGATACTGGACCACAGAGCAACATACACATATACTGCCAGGAGAGAGCTTGTCTCCAAGGAGTGTCTACACACCTGCAAGCACGGGTAAGACCACTACTTCTCTTCAAATTCCTGGGTCAAGGGGAACCTGCTCAGAACCAGGAGTAATTACACACAGACTTGCAGGATGGACAATCCACAGTCAGAGACAGGTAGACCAACTAACACCAGCAATAACTGCATGGTGAATGGCAAGCACAAGAATATAAGCAACAGAAACCAAGGTTACTTTGCATCATCAGAAACTCATTCTTCCAACACAACAAACCCAGGTTACCTCAACCCACCAGAAAATTAACACTCTGATTTAAAATCACATCTCATGATGATGATAGAGAACTTTAAGAAGGAAATAAATAACTCACTTTAAGAAATGCAATAGAACAAAGATAAACAGGTAGAAGACCTTATAGGTGAAACACAAAAATCCTTTAGAGAATTGCAGGCAAACACAAAGAGGTGAAGGAACTGAACAAACCATCCAGGATCTAAACATCGAAAAAGAAATTATAAAGAAATCACAAAAGGAGGCAACACTGGAGATAGAACACATAGGAAAGAGATCAGAAGTCACAGATGCAAGCCTCACCAACATGAGATAGAAGAGAGAATCTCAGGTACAGAAGATACCATAGAAAACATTGACTCAACAGTCAAAGAAAATGCAAAATGCAAAAGTTTATAACCCAAAACATCCACAAAATCCAGGACAAAATGAGAAGAACAAACTTAAGGATCATAGGTATAGAAGAGAGTGAGGATTTAAAACTTAAAGAGCCAGTAAATATCTTCAAAAAATTATAGAAGAAAACTTCCCTAACCAAAAGAATAAGATACAAGAAATCTACAGAACTCCAAATAGATTGGACCAGAACAGAAATTCCTCCTGGCACATAATAATCAAAAGACCAAATGTACTAAACAAAGAGAGAAGATTAAATGCAGTAAGAGAAAAAGGTCAAGTAACATATAAAGGCAGACCTATGAGAATTACCCCAGACTTCTCACCAGAGACTATGAAAGCTCAAAGATCCTGGGAAGAGGTTATACAGTTGCTAAGGGAACACAGATGCCAACCCAGGCTGCAATACCCAGCAAAATTCTCAGTTACCATAGATGGAGAAACGAAGATATTCCATGACAAAACCAAATTTACACATTATCTTTTCACAAATCCAGCCCTACAGAAGATAATAGATGGAAAACCTCAACACAAGGAGGAAAACTACACCCTAGAAAAAGCAAGAATATAATCTTCTTTCAAGTAACCCAAAAGAAGATAACCACACAATCATAAAATAACATCAAAAATTACTGGAAACAACAATCACTATTCTTTAGTATCTCTGAACATCAATGGACTCAATTACCCAATAAAAATGGACTAACATATTGGATTCAAAAAAACGGGACTCAGCATTTTGCTGCATACAGGAAATGCACCTCAGTGTCAAACACAAACACTGCCTCAAATTAAATGGCTGGAAAACAATTTTCTAAGCAAATGGTCCCAGGAAACAAGCTGGAGAAGCCCCTCTAGTATCAGATAAAATTGACTTTCAACTGAAAGTCATCTAAAAAGATATGGAAGAACATTTCATACTTAGTCGTCTGCGTCTGCAGGAAGCTGTAGGTTTGGCAAGACAGGAGACTTCCACTTAGGTTGGAAAACTCCACCCACGTAGAAGAAGGACCAACTGTGGCAAACAATTAAGATCTGTTTAACATTCTCAAAGCTGGGGAAAGGGTGCAATATACAAAGAACTCAAAAAGTTAGACTCCAGAGAACCAAATAACCATATTAAAAATGGGGTATAGAAGTTAATAAAGAATTCTCAACCTTTAGGAATGCTGAATGGCTGAGAAGCACCTCAAGAAATGTTCAACATCCATAGTCATCAGGAAAATGTAAATCAAAACAATCCTGAGATTTCACTTTACACCAGTCAGAATGGCTAAGATCAAAAACTCAGCTGACAGCAGATGCTGGGGAGTATGTGGAGAAAGAACACTCGATTGCTGGTGGGATTTCAAGCTGGTACAACCACTCTAAAAATCAGTTTGGTGGTTCCTCAGAAAACTGGACATAGTACTTCCTGACGACCATGCTATACCACACTTGGGCATATATCCAGAAGATGCTCCAACATGTAATTAGGACACATGTTCCACTATGTTCATAGCAGCCTTATTTATAATAACCAGAAGATGGAAAGAAACCAAATTTCCCTCAACAGCGGAATGGATACAATGTGGTACATTTATGCAATGGAGTACTACTCAGCTATTAAAAACAATGAATTCATAAAATTCTTAGGAAAAATGGTCAGAACTGGAAAATATCATCCTGAGTGAGGTAACCCAATCACAAAAGAACACACATGGTTTGCACTCACTGATAAGTGGATATTAGTCCAGGAGCTTGGAATACCCAAGATATAATTCACAGACCCCAAGAAGCTCTAGAAGAAGGAAGACCAAAATATGGATAGTTTGATCCTTCTTAGAAAGGGGAACAAAATACACATGGGAGGAGATACAAAATGTGTAGCAGAGATTGAAGGAAAGCCCATCCAGAGACTGCCCCACGTTTGGATCCATCCCATATACTATTACCATACCAAGACACTATTGTGAATGCCAACAAGTGATTGCTGAGAGGAGCCTGGTATAGATGTCTCCTGAGAGACTTTGCCATTGCCTGACAAATACAACAGGTAATGTTCTCAGACAACCCCTGGACTGAGTACCAGTCCCCAATGGAGGATCTAGAGAAAGGGGCTGAAGGCGTTTGTAGTCCCATAGGTTGAACAACAATATGAGCCAACAATACCCCCGCCCCCAGAGCTCCCAGGGACTAAACCACCAACCAAAGTGTACACAAGGAGGGACCCATGGCCAGCTGCATGTGTATCAGAGGATGGTCTTATTAAACAATAATGAGAGGAGAGGCCCTTGTTCCTATGCAGGTTCATTGCCCCAGTGTAGGGTAATGCCAGGACAGGGAAGCAGTGTGGGTGGGTTACTTAGCAAGGGGAAGAGGGATGGTATAGTGGCTTTTCAAAGGGAACATGAAGAAAGGAGATAACATTTGAAATGTAAATATAGTAAATAACTAATAAAAAAGAGGAAAAAAAGAACACATCTTCAAATGCCATTTTCTGTGAGTTTCTGAGGTTTTGAAGATGATCTGTTTACTTAAAGCATATCTGCACAGGCAAAAGTTGCTTGTCTCTAGTTAACTGTTATCTTAACAAGCCATGCTGTTTATTTCTGTTATTATATAGACTATAGTTTAAAATGACATGAGTTTGATTGACAGGCTAGTAGCTTGTATTACTTAACTAATCAAAAGTTTATACTAGCAGTTCTTTAATTGTCTAAAGTTAAACTTTGTACTTTTAAATAAGTTTCATAGGCACAAAGCCTATCAAAGAACTGAAACAGATATATTATGTTCTGATAAATTTATCTTAAATTTAGTTTCAATGTACAAAGATTTATACCAATGAAAACATGAAACCTGTATCAATATATGAAAGTCTGTAATAATATGACATTATGGCTATAAAGTGTTTCTCTCTTAAGAGTAGATTCAACAATCTACTATTATTTGTCTGATTTAATTTTTAATAATATTTTTATATCTCCTTTTTTTTCTTTTTACCTCCTTTTCTCATACCTAGGAAAGACAATAATCCCTGAGTCTAATCTTCCTATTTTGTTTCCTCCCTACCTAAATACATACTTATTAGTAACTGTCTCTTAAAGTAACAGTATATCTATAATTTATAAAATGACCAAAAATACGCACCCCAACTTAAAGGATTGGGATGGCAGTCTTTTTAAAGTTGCTTCCTGTTGAATTGGGAAGAAGGATTTCTCTTTCAGAGTGCAAAAGAACACTGAAACATGGTTGAATTAAATAAAGCTTGCTGGAATTATTTGTTGTCCAGTCTTTATATTTTGAAAATTTTCAGGGCATAACTGAAGTCCTTGTTGGAAGCCTCGGTAAGGGTGGATAAGACAAGGCAGTTAGGGATTAGCAGCTTCATTTGAAGTTGTTCTTGAAACAAGTTGAGACAGTATCAAGCAGGGAACTCGAACAGCTGGTCATTTCAGCAGACCCAGGGTGAATCTTGTCAGCGCTACACTCTTTGTATTTTATTCTGTAATATATATACTTAGCAAGAAATATTTAATTCTATAAAGATATTTGTAAGGAAGGTACAAGGTACATGGATCAGTTAAAAACAATGTTTTCTCCTTGTATGAGGAAGTAAAAGACATCTGTTATTTTTTATGAATTAGTTTAATATAAAATTTAATACAATTCTTCATTTGTGCCAAATGAAAGGATGGCATGATGACTTTGAGGACTATCCTTTGGATATGCATTGTTAAAATATAACTGGAGACATTTTTTGTATCAGTCAGTTTTAGGGTTGTGCTCCTTGTGAGGGATCAGCAAAATATGTTACATGTACACTTTGGTCCTCATCATTTTCTTTTCTTCCTGTTTTCATCCAAGATCTTTACAGGGCCTTGCTCTATCAAGTCTGATCCATATTACATTAGAAACAATCAATTTTTTTTTTCTTTTTTGTTAACACAAATATAGAGCCTCTCTCCCAAAATGGCATGTTCTTAGTCCTGAAACTCAAAGTCATCAAAAGAATAGGTTGATTGAATTTAGCTGCCTGTTTAAATTTAGGTCTGTTCAGTATAACTACCAAACTCATAACCACCTTAATTTTGAAAATGAACAATTTAGAATTATAAAAAAAATGTAAAACAATTATTGTTTATTGAGGTATTGTTTTTCTGCATAGCCTGACATGGTCCAGATTCATTTATAGATTAGAGTGACTTCGGACTCATAAAAAACAGAACTGTCCTTCCCTTTGTCTCCTAAGTATTGAGATAAAAGGCATGGGTTTATTCATTCATCAATGTATCTTGTAAACATTTATATCAATTTCAATTTATTTTTCCCTTTTAACCTTCAAACTTTATATCAATTTACACTTATTTTTCCATTCTTTAGAGATTAACATCTGTGTGTATAAATATACTTATTGTTGTAGATGATCTTGGTGCTGTTTGTGTTTTTATGTTAATTCTGCTCTCCTGGGAGGGGCTAGAGATGTGGAGTGAGTCATATACTCCAGTGACTTCTTGTAACCCATCCCCTAACGAATAAAGGAGTCAATCACTGGGCAAGTAGGAGGGACTTCTGGGTTGGATAGGGAAGGGTGGAACCAGGAGATTGTTAGAGTTTTTTGGATGGGGTTCACATAAGGACGAGATGTAGCGTGTTTCCTAGTTTCAACGGAGGATTTAGATTTTATATGCTTTACAAGATTAGGATTCTAGTTGTAGTGCACAGAGACAGAATTAACATTGCTTCGGAACTAAGTCTGCATGGCATTTTCCTTCACTTGGTGGTTTGACTGGGGTCAAGAGAGAAAGGTACAGCAGCAAAGACTGGGGGATATGAAGCATGGGGCTGGCATGTAAGAACTTAGTGAGCTGGGTAGAGATTTTGGAGTTCTGAGTTAGAGAGTCTCCATGAGGTAAGAACTGTCCAGCTAGACTGCTGGGGATGAAAGTAGATGGGATTTGTGCAGGAACTTGATCTTTTTAATATTTCCCACAACAACTTACATGCCCTTTTCCTTGATATAAATCAAAGTAATAGCCTTATCTATATTTAACTTTATTGAAAGTTCCTTCTCTTACTGTAAAAGGTTATTTTCAAGCCAACATAAATGTGTCATATGTTAGGCTAATCACTCTCATTATTCCCTTGGAACCCACATTGAAATACAGTAGTTTCTTAAGGTAGCACTGACTCCTTAAGTTTATTTTCTTTTCTATAATTTTTTATTAGATACATTATTTATTTACATTTCAAATGTTGTCCCATTTTCTGGTTTATCCCCCTAAAATCCCCTAAACCATCCCTCCATTACCCCTGCTCACCAATCTACCCTTTCCAGCTTTCCTGTACTAGGGCATCTAGCCCTCTCAAGACCAAGCCCTCTCCTCCCCTTGATGTCCAACAAAGTTATCCTCTGCTGAATATGCTTCTGGAGCCATGGGTCCCTCCATGTATTCTTCTTGGTTTGTGGTTTAGTCCCTGGAAGCTCGCGGGGAGGAGGGGATAATATTCATTTGTAAGTGAGTACATACTTTGTCTGTCCTTTTGGGACTGGGTTACTTCAGTCAGAATGATATTCTTTGGATTCATCCATCATGCAAAAGTAATAATGTCTTTGTTTTCATAGCTGAATAATATTCCCTTGCGTGGATGTTCCATGTTTTCTTTGTACATTTTTCTGTTAAGAGACACCTAGATTGTTTCCAGTTTCCAAATAAAGCTGAACCACCAACCACAGAGCATACATGAGCTAGACCTAGGCCTCCTGCATATATGGAATAGATGTGTAGCTTAGTCTTCATGTAGGTCAGAAACAACTGGAACAGATGCTATCTCACAAGCTGTTGTCTTTTGTTCGTGGGATTTATTTTTCTAAATGGGTTTCCTCTCTGGTCTTAGTGGGAGAAGATGATCCTATTCTCACAGTAACTTTATATGTCAGGGTTGGGGGATTCCCAGGGGAGAGCATGAGAGCAGTGACTGGGAGGTAAAGTGAATAATTCATAAAAATAAAGTTAAAATAGTAATAATAGTAATAATCAAGAAAATTGAAGATGATGATGATTTAAGCAAGTTTATCTTACCATGGTCTAGTCAATGTTAAATATTTAAAATTATAATATATATATAATATATATTTATATATATATATTTAGCTAACTATCTGATAAACTTGATATAATTGATATTCCTGGATACCTTAAGAACTATAATCACATATTTTTAGAGGGTCTCAGAATGAATATAAGACCTTAGTGGCCAAGATAACAGTTTGGAAATCTTACAGGAGCAAGTGGTGGTGTTTGCAACACATATAATGATAACTTAAAAGATTGTTAAACTGGCAGTGATGGTGCTGGTGGGGTGAGTTTACAAATAGAAAGGCCAACCATAATAAAGGTATAAGCAATTCCCAAGTTTTTCCTAATCAATAAAAAAAATCCAAGGATAGATTTCCTAGCTTAATTACATGCTGAATCTCTTTTGATCATAGAAAGAGAAATAGGTGTGAGAATATGTTCTGCAGAGGTGTGGGGGAAGGGAATGCCTCAGCGGGCCCATGCCAAGGCATCTCTTCCCCCTGAGAGACCAGACACATGATGGTATAATATAGAATAGAGTTTATTCAAGGCATGGGGAGGGGAGTTAAAGGGGTAGTAGAAGTAGAGAAAGGCAGAGAGAGGGAAAGAGTAGAGAAGCAGTAGTCGGCTATACTATGTGGAGAGAGGGGAGAAGGGAAGAGAACCCAAGAGGGGACAAGAGAGAGGCTAAGAGAGTGAGAGAATAAGAGAGAGAGGAGGGACCAACCAGCCCCTTTTATAGCGGGCCAGCCCTAACTGGCTGTTGCCAGGTAACTGTGGGGAGGGGCATATCTGGCTGTTGCCAAGTGGGGTGGAGTTTAGACAGAATCCTAACAGAATCTCTATTATTTGGATAAAAATTAGAAGCTTGAGTAGCCTGAAAAAAAGTTTCTGAACCAAATTATTTTCATGCAGAATTCCACCTAACTTTCTAAGAAGAGTTATTATCAATACTCTTCAAACTATTCTGCAAAATTGAAATAGAAGGAACATTAGCAAGCTCATTCCTTGATTCTACACTCACCCAGATACCTAAGCCATAAAAAGTCTCAATAAAGAAAGAGAATATCATATCAATTTCCCTTATTTAACACTGAGGCCTTTTCAGCATCCATGTGATGTTCATGTATTTTGCTTTGTATTTCAGTTAATTTATTTGGTGGATTATACTGATAGGTTTACATATATTGATCCACCCATGCATCTCTGGGAAGAAGTATATTTGATTATAGTTGATTATGGTTTTGCTGTGTTTTGGGCTTGATTTGGATGTATTTTATTAAACAACTTTCCATTAACTCCTCCATTCCCATATTGTCCTTGCTCGCTGCAGCCTGTCTTATCCCAAGCAGCATAACCATGCTCTCTGATTCATGTCTTTTCCCAGCAGGAGCTTTCAGTATCAGATTCTTGAGCTCTCCTAGCAGTCCAGAAACAGAGACCTTTCCACTGAAACACTAACCAGAAACCCATGCCCCTAGTTCGGCCTGAGTGTCCTAGCCATAAGCCATGAACTGCAGAATCATGCACACCAAACTAGCAAAAACTTCTATCCTAGTTCCAAGCATGTGCAGCTGAGGGAGGAAACACATGGCTCAGCTTGGCTTGGCTTGGCTTGGATTGGCTTCGCTTGGCTTGGCTTGCCTGAGAAACCAATTCTCCCAGCCTCTTAAGCTTAAAGGGAAGACATTTGTATTCCATGTGTTAATCACCAATTAATTTTTAAATGTGATTTCTTGCCCTGCATTGGGTGCCATCTGTTGAATTATTTTTCTTATTGATAAATTCTGGTGGAAGGTTCACAACCCACCTCAATGCTTTATGTTGCTGAATAAAAGGCACACACATAGTCTTTATAATTTAATATATCTTAGGCAGTTCAATAGTTGAAGTACTGCCTAAGCTCCACACAATTATTCCCAAGTTATTACTTATTAATTTTATGTTCTATCTTGGCTGCTCTGAACCCAGAAGGATGCCCAACTGGGCAATGCTCTGGGTCATGCATGACAGGCTCCTTCCCATGGCATATAGTGTTTTGATCAAAATAAAAATGGAAAATGGCATCATACAAAGAGATAGTATCTAGCATGTCTAGGTGCTAAAGAGATCTTATTTGTCCAGATATAAGCCTGTGACCCTCTTTCTGATCAAAATAAAAATGGAAAATGGCATCATACAAAGAGATAGTATCTAGCATGTCTAGGTGCTAAAGAGATCTTATTTGTCCAGATATAGGCCTGTTCTGTTTCTATGATCTAGAGAACTGCTGTGCCGGGCATAATTTCAGTTTCTAGTGCATGAATTTATTAAGTAATTGAAAAAAGAACAAAGTAATTAAGGAATCAAGGTAAAAGAACAAAGACAGAGTAACAGATAAATGCAAGCAATAAATAATAGTCAACTATCACATTAGGAATTTACAGCATGTGGCAGAGACAAGTAGAGTAGACCAAAGCTTCAGTCCATCTTAGAAGTGGGGAGGCAAAATACTCAAGGGAGGGAATATGGAAACAAAGTATGACACACAGACTGAAAGAAAGGCCATCCACAAACTGCCCATCCTGGGGATCCATCCCATATACAGACACCAAACTCAGACACTATTGTGGATTCCAAGTGCTTACAGACAGGAGTCTGATACAGTTTTCTCCTGAGAAGTTCTGCCAGAACCAGACAAATGCAGAGGGGAATGTTCTCAGCCAGACATTGGACTGAACACAGGGTCACAAATGGAAGAGTTAGAAAAAAGGATGAAGGAGCGGGAGTGGTTTGCAACCCTTAGAAAGAACAACCATATCAACCAACCAGACCCCTTAGAGCTCCCAGGGACTAAAACATCAACCAAAGAGTGCACATGGAGGGACCCATGGCTCAAACTGCATGTGTAGGAGAGGATGGCCTTGTTGGGCATCAATGGGAGGAAAGTCCCTTGGTCCTGGGAAGGCTGGATGCCCCAGTGTAGGGGAATGCCAGGATGGGGAGGCAGGAGTGGGTGGGTTGGTGAGCAGGGAGAAGAGGATGGGATGGGGGTTTCTGGAGGGAAAACCAGGAAAATCAGGAAAGGGGATAACATTTGAAATGTCAAAACTAGGTCTTGCAAACACCTAGAAGAAATTGACTGGGAAGTTAGAATAGTCAGCTCGATATCCTGATTCAGGTTTCCTTCCATGCAAAAGTTCTTGGATTCCTATTCTCAGGGGGTATTTTTATTTTTAATATCATTGACTAAGCAATAGTAGCATTCATTCTAAACAGTTTGAATTCTAAGAGATCTCAAGGATACCAATCTCCATTGATCATTTTGCTGTTTTCTTTTATCCTTGGCAGACTCAGGGACCCATTTTTCTCCATGAAAAGGAGTTCTTGAGAACATGCAAAAGAAACACCATACTGTAGAAGCTGACAAAGGTGTGTTGTATGGTCCCTAAAGTCTACCTTTAACATGTATAAAAATCAAACAATAATTATTTACTACTTGTATACTACAAGTGGAAACCATTCAATGGATATTCATCTCCTATGCTGGTTAATTAGAACTGCACCTGATTTATCAGAGCTTAAATTTCCAGTTTAGATAGCTCTTGTATCTAGGATGCTGTTTCATTTTGCCAGGTAAAGTGATATGCACTGTGGAGACACAGAGCAAAGAGATTTGATATATATATACATTTGAGAGAGGAGCAGGTCAATGGGCTCAGTTACCCAAGTTCATTTTGGAGGCACTAATATGGGCTTTATGATTAAGTAAAGGAGGAATCATAGCCAGCAACATGAGGTATGTCAATTAAACAGTTCTGGTGATGAGTAATATGATTGAAACTTACTTCCGTTATGGATCTATGGGTAGGCCTCATCAAGAAAATTAGCCTTATTAATACAATCAGATTACTAATGAAGGATAGGAAGTTGGCTCAGTTTTTAAAGTAATCATGAAAATCTGAGTTTGGTTGCCTAACACTCATGTAAAAAGCTGTGCATTATAA
The DNA here is from genome assembly GCA_036184795.1 of Tokudaia tokunoshimensis. Taxonomy (NCBI): domain Eukaryota; kingdom Metazoa; phylum Chordata; class Mammalia; order Rodentia; family Muridae; genus Tokudaia; species Tokudaia tokunoshimensis. The sequence continues at coordinate 389,254 of BTHU01000016.1, forward strand.
TGCTGTAATCTTAGCAGCAGAGATAAAGATGTAAGGATATCTGGGGCATCTTGTAAGCCATTGTAGTAAACTTGATGAGAAGTTTGAGTAAGGATGAAATAAATGCATTTCACAAAACTAATGAAAAGTACCTTTTGAGAAACAAAAGTTATGATAGACTGAAGGGATATGAAGGTTCAAGTGAGCAAGAGACTTTTCATATGAACTATTGTTTTCTGATTCACAACTATGCAGAAGCTTTGTAAAGCTATGGGCTGAGACAGCCTGATATCCTGATGCACTAACTCATCATTTAATATTTTCCAGAAATAAGCTGAAATAATTTACTGCATCAATTTATACTTGTGACATTTAGGTAAGAATTACTGGGATTACTCTGGTCAGTCATACATCTATTTTTGTTCTCAAGCTAACCATCAACCTTAAAGTTTTTCCTTTATATTAGTAAAACTAACAAATAAAACTACTAAGTAATGCTATATCACAAAACCTCTATCTGCCCTTCTCTGTCTTTCAGACATGACATCACCAATACCCACGTTCCATTTTCCTCCATGAACAGAAAATTGATAAAGCAGTTTGGGCCCTGCAATTTGTTTTTGTCTTGAAGATGTGAGCAAGTTGAAGAAAATATAGAATTCTCACTTTAATCGTATGAAAGTCTTGTATGTTTTGGAAAAAAGTAAAGCCTAACCTACCCCCTGAATATCTATATAAACCAGAAACTCCCTTTGTCTTATTGAACTCAAAGCTCCTTCTCCCTTCAAGACCCTATCTATATTTTAATATTTTCACTCTTCAAAGGCTCTTCATGTCTAAAGTTTTCCAACATCAGGATTCCACTAGGTTGCCTGTTGCCATGAGCCTATAATTGTTATAGACAACACTGTTTTGAGGAAAAGTTTTTGTCAGCTTCCTTTCTATGGTTCTGCCATTTCATTTAATAGCTAACAAAACCTGTCAATGGTTTACGCAAAGTGGGAATCAGTGGCCTATTGCAATGCAAAACCCCTGGAAAATAGGTCTGACAGTTGTAGATTCAGGGAAGCAGGCTTTATTCTCTCCTATAGTTCCATATTTACATCAAATTATGTGCACTATTAGTTAATGAGGGCAGGTTAAAGATATCTATAGCCACACTGGTGAAAATATGCTTAATGTTTATACCATGATCACCAATAGCTGTTCTTATCAGACATCTTCCCTAAAGCATATTCTGGGAAATCACCAAGAATGGCTTTAAGATCAAGGAGTTCCTGAGTCACATTCCAGAACACCCACTTTGGAAAGCAAGTCTCACCCCTCATCACAGATCAGACATTTTGCATAACAAAAGAATAACTGAATCAGGAATGCAACAGTAAAGGACATAGTTCACAATTTTGTAAGGAGAGCATTTAAATCATGAATAATGAACAGATTTCCTCTAGGGGAATTTATTGTCCCTGCAATTGGGAATGAAAGCTGAGTATACATGCCAAGGAAATCTTCCTCTGATCCTGGAGAGTTCAGGAGGCCCACAAGCTCATTTAAATTCCTTTCTTTGTGACTTCAAATTAGGGTGGAAAACAAGGTGGCAGGTGTGAAGAAAGGGAATGTTTTGTTTTTAATGTTTTAATTTTTTCTCCTTGCTTTGAGGGACCTGGTCACAAGGGTAAAGAGAGGTTTACTAAAGCAGTTTAATATTGAGTGAGGAGCTGCAAAGGAACCATAGCTTCTAACAACTTGTGAACTCTTTTGCATTTGATTCATTATCTCTAGTCATGCTACAGAATACAAAGCATCTAATAGCTAGTGTTCCCAAGATATTACTTGCCTCAAAGCAAATGTGTTGGTAAATAGATTCTACTTATTTTCAAATATTGAAAACATTGTCTTTACTCATCTATAAGATATATATTTATAAACAGTTCATGGCAGAGTTTTCCCTTATGTATTATAAGGAAAATATCCTGAAGAATCTCTATTGACTCTCCCATCAATATAGAAGAAATCATGGTAGAGTGCAGCAATAAAAGAACAGGGAAAGAAGGGAGGATGATGGTTGTTTGAAGAAGGAAAGACAATGAATTGATACCAAGCAAGATGTCTAAGAGCATGTCTCTAAAACTCATCCCAACAAATCTGTATTTGTAACAATAATAGAAGAGAATAAAAGAATATTATATAGAAGAATAAGTGATTAAGAACACATTCTACCTTATGAACTGAGTTCCATTCTAACCATCTACTTCTGGCAGCTCACAGCCACCTAGAAGTACTGCTTCAGTTCCCTCTTCTGACGTCCATGATTACTGCATTCATGTGTGCACTGACCCACAGACAGACAAATATTAATAAAATTATCTCTAAAAAGGAATTATGAACATGAAATACAAGAGTAATAATGGCTACTGTTTACCCAGTTGATGAGTCTTAAGTTTTGGAATTAGAACTTTATATATATTCTTACTTAATATTACCAATCACTGCAAATTAAAAGATAAAGGATCTTGGTTCACAATGTCAAGGGAAACATCCCACTATGGTGGGGAAAGCAATGCAGAATGAGCGTATAGCAGCTACTCACATTATATCAACACTCAAAAAGCAGAAAATGAACATGAAATAGGGTCAGGTTATCATTCCTCAATGTACACTTCCTTCAGCAAAACTCCTCATCCAACTGGTTCCAAAACCTTCCTAACCAGCATCACCACTTGGAGGATACATATTCAAACAGATGCACCTTTAGGTAAGCATTCAAACTTAAACCACATAAACAGGTATCTGACGTTTGGTTTTATTCAGAAGGCTCAAAAATATGTTTGTATCTAGATAAATGAAAGAAAACCAGGCAAAAATACTGTATGGCAAGACCAACCATAGGCCCATTCTATATTAATACTGTGCTTTGCAACAGCAATTCAAAGCAAAGAAAACAGAAGAAGGTAGAGTGAGTCTGAGACCCTAGAAACTCAGATAACTCTGAGACTCTAGGTGCCTCCCTGTTCCCTTTCAGATTCCTGGCCTAGAACACATGCCACATTCTCCACATTGGTTTTGTCACCCCTAAAAAGTTCTTCACAATAATGTGGTACCTGAAGGCCCTGAGAATTTAGCCAATAAGCTTCCCTTCCTTGCCAGTCCTCCCTGGAAATGGTATGTAATCTCTGGTCCACCCTGAGAAATTGATACACATACATTTTCAACAATCAACAGTCAATAAATTGTATGGATAAACATGTACTGTCTCTCTCATAAAAAACTACAATAAGGATCATGGAGAAGGTCTTGAGCTAGAGAGCCAAGGCTTATGTCTCCTGTAGAAGACCCATGTTCACTCACAGACAACCACCAATAAGCTAAAGACAATCTGCTGTAAGCTAAGCAAGAACACCCATTACCTTCAGGACCTGGATAGATACTGCCCTCAGCCTTTGGCTCCTGAAACTGCTCCCAACCCATTGAGACTCATTGGTGCCTAGATGTTTTGGCATCCCTATTCCCACCTTCATTGAGGGCCATGAGCCCCCAACACTTAATTTCCTAATTCTCTGTGTGGTTCTCTAATGGTGACTGGAGGCATAGAAGTCAAGGAACCCCGAATCCCCTCACCCTCATCTCGGTCTGCATCTTTCCACCTCCTGTGCAGTGTCTTTGTGCTTCCCCATAGCCCAACAGCAAATGGTAGCAGTACAGAGGGAGAAAATCAAGCACTGCCTACCTTGTGTATCCCACCCCAGGGGTGGGAGAGAACATAGAACCCAAAGATACAAATAATCAAGCACCATCATTTACTTTGTTGTATAATGTTTGCTCTATCAATCTAGACCTCTCAGTTTCTGATTCTGGGTATTGATTACCAAAGCAGAAAATGACTTAAGAAAAATCAGACTAATTAACAAATCAATACTACAATTATATTAAATTATAGTGACTATCTTTGAAATTTTCAAGGTCTGGACATGCCCAGGTACAAATTTCTTTAATAACAAGTACTTGTTTAAATTTTTCACTCTCTTGTTTAATATTTAGACATGATCTCATGTAGTCCACAGAGACTTTAAACCCTCTGTAGGGTTTTGTAGTCCTGAGCTTTCTGCTTCCATATCCCTAGTTATAGAATCACAGGTATGTCCCACCATGCCTGTTTTACTTGGTGATAGAGATATAGCTCAGGCTTTACAGATACTTGGGAATCTTTCTATCCATTGAATACACAACAGAGTTCTTAAGTTTTCTTCTGGTGAAAAATATCTCTATATTCTGCGAATGATTCTTATGGTTTAGACTCTGACTTTTAAAGATAGACCAGAGCAGAAGCTATTTCCTTCTATTAGGGATATCTGTAGCATAAAATTGATACATAAAACTAAGCTGCCACTGAGCAAAAGAATTATTTGAAGAGATATTCAAACAGAAAGGTGCACCCTCTCCTGAACATCCAATTCCCAACTGCCACATTCCACCCACTGCCCACCCAATCACCATCAGTCAAAGATCTACAGGATTTGAGGTCCATAAAGCAAAGATATTTGTTTGTTTGTATTTCAAAAGACATTGGGAAGCAGGAATTGGTGGAAATGGGTTTATTTACACTTCATGAAACCCTATTAGTATGCATTTTAAAATTTATAGAAAGCTATAGTCAAAGATTAGAATACCTTTAAGTTTTAACAGTGAGAAAATGTAACTGTTCTATATATATATATATATTTAGTTGTGTGTGTGCATACATGTATGTTTGTAGAATTTTTTACTTGTATATAGTGAAATACAGTCACCTATTCTACCCATTTCTCCTTCTAATTGGCCCATAGTGCCCAAAATGTTTCTAAGTTGCTATGCCAAATTTATGTATTTTCAATAGACATAACCCATTAGTTTCAATTTGTGCTATTAACATGAATTTATAGTCACCTACTGGAGCATGTACAATCTATCAGTGGTTAGTTACATTGCCAAAAGGAATGATTCTCTCTCCTTGTGCAACCAGCCAATATTTTCTCATTTATAAATGTATTCTTCTGAACTTCTTCCTTCAATCCATGTTGAATATTTACTGCCTTGCTGTGCAGCTAACCAATGCTGTTCTGCGTTTATGAGTGAAAAAGTCAGGTCATATCCATATGACAGTGTAAGTGTCTCTGCTTGAAGAGAAGAGATTCGTGGGACTTGTAAGCCCAGGAACCATACAGCTTTGTGGGGAGAAGGTATATTAGTTGAAAGGTGTCCTTCTACTCTTCATTGTTTCTTTTCTTCTTGGCCTCTTCTAATGAGAGAGTAAAATTTGGCAATGATAAAAGAGACTTCTTGGGGGATGGAGAGTGTGGAGATATGAATTCACAGATAGCTGCCTTCTAAAAACCTACATGGGTATGTGCACACATATGTTTATATCCATGTTCAGACAACCATATGTGCACATAATTGAAAAGTAAAAACTAGATTTTGGTATATGGCAGGGTTCACGTCATACAATCTCAGAAAAAATTAAATGGCAATTCAGTTTTCATTTAAATTGCACATAAGTTTTAGAGAACTAAAAATGAAACAATTGTAGAGTAATCTGTTAACTAAACACTTGCTACTTTTATCCTTTAACTACCTAGATGAGTAACTATTGATGTGTCCCCAAATGTTTCCTAGACTCAGTTTCCTCATTGTTATTACAATGCTATTGTATGTTATTAGTTTCTTAAGGTGGATTTCAAATCAGAAACTTAAATATAAGATGTATTAAAGTTCACAATCCAAGCAGAGAACCCTCATACATAACCCTAAAACAAATGTGAGCATAACTTCTAATAGCCATGCTGCTTAGAGGCAAGGTGTAGGAGAATATGTGCAGCCTTGCTATTTGAGAACTGAAATGGAGAATGTAAAATAACATTGAGATGTCCAGGTTCTTTGGTCCCAAAACAAAGAGTGAGACCAGAGATGCATGAAATTTAATAAAATCTAGAGATGATGTATAAAGAACAGAAAAGGATTCTCAAATGGGTAAATGGCTAGAGAGCTGGGAAAGGTTAGAACTTATAAAATTATTCAACCAGAAGAGTAGTAAGCCTCTAGAAGTTATTTACATAACACCAACCTTCACGTCTAGAGATTTGTGTTTTCTTTCACTCAAATTCTGTCCTTTGCTTGTAGCTCAGTTTAGGAGACATCATGTCTCAGTCAAATAGCAACTTTAGCATGCTAATCAGATGCTTCTATTTTCCAGTCCTAGTTTTCTGTTTTAGTTTGGTTTAAGATTGTATGAGTTCCTGTCGTTGGTTCCCAGCTCCAATGGTTACTACATAGTCTCAGCAGTAATTGGTACTATGATAGTAACAATTGATTCTATTGTAGCAATAACTGGTACTATGACTTGAGGGGTCAGTAATAAATCTCTGAAATTGAAGTAAATCAATTTGTTAGCATTTAGAGTTTGAAATGAAATTTCAAAATATCATAATGGCCCTTGCAAATGAAAATGACACAACTGATTCAGACAGGATTCACACAGTTATCCTAAACAGAAAAAGATGAAAGATGAATCAGTCTACTTAGTCAATTATACATATCAGCTAAATATGTATAGTTTTGTCAAGAATATACCTAGGTGGAAAGGACAGAAAGCAACTATAGATTTGTATGTAGTGAGGAAAAAACTTGAACAATTGCTAATAAGAACAAAGAACTAAGGAGAAAAACAACATAAAATGATGAACCTGAAAGATGAATTAGCAAATAGAGGTTCATGCCCTGAAAGTGTGATGTCTCAAGATGGTGACAAAGTAGGCTAATGTAGCCCACAGGGTCTTCTCTGTACGTTGAAGTTTGGCTTATTTTGGAACTCAAAACATTTTGTATGGGGGTTTATCTATTGGTTTGTTTGTTTTGTGTGTGTTGTATCTTCTTTAATTGATCTCAATATAATATCAATACAAATATGTGAACATGCATGTTGAGTCTATATGTAGGTGATGTGTGTACACAAGTGTACCTATTTGTGTGATATCAATTCCCAAGCCTGTGTGCTAAGGGTAGAGACGAACATTACTTTCCCTGCTCAATTACTCGAAATCTTGTGTCCTTATTGCTATTCCTGGAGCTAGACTGACAGCCAAAAAGTCTCAATGATATGCTTGTCTCAAATCCTCGTAATCTTGGAATAGCTATGTGTATGCAGCCACTTCTAACTAATTTTTAGTGGTTAGTAGGAGTTTGAGCTCAGGTCCTCATGTTTATTCATTGAAATCTCTTAGCTACTGAGCCCTCTTTTCACCCCATATTGAGTTTTTCACTGGCTTCAGAGGTCCCTAATTTTTCAGGGAGTCCTAAAAATGTCCTTATCACTTTTCCCTAAACCTGACATTGCAGGTGCACCCAGCTATTTACAAATGGATTTTGCCTATCATTGTAGCTCCTCATGCTTGTTCAGCAAGCACTTTACCAACTCATATGTTTTCCAGCACAGAATTTTTCAGTTTTACAATAAGGTCATAAATGTATAAAGCATATCTTTCTTGTAAGACTGCATCCAGAAACCAAACACAGTAATGTTTCTTGAGGGAGTGTTGGAATATTCACAATGATATTGCTGGGGTAAAAAAAATATACTCTCAAGTCATATTTAAGGATATATTTGCTTCCAAATTAGTTCATGTGAACTTATGTTTCATCATATAGTTAAGAGATTTTGTATACAATTTGATAGAAGACAACAACAACAAAAATACAACAATCAACAGAAACCCACATAACTGAATTAGAAAAAACAAGATTAGTAGTTTACCCTACTTAGAAATGGAAAAGATTTCACCTACTGAAAACTCCTTCTTGCATTTTTATATATTCACCTCTTCATTTGAATCATAAATCAGTCCTAGTTTTTCATTTCTTCTACTTTTTTCATCATGTGAAAGTAGAAGCTTCTTGATTCAGGGCTGGGGATTTTCTCCTCCAGTTTTCTTTATTGAGGTTTGGGAGTATTTGAAGATATGATCTCTCAGCCTCCTGCTCAAGGTACTTGCTGTTATGTGTCTTCCATCATTATAGACACCCGGTCTGAAAACATAAGTTGAAATAAACTCTGCCATAATATGCTTTATTATTGGTGTTTTATTCTAGCAGCAATAAGTAACTAACATATTTAGATATGATAAACAGAGTGATAATATATGATAAAGAGATAATTGACATACGGATGAGTGGGTAGATTAAGGAAGAGACAGACAAATAAAAGTGGATTCACAAATTATTAATGACTAACTGTCATTACTCATCAAAGGCCATAGGCTCTTAGGACCATGTGTGCCCAATAAAAATAATAGGTGACTAGGAATTTGTACATACTGTGTTAGGATGTAGTCAACTGATAGTCAGTTGTTCTTTTGAAAATGTTATTTTTCACATCTAAAATTTTCCAACCATGTCTCAGAGCAGCTTGTTCTCCATGTTTGTAAATACCCTATTTATGTTTCTTTTCTATAACTATTTATCAATAATATAATTGCAATTGTGTTTTTTAATAGTGGAGCTATTAAATATTTATCTTTCATTACATTCTTATGTTTTTCGTAGTTTATAATGAACATGTATTTGTACATACTTGTGAAAAACATCTGGAACTTGCTGAAAATTGAAATTGCTTAAATTGTGTATTTTCTACCATAGATTTCTTAAGATTTATTGGTGCTGTAACTTTTTAAAGATATTTCATATTTTCAATAAAATGACAGTTCATAAATTTCTCAAAAGATGCTTAGCTTTAACATTAACAGGGTTTCTCAATAGTGATTATCGAAGTGATATGCACTTTTCTATCATAAGTTATTAATAAAGGAATTACCCAAACATCTGCCTATAGGTCAGAATTGTAAAGCTCTACATACTTCTCCAATGATTTTGTTATTTGTAAACCATTATTTCACTGATTTTATGTATTTTGAAACAAAGTCTATTATAGTTCAGGATGGCTTCAAGTTCCTTATCAAGCCAAGGATGACTATGTATTTGCATTTTCTGAGTACAGATTTAAATTAGACCCTTGGCAGCTATGGTGTTGCTCCCAGATCCTAGGGATTTAGGTGTTGGTGGATGATCCTTCAGGCCCTGTCTCCAAACTGCTGCAAGATTTAAGCACCACACAACTACACTCAAGCCTTTTATTTCATGTTCAAAATATAATCTTAAATGTATGTATGTAAATCCACAAGACTATTTCCCATAATCCCAGTACTCAGGAAAAAGAGGCAGTCAGATTTCTGTGAATTTAAGTTCAGCCTGTATTACTTTAGAAGTTCTAGGCAGTCACAACTACACAGTGAAAACCTGTCTCAAAAAGAGGAAAAGGCATACTTCTGACATTTTAGAATTGGCTGTACCTAAGTGGCTATATATGTGAAAAGTCCTGGGTTATACCCATAATAATGCAGGGAAGAAACATAATGGAAATGCAAGTAAGGTGTTGTGAGGTTTCTCAATGGGTAAAAGCACCAAGGCTATTGCCTAAGTTCAAATGCCAGAATGTAGAGTGTAAAGAGAGAACTTCCAAAAGTTATCCTCTGACCTTTCCCCTTATACATGACATGCACATCTATATGCCCATACATGCACATATGTGCAGATAAACACAATAGTTAGTAAATAAATAAAGGTAATGAATACAAATAAGGCATTTATAAACATGGAGAATATTTTTTTCTTATTAAAACAGTTGGAAAATTTTAAAAATGTGAAATTACATTTTCCAAAGAACATTTGAGTACTGACTAGCCACATTCTAGTTTACCATTACCAAATTCCCAGTTCTTGTTATCTGTATAATTCACAAATTATTGTTATTTGTATAATTCACAAATAGCATTTGAGAACTTATAAATATTTGTCTTTCCCTGCCACAGATTGATCTGTGGAGGAATGCATACTCCAGTGATCAGACTAAAGATAAAAGCATTTGTTGAGGAATTCAAACTATAATGCTCAGATTTCTTTGAGTGCTTGTGGAATACAAGCATTTCCAAAATGTTGCAGATGATGAAATATCAAACTTAAAGCCACTGTTCTATAATGGCTGAATATAAGTCTATACAAGAAGATTGAAAACTGGCCATGTGAATACTGTAGCTAACACATGCTTATGAGCACTTTTAACTTCCTTTTCTTTATTAAGTTAAATCTAAGGTTCTTAAACTTTCAAAATACAGGATTATACAGGTAATAATAAGTTAAGATGCTGTTATGTGATACTATTCCTTAGGAGACTTAAGCAAAATCTGCCTATCTACTTGCCTGAAATTGGACACTACCAACAGAATAGAGCTCAAGTCAGTGAACCAGAGTAGGGTTGGGGTTATTTAGAGGAATATTGGTGAGGGTTTACTTTCAGGAGCAGGAAAGAAATGGCAAAAGTAAGTGAAACTTTATTTGACATGCTAAATCAATTAACCAGTTAAAAGGCAAACAGATTCATAGATGTTAACATATTACAATTAATACTGAGGTTCAAAAGTATGAAGAAATAACAATCTTGAAAGCAAAAAATGGGAAAATGTAGCAATTATTAAAAAACACTGTCATTCATTACTTATTAGAAGTAAATAGTTTTTAAATGAAAATTTGAGGGAGACAATTGATCAATGGTATATCACTATCCTAATGTATAAGAATCTAGAGTCAACAATTAGTACAAGAAATGCAACAATAATGAAAGTATAATGAAGATAACTAATACTGACAGAAAATTCAACAGAAATCAGATGTAATAACCATGACTATGTGCTCTGTGATTATCCACATGAAAACTCTGTAATATAACAAGTGGGAATATGTTTGAGACACTATGAAAATCACAGGTTCTGTGGAAATTTCCACACATTTGTATGCACAACACAAAACATCTTGTCCTCAACATTAAGCCAAAATACATGATTTTTATAGATCATGAAAAATAATCAAGTGAATATGTTTACAAGTTTGTGCTATTTGTTAAAAGTCTGTTTTTCTGATGATGACTGAGTAAGATCTTGATCTGAGTATAGAAGAATGTTGTTAGGAGCCTACTGTAGATTGGAACACACAGAGACCCACAACTAGACAAAGTGGAGGGAATAGACACCTTGAAACCCATAGTCCTAAATGTGATATTTCCATCAAATTCCTTGCTCTTAAATCAGGGTACTTTGCAGAAAAGACAGAATAACGGTAAGAGCCAATGAGGATATAAGATACCAGGAAAGAAGGGATTTGAGATAAAACAGAGCCGATGCACATGTGAACTCACAGAGATGATAGCAGCATGCACACGTATCGCATCTAAGCCAGATGGGGTCTAGCACTGAGAGAAGTGGATACAAGCTTCCATACAACACCTAGAAGCTGTCACCAATTGATCTCTAATTGGTAACTATCTAAAGAGCAAAAATTCATTTTCTTCAGTGGAGTATCAATGGGTATACAACCCACATTTAATTGCAGGCCTCATGTTCAGCAGTAGAGTGCTAATACAAAACAAACTCATAATTATTTTTGGAGGGTTTTTGTGGGAGTGGGTAGATAGGGGTAAAGAGATCCTCATGATTTTTGCCTGTTTGTTTGTTTGTTTACACCTATAGGTCTTTTGCTTATAAGTTATGGTTTTTGATAATTGTGTCTTATATGTTTCCCAATATGAGCGACTATATGTATGTTTGGGTTTCTTGTGCTTTTTTTGTTGGCTCTGTTTTGTTTGCTTGTTTTCTTTTTTTTGTCATTACCATAAATACCACCATTATCATCATCATCATCACCATTATTATTTTAGGTCTCTGCTTACTTTCTAATGATAGAGCAAGTAAGAATGTAGCTTTGGATGGGTAGGGTGGTGGGAAAGATATTTGAGAAGGTTTGGAAAGGGAAACAGTAATCAGAATATATTGTATTAAAAATCTATTTTCCGGTAGTGTCATGTCCAGTTTTCTGAGGAACCGCCAGACTGCTTTCCAGAGTGATTGTACCAGCTTGCAATCCCACCAGCAGTGGAGGAGTGTTCCTCTTTCTCCACATCCTCGCCAACAACTGCTGTTTCCTGTGTTTTTGATCTTAGCCATTCTGACTGGTGTGGGATGGAATCTCAGGGTTGTTTGGATTTGCATTTCCCTAATGACTAAGGATGGAAAGACTGGATGTAGGGGAATGCCAGGACAGGGAAGCGAGAAGGGGTTGAATGGGGAAAAGAGGGAGGGAAGGGGGCTTATGGGACTTTCGGGGAGGGAGGAATCAGGAAAGGGTAAATGATTTGGAATGTAAATAAAAAAACAGAAAATAAAAAAAGATATATTTTCAATTAATAAACATTTTTGTCTAATGTATATGAAGTAGTCAAATACAGAGCAGAGGATACCTCAATTTATATTTAGCATACTAAATCTTATCTCTAACCACAGGCTAATAAAACTTAAAATTAACATATAATAGATAATTTAAATATACTCAACTTGATAAAATTTAAAGATAAATTATAATATTTCTGATTGTAAAAAATTAAAGCTGGGTTAAATTTTTCACAAATGTACAAAATACAAAACAGTGCTGCCACTTAAGCATAGCATTACATGTAAAATAATTAAAAATGTATGAAACATTTAATGACTTACAGTAGTTGTTTTAAAATATCAGAATATATACTAAGAGGGAAAACAGTACTGCTAAATATGTTCATCAAAAAGCATCACAATTAATGAAATATAAGCAAAAATATAAGCAAATTATTAAATAATTAGAGATATCACAAATCCTCAACTTAGAGAACAAAAATCATAGCTACAGTCCCTAGTAAGAGAGACTGCTAAATCCACATTTTTAAAGGACACTACAACAATAATAGGAAAGATAAATGGAAGGAGGGAGGGAAGGACAGACAGAGGTAGTGGAGATGGATGGAGGGAGGGAGAGAGAGAGAATACCAACTCAAAAGACACAAAAAGAAAGATATGTGAAAACTCAAGACACAGGGAAAAGATAGAGATTAAATAATCCTACAGATAATATTTAAAATAATAAATTATTTAAATTGTTTTAGAAAGAATATGCAAACCACGAAGATTTTAAACACAGATCAACAGATAAAATCAAAATTATTAGCTTCCAAAATTGATAGGGACCCAAGTGATCAAATATTTGAGCCTATGGAAATCATTTCTCCTTCAAACTCTCATGAAGGATAAAATAATCAAGTTGCTTCCAAAGATGAGCTAGGAAAAGCACAGAGGAAGTAGGATACCTGAAAGTGCAGAGAGAAAAATGGAAAGAAAGAAGAGGAAATCAGCATCACAACTCAGACCAGGGGTATCACACCTTGCTTTCTGTTGCTGTGAAAAATGCCAACCAAAAAAACTATGAAAAGAAGAGATTTATTTGTTTTTTGCATCTCCATCCAGATCCATCATGAAGGGAATTTAGGACAAGAATTTCAGCGAGATCAGACACAGAACCCATGGAAGGAATCTGTTTAGTGACTTGCTCCTCACAGATTGATAGGCCTGCTTATTTTCTTGTGTATTTCCTGTTTTTCTTTTTCTTTCATTCATTTGAGGGAGCAATTAAAAAGTTAGATTCATGTACAAAAATGTTTAGCAATTCACATTAAACTTAGTATGTTGCGGGAAGTATTAAAAAATGGAACGTCTGGCCTCCCACACTACCACCAGCAACCGGGGGATCATATGGCTTCAGTCAGGTGATCTAAACGTTGGCTCCAGCAGGCTCAGAGGCATGAAGTTCACCTGTGGATTGCTGCTGTCAGCTTCTCTCTCCAGCTATCCCCTGCAACATCTGGCTTGCTTGTCCCAGGAGCCACTTGTTCCCTCTCTGCCATAAATCTCTGTAAATGGCAGTCCCACATTCCAGTAACCATGTAAATCAAACTCTTGATGATTATAATTAACCAATCAGGTTGATGTATCAATAAGATTGCAATTTACAAGATTCCAATACAATAGTTTCTGAACCAATTAATAATGATAAAAGCTTTATCCCAATTATAATATCAAAAATATCTGTGGCTAGCTAAAACCCCACTGGTTCACTTTTGCCTCCATTTTGCCTTCCACTTTTCTCTCCACTTCACTCTCCATCTCTGCAACTCTTAGAACTGCCTCCCTTTCCCCTCTACAATCACAGGCCTCCTACTGCTCTAATGTAATTAATTGAACAGGGAAAATGCTGCAACATTTCACCCTTTTGGTTTAAATAAATCAAACAAACTTTCTCTAAAAGAATAAATTGAGCACAACTATCACCATTTTGTACCTTATAAGGTATAAGATAGATCTAACACCCAGTTCAACATTTTGTCAATAAAATAAAACACTGTCCTCTATCCTACTTAAAAGACTACAATTCCGCATGTGACTTGTATTTTGGCTTCAGATGGAATGCATCTGAAAACCGTATGCTCAAATCTGTTCCTCATAAAGTAAATAGCCTGGGTTGGTTATGAGATTATAAGTAGTTTTCCAACCCCATCAGAAATCTGAGAATGACCAACATATCTAAAGATGTAGGAAACCTAACACAGCTTCCAGAACTGAGATAAATTGTAGAGACAGCTGTTTACCTATACAGCCCAAGTAGGTCAGTAAGTGGGAGCATCTATATATTTTCAGCCATCTGGCCCAGGATCATCTGACAGACCTTTGAGGTACAGGAATATTAAGGATTATTGCATTCTGCCTAGGCAGAGCTAAGGTGTCCTAACTTGTAAATTGTGTCCTTTAAAGAACAATACAGGTCTGCAGGAGAGATTGGCAATTTTCTGCCCAGTTGTGACCAAGTCATAAATGTACAGCCTCACCTAGAGGCAAGATGCTCAGATGTTTCTTTGAATCCACAAATGGGCAGTTGTTAGAAGAAGATTTGTCTCAATAAGTGAATAAATAACATTAAATGTCACATTCTATGGATTTCTAACATTTTTGAAAACCAACTGTATATAGAAAGTAATCTGGACTGTTCTCTATTACTTATTCTCAGCTATTTCTAATTTAAAAATCTGAAAATACCCTAACAATAAATTCAGTCATGAATTTAATATTTGGTTCTTATCTCACAGGTTTAATTATCTCAGATCAATTTATAAAAATAGGAATAGAAGAACTGGATCTAAGCCCTGTACTTTCAAATTTTTAGTATCAATAGAAAAAAATTTGTACCAACAAAAACCTTGATTATTTTATAAAAACAAATTCTGTATCAAAATAAAATATTACGAATTCAGCTTAGTAAAAATTAAAGACATTTCCACAGAATGAGATTATGGCTGTGCAATCAATTCTAGCTATTCCTCCCAGCTCCGATATGACCATTTCTTCATTTCCTATAATGACAACCTATAATATTTTTATCCAACCTCAAAGTCCAGGGAACTGGGTCGATGGCTCTTCAAGACTTCTTCAAACTGAAAATGGGTGTTGAGATATTATGAAGTGGGGGGGGGGGGACAGGGAAAATAGGATTGATTAGTCTCTGATGTCTGTGTCTTGACTGTATCGAGCTGAAAGTCCAGGACATCAGGAGTTCAAACAGGTCAGTTCAGCATGTCTGATGAGGAGATTTTCCAAGACTGTATATTCTGTAATATATAAATTTCAAAAGAAAATTTAAGTCTTGGAATCTAATTTCCTGGGACTAAACATCTATCAAATCTCATCCATCTTACCCTAGAAGGTGTATAGATACTAATCACCTTTCCTAAATATGCAAAGACAGAATCTTTCTTCCAAATAGCATATTCTTGAGCCCATAACCAGAAAAACCTTTTGACCTCTCTCCCAGAGTAATAATACAGCAACAAAACTCAAAATCACATGCATTTTAAGAATTAAAATAATCCAAAACCAATAAAATAAACTGAAATACTGTATGTGCCTATTCTTAGGCCTTGTCTATTTTGCCCAGCAGGATAAAAATCCCAAGATTCCCGTGGAGCCATGTTAGACAGAATATGAGTATCCTGTGGCTGGTTAAGCAATCATATACCATCTACTGTTCTTCTCTTTGCCTAGAGTAGCCATTTTGCTATACCATTTATCTGTTTGGCTCTCTGTCAGGAGCCACAGACAATAGTAATTAATACCTGAACAAAGCAGACAATGATTATCACTGCATTCTGTACTCTGGAGTCAATGACTAATTTTCCGTATCTTATTTCTCAACTGCAGGTGAAATTCTTCACATATTTGGATGGAATCTTTCTATAAATCTATCCTAAAAGCAAATAATCTCAAGTTCAATCTGTCTGTCTTTTCTTCTTCTTTCCACTTCTTCCTCTTCCTCCTCCTTGTCCTCCTTCTTTCTCTTTTGGTGGGTATGTGTGTAGAGACTTACTTTTATGTATCCTGGTGTGGGGAGGTGAGCTGTGCACCAACTGCCTGGTGTCTGGTCAAGCTTGGTACTTGAACACCAGAAACCCAGTGGGTGACTTCTGACTGCATGGGACAGCAGGTTTTCAGCCATGCCCCTTGGGTCCCTTGCTTCTGTTGCAGCTACAGTCTCCCACAAGCCCCCATAGTGAGGTGCATGACTATCAGTCACATAGGAGCAGTACCAAATAAGGTGCAAATAAGGTTTCCCCAAACTCGCAGCCCAAGCCAATGAAAAGTACCTGTTGTCAAAACCTGAACCACTCCCAACCTGTATATAAATCCTGTCCAGAATCTTATAGAAAAGAGATTAAGGGTGTGTAAGAACTACTCCATTGTCCGAGTCTGAGAGCTTCTGTCATAAGAACTGTAACACTTGGGAAGTGTTATGCTTCCCAAAATACCACCTGAAGCTCCACTGCACTCCTCCCTGGCTAATTGGCCTCTCATTAGCCAAACCTGACTGTATTCAGTGCAGGGTGACTCGGAGTATCCAAGACAGTGTCATGGCAGAGATGGAAGTGGAGCCAGCTGCAGTAGCAGAAATGGTAGAAGCAACTTACACTCCCTGCTTGCTCCCTCTTCCCTCTGCCAGAACTCTTGCACCCGGCCAGACCAGAGATATCTGTGGAAAGCCTCTGGTACACAGGCCCAAATCCTAGCTAGCCTGAATATCTTTATATAGAGTAGGATGACATGAAACTCACATAGCTTTTTCTATAGGGTCTAATTAATAGAACTATTATGAAGCATTATGAAGTAAATCCTGCCTCCAATTAGAATTCTCAGCTTTCAAATTTTACTGTGTGCTGAGCTAAGAGGGAGAATTATTTTGCCTCTTTGTGTTTAGATGGCAGAATGCCAAAACTTGTGCCCAGTCTCTTGGAAATGGATGTGGTCTACAGGTACCATCCCAACATTTGTGTTAGAAATGTGTCATTGCCTTCCATGTAAAAACCATATGTGCTAGCTATGGATATCATAAAGGGCTAATAAATTTGAGAATTGATGAAGTTCAGGAATCAAATCTTTATTTGCAATCATGTTGCAGCCAGTGCTTTAAAAACAACGAAATTCATGTTCTCTGTAACATATTTTTTTGTATATTGTGGCAATAGGATTATATTTAAGGCAAAAATGTCTTTAATATGGATGAAGTTGGAAACTGACTCTTAAGCAGATATTCCAGCATACAGCACACTACAGTTTCTACTAGTTGCAGGAAACATTTCACAGAGCTGTTTCAATCTCCCCTGGTAATGTGTACAATGCAGACTCAACTTGAAACATAGCAAATTTGGCCCAATATATACATGCACTTCTGTTCAATTTATTTGAAAGAATCTTCAACAAAAATATGATCCCTTGATATCTGGTGCTGGGATGCTTAAGAATGAAAAACAGACCATTAGCTGCCTCTAAGCAAGTGGTAGCACGGGTAGGTTCTCTTCTCTGTTCTCTTGAATGTTTGTGTGATATGTCTTATCTGTTTGAATTCTTGCCTTCACTTTCCCTCAGAGATACACAGAAAAATTTCAGGGTGTGAGAAATAAACACTTTCCTCCTATGTATTACCTCTTATTTATTTTTATTGTTACAAAACAGAAATAACACAAGAAGCCTGTGCCATAATTAGAAAATTGAGCAGTGAGAGTGGGTGGGTTAGTGAATAGGTGTGGAAGTAGGGGGTAGGAGGTTTTTGGAGGGGAAATGAGGAATGGGTATAACATGGAAATGTAAATAAAGAAAATATCTAATAAAAATAAAATAAAAAATAAAGGGGAATTACAGTCTTTGTGATTATGAATTCTGAAACACACTAAATCACAAGTGTCATTACCCATTAATATTGTTTATTACACTGTTCTTTCTTATGTTTCCAAATTCAGGCAGAATGGGCCAATTTTTGTTTCCATGACAAGTAGTCCCCAAGATTCACAAAATTCTTCCCATGAAACATGCATTTCTCCCTCATGCAAATATCTGCACAGATCAGCCGTATGAAATTCTTTAGGTTAGTGGAGCTTACCAGTCTTCATAAGCTTATGTGAAATATGATAAGGAATTATAGGCAAGCAAAGACTGGCTTGCAAGTTTCAATCTAGAGGTAATACAGTATACTTCTGATAAAATGGCATTTGTAAATGTGAGGTTATTTGTTATTCCAAATGGGGAGGAAATTTCAGTTCTCCCATGCAAGCTGGAAGACTTGGACCAGAACTCAGTGTGTACCAAGAGTCCAAAAAGCACTACAACCTCCAAAAAATGAACATTTACGAAACAGAGTTTTTATGTTCAAACTGGTGTGGTAGACATTCTGAAAGTTACTGAACCAGAAAAGGGGTTTTAAGAGAAGCTTGATAGAGAAATTTAGGGATGTTTGTACTGGTGGGCTGTTAACAATAAATGGCCAAGTTAGAAATGTTCTTAACTTTTGCAACCAACCCTCATTTGGATAATGCCACACAGCTATATATGCTTAACTGACAACTCATTGACAGTTCAAACTTAAGGATATATTAAGTCCATTTTGTAAATGTACCACATTTTCTATATCCTTTCCTCTGTTGAGGGACATATGAGTTGTTTCCAGGTTCTGGCTATTATAAATAAGGCTGCTATGAACATAGTAGAACATATATCCTTATTGGAGCATCTTCTGGGTATATGCCCAGAAGTGACATAGCTCAGTCCTCAGGTAGTACTATGTCCAATTTTCTGGGGAAACAACAAACTGATTTTCGGAGTGATTTTACCAGCTTGCAATCACAACAGCAGTGGAAGAGTGTTCCTCTTTTTCCACATGCTCACCAGCATAGGCTATCCCTTGAGTTTTTGAACTTGCTCATTCAAACTGCTGTGAGGTGAAATCTCAGGATTGTTTTGATTTGCATTTCCCTGATGATAAAGGATGTTGAACATTGCTTTAGGTGTTTCTCAGTCATTTGGTATTCCTCAGGTGAGCATTCATTGATTAGCTCGGTACCATTTTTTTTTTTAATTGGGTTATTGTGTTTCTGGAGTCTAACTTCTTGAACTCATTGTATACATTGGATAATAGCCCTCTATCAAATGTAGGATTGGTAAAGATCTTTTCCCAATTTGTTGGTTTCCATTTGTCCTATTGACAGTGACTTTTGATATATAGAATTTTGCAATTTTATGAGGTCCCATTTCTCAGTTCTTGATCTTAGAGCATAAGCTATAAGATATTCTGATATTTGATATTCTGTTTAGGAAATTTTCCCCTGTGTACATGTACCCGAGGATCTTCCCCACTTCCTTTTCTATCAGTTTCAGTGTATCTGGTTTTATGTGGAGGTCCTTGATCTCCTTGAACTTGAGCTTTGTACAAGGAGATAAGAATGGATCTATTTGCATTCTTCTACATACTAACCACCAGTTGAAACAGCACCATTTGTTAAAATGCTGTGATTTTTGCACTGGATGGTTTTAGCTCCTTTGTCAAAAAAAGTGGTAAATTTACACAATGGAGTACTACTCAGTTATTAAAAACAATAAATTCATGAAATTCTTAGTCAAATGGATGGAACTAGAAAATATCCTGAGTGAGGTAACACAGTCATAAGAATCACACATGGTATGCAGTCACTGAGAGGTGAATAGTCCAGAAAATTGGAATATTCAAGGTACAATTCATAGACCCCATGAATCTCAAGAAGAAGGAAGATAAAAGTATGGATACTTCTGTTTTTCTTAGAAGGCAGAACAAAATAATCATGGGAGGTGATACAGAGACAAAGTGTGGAGCAGAGACTGAAGGAAAGGCCATTTAGAGATTTCCTTATCTGGAGATCCATCCCAGATACAGTTACCAAACCCAGACACTATCATGGATGCCAACAAGTGCTTCCTGACAAGAGCCTGATATAGCTGGCTCCTGAGAGTCTCTGCTAGTGCCTGACAAATACAGAAGTGTGTTCTCACAGCCAACCAATGGACTGATCACAGGGTCCTCAACAGAGGAGCTAGAGTAATGACCCAAATAACAGGGGTTTTATAGCCCCATAGGAAGAACAACAATATGAATTGATCAGTATCCCCAGAGCTGTCAGGAACTAAACCACCAACCAAAGATTACACATACAGGGACCCATGTCTCCAGCCACATATTTAGCAAAGGATGTCCTTTTTGGACATCAATGAAAAGAGAGGCCCTTGTTCCTCTGAAGGCTAGATGCCTAGTGTAGGGGAATGCCAGGACAGGAAAGCTGGAGTGGGAAGTTTGGGGAGAAGAGGGAGGGAGGATGGAGTATGGGGGCTTTGGACGTAAAATAAGGAAAGGGAATAAAATCTGAAATGTAAATAAAGAACATATTTAATAAAAAGAATACATTAACTCTGATGTGTGTCTTTTCCTGGGTAGATATACTCAAGTGTTTGCCTATTCATCCCAGATTGAACATAGACTATTTCACCTGAGTCTGTATTAATACACCAGTGAATTTGTTGGAGTTACTTAGATTATCAAAGGTACAAAGACACAGAATCACCAGAAAGCCCATGTGACTACTTATTGAAACTGTATCATGACTCCCCTTCCGTCCTTTCTACCCCTCCTTCCCCCTCCATCATCTGCCCCATTCCTTCTGCTGTGGTAGACCCCTGCTAGTTGTGCTACAGGGGAGATCTCATTTCCTAATACCCTCTAGAGAACCAGCAGCACACAGAACATTTGGTAAGAACCACCCTCACCGCTGGAGGCCCAGAACCACTGGCTGGGACTCACTAGCTGTAGAGATCCATTATAATGCCATATAGCCTCTAGACAAAATTCAGCTGCCTGCATTTTACCTACACGGAGCTGAGGAATTCCAGCCACACCTCCTTCCACCTGACAGATGTCAGAGTCCCTCTGGCACTACAGTTTCCTGCGGAAATTCAAGTCGCCATCTCCTGCTGTGTAGCAGACCCTGTGATCATTTTTATGGCAACATCTCTCAGACTGCCGGAAACCTGCTGAGAAGACTGCAGCTTTGGGAGGGAGGGTCACGCCCACAGCACATATATTGTCACTTTTGTTCCCAAAGAAATATAGAAAGACTTTGTACAGCCATGCACTAATGTCTCTGTGTGTTCTTTTCTCTCGACCCCCGTAGTTTCACTCTTCAGCTCTCCCTCCACATAGAACCCACTCATGAGCAATTCCCGGGAAATTCCAACTAGCCTGCAACCACCAAAACCTACCCTCCCTCTAAATATCACTCCCATTCTGTCCTTTCTATCACACCCTCCTCCTCCGCTGCCTGCCCCATTCCTTCTGCTGTGGTAGACCCATGCCAGTTCTGCCACAGGGAAGACCTCATCTCTTGATACATCTGGAGAACCAGCTATATGCAGGGCATTTGAGAGAAAGGAAATTCCAGGAGTACAGATACACTGGTCTGCTGGACAGAGAAGCCACAGTCAGAGACAGCAAGACCAGCTATAACTAGAGATAACTAGATAGTCAAAGACAAACACAAGATCATTACCAACAGAAACCAAGGCACCATGGCACCATCAGAACCCGGTTCTCCAACACCAGCAAATCCTGGATACCCCATCACATCAGAAAAGCAAAAGCTGTATTTAAAATCACATCTCATGAGTCTAATAGAGGATTTCAAGAAGGAAATAATAACTCCATTAAAGAAATACAGGAGAACATGGGTCAACAGGCAGAAGCCCTTGAAGAGGAAATGCAAATATCCCTTAAAGAAATACAGGAGAACATGGATAAACAGATAGAAGCCCTTAAAAAGGAAACACAAAAATACTTTAAAGAGTTTTAGGAAAGCACACACAAACAAGTGAAGGAACTGAACAAAACTATCCAGGATCTAAAAATGGAAGTAGAAACAAAAACGAAATCACAAAGTGAGACATCTCTGGAGATAGAAAATCTTGGAAAGAATTCAGGAGTCATAGATGCAAGCATCAAAAACAGAATACAAGAGATAGAAGAAAGAATGTTGAATGCTTAAGATTTCAAAGAAAACATTAACTCGACAGTTAAAGAAAATTCAAAATGCAAAAAGCTTTTAACCAAAAACATCCAGAAAATCCAAGACACAATGAGAAGACCAAACATACGGATTATAGGTATAGAAGAGAGTGAGGATTTACATCTTTTTTTTTTTTGTTTTTTTTTTTTTTTTAATTTTATTTTATTTTATTTTTTTAATTTACATTCCAAATCACTTCCCCTTTCCCGTTTCCTCCCTCCCCGAAAGTCCCATAAGCCCCCTTCCCTCCCTCTTTTCTCCGTTCAACCCCCTCTCATTACTCTGTCCTGGCGTTCCCCTACATCCAGTCTTTCCAGGACCAGGGGTCTCTCCTTCCATCTTTTTAGAAATCTATTGATATGCTGATTGTGTCTAGGGTATTCTGAGATTCTGGGTCAATATCCCCTTATCAGTGACTTCATACCATGTGTGATCTTTTGTGATTGGGTTACCTCACTAAGGATGATATTTTCCAGTTCTGACCATTTGCCTAGGAATTTCGTGAATTCATTGTTTTTAATTGCAGAGTAGTATTCCATTGTGTAAATATACCACATCTTCTGAATCCATTCCTCCGTTGAGGGACATCTGGGTTCTTTCCAGCTTCTGGCTATTATAAATAAGGCTGCTATGAATATAGTGGAGCATGTGTCCTTATTGCATGCAGGTAAAGTCTCTGGGTATATGCCCAGGAGTGGTATAGCCGGATCCTCCGGAAGTGTCATGCCCAGTTTTCTGAGGAGCCGCCAGACTGCTTTCCAGAGTGGTTGTACCAGCCTGCAATTCCACCAGCAGTGGAGGAGTGTTCCTCTTTCTCCACATCCTCGCCAACAACTGCTGTCTCCTGTGTTTTTGATCTTAGCCATCCTGACTGGTGTGAGATGGAATCTCAGGGTTGTTTTGATTTGCATTTCCCTAATGACTAAGGATGATGAACATCTCTTTAGGTGCTTCTCAGCCATTAGATATTCTTCAGGTGAGAACTCTTTGTTTAGCTCTGTACCCCATTTTTTAATAGGGTTACTTGCCTCTCTGGAGTTTAACTTCTTGAGTTCTTTGTATATCTTGGATATTAGCCCTCTATTTGCAGACGATATGATAGTATACATAAGCGACCCAAAGAACTCCACCAGAGAACTCCTACAGCTGATAAACGACTTCAGCAAAGTGGCCGGATATAAAATCAACTCAAGCAAGTCAGAAGCCTTCCTATACTCAAAGGATAAGCAGGCTGAGAAAGAAGTAAGAGAAATAATACCCTTTACGATAGCCACAAACCATATTAAGTATCTTGGCGTGACGCTAACCAAACAAGTGAAAGATCTGTATGACAAGAACTTCAAGTCTCTGAAGAAAGAAATTGAAGAAGACCTCGGAAGATGGAAAAATCTGCCATGCTCATGGATTGGCAGGATTAATATAGTAAAAATGAGCATCTTACCAAAAGTAATACACAGATTCAATGCAATCCCCATCAAAATCCCAACTCAATTCTTCATAGAGTTAGAAAGAGCAATTCAAAAATTCATCTGGAATAACAGAAAACCCAGAATAGCTAAAACTATTCTCAAGAGTAAAAGAACCTCTGGGGGAATCAGTATCCCGGACCTCAAGCTGTACTACAGAGCAATAGTGTTAAAAACTGCATGGTATTGGTACAGTAACAGACATGTAGATCAATGGAACAGAATTGAAGACCCAGAAATGAATCCACACTCCTATGGTCACTTGATCTTTGACAAAGGAGCTAAAACCATCCAGTGGAAAAAAGATAGCCTTTTCAACAAATGGTGCTGGCTCAGCTGGAGGTCAACATGCAGAAGAATGCAAATTGACCCATCCTTATCTCCTTGCACTAAGCTCAATTCTAAGTGGATCAAAGATCTCCACATAAAACCAGACACACTGAAACTAATAGAAGGGAAACTAGGGAAGAACCTTGAACATATGGGCACAGGGGAGAATTTCCTGAACAGAACTCCAATAGCTTATACTCTAAGATCAAGAATAGACAAATGGGACCTCATTAAATTACAAAGTTTTTGCAAGGCAAAAGACACTGTCAAAAAGACAAAGCGGCAACCAACTAACTGGGAAATGATCTTTACCAACCTTACATCCGACAGAGGATTTACATCTTAAAGGGCCAGTAAATATATTCAACAAAATTATAGAAGAAAACTTCCCTACCTTAAAGAAAGAGATGCCCATGAACACAAAAGAAGCCTACAGAACTCCAAACAGACTGGATCAGAGCAGAAATTCCTCCTGTCACATAATAATCAAAACACCAAATGCACTAAACAAAAAAGAATATTAAAAGCAGTAAGAGAAAAAGGTCAAGTAATAAATAAAGGAAGACCTATCAGAATTACATGAGATTTCTCACCAGAAACTATGAAAGCTAGGAAATCCTGGGCAGATGTCATACAGACCCTAAGAGAACATAAATGCCAGCTCAGACTACTATACCTAGCAAAGTTCTCAATTACCACATATGAAGAAAACAAGACATTCCATAACAAAAGTAAATTTACAGAATATCTTTCCACAACTCCAGCTCTACAAAGGATAATGGGTGGAAAATACCAACACAAGGCTGGAAATCACACCCTAGAAAAATCAATAAAGTAATCTTTCAACAAACCCAAAAGAAGATAGCTATACAAACAGAATTTCTCCTTTAACAAAGAAGACAACACTAAGTAACAATTACTTTTACTTAATTTCTCTTAATATCAATGGTCTCAATTCCCCAATAAAATGACATAGACTAACAGACTGGATATGTAAACAGGACCCAACATTTTGCTTTATACAAGAAACCCACCACAGTGACAAAGGTAGTCACTACTTCAGAGTCAAAGGTTGGAAAACAATTTTCCAAGCAAATGGTCCCAAGAAACAAGCTGGAGTGTCCATTCTTATATTGGATAAAATTAACTTTCAACCAAAAGTTGTCAAAAAAGATACGGAGGGACACTTCTTACTGGTCATACTAAAAGTCTAACAAGATGAACTCTCAATTCTGAACATCTATGCCCTGAACACAAGGGTACCCACATTCATAAAAGAAACTTTACTAAAGCTCAAAACACACATTGTGCCCCACAGAATAATAGTGGGAGACTTCAACACACCAGTCTCAACAATGGACAAATCATGGAAACAGAAACTAAACAGAGACACAGTGAAACTAACTGAAGTTATAGACCAAATGTATTTAATAGTTATTTATTGAACATTCCATCCTAAAGCAAAAGAAAATACCTTCTTATAAGCACCTCATGGTATCTTCTTCAAAATTGATCAGATAATTGGTCACAAAACAGGCCTCAACAGATTCAGAAATACTGAAGTTATTCCATACACCTTATCAGGCAACCACAACCTAAGGGTAGTCTTAAGTTCAAACAAAAACAATGGAAAACATACATACACATGGACATGGTTCTTTTCAATGATTGCTTGGTAAAGGAAGAAATAAAGAAATTAAAGACTTCAGAATTTCATAAAAATGAAGACACATCATTCCAAAACTTGTGGACACAATTAAAACAGTGCTAAGAGGAAAACTCATAGATCTAATTGTCTCCAAAAAGAAAATGGAAAGAACTTACACTAACAGCTTGACTCTGCACCTGAAAGCTTTAGAAAAAAAAGAAGCAAATACCCCCAAGAGGAGTAGATGGCAGGAAATAGTCAAACTCAGGGCCGAAATCAATGAAATAAAAACAAAGAGAACTATACAAAGAATCAGCAAAATCAGGAGCTGGTTCTTTGAGAAAATCAACAAGATAGTTAAACCCTTAGTCAGACTAACCAGAGGGCACAGAGGCACTACCTAAATTAATAAAATCAGAAATGAAAAGGGAGACATAATAGAAAGTGAGGAAATTCAAAAATCATCAGATCCAACTACAAGAACTTATCCTCAAAAAAGTTTGAAAATCTGGAAGAAATGGACAACTTTCGAGATACATACCAGATGCCAAAATTAAAACAGAATCAGAAAACCCATCTAAATAGTCCTATAAGTCCTGAGGAAATGGAAACAATTGTTAATAGTCTCCCAACAAAAAAATAAAAAAGCCCAGGACCAGATGGGTTTATTGGGGAATTCTCTCAGATCTTCAAAGAAGAGCTAATACCGATACTCTTCAAACTGTTCCACAAAATAAAAACATACTTTCCAGTAACTATATATTAAAGGATGATAAATCAGGACACTCAAGGAAAAAATTCTCCTCTATGTTGTCCCATGAAGTGGCTAGAGCAAGGAGAGCCACACAGACTGTATGTCTTTGACAGGTGAGCACTGACTTAAAATTGACAGATAGATGATAGGCAGATAAGTAACTTATGATGATAGGGTGTTAGCAGATATATAGGTGGCTTATATATAGATCAAAACATTATTGACAGATAATACATAAAAGATAGAAGAAATAAGTTTAGATAGGTATAGATAGCTAACAGATAGATGATATATACACATATTAGTAGATATATAACAATAATGTAGATGGATAGATGAGAGTTGGATAAATGATAAGTGAATAAAATGATAGATATTTGAGTAGATTTGAAACCGGTAGATGTAAACTGAACCCCTCATGTGCACTCACAGCATGTAAATTTATCAATCCAGAGGACATCACTCATTTGTTCCAATCAGAATGACCACATAGAATGAGTTGGAAGGCATATGAATAGAAATGACATTTGTTGGAGCCCAATAATGGAAAGTCATTAATATTGCTAACAGGACATATGTAAAGTTTGGCACACCACCACTATCAGATGCATCTGCCCAGGCAAGCTGAAATACTTTCCAATAATGCTTACAAGGCAAAAACATTGTCCTACTTGTATTCAAATAACCTGGCCACTTGGCTAGAAACAGAGCATCAGGGCAAAAGCTGTGTCCAAGGGAGGCTTCATTTCATGAAAAATGAATGCAGTTGGGGGCTTTGTCCTGCTGTCAAATCTCTCCTACAGAGATGATATACGTTTTCTAATGAGAGGGGAAGTTATATGCTTGATAATATAGACTAACTTCTGAGTTAACTAAATTCAACAAGTTTTTGTATATAGTCATATACCCCTCTTGTACTTAATTTTGCATGATGTTTAATCTTGATTACTAACTTGATGAGATTTATTTTTTTGGGGGGGATGACAATAGTAAATTATTTCGTTAATAAAAATTTTTAAAAGTAATATATATATTACATATATATATATATATGCACTAAATATATGTACTATAAAGTTAAATAGTTAATAACATGCTTCCTGGTGTCTCTTTTCAGACATCTACATTGTTATTCTACCCTCTTTCTGCTATATTTACCTTCTTCCACATTTCCTAAGGAAGATCCCGTTTCTCATTTCCCTTATCAGAACACTTGTGCAATTTGCCCTTATCCTAATCTCACCTTCTTCTGTATTCACCTCCTTCCCCCTCCCTCAGGATCCCCCCCTTTTCCCATGTCCCTAATCAGATTCTTTTTTAAATTAGGTTTATTCTGTATTTACTTTTCAAATGTTGTCCCCTTTCTTGGTCCCCCCTTACTCGAAAATCCCACAAGCCATCTCCCCTTCCCCAAACAAACCTCCCCCGCTTCTCTATCCTGATATTCCTCTACACTATGGCATCAATTCTTTCCAGGACCGAGGGCCTCTCCTCCTTTTGGTGTCTAACAAGACCATCCTCTGCTACCTATGTGTCTGGAGCCATGGGTAACTCTATGTGTACTCTTTGGTTGATGGTTTTGTCCCTGGGAGCTCTAGGAGTACTGGGTGACCAATATTGTTGTTCCTCCTGTAGCACTGCAAACCCCCTCAGCTCCTAGAGTCCTTTCTCTAACACTTCCATTGGAGACCCTGTGCTCAGTTCAATGGCTGGATGAGAGTGTACCCCTTTGTATTTGTCATGCACTAAGAGAGTCTCCCAGGAGATAGCTATATCTGGCTCCAGACAGCCAGCACTTCTGGGAATCCATAATATTGTCTGGGTTTTTTAACTGTATATAGGATGCATCCCTGGGTGTGGTAGTCTCTGGATGGTCTTTCCCTCAGGCTCTGCTCAACCTTTTGTCTTTGTATCTCCTTCTATGGGTATTTTTCCCCCCTTTCTACAAAGGACCCAAGGATCCATACTTTGTTCTTACTCCTTCTTGGGCATC
Source organism: Tokudaia tokunoshimensis (assembly GCA_036184795.1). Classification (NCBI taxonomy): domain Eukaryota; kingdom Metazoa; phylum Chordata; class Mammalia; order Rodentia; family Muridae; genus Tokudaia; species Tokudaia tokunoshimensis. Next base: position 417,823 of record BTHU01000016.1, read on the forward strand.
ATTTGACATGTGACTTGTGTCTTGGGTATTCCAAGCTTCTAGGCTAATACTCATTTATCAGTGAGTGCATACCATGTGTGATCTTTTGTGATTGGGTTACCCCACTAAGGATGATATTCTCTAGTTTCATCCACTTTTCTAGGAATTTCATGAATTTATTGTTTTTAATGGCTGAATAGTACTCCATTGTGTGTATATATGACATTTTCTGTATCTATTCCTCCATTGAGGGAAATCTGGGTTCTTTCCAAATTTTGGCTATTATAAATAGGGCTGATATCAACATAGTGAAGCATGGGTCCTTAATGCATGCTGAACAATCCTCTGGTATATGCCAAGGAGTGGTATTGCAGGGTCCTCCAGTACTATTATGCCCAGTTATCTGAGGAACCGCCAAACTGATTTACAGAGTGGTTGTACCAGCTTGTAATCCCACCACCAATGGAGGAGTGTTCCTCTATCTCCACAACCTCTCCAGCACTGTGTCTCCTGAGATTTTCATCTTAGCCATTCTGACTGGTATGAGGTTAAATCTCAGGGTTGTTTTGATTTGCATTTCCCTGATGACTAAGGATGTTGAACATTTCTTTAGGAATTTCTCAGTCATTCAATATTCCTCAGGTGAAAATTCATTGTTTAGCTCTGTACCCCATTTTTAATAGGGTTATTTGTTTCTCTGGAGTCTAATTCCTTTAGTTCTTTGTAAATATTGGATATGGTCTGTCTGATGGATGTAGGGTTGGTAAAGATCTTTTCCCAATTTGTTGGTTGCCATTTTTAACCTATTGACAGTATCCTTTGCCTTACAGAAATTTTGTAATTTTATGAGGTTCCATTTGTCAATTTTTGATCTTAGGGCGTAGACTATTGGTTTTCTGTTCAGGAATTTTTCCCTTTGCCCATGTGCTCAAAGCTCTTCCCTAGTTTCTTTTCTATTAGTTTCAGTGTTTCTGGTTTTATGTGGAGGTCCTTGATCCACTTGGACTTGAGCTTATAACAAGGGTATACGAATGGATCTATTTGCATTCTTCTGCGTGCTAGCCACCAGTTGAGCAAGCACTATTTGTTGAAAGGACTGCTTTTTGTCCCCCACTGGATGGATTTAGCTCCTTTGTCAAAGATCAAGTCACCATAGGTGTGTGGTTTGATTTCTGGGTCTTCAATTCTATTCCATTGATCTACCTGCCTGTTACTTTACCAATAACACGCACTTTTTAATATTATTGATCTGTAGTACAGCTAGTGGTCTGGAATACTGATTCCCTGAGAAGTTATTTAGTGTTGAGAATATTTTTCCCTATCTTGGATTTTTTTGTTATTCCAGATGAATTTGCAAATTGCCCTTTCTAACTCTATGAAGAATAGGGTTGGAATTTTGATGGAGATTGCATTGAATTGGAATATTGCTTTTGACAGGAAGGCCATTTTTACTATATTAATCCTGCCAATCCACTTTCTTGGGAGATCTTTCCATTTTATGAGGTCTTCTTCAATGTCTTTCTACAGAGACTTGAAATTCTTTTCATTCAGATCTTTCACTTCTTTTGTTAGAGTCACTCCAAGATAATTTATATCCCAATTTCTTTCTCAGCCTGTCTATCCTTTGAGTATAGGAAGGCTACTGATTTACTTGAGTTAATTTTATATCCGGGCACTTTGCTGAAATTGTTTATCAGCTGTAGGAGTTCTCTAGTGGAGGTTTTTGGGTCACTTAAATATACTATCATATTGTCTGCAAATAGTGATATCTTGATTTCCTCCTTTTTAATTTATATCCCTTTTACCTCCTTTTGTTATCTAACTGCCCTAGCTAGGACTTCATACCTATATTGAATAGGTATGTAGAGAGAGGTCAACCTTGTCTAGACTCTGATTTTAGAGGAATTACTTCAAGTTTTTCTCCATTTAGTTTGATGTTGGCAACTGGTTTGCTGTATATTGCTTTTACTATGTTTAGATATTGTCCTCGGATTCCCCATCCTTCCAAGTCCTTTAGCATGAAAGGATGCTGAATTTTGTCAAATGCTTTTCCAGCATCTAATGAAATGACATTGTGTTTTGTTTTCCTTGAGTTTGTTCATGTATTGGTTACATGTTTGATTTCCATAAATTGAACCATCCCTGCATCCTGTTATGAAGCCTCGTTGATTGTGGTGAATGATGGATTTGATGTGTTCTTGGATTTGGTTTGCAAGTATTTTATTGAGTATTTTTGCATCAGCATTTATAAGGGAAATTGGACTGAAGTTCTCTTTCTTTGTTGTATCTTTGTGTGGTTTTTGTATTAGGTTAATTGTGGCTTCATAGAATGAGTTCGGTAGTGTTCCTTCTGTTTCTATCTTTTAGAATAGTTTGAAGAGTTAGGTCTTCTTTGAAAGTCTGATAGTATTTTGAACTAAAACCATGTGGTCCTTTGATTTTTTTTTTGGAAGACTTTCAGTAACCACTTCTATTTCTTTAGGAGTTATGTGACTGTTTAGATGGTCAATTTGATCCTTATTTAATTTAGGTATTTGGTATCTGTCTAGGAAATTGCTCATTTCATCAACATTTTCCAGTTGTGTTGAATATAGACTTTTGTAGTAGGATCTGATGATTTTTTGAATTTCTCAGTTTCTGTTGTTATATCTCCCTTTTCATTTCTGAATTTTTAATTTGGATACTGTCTCTATGCCCTCTGGTTAGTCTGGCTAAGGGTTTATCTATCTTGATGATTTTATCAATGAACCAGCTCCTGGTTTTGTTGATTCTTTGTATGGGTCTTTTTTTTTTTCCTACTTGCTTGACTTCAGCCCTGAGTTTGATGATTTCCTGTCTTCTACTCCTTTTGGGTGTATTAGCTGCTTTCTGTTCCAGAGCTTTCAGGTATGCTGCTAGGTTGCTAGTGTATGCTCCCTCCAGTTTCTTTTTGGTGACACTCAGGGTTATGTATTTTCCTCTTAACACTTCTTTCATAGTGTCTCATAAGTTTGGATATGTTCTGCCTTCATTTTCATTAAATTCTAAAAAGTCTTTGATATCTTTCCTTATTTCTTCCTTGACCAATGTATCATTGAGTAGAGCATTGTTCAGCTTCCAAGTATATGTGGGCTTTCTTTTGTTTTTGTTGCTTTTGAAGACAACCCTTATTCTATAGCATTGTGATAAGAGGCATGGGATTATTTCAATATTCTTATATCTGTTGAGGTCTGTTTTGTGACCAATTATATGGTCAATTTTGGAGTAGGTACCATGAGGTGCTGAGAAGAACATACATTCTTTTGGTTTAGGATGAAATGTTATATATATATATATGTATATATACATATATATCATATATATACATATGTATATATCATATATATGTATACATATATCATATATATATGTATACATATATGTGTATATATACATATATATTATATATATACATATATATGTATATATATATATATATATATATATATATATATATATATATATATATATTATCCTTTTGGTCCAAAACTTCAAATAGTTTCATTTTGTCTCTGTTTAGTTTGTGCTTCCCTGACAGATCCATTGAAGAGAGTAGAGTGTTGAAGTCACCAACAATTATTGTGTGAGGTGTGATGTGTGTTTTGAGCTTTAGTAAAGTTTCTTTTATGGATGTATGTGCCCTTACATTTGAAGCATAGATGTTCAGAATTGTGAGACCCCTTTGTGGACTTTTCCTTTGATGAGTATGAAGTGTCCTTCTACATCTTTTTTGATGACTTTTGGTTGAAAGTCCATTTTATCTGATAATAGAATGGCTACTCTAGCTAGTTTCTTGAATCATTTGCTTGGAAACTGTTTTCCAGCCTTTTACTCTGAGATAGTGTTTGTCTTTGACACAGAGGTGCATTTCCTGTATGCAATAAAATGCTGGGTCCTTCTTACTCATCCAGTCTGTTAGTCTATATCTTTTTATTGGGGTATTGAGTCCATTGATGTTAAGAGATATTAAGGAATAGTGATTGTTGCTTCCTGTCATTTTTGATGCTATTTTTATGTTTGCGTGATTATTTTCTTTTGGGTTTTTTGAAAGAAGATTACTATCTTCCTTTTTCTCAGGTGTAGTTGCCCTCTTTGTATTGGTGTTTTCCATCTATTATCCTTTGTAGGGCTGAATTTGTGGAAAGATAATGTGTAAATTTGGTTTTATCATGGAATATCTTGGTTTCTCCATCTATGGTGATTGAAAGTTTTCCTAGGTATAGTAGTCTGGGCTGGCATTTGTGTGCTCTTAGATTCTGTATGAGATCTGCCCAGGTGTAATTTTGATAGGTCTTCCTTTATATGTTACTTGGCCTTTTTTCTTTTACAGCTTTTAATATTCTTTCTTTGTTTAGTACATTTGCTGTATTGATCATTATGTGACAAGAGGACTTTCTGTTCTATTCCAGTCTGTTTGGAGTTTTGTAGGCTTCTTATGTGTTCATGGGCATCTATCATTTTAGGTTAGGGAAGTTTTCTTCTATAATTTTGTTGAAGATATTTACTAGCCCTTTAAGTTGTAAATCTTCACTCTCTTTTATACCTATAATCCTTAGGTTTGGTCTTCTCATTGTGTCCTGGATTTCCTGGATGTTTTGGGTTACAAGCTTTTGCATTTTGCATATTCTCTGACTGTTGAATCACTGCTTTCTCTGGTATCTTCAGCGCCTGAGATTCTTTCTTCTCTCTCTTGTCTTCTGTTGTTGAGGAGAGCTGAATTCTGAAAATAGACTTAGAATATAACTAATAACTAACCACTTTCTTAACCCTTACAGAGAATAAGTCATTTAGCCTTTATACCAACATTCGAGATAGTTGCTTATATAAATCTTTTTTGCAAATAAGGACATATTCACAAAGAATATGGGTAAGCATTTAGTCTAGACTTACCCAAGAAAAGAGAGGAGGAGGAAGAGTGAGAATCTGAACTCTATGTTTTGATGATAGATGATAGTTAGATAGATAGATAGATAGATAGATAGATAGATAGATAGATAGATAGACAGATAGATAGGTAGATGATAGATAGATAGAGATAGACAGACAGACAGGCAGACAGACAGATAGAAAGATATAGATGGTAGATTGATACACGAATGATAGATAGATAGATAGATAGATAGATAGATAGATAGATAGATAGATAGAGATAGATGGTAGATAGATACATGAAAGATAGATGATCGCTAAATTATACAGAGAGATAGATGAAAGTGTTGATAAATACATATATAGAAATATTTAAAGAACTGTGTATTCAATAAACATGCAAATATATACATATTTATTACATATACCATATATATATACTGTATTAGTTTGGGTCCTACTGCTGTGACCAATGACCAATGCAAGTTTTATAAAAGACATTTACTTGGGGCTGGCTTACAGGTTCAGAGGTTTAGTCCATTGACATCAAGGCAGAAGCAAGGCAACATCCAGGCAGGCATGGTGTAGGAGGAGCTGAGGGTTCTACACCTTTATCCAAAGGAAACCAGGAACAGAGTGGGCATCCTCAGGCATCCAGGAGGAAGATCTCTAAGCCCAAAGTCACAGTGACACACTTCCTTCAACAAGGCCACACCTTCTAATAGTGCCACTCCCTGGGACAAACATATACAAACCACCACATTCCACTCCCTGCTCCCCATAGGCTTGTTCAAACATGAGTCTATGGGGGCCGTACATAAACATAGCATAATGAAAAATACATTTAGTCCAACTTCAAAAGTCCCCACAGTCTATAGCATTCTCAACAGTGTTAAAAGTCCAAAATTCAAAGTCTCTTCGGAGATTCATCCAATCACTTAACTGTAATCCCAAAAGCAAGACAGGAAATCAGCTGGGCAGTCTCCAAACTCTGCATCTCCATGTCTGTTGGCAAAGCAGTCTTCAGATCTTCAACTGGCTTTTCATCTTTGTTGACTGCAACAAGGTTCTTTCTCCTGGGCTGGTTCCACTCCCAGTTAGCAGCTTTCCTGGCAGGCATCCTGTGTCTCTGGCACCTTTAACATCTTGGGGTCCCCAAGTCAACTTCAACTTCACAACTTCTTGTTCCAATGTCTGAGTTCTACACATGATCTTCTGTGCATCTCCAAAGGGCTGGTGTCACTTCTCCAGTTCTGCCCTCTGTAGCACTCTAAGTTCAAGTTGATCCATTCCACTGCCACTGCTGTTCTTGGTGGTCATCCCATGGTCCTGCCATCTCCAATATGCTAGGGTCTTCTACTGCAACTATGCTTCACCAAATCCTCTCATAGGCTGTCTTCATGGTATCATGCCTCAACTCCTTTGCATGACCCCTTCAGTACTTCACTGTCAACTACAACTGAGGCTGCACTTTCACCAATAGCCTTCCATAGCCTCTCACAGTGCCAAACCTCAGCTGTTCTTCATGATGCCTTCATGCCTTCAAAACCAGTACCACCTGGATTATTCTTACACATTACCAAGTACAGCTGCAGCATAAGGTACAACTAGGCTATCTCTGGAACACAGCTTCTTTGTGCTCTCAGGAAACACTTTCCAGAAAATATCACCTAAGTGATGCTGGTCTTTTCTTAATCACCACTAATTTCTTAGCTCCAGCTAACCAGCATCAATTGTCCCAATAGGCTCCTTCTCCTCTTGAATATAAAGCCAGATACATATGGCCTAAGCTGCTGAGTTCTGCTGTTTGCAGGAACTGGAACATTGGCTCCCTTGTTCTATTACCTTATCACTAGCTTCCTTTATTCCAACTCCTTCACTGCCTAAGCTTGGCTGTCCTGGATCTTGCTCCACAGACTGACTTTAAATTCAGAGATCTGCATGCCTGTCTCCTAAGCACTGGGATTAAAGGTGTGATCCACCAAACCTGGATTTAAGTTTTTCTTCACCTAGAATTTGCTCTGTTCTAGACTGGCCTTGAACTCAGAGATCTGCTTATTTTTGTCTCCTGGGATTAAAGACTTGTACTACCACGCCTGAACCTAAATTTAGCTGGGCGAAATCTTGCCTCAAAGTCACTACTTCCTTAATTCAGTTTAATATCCTTGAATTCAGCTCCATCTCACTTCCTGGTGTCCCCTTAATGCTCAAACTATATATTTTGTATGTTTCCTTTCTCAGCTTGCTATGTTTGTTCAAAATTCTCTTCATCATACTTAACCAGAGAACAAAGTCTCTATTGGGATTTTTTGAGACTTCCTTTGTCAATTCAATTAATATACATCTCTTTTCCTTAGACTTAGGCAGTCTCTTCAGAAAATGGCAAAAAGCAGCCATGTTCTTCACCAAAACATCACAAAAACAGTCTCTCAAATACATATGAAAGTTCTTCTCCACTGAAACCTTTTGGGTCATCAGGCCTACACAGTTCAAATGACCCTCAATACCACTGTCTTCCATATTCCTACTAGGCTGACCCACTAAGCCCCACTTAAAGCATTTCATGACTTTCCAAATCCAAAGTTCCAAAACCCACTTTCTTCCAAATAAAAGTATGGTCAGGTCTATCACAGCGATACCCCACTCCTGGTACCAAGTTCTGTATTAGTTTGGGTTTTATTGCTGTGAACAGACCCCAATGACCAATGCAAGTTTTTTTGTTTTTGTTTTTGTTTTTTTTTTTTTTTTTGGTTTTTCGAGACAGGGTTTCTCTGTATAGCCCTGGCTGTCCTGGAACTCGCTCTGTAGACCAGGCTGGCCTTGAACTCAGAAATCCGCCTGCCTCTGCCTCCCAAGTGCTAGGATTAAAGGCGTGCGCCACCACCGCCCGGCTCAATGCAAGTTTTATAAAAGACATTTACTTGGGGCTGGCTTACAGGTTCAGAGGTTTAGTCCATTGACATCAAGGCAGAAGCATGGCAACATCCAGGCAGGCATGGTGCAGGAGGAGCTGAGGGTTCTACACCTTTATCCAAAGGAAACCAGGAACAGACTGGACATCCTCAGGCATCCAGGAGGAAGATCTCTAAGCCCAACGCCACAGTGACACACTTCCTTCAACAAGGCCACACCTTCTAATAGTGCCACTCCCTGGGACGAACATATACAAACCACCACATATACCTTGCTTGTGAATGTGTAGTCCACTTATAATTTTTCCTATTCTTATATGACCAGAAGCAGAGTCTGAGATCTAGGGGTATATTAACACACGACCTTTGAGAAAGGACTTCCATTAATAGGGATTAATTATTCTAGGGAAGCAGAGTAAATATCTAGAAGGACTAACATCAGCCTGTAAAGTGCATCCTGCTAGAGCATAAGAACCCATCATTATGCCCCAGTAATGGTATTTAAAAATCCAACCAAGTAAACAAAACAAAACAAAACAAAATACACAAAAACAGTCTTCACATAGAACATTGCATGCACATGTTATCTCAGGACTACAGACAAGAGTCTTCTTAGACCATCCATTTTAGCCTAATAGGTGAACTATATGTGCAAGAAGAGGTCTTTTGAAAGTTAATTAACTAATTGGTTAATTAATTAAATGGTGAATAATTGAAAGAGATACCCTGATATTAACTTCTGGTCTTCATATGCATGCACATAATGTGAACATTGAACCACACACACACCTGCACACGCAGAAATAATGATCTATTATCTATTGATGTTCTTTTTAGTTATTTTTTTTTACTTAAAATATAGAAAACAGTCTAAAACTAGTTGAACTAAAGATTCATGCGACAAAAATCCTGCCTGCACTTGAAATGATTTCAAGTATAATTGTCCAAATAACAATCAACGATTGTGTTCGCAGCTTTATCTTTAGATTTCTGAGTTGGTCTCCTCTTTCTGGCATGTGTCACCATACAGAAAGTAAGTATGAAGACCACTATGATGATGTCAATAGATCCATGAGTTTGAATGCTTGGCACATAGGGAATGGCACTATTAAGAACTGTGGCCTTGTTAGAATAGATATAGCCTAGTTGTAGGAAGTATAATGGCAGAGTTTGCGGTCACATATGTTCAAACTCTTACCAAGAATGGAACTCCACTCCTGGCAACAAGATGTAGAATTATTTCCTCAAAGCCCACCAATAGTTTTTTCTAGACCTATAATCAGATTAGGCTCAATTTATTGACATGAGCCTTCTGAGTAGAGATTATAGGTTTAAAAAATATTTTAAGTGATTCTAGATTTCACAGTTCAAAAGGGTGTCAGACATTTGTTTGAATTTTTGACTCAAGCATTTATCAAAAGATGACCACTTGGCTTAGTGGTGATGAAGTGATTTTAAAGGTCAGGTAAAGTGCAATGCTAGAGTGGATACCTTGTCTAAAGCCTAATGCTTTGTAATGGGAAGGCTCAGAAGATATGTCCTTCACAGATCCTATAAGACACAAGAGGGGCACCAGCACATTTGAAGAGTTTTGTTCTTAGCCTTTTTCTTGTGCCAGACCTGAGGACTGGAGATGCTGCTGCTCAATTGGATGAATTAAATGCAATGAATTAATTATTCCCAAGGTAGTAAGGGAAGCATTGAATCCCCAGAGACAAGATGATCATAGTTATTATAATGGGTGGTGCAGACAAAATATCGTTTATAATGACCTAGTCCATAATGTTCAGCACAGGAGAGGTAAAATTTATAATGGCATGACTTGTATGCACCTTTGGTACTGGATAATCAGTCATAGTGTTTCCAGGCATGAAATAGATAAGAAGCTGACAGCATATCTGTTTGATCTGTATAAGAGAAACATTCTCAAACAAATGTAAGAAAATCCACATTAGATCATGACAAAAGGCAATCTCAGACAGTGAATCAATTTCCAGACTTTGCCAGTTTGCAGACACAGAACCCCTTGAATGAAGTGGTGGCTAGCTTCCCCTGAGGAAGAATCATAATAAGACACCTAAAAGTTTTGCTGTTAGCCTTTCTCCAGTTCTTGCCCCAGAGGGACTTATAGCCTTTTACAGGTGTAACTGTAGACTGGGGGAAAGGAAATTATCAGACTTTACAGAGTATATTGGATACTGTTTCTGAATTGACCCGGATCCCAGGAGATACCAAGAAACATTGTGGCCCTCTAGTTAAAAAAGGGATTTATGGAAGACAGGTGATTAATGGAGTTTTGACTGATATCCTACTCACAGTAGGTCCAGAAGCTCCCTGAACACTTCCTGAGGTTATTTCCCCAGTTCCAGAAGGTATACTTTAGATAGATATAATGAGACGTTGGCAAAATTCTCACATTGGTTTCCTGACCTGTGGAGTGAGGGCTATTTTGGTTGCAAAGGCTAAATGGAAAACTTTGGAGTTGTTTCTGAAAAAAAAAAGGATTAAAAACCAGTATCGTATTCCTGGAGGAATAGTAGAAATTACTGCCCCAATCAAGGACTTCAATGATACAAGGGTGGTGGTTCCCACTACATCTCTCTTTAAATCTCCTATCTGGTGAGTGAAGAAGACAGATGGATCATGGAGAATGATGGTTGACTCTGGAAAACAAAATCAGGTAGCAACTACAATTGTAGCTGCTGTACAGATATAGTTTCATTACTTGAGCAATTTAACACATCTCCTGGTACCTGTAGGTAGCTATTAACTAGCAAATGCCTTCTTCTCAGTACCTGTCCATAAGGACCACCAGAAGAAATTTGCATTAAGATTGCAAGTCCAGCAGTATACCTTTATAGTTTTGCCTCAAGGATATATTAACTTTCCTGTTTTGTGTCATAACATGGTTTGAAGAGACCTTGACAGTCTGTATCTTCCACAAAATATCACATTGGTGCCTTATATTGATGGTATTATGCGGATTGGATCAAGTGAGCAGGAATTTGCAACCATTTTGGACTCATAAAAAACACATGTAAATCAGAGGATGGAAAATAAATACAATGAAAATTCAAAGACCATCTACCTCAGTGGACTGTGATAATGCATTAATGCCACAAAAGGGCACAGGATGACATAATTTGATGTTGTGATTGCACTATAAGGTAATGGACTGCCACAAAAGTGGAATTTGATAACTTATTAGAAGAAAATGACTTCACAAGATGGCAAAGTGACAGTCCAACAGGTCACTGGGATGGAGCCATTTTGCACTGTGATGACAAACTAGGAAACAGAAATGACCCAATAGAATACAGGGATCACAAAATATTAAAGAGTCATGGCACCGTAGAGCACTGTAAGATCACAATAGGCCACAGTGATGATACACTGGCATATCTGATTGTTTTCTTTTCCCCACTACTTTTCTTAAAGGCCAGAGATCCTATTTTCCTCAGAAGAACCAGACAATTTATCCACCCAAGGGGTTCTGGGTATGCAAACCGTCTCATATCTGGAAATTGGTTCATGGGTCAAGATTTCTTCTGTCATAATCCACTGTAACCTTTATTTCATTTGACTGACAATATTCCTGCTTATACAGATCAAATAAAAATGTAATAGGCTTATCTATTTCTTATCTGTAAACACCATGATTGATTAGCCAATACAAAAGACCTATAAGAGTCATTCAGCTACCAATTCACTAGTCTGTGCTAATGATTACACATTAGGCCATTATGAGCATTACTTTGTCTACCCTCTTCATTACAATAATTACTATCATCTTGCTTTGGCAATTAAATGCTGCCACCTAGTCCCTGCTAGTTTTTACTTCAGTTAAAATCATTTTATTTAATTCATCCAAATGATTAGCAATATCTCCACCACAAGGTTTACAACAAGGCAAAGGCCTTTCTCACCATTTTTCATCTTGCAGAATTAGTGAAGGCCATGTTTTCTGGGCCTTCACATTGTGGACTGTTAGTTTTTTTTTTTTAGCAATTCCCTGAGCAGTAACTACCCTTCATCAACAATAATCCAAAGGATAATAGGAATTTCCAATTCCATTGCATTAGGCAATCTTTTGAAAAATGATTCAATCTATTTGTTTTAAAGGTTTGACATCTTTCTTAACTGTGGGGACTTTCATATTTTATTCTCCTCTAAGAGCCCATGCTAGTAAATTCAGCCTGATATATTGTTATTGTTGTTGTTCTTTCCACCATCATGCCACACCTTTAAAATCCATTCCCACATAGATTCCCAAGACTTCTTCTGGAATGAAGTAGCAAACTGATTAAGATCTTTAAATATTTCTTTTATCTTAACCTTTAATTTCATAGGCCACACCAATTTCCTCTCTGGAAACTGGCCAATAGGCTTATAGATTGATGGGTGCTTAAGGGTATAAGAATTATCTTACCTAGTATCATTCAGAGGAACGTCACAGCTAGTTTAGCTCATAATGAAGGATTAATTTCAGCAGTGAAAGATAGAAAAAGCAATACTTCAGGGGTTGGGGTACAGTTAATTTTCTGTTGAGGGTGGGAAGACTACATGCTCGGGTAAGATAAATACTTGAAAATCTGTAAGTTCACAGTTCTAAGTTTTGTTAGAGTATTCCCACACATCCCAATCTTAAATTACAGGATCTCATTCTTTAACAATCATTTTCTTACTTTAATTGTTCACATCCTTACTTCTGTCTCATTTTGTCTTAACATGACAAAATTTAGTCATTGGAGAGGAGGGAACCTCAGTTGAAAAAATATTATAAGACTGAGCTGGAAATATGGCTGTAAGGCATTTTTTAAGGAACCATTTCATTTTTATCAGTGGTGCCATCACTAGGCATTTGGTCTTGGATTTTATGAGAAAGAAAGATGAGTAAGCCATGATGGGCAAGCTAATAAGCACCATCCCTTCATGTTTCTTGTAGCAGCTCCTCCTTCTAGGCATATATTTGAATTATATGTTCCAATTTTCTTCAGTGCTAAACTACAGTGTGGATATATCCCCTGCTTTGTCTCTTAAATAATTTCACTCACTAGCATCTATGTTTTAACTCCACATACATTGAGCTTTCATTTCTTTGGAATTTTAGGAATTTTGGAATTTCAACAAATTTCAGTTTTTGGAATTCTTTGGAATTTTAATAATTCCCCCAGCCTTTCTGTCAACAGAGCCTGTTTACTCTTAAGTCTGTTTATATATCAGTCAAGAGGTAACTATTGGTAGGTCCTGAGGGACATAATGACTTGCCTAAATTGTATTCAGGAAAGTCACTATGCATTTGCTGTCACCATTGCTCTGTAGTATGGCTCAATGTAAGGGAAGGTGACTCCTCTAGAAGTTCTTTGATTGTTAAGAATTGTTTTCACTATCCTGGGTGCTTTGGTTTTCCAGATGAATTTGAGCATTGTTCTTTCCATTTCTTTGAAGAATTATGTTGGCATTTTGATGGATATTGCACTGAATATTAGATTGCTTTTGGTAGGATGGCCATTTTTTTTATTTTATTTTTTTAATTTACATTCCAAATCACTTCCCCTTTCTCGTTTCCTCCCTCCCCGAAAGTCCCATAAGCCCCCTTCCCTCCCTCTTTTCTCCGTTCAACCCCCTCTCATTACTCTGTCCTGGCGTTCCCCTACATTTACTATGTTAATTCTACCAATCCACGAGAAAATGGGAGATATCTCCGTTTTCTGAAGACTTTGATTTCTTTCTTGAGAGACTTGGAAGTCATGTCATACAGATCTTTTGCTTGTTTGGTTAGAGATACCCCATGATATTTTATATTATTTGTGACAATTGTGAAGGATCTTGTTTCCCTAATTTCTTTCTCAGCCTGAATATCATTTGTAGAAAAGAAGGCTGCTGACTTATTTGAGTTAATTTTATATCCAGCCACGTTGCTGAAGTTGTTTTCAGATGTAGAAGTTCTCTGGTAGAATATTTGGGGTTTCTTATGGATGTTATCATATCATCTGCAAATAGTGATACCTTGACTTCTTATTTGCCAATTTGTATTCCCTTGATCTCCATTTGCTCTTTCTTGCACTAGCTAGAACTTTGAATACTATATTGAAGAGATGAGAGAAAAGTGGGCATCCTTGTCTTGTTCCTGATTTTAGTGGGATTGTTTCAAGTATCTCTCCATTTAATTTTTTATTGACTGTTGTTTTGATGTATATTGCTTTCATTATGATTAGGTATGAAGTTAGAATTCCTGATCTCTACAATACTTTTAACATGAAGGGGACTTATATTTTGTCAAATGCTTTTTCAGCTTCTAATGTGATGTCCATGTGATTTTTTTTTCCATTGGGTTTGTTTATATAGTGGATTACATTAAAAGATTTCATTTATAGAACCAACCTTGATTCAGTAGGATGAAGCCTACATGATTGTGGTATATGATCATTGTGATGTGTTCTTGGATTCAGTTGGTAAGAATTTTATTGAGTATTTTTGCATCAATGCTCATAAAGTAAATTGGTCTGAAGTTTTCTTTATATGTTGGGTCCTTGCTTGGTTTAGGTATCAGAGTAATTGCGGCTTCATAGAAGGAGTTAGGTAATGTTCCTTCTGTTTCTATTTTATGGAATAGGAAAGTCATTAATGTTTTAGTAAACAACGAAGGAATATTTTCCTCAGACAAAAAAGACAATATATCAGATGGTTGGGGGTGGAGTATATCCTCTGCTAAGGGTGTAGATATTAGTAATCTACTTGCAGGATGAAGCCTTGAGAACTGGAGGGCTCAAAGGTCTAAGATTTGTGTCTCAGAATAGAGTCCTTCTACACATCTCTACATGTGTATATATTAACACTGATGGCACAAGTTCTAATTTTTATGCAATGTTAGAGCACTATAATGGCTGAGTAGAATAAAATGATAACACAATAGGGTACTGTGGTAGGATAATATGGAACAGTGATGGAAAAAGATGCTAGAATGATGATACAAAAGGATTCTTGGGTGACAGCATAAAACATTCTGATGACACAGTTTTGCACAAATAATGGCACAACAGGCTAATGCAAAGACTCAAATGATCCTATAATTACACTATAGGACACAGGGAAGGAATAAAGGGAAAAAAATTGGCACAGAGGAAATTTGATCATACAATGCCCAATAGAATTCTATGATGGTAAAATAATACATTGTAATGGCAAAATAGCGAACTTTAATATTCAATGGGACATGATGATGGTATTGTAGATACAGTGATGCCAGAGTACAACATGTTTATGACATCATTGGACACAATAGTAGCTTACTAAGATAAAATGACAGCAAGAATTGGTAAAGCAATCACAACAGTGACAACCATTTGGCATAATACAGCACAATGGCAGCACAATTTGCCACAATGACAGCACAAAAAAACACTGTGATGACACAATAGGACACTATAATGACATGTTGGGCTACTGTGATAGTACAATAATGGCCTATTTTTTGTCAGTAGTTTACATTCCTTTCTCATGTCATCACAGTGGGCTCAGTAAGACAATGAAATAACATGATATGGAATTATAATGACTCAATAAGATATAATGATGGCACAATAATCTAATGTGATGGCACAGTAGAACACTATGATGATACAATAGGACCCCCTATTGTGATGTCACAATACTTCATTGTGTTAATTTTTATGTGGAACAGTGATTGCACAATTTATGGAAGTATAACAGAAAATGACACTTTTAGAAGATGATTAGAAACATCAATAGCTCAATTGGGCATGATGACATGATAATAGACCACACTGAAGGCAAAATTATGAAAACAGTGATGGTCTAAGAGGGCATAATAGTGCCACAATAAGTCAGGGTGATGAATCATTAGATCACAATAGGACTAAAAGATGTAATAAAACATAGTGAAGATTTTTAGGTCACAGTGATAGCACAATAGGGCAAAATTATTATACAAAGTGGACTATATGATTTAATAGAGCACAGTGATAGCATACTAAAATACTTTGAGGTCACAATAGGACCGGGTAATAGTACAAAAGGCTAACTTGGTGACTTAATAGGACACAAGAGGCTTAATAACATACAACGACAGCACAATAGGTCAAAATTATGCACTATAGAAAGACCAGTGATGACATAAGACTCTGTGATGACTCCATAAGTAACAGCTGTGGCACATTATAGCAGTGACTGGATATTCGGGAACTGTGATGATTCAATAGGAAACAGTAATGGAACAATAACAGAGTTATAGTACAATAGGACACTGATGGCACACTAGGACATTGATTGCCCACTGTGACACAGTGATGGCACAAGAGAAAAATTTGGTGGCACAATGTAATACCGATCGGAATATAAGAAATGTCAATGGCAAAATATTGAATCCTGGTGACTAAATAGGACACAATTATTGTAGAATTATGATTTCACAATAGAAAACTATAGTACCACAGTAAGATACTGGGACAATTCAGTAAGGTAAAATAATGGCACAATAAGACACTGTGATGGCAATAAGCTCACCGCTAATGTCCAAGACAAAACACAAATGAAATAATAGGGCACAGTGATGACAAATTGGACATTGTTATGACACTATGGGGCACTGTGATGGCAAAACACTGAACACTGCTGACTCACTTATGAGACACTGTTTCACAAAAGAGCAAAATGTTGGCATAATGGACAACCAAGGAAGAATAATATGATGCTGTAATGACAAAAATAGGTCATTGCGATGTCTCATTTGTAAACAGTGGTCACATAAAACTAATGGGTCATGACACAATAGAGTACAGTGAAAGCACAATAGACCACAGTAATGAGAGTAAGAAACTATTTGCATGATAGAACTCTGAGATGACAAAATAAGGCAAAGTAACAGCACAATCAAGTACAGTGATGACACTGTCACAACAGAACAGGAAATTCTATGATTGGCCAAAGTGGTGACTCATTTTGGCACAATATTATGCAATATTTTTTACAATAGTGGTATTTTATAATCCAATAGTTTCAGTAATAACACACTAGGACACAGTACTGGCAAAAAGAGTAGAGTGATATCATAATTTGACATAGTTTTGAAATAAAGGGAATAGTGATATTACAATAAGATATAATGGTTTCAAAGTAGGGCTTAGTAATGGCACAATAGACAATGTGATGTCATAATAGGCAATGCAATGAATCAAATAGATACTATGATTATTCAATAAGAAACAGTGATATTACAATAGGCAAAAATTAAAGCACAACAGTGAAATTCAAGACTCATTATAATATTATGCTGGCACAATGATACTGTGATAGCACTGTAGAACACATTGATAGCACCATAAGGCATGGAATAACACCATAGGACCCAGTGGTGACTCAGTAGGGCACCTGGTAATACAATATGACACAGTTATGGCACAATAGAACATTGTTATAACAGTACAAACTGATGGAGCAAGAAGAAACTGTGATAGCACAAATGTCATCATAATTGTGCAGTCAGTCAAGTGTTAGCACAATTGAACATAGTACTGGCATAATACAGAACTATGATAGCACAATAGAACAGAATATTTGCACAATAGAGCAAAAATTATCTATGATGACATAATTGGGCACAGTAACAAAAAAAAGGAGACAGTGATAGATAGCATGATAGGGCAGAGTGCTAGTATAATTTGTCATAGTGCTGGCAAAATAGGGAGTAGTGGTGAAGCATTAGAGCACATGATGGCACAATAGTACGTCTTGATAGTAAAATAAGGCACAATGATACTACAAATCTCCTCTGGGAATGAACAATAGATACTGGAATGATAATATGACTTTGTGGTGACTCAATAGTGTGGAGTAATTGTAAAATAGAGAATATTAATGTCAAAAAATGACACACTAATGTAAAAATAAGTCACAGAGATGAAGCAAGTAGAATTTGTATAGCCCAATATGTCACAATGATTATTTTACAGGGAAAAGGAATGGTACAATAAGGCAATATAATGTTAAAATGGGGACAATGTGATGAGACAAAAGGCCAATACATTGATTCAATAAGGGAGAGTAATCATTAATTGGCTTGTTATGATACTGTACTGAAATTAATTACACAATAAGTCATTGTAATGACACGAGTGCATTGAGACGGATCAGTAGAAACAAAGTAATGCCAAAATAGGTCACATTTCATATCACAATATGATACAGTGTGATGCAATTTGACATTGTGATGGCATAATAGGACACTTTGGCACAGTAGGTCATGTTGATAGCACAGTGGAACATTATAATCTGAGAACAGATCACTGTGTTGTCAAATAGCCAACTGAGATGGCATAATGGGGAATGGTTGTGGCACAAGAGGAGGCACAGCTATGGTAGAGAAGGTTTCAATCATGTCACAACAGGACACTAGAAGGACACAAGTGGGCACTGTGCTAGCACAACAGGGGCAATAAGGACAAACGGGAACTCTGATGTGATGATAGGGTACTGTGATTCCTAAATGAATCAGTCACTATGATGACAAAATATGACATTGTGTTGGCAATGTAGGGCAAAATAATGACATAGTATGTCATTATGAATACAAAAGACAGTAATGTGTTTGGACAGTAGGATACAGTAAGGTATCAAAAGGGTTCAGTGCTGACACAGTAATGCATTAATTATTATGACAAAATAGAGCAATGTGAAGGCAAAATGGGTCATTTTAACAGAACAATAGGATACTATGAAAGAAAATTGCCACACTATAATGGCATTTCAGGATGTTGTGATGGAACTATAGACGGTTTAATAGGGAACTCATGGAATGACATTGAACAGTGAGGGCAAAATGGGTTATTATAGTACCATAATAAAATAATGTGTTGGTACAATAGAGTAATTGATGCCATGAAAGTCTATAGTGATGGCACCAAAGGTAAGTATGAAGGCATACAGTATACATTAATAGCACAATAGGATAGAATGATGGCACTGTATGTCACAATGATGGTACAATAGAACACAATAAGCCAAAGCGATTGGGCACATTAGGACATTTGGTGACACAGTATGACATGTGAAATTCAGTATCCATAGTAATTATACAATACTGGACTATAATAACACAACCAGAGATAAGAATGGATCATTAAGGTATTGTGATGACACAATAGTGCCTTGTAAAGCCTCAATAGAATATACTGGTGACATAATCAGACACATGGATGACATAATAGGGCACAATGATGTCATAATTGGACAGAGTGATGCTATAATATGGCATAGTGATTGTACAATAACACACACTGTTGAATAACAAGTCACTATGACAGCACAACAGGATGCAGATGGGAAAATAGAGCACAATTGTAACATAGTGTAATGGAGTAAATCACAGTAGTACTTGGTGATGGTACAAAGACACTGTTGTGGAAAAAAAATTCTATAGTCATATAATAGGGAACAGGAATGACACAGTGGGATACATAATAGAATAATCAGACATTTGATGACAACATAAAATGTGATGGCGCTATAGGGCAGGCTGATTACACAATGTGTACTGTGATAGTACTGGAGACAACTAACTTGACAGAGTAAGGCTGTGTCACAGTGCAAAGTATTCTGTAGTATAACAATGGAACACTGTAATGGCAAATTGGCATAGTGATTGCACAACTGGGCACTGATATGTCACAAAAAGAGTGTGTAATTCCACAATAAGGCATTGCAATGATAATTAAAATATTATAATGAAAGAATATCTGTGAAAGAGATAGTACTGTGTTTGTGAAGTAGCATATTATAATTTCACAACAGGATTCTACAAAGACATAGTAAGAAAGTGTAATACCTTATCATTAATGATACACATTAATATGGCATAATAACACATTGTACTGGCATAATAGTGCACTGTGATGTCAAAACTGGGAACAGTGATGGCATAGAAGGGCAGGATTATAGCAAAACTATGAACAGTCATGAACAAACAGAACCCTGACACAGCACAGCACTGAATTTAGATGGTATACTAAGGCACAGTATCATTACAATGGGGCTATGTGATTGCATAATATGGGTGCTTAATACTCAGGAGAGTATTAAAATACAACATAAGGCACTGGAATAGTGGAATGAGACTCTTCAATGGCACAGTAGATAAATGAGGTCAATTCCAAGTGGATCAAGGACCTCCACATAAAACCAGACACACTGAAACTAATAGAAAGGAAACTAGGGAAGAACCTTGAACATATGGGCACAGGGGAGAATTTCCTGAACAGAACTCCAATAGCTTATGCTCAAAGATCAAGAATTGACAAATGGGATCTCATAAAATTACAAAGTTTCTGTAAGGCAAAAGACACTGTCAAAAGGACAAAGCGGCAACCAACTAACTAGGAAATGATGTTTACCAACCCTACATCCGACAGAGGCCTAATATCCAATATATACAAAGAACTCAAGAAATTAGACTCCAGAGAGCCAAGTAACCCTATTAAAAAATGGGGTACATAGCTAAACAAAGAGTTGTCACCTGAAGAATATCTAATGGCTGAGAAGCACCTAAAGAGATGTTCCTCAGAAAACTGGGCATGACACTCCCGGAGGATCTGACTATACCACTCCTGGGCATATACACAGAGGCTTTACCTGCATGCAATAAGGACACATGCTCCACTATGTTCATAGCAGCCTTATTTATAATAGCCAGAAGCTGGAAAGAACCCAGATGTCCCTCAACGGAGGAATGGATTCAGAAGATGTGGTATATTTACACAATGGAATACTACTCTGCAATTAAAAACAATGAACTCACGAAATTCCTAGGCAAATGGTCAGAACTTGAAAATATCATCCTTTGTGAGGTAACGCAATCACAAAAGAACACACATGGTATGCAGTCACTGATGGGGGGATATTAACCCAGAATCTTGGAATACCCTAGACACAATTTGCATATTAATAGATTTCCAAGAAGATGTAATGAGAGACCACTGGTCCTGGAAAGTCTGGATGTAGAGGAATGCCAGGACAGAGAAGCGAGAAGGAGTTGAATGGGGAAAAGAGGGAGGGAAGGGTTCTTATGGGACTTTTGGGGAGGGAGGAAATGGGAAAGGGGAAATGATTTTGAATGTAAATAAAAAATCTTAGAAAATAAAAAAAAAAGAAAAAGAGAATATCTTGGAATTTCTGGATGCCATATTAGCTGGAAATTGCAACCTCTAGGTTCAAGAACAGGCACTGACTCAAAAGGCAAAAGATAAATAAATAAATAAATAAATAAATAAATAAATAAATAAATACATAAAACAAAAAAAATCATAGAGTGATAGCAGATGACAGTTACTACCCTTTTTTGGCATCTGCACAGCACCAAACATACACATAGCACCATACACACACAACCAAACATATTCCCAGTCTTCAACTCATAGCTACTATGTAGAGCTTTATACATATCCTGTGTTGTAATAGGCCTTTGTCTTATGAAGTTGCTTCTGTGTTGACAAAAATATTATTAAAATGACCATCATCGCTACAGAATCTCTCTCCCTCTCCCTCCCTTCCTCCCTTCCTCTCTGTCTCTCTCTGTCTCTCTCTGTCTCTCTCTGTCTCTCTCTCTCTCTCTCTCTCTCTCTCTCTCTCTCTCTCTCTCTTTCTCTTCCAGTACCTGACAAATACAGAAGTGGATGCTCTCAGCCAACCACTGAACTGAGCATAAGTTCTCCAATGGAGGAGCTAGAAAAAGGACTAAAGGAGCTAAAGGAACTTTCAACCCCATAGGAGGAACATCAATATGAACCAACCATTAACCCCAGAGCTCCCAGGGAATAAAGAGTTCACATGGAGGTATCCATGGCTCCAGTTGCATATTTAGCAGAGGATGGCCTTGTTGGACATCAAACAGAGGATAGGACCTTGGTCCTGAGAAGGCTCGATGCCCCAGTATAGTGGAATGCCATGACAGCGAAACCAGAGTGGGAGGATTGGTGAGCAGGGGGAGGGGGGATGTGATATGGGGTTTTTGGAGTGGAAACTAGGAAAGGAGATAACATTGAAATGAAGATAAATAAAACATCTAATAAAAAAGGAAAATTAACCATCACAATGATGTATTTATAGCTTCAACACTCAAAACTCTCCTTTTCTTATGACACCGTTATATGCCTATGCCTACCATACTAGTTTTAGATGTGGGATTTGAAGTGCTGTCTGGAGGGGACCTCTGGTTTAATTATGTTACCTCTTTGACTTCCCATAAATAATTGCAAGGCCCCCCTTGACTGCCAAGGACTTATAATTCAGTTCTCTCAGGACTGAGATGTCATTATATGAAAAGCCTTTTTTATCAGAGTCTGACATACACTGATTCTTCAATAAATGATTCTACTTATTCTCTTCTCACTCTGATTTTTCAGGTAGAGAAAATAAATTGGCTTTGTGTGGACACCAGCTGTTCTTTGGATGAGCATGAATGAGCATGTTCATGTGCGCATCTACAACTAAAATAACTACATTTACATGACATAAACCAGATAGTTTTCTAAATGAATTTGTCTTTAGGTAAATGCCTATCAGTCAGTATTCTTACCTCTGTTATTTAATATTGAAAATTAAATTATAACGTAGTTGTAGAAATCAACATGTATATCTAGAATGGATTATAACTACAGTTTTGTTAATTCTATTATATTTACATTAATTAATTAATTAATATATTTATATATACATTTATGCACATATGCACACATATGCATATGTGTATGTATAAATGTGCATAAACAAACATACACACATATGTATATGCACTCATGTCATGGCATATATATAAAGGTCAGAGGAAAACTTATGGCGCTAATTCTCTTCCTCCACTATGAGTGACTCATGGATGATAATCAAGTTGTTATGGTTGATGGAAAACATCTTTACACATTATGCTGTTTTGCTGGCTATATATGTGTAGCTTTAGTTATTTCTTTTTAATATTTTTAATATTTTCTAAGTTTTTTTATTTACATTCCAAATGATTTCCCCTTTCCCGTTTCTTCCCTCCCCGAAAGTCTCAAAAGCCCCCTTCCCTCCCTCTGTTCCCCATTCAACCCCCTCTTGCTTCTCTGTCCTGGTATTCCCTACATCCAGTCTTTCCAGGACCACGGTCTCTCCTTCCAAATTCTTGGAAATCTATTGATCTGTGAATTGTGACTTGGGTATTGCAAGATTCTGGGTTAATAATCCCTTATCAGTGCCTGCATACCATGTGTGTTCTTTTGTGATTGGGTTACCTCACTAAGGATGATATTTTCCAGTTCTGACCATTTGCCTAGGAATTTCATGAATTCATTGTTTTTAATTGCAGTGTAGTATTCCATTGTATAAATATGCCACATCTTCTGAATCCATTCCTCCGTTGGGGGTCATCTGGGTTCTTTCAAGATTCTGGATATTATAAATAAGACTGCTATGACCATAGTGGAGCATGTGTCCTTATTGCACACAGGGGAAGCCTCTGGGTATATGACCAAGAGTGGTATAGCAGGATATTAGCCCTCTCTCGGATTTAGGGTTAGTAAAGATCATTTCCCAGTTTGTTGGTTGCCACTTTGTCCTTTTGACAGAGTCCTTTGCCTTACAGAAACTTTGTAATTTTATGAGGTCCCATTTGTCAATTCTTGATCTTAGAGCATAAGCTATTGGAGTTCTGTTCAGGAAATTCTCTCCTGTTCCCATATGTTCAAGGTTCTTCCCTAGTTTCCTTTCTATTAGTTTCAGTATATCTGGTTATATGTGGAGGTCCTTGATCCACTTGGAATTGAGCTTAGTGCAAGGAGATATGGATGGAACGATTTTCATTCTTCTACATGTTGACCTCAGGTTGAACCAGCACCATTTCTTGAAAAGGCTATCTTTTTTTCCACTGGATGGTTTTAGGTCCTTTGTCAAAGACCAAGTGACCATAGGAGTGTGGTTTTATTTCTGGGTCTTCAATTCTGTTCTTTTGATCTACATGCCTGTCACTATACCAGTACCATGCAGTTTTTAATACTATTGTTCTGTAGTACAGCTTGAGGTTCAGGACACTGATTCCCCCAGAAGTTCTTTTAGTCTTGAGAATAGTTTTAGTTATCCTGAGTTCTATGTTATTCCAATGAATTTTTGAATTGCTCTTTCTTACTCTATGGAGAATTGATTTGGGATTTTGATGGGGATTGCATTGAATCTGTATAGTGCTTTTGACAAGATGGTCATTTTTACTTTATTAATCCTGCCAATCCATGAGTATGGCAGATTTTTCCATTTTCTGAGGTCTTCTTCAATTTCTTTCTTCAGTAACTTGAAATTCTTGTCATACAGATCTTTCACTTGTTTGGTTAGAGTCACACCAAGATATTTTATACTGTTTGTGGCTATTGTGAAGTGTATCATTTCACTTATTTCTTTCTCAGCCTGCTTAACCTTTGAGTATAGGAA
The DNA here is from genome assembly GCA_036184795.1 of Tokudaia tokunoshimensis. NCBI lineage: Eukaryota > Metazoa > Chordata > Mammalia > Rodentia > Muridae > Tokudaia > Tokudaia tokunoshimensis. The sequence goes on from BTHU01000016.1 coordinate 442,065, forward strand.
GGCTACTGATTTGCTTGAGTTGATTTTATATCAGGCCACTTTGCTGAAGTTGTTTATCAGCTGTAGGATTTCTCTGGTGGAGTTCTTTGTGTCACTTATGTATACTATCATATTATCTGCAAATAGTGATAGTTTGAATTTTTCCTTTCCAATTTGTATCCCTTTGACCATCTTTTGTTGTCTAATTGCTCTAGCTAGAACTTCAAGTACTATTTTGAAAAGATATGGAGAGAGAGGGCTGCCTTGTCTAATCCCTGATTTTAATGGATAGCTTCAAGTTTCTCTCCATTTAGATTGATTTTGGCTACTGGTTTGCTGTAAATTGCTTTTACTATTATTAGATATGGGCCTCAAATTCCTGATCTTCCAAGACCTTTAATATGAAAGGATGCTGAATTTTGTCAAATTCTTTCTCAGCATTTAATGAAATGACCATGTGTTTTTTTCTTTCAGATTTTTCATGTAGAGGATCATATTGATAGACTTCTTATATTTAACCATTCCTGAATCCCTGGGATGAAGTTTACTTGATCCTGGTGAATGATTGTTTTGATGTGTTCTTGGATTAGGATGGTAAGAATTTTATTGAGTATTTTTGCATCAAAATTCATAAGAGAGATTGGCCTGAGATTCTCTTTCTTTGTCGAATCTTTGTGTGATTTTGGTATTAACATAATTGTGGCTTCATACAACAAGTTGAATAGTGTTTCTTCTGTTTCTATTTTGTGGAATAGTTTGAAAAGTATTGGTGTTTTGTCTTCTTGGAAGGTCTGATAGAATTCTGAAATAAAACCGTCTGGGCCTGTGCTTTTTTTCATTGGAAGTCTTCCAATGACCACTTCTATTTCTTCAGGGGTTATAGGATGGTTTAGATGATCTATTTGATCCTGATTTAATTTTGGTAGTTGGTATCTGTCTAGGAAATTGTCCATTTCCTCCAGATTTTCTAGTTGTGTTGAATACAGGCTTTTGTAGTAGGATCTGATGATTTTCTGGATTTCCTCAGTTTCTGTTGTTATCTCTCCCTTTTCATTTCTGATTTTGTTAATTTGGATACTGTCTCTGTGCCCTCTGGCTGGTCTGGCTAAGGGCTTATCTATCTTGTTGATTTTCTCAAATAACAAACTCCTAGTTTTGTTGATTCTTTGTATGGTTTTATTTTTTTCTACTTGATTGATTTTAGCCCTGAGTTTGATGATTTCCTGCCTTCTATTCCTCTTGGGTGTATTTGCTTCTTTCTGTTCCAGAGCTTTCAGGTGTGCCATTAAGCTACTAGTGTATGTGTCTCCCATTTCTTTTTGGTGGCACTCAGGGCTATGAATTTTCCTCTTAGCACCACTTTCATTTGTCCCACAAATTAGGGTATGTTGTGCCTTCATTTTCATTAAATTTTAAAAAGTCTTTGATTTCTTTCTTTATTTCCTCCTTGATCAAGGTATCATTGAGTAGAGCATTGCTCAGCTTCCACATGTATGTGGGCTTTCTGTTGTTTTCATTGTTATTGAAGACCACCCTTATTCCATAGTGATCTGATAGGAGGCATGGGATTAATTCGATCTTCTTTCATCTGTTGAGGTCTGTTTTGTGACCAATTATATGGTTGATTTTGGAGAAGGTACCATAAGATGCTGAGAAGAAGGAATATTCTTTGGCTTTAAGATGAAATGTTTTATATATATATGTATATATATATATATGTACATATATATATACATATATATGTGTGTGTGTGTGTGTGTGTGTGTGTGTGTGTGTGTGTGTGTGTGTATGTATGTATCTGTTAGTTCCGTTTGGTCCAAGGCTTCAATTAGTTTCACTGTGTCCCTGTTTAGTTTCTGCTTTCCTGAACGATCCATTTCAGAGAGTGGGGTGTTGAAGTCACCCACTATAATTGTGTGAGGTTGGATGTGTGCTTTGAGCTTTAGTAAAGTTTGAGTTTAGTAAAGTTTCTTTTACGAATGTGTTTGGAGCATAGATATTCATAGAGTTCTTCTTCGTGGATTTTTTCTTTGACCAGTACGTAGTGTCCTCTATGTCTTTTAATGACTTTAGATTGAAAGCTATCTGATATTAGGATGGCTACTCCGGCTTGTTTCCTGGGACCATTTGCTTGTAAAAATGTTTTCCAGCCTTTTACTCTGAGGCAGTATTTGTCTTTGAAACTGAGGTGCATTTCCTGCATGCAGCAAAATGCTGGGTTCTGTTTATGTATCCTGTCTCTTAGTCTATGTCTTTTTTTTTAGGGAATTGAGACCATTGATATTAAGAGAGATTAAGGAATAGTGATTATTGCCACCTGCTATTCTTGACACTATCTTTATGTTCGAGTAGTTATCTACTTTTGGTTTTGATGAAAGGAGGTTACTATCTCATTTTTTTCAGGGTGTAGTTTCTCTCCTTTTATTGTTGATTTCTTCCTATTATCCTTTGCAGGGCTGGGTTTGTGAAAAGATATTGGGTAAATTGGGTTTTATCATGGAAGATCTTTGTCTCTCCATCTATGTTGATTGAGAGTTTTGCTGGGTATAATAGTCTAGGCTGGCATTTGTGTTCTCTTAGAGTCTGCATGAGATCTGCCCAGGATAGTCTGGTTTTCATAGTCTCTGGTGCCTTTTTCTCTTCCTGCTTTTAATATTCTTTCTTTGTTTAGTATATTTGGTGTTTTGATTATTATATGATGGGACATATTTCCATTCTTGTCCAGTCTGTTTGGAACTCTGTAGGCTACTTGTACATTCATCGGCATCTCTCTCTTTAGGTTAGGGAAGTTTTCCTAGATATTTTGTTGAAGTATTTTACTGGACCTTTAAGTTGCAAATCTTCACTTTCATCTATACCTATAATCCTTAGGTTTGGTCTTCTCATTGTCCTGGATTTCCTGGATGTTTTGGATTACACGTTTTTTGCATTTTGCATTTTATTTGACTGTATATGGTATTTTAGCACCTGAGATTCTTTCTTCAATCTCTTGTAGTCTATTGTTGATGTTTCCATATATCACTCCTGATTTAACTTCCCAAGGTTTTCTATCTCTAAAGTTATCTCCCTTTGTGATTTCTTAGTTGTTTCTACTTCCGTTTTTATATCCTGGATGGATTTGCTGAGATCCTTCACTTGTTTGTTTGTATTTTCCTGTATTTCTTTAAGATATTTTTGGATTTCCTCTTTCAGGATTTCTGCCTGTTGACCCAAGTTCTCCTTTATTTCTCTAAGCAATTTTTGTGTTTCCTCTTCATGGGCTTCCATCTGTTGATCCATATTCTCCTGCATTTCTTTAAGCAATTCTTGTGTTTCCTTTGTAAGGGCATCTACCTGTTGATTCATTTCTTTAAGCGATTTTTGTGTTGCCTCCCTATGGGCCTCCATCTGTTGACCCATATTCTCCTGCATTTCTTTAAGCGATTTTTGTGTTTCTTTTGTAAGGGCTTCTAACCGTTGATTCATGTTCTCCTGTATTTCTTTATGAGATTTCTTTGTGTCCTTCTTGAAATTCTCTAATAGTATCATGAGACATAATTTTAAATCCAGATCTTGCTTTTCGGTTGTGATGGGGTATCCAGGACTTGCTGCTGTTGGAGAATTGGGTTCAGATGATGCCATATTGCCTTGATTTCTGTTAGCAAATTTCCTACATTTGCATTTTGCCATCTGGTTACCTCTGGTGCTATTTGGTCCTGCTGTCACTGGCTGTTGGTTGAATCTCCTGTGAACCTGCAAGGCTATTTCTGCCCCCCCCCCGATTACTGGGATTCCCCTGGCACCGATTGCTGGGGGGGCTGCCTTGCTCCTGAGTGACTTGGAGCCCTGATGTGCCTTTCCCCAAGAGATGTTATATTGGGGAATCCCTGCACATCTGAAGGCTCAGCATAGTCAATCACCTGAGCAGAAGTCACCAAGTGGAAGCTGGTGTGCTCCCTCCCTGTGCATGTGCGCTCTCTCCCACTGCAGTCCCTCTAAAGGGCAAAAGTCCCACAGCAGAGCTGGTGCATAGATGACCATAGATCTGTCCAGCTCTTCGGAACAGGGAGCATACAAGTTGGGTGAGTTCCAAGCGATATTATGCTTGATTGTCCCTGTGCCTGGAGGTCCCAATTGCCCTGTTGCAGGAGCAAAGATGGTGTAGTACACTGTGTAGCCTCTCAGTGCAGATCACTCTGTAGGTCAGATGGCCCACAGCAGAGCTGGCGCCCAGACGACCACAGAGCTGCCCCGCTCTTGGGCGCAGATGGAAGCCCAACAGGCAGTGTCCCAAGCGATGTTATATTGGGGAGTCGGTGAGTACCTGGATGCTCATTGCAGTCGATCCCAGGAGCAGAGGTCACCAAGGGGAGGCTGGTGCACTCCCTCCCTGTGCGGGTGCGCTCTCTCCCAGTGCGGGTCCCTCTGCAGGACAGATGTCCCACAGCAGAGCTGGCACGTAGGTGACCACAGACCTGCCCAGCTGTAGTTTTTTATTACTATAACCACAAAGTTTTGATGTTTAATCTAATGATTCTCAAAATCGAAGTGGTTGAATATCTAATTATTATGACAAAGAGAATCCTACAGTCAATTCCCCAAGAAGGTAGAAATACAGGAGGGAAGAGAGGTTTGATTTAGTACAGATCATGAAAATGTACTAAAAATGTGTCCAAACAAAGAATTCAAAAGACCTAACAAAAATGGATAATTTTAGTCCAATATCCTTCATGCAAATAGATATAAAATTATCAATACTTTCAAACCAATTTCAACAATGCGTGCCTAAATTATTCACCATGATCAGCTTCATCCCAGAGAAACAGCAATGATTCCATGTAAATCGATCAATTAGTTTGGAGTGTCAAATACAAATCAGCGGGGTGGACAGGGAATGATGTTTGGCTGCAAATGTATCATTCTTAAAAAAATGGGGGCAGGGAAGTGTTACTTCCAAGGTAGTAGTTTAGTAAATTTTCTTGCTGCTATGACTAAATACCTCAGAACCTCAACTTAAAGAAGAAAAGGTTTTACTTGACTTTCAATTTCTGGGTACAGTCCATGATGGCAGAGAAGGCATGGGCCCATCTTGTCACATTATGTTTCCTGAGTTGAAGTCTTGTATTATCATATATGTCTTGCCTCAGCATGAGTGTCTTAGCAAAACTCCATAAGAGTCTGTCTCAGCTGACATCACTTTGCCAAACAGCCAGAGTTTGAAGAAGTGGAAAGAATCTGAGGCACACAATCTGAAGTTTTTTGGTATAATTCTCTCTATGGAATGCCAACAAATGGAACTCAATTAAGCAATGTAAGTTAGACCAATATATGTATGTTGTTAGTGTTATTACTTGTCTTTTCATATACTGTTGACAAGAACATACTTTAATCTGTGTCTTCCTCAGGAAAATGTGCCTTAGTGAAATGCCTTTTCACCTGTGCCCTCTTTAGGAAAATACTCCTTCATACATTTGCTCCAGCAAAACATCATCCAACACAACTGACATTGCAATGAACCCTTAAGTTTCCACTTTATGGTAGAATATCCAAATACATACTACAAAGCTTCTTGTTGCAGTCACCTTCATAGAAGATGAGTTTCTTGTTCCCACTTGACTTCTACTTGCTTAGATAAATGCCATTGTGAGGAATTAAGAGAATTAGAAGAGGTTTTTACTTCATTTTACTGTTTCTATTTACTGTGCTTTACTCTGAATTGAAGAAAGTGCTGTTCTCCCTTGATGTTTCTCTTTCTGCCTGTCTGCTAGGGATAGATTATGGTTGGGGTTGGAAATCAAGAGAGAAAGTCATCATATTGGACCTATGGAACATGTACTGTATGAATACTATATTTTGTTTGAGCTTTGGTAAGTCTCATTGAGTTGTCTGTGCATAAATCTTTCCTCCTCCAGTTTGTACTTCTGCCCCTAAAATATCCCTACATTATACATCTATGCTTCTCTAAAAATAATTTGCTTCTATAGGGCATGATTTATGCTTCCAGTGGGTGCACTGGAGAATACTTGGCTGAAACGATTGTTCATTTGACACATATCTTAGAAAATAAAGTAAATATAAGATTTTCTGGGGGGGGCGATTTTGATTTGATTGCAAACAAAAGTGTTTTAAATAAAATTCTGATATTGTTTTCACTGAGAGACTTTGGCTAAATTTAATGAGGAATATGGCTTATTTCACCAAAATACTAGGTTCATTTTCATAATAAATCTTCAAAATTGTCTTCTAGTTGTTTCCCATTATCTATTTTTGCCTCTCACTCCTTATACTTCTTTTGTCTTGCATTATCAACTCCATCAACTCACGCTCCCAATTTGGATTATCTATGCCCCATATTTTCTGTTGGTGGCTACCCTAGTTCCCTTGAATGTCAACTTATTTGTCACCATGAATTAAGTATGCAGGTAACAGAAGGAGTTAAACCTAGAAACTGTTCTCACTGGACCATTTTCTTATATATAGCTATTGCCAGAAAACAACACAAGCAAATTCAGAATTATTGAACGAATGTGACCTAGGATATCTGTTACTAGATTTTATGTAGAACTTAGAAACTAAGTGTCAAATGATTAGAATAAGATTGATAGAATATGATGAATGTCTTTCTAAAATATGCTCAAGGGTCAAGAAAAACATCATAAATTCATGTCAAAATCATTCTAGAGATTGAACTAAATTTTACTTATGAAAACTAAACAAATGTCTATAAGATTTTTTAAAATGGGACAAAACTTATATGTGTATGATTTGCAGATAAATGGATCCTTGTGCCCATCAACTACTTACTGATTAGTATTTTCATGCATATTATAAGCAGAGGCAAAGTCAGTCCATCTGACAGAAGCTATTGCAAATAGTATAATGCAGACTAAAATAGGACAAATATATTGAGCACAGGACTATGAAATACATGTCGTGGATGTGCTGGTAAACACAGTGCTGTTGCAGAGGGAACAAGCAGATACCTGAGAGTATCATCTTTTAATGGAGCTCTAGAACAGTGGTGAATCCTATCTCAAAAAAAACAGGTTCAGGCATTTCCTGATATCTCCAGTATTCTTGAATCTCTATTGGAGTTTATGATCCATCTTCACAACTTCACATACTGGTGTCTTAGGGGCCTTTTGTATGGATTTCAACACTGCCAAAGATTACCTCACCACAGCTGTTGTGATAGTTTGAATAAAAATGTCCCCCATAGGCTCATTTATTTTAACACTTGGTCCCTAGTTGGTGGTGCTGTTTGAGGAGGTTATGGAACTTTGAAATTAGAAAGCTAGCTGAAGTATTTCACTGAAGATGTGCTTTGAGAGTTTATAGTATCACCCCATATCCTATCCTTGCTCTTCTTTCTGTATGTGGATGGAGATGTGTTTTCCTGACATCCTGCTCCTGCTACAATGCTTTCTAAGTCATTGTAGAGATCTAGACTTCTGGAGCTATGATCTAAACTAAATTCCTCAATACTTTGCTTTTGGTTACACTATCTTATCTCAGCAACATAAAGGTAAATACGGTTATTTGAATGAGAACAAACCTCATGGTCTCATATGTTGGGACACTTGGTCTCTGGATAGTTGAACTGTTTCTAAAGGGTTAGGTGGAGTGGTTTTGTCACTGCAGGCAAGATTTGAGGTTTCAAATGACTCCCATAATTCATAATGTGTTATCTCTTTGTTTCCCTCTTGTTGATCTGGAAGGGAACTCTCAGCTGCTCTTGTCAATATGCCTTTGCTACATCATCTTTGATGCTAATCCTCTGAAACAAAAAACCCAAGTACACACCTTTTTATAAGTCATGTAGGTAATGATGTAAAGTCAGAGTAATAGAAAAAATATCTAGTAGAGAAGTTGATACCAGGAGATGTGAGTTCCTTATGCTGAAGTGGCAATTTTTTTGAGTGGTTGTAATTTTTTCAGTTTTTTTTTTTTTGAGAAATTTTTATTCAGTCTATAGGGCCATGTAGTATTTTTTGTAGTAGCAGATGTAGTATTTTTGAGTAAATATTTCTCCTATGGGAGCATGTTTTGAAAACTTAGTGATAGTTTCCAGTTATGGGCTACAATTTGGAGAGATCATGGAACTCTGAGGATGTGGTTTCTTGCTAGAGGAAGTACACATCAGGCTTTAGGCTTTTTTTTGTGTGATTTACTTAGTACAGCTCTTTCTTGGGCTCCTACTATGGGTTAAGTGCAGCTTTAAGAGTGGAAATCAAAGAAGCAGAGATAGTTTTGGTAAGTTATCAAATATTCTGAACACAGAAGTCTTCATGGAGAGCTCAATAAGAGACCAGCATTGCTATATCCAGGGAAGCTTATGTTTCTTTCCAGTGCTTTTGGTTACAGGGGGGAGAAACAGCAGGAGGTGGATGAGAAGGCAGAAGAAGAGGAGCAGACTTTAGGCTTTAAGTGTTTATAGCCTCTTCCAATTTTTAGTTTCCCTTGTTATTTATGTCTGCAATTGGAGATTTTATCTTTCAGATTATGACTCTGTCCTCTGCAACCAGCCTTCTTCACCAACCATGGACCATCTTTTTGAGACCTGCAAACCAAAATAAAATGTTTCTTCCATATGTTCACATCTAGCCATGATGTTTTAATACAGAAACAAGAAGTATCTGACAAAGCTGCTCTCTGATGTAATGGGGCAGTGTTCCAAAAACCTCAGTCTTGTACCTTCCATGCCTGTAAAACCAGTACTAAGTATATACTGTTGCAGAGTTCTGTTGTTAAATGGGGACATGGCTTGCTCAATGTAGATCACAGCTGTGTTTGCTTCTATGTGTTGACCCTGGGTAAAATATTGCTAAACAGTTGCCTTCAAGAAACAGGGAGGCCTTTAAATTGAGCCTTTATTTCTTCAAATGATTATGAATCTTCACAAAATAGAGTTTTGAAAGTGGGTCTTTTTCTAATGTCCCAGTGTGGCACAGGTTTCTCTTCAGTAATGCTGATTTCTTTAACAATTAAATTTACTTTATCATTCCAAATCTCAATCAAATATATAGTTGTTTTCTCAGCCTAATATTACAGACTGTATGTTCTCTTGCCTTGAAAACTAAAGGCATTAGTTCAGTATCTTTAAATTTAACTTCATTAGTTTTCCACAATATGGGCAGAATGAAATCAAACAAGACCAATATCTTACATGAATGGTACCAATAGCTTTTCTCCATTTTTGTTTTACTCCAAATCCTCGTGATCTTAGTCTCCATTCTGTGCCCTCTTTTTCATACTTGTTTCCAAATCACTCACCTGAATAATCCATCATCCTCTACTTACACTACACTAACAGCTTCCTTAGCTCCAAATTCCTTAATCTTTTAATATTCTAGTATAAAACAGAACCAAAGACCTAAAATCAAAATGATAATGTTGATCACAGAAAAAAGTTTCATCTCTCCATATCATTTTCTTTCTTAGTTTCTTTGTCCATTGATGTGATAAAATGATATGACAAAATCAACCTCAGGAAGAAAGGATATATATTTGCCTTATATTCTGAATTAGTTCATTATGATTGAGTCAAAATAGAATGATCCTGAGTTAGGTGATCCCATCATGCTTGCAATCAAGGAGCTAAGGTTGGCTGGTGAGTGTGTGTGTGTGTGTGTGTGTGTGTGTGTGTGTGTGTGTGTGTGTATGTTTGTGTTGGTGTATGTGTTCCTATATCACTTTATTCTTGGTTCAGGCTGAGCACATGGTTGAGATCATCTTACATAAACTATTGTTAATTTAAAAATATAACATTAGTTTATTTTTTGTGAATAAGTGTCTGCTCATATGTATGCATGTGCACCATATGCTTGCTCATTTAGAATGTTGGATTCTTGGAAAAGGAATTATGTATGGTTGTGAGATGTCATATGGGTGCTGGCCATCAAAACCAGGTTTTGTGTAAAAACAGCAAGCTCTATCATCAACACTGAGCCATCTCTATAACCCTATTCTGTTTCATTATTATACCACAAATCTGTTACATTCTATATGGTGTGTACTTACTCCTATGTGTCATTCTCTTGATAAATAATTTTTATTATGATATCACACCCAAAGGCCAAGATGATCTCATCCTAGAGTAGATATTATATATAGTCATATAGTCATATAGTCAAGCCTGTTCCACCAATGAGGGGCTGACTTGGATTTCTATTCTTCTCTGACTTGGTAAAGCATTCATGTAAAAGGTATTTATCAAAGAAACAGATCAGGAGATTCAATATACTAGTGAACAATGCATAGATCACATATACTGAAATGTATACATCAGTCTAGTCATCCCAGAAAACTAAGTTCAATTTCTACATCATTGTTACATCGGGATTTTAACCAAATCCACATGAGCTCCACAACTGTGACAGAGTTTCATCACAATTCAAGAGCTTCTTTATTTTTTTTTCTCATCTACAATCTTCTTGCAATTCAGGAGTAAGTGTAGTATGGTTGCCAAACTGATCATTGGAGATGTTTTCCTTCTGCTAAAATCACTTCTGTGTGCTCATGCCAACCTTCTATAACTGTGACTTGTTAACTTCCTGCCCTATCTGCTTTCTCTTTTCAATGTTTTCTCCTGCCCCTGCCTCCCTTTGAATCTCTGCCATGCTCAATAACTGATGGCCAACTCCATTGAAACAGAAATTTATGGGTAAATAGATGGTTTGTACTTGGTTACCTGATCTTTACTTGTTTCCAAAGTTCTTAGTAATAAAGAATAAAGGAACAATCTCAGTTCTTAAGAATAATGAGTATATAAGTGTGAAGCAGAAAAAGGTTCTAGGGAGGGTAAGAAAGAGAAAGTAAGTCTGACATAGTAAAAAGGTTATAAAAAGAATATTTTTGGTTGGAATTTCTTAAACACTAGGTAACTTTTCTTTTGATGCATTGTCACATACTTGACATACAGCTAATACATGTTTGTTGAATGAATGAGGAGTGAGCTGACTGAGCATTAGTCTTTCTCTATCTCACTGGTCACTGAAATCCTCAGAGCACCTGTAATCTGATGCTATTATTTTGTTGATCTACTTCTCTTGTGGTAGAGCTATGATAAGTAAAGTTTTGTTTACTACTTATTCTTTTCATTCCTCTTCAGGTCTGAGGTAGGGTTTGATTATTGCAGGAGCTTTTGTCTTTAAATATTTACTAATCATATAAATATAACACTTATGTATGGATTCCTCAAAAAGTTAATAATTTTAAATTGTCACTATTAGTGAGTTGGTGAAATGGTTTAGTGACTAAGAAAGTATACTACTCTTCCAGAGGACCCAAGTTTGACTCATAACTGCTTCTGACTCCAAACCCAGAGCTCTTGACTTCTTCTTCGTGCCTCCAGAATCACTGAGATTTTATACCCAAACTGATATACAAATATTAATACATGCTCATAATTTAAATAAATTATAAATATTAATATGAAAGTTACTATATTAAACTAAGAGACCAAGTACTGAAGGAAGTGCTTGCTGGGCATCTATAAGGAATTAAGTTTGAATCTTCAGTCTCCACATAAATGATAGGAGAGGTATCATGACTCTGTAATCCTAGGACTCATAATGGAGACAAGCAAGATAGAGACAGGAAAATCCTAGAAGCTCACAGATCATTTAGCCTATTATACACAACAGCAAACAAGGAGCAAGGTAGAAAACAACGACTTACACCCTTGTTGTTCTCTGACATCTATGCACATATTGTGCCATGCCTGTGTTCACTCTCATTCACATGAATATGCATACACACATATAAGCACAAAGACAAAAACTTATTAATTCCATTTAGATTTCTTGTATTCAAGAGAGTGACCCTGTACATGTGCAGGGGGAAAAATAATGATAGTATGCTGTTTCTAAAAAATTATCCCAGTATTATTTCCAAAGTATAGAAGCTCTTATATTGAGATTTTTACCAGATACACAATTTGCTTTTGTAGTCAATGATTATAAGAACCTAATATATATTTTAGTGACTTAAACGAAGGTAAGTGTAGGTGGAAGTTGTGACTTTACATTAGAATTTATTTGTGGTACAATCTGTTGGATTACACCCATTTCTGGCTTTTCCTCTAAGTAATTAATATTGGGCACATGTGATATGTAAAATTTCATGTAGATGTTCTTTAATGAATTTCTTCCTCTTGTCTTCTAGAGTTCACCACAATCAGTCTTTTTGTGACAGTGTTCATACTAGCTTTATATTACTAGCCTGTATAATAGCACTCTAGAATATCACCCCAACCCTGCTAACTCATGTAATTTTTCAAAATGAACTTCTTGTTTAACTTTAGTAGTCATGTGTATAGGGCTGTATAGGCAGGAGATCATTATCAGATGCATTTCTCAGTTGTTCTCCACCTTATTATTATTATTATTATTATTATTATTATTATTTTTTGAGAAAAGGTTCTTAACTAAACCTGGAGTATACAGTTTTAGATAAACTCTCTGGTCATCCATACCCAAGGCTCTTTCTGTTTCTGCCTTCCCAGTAATGGCATTACAAGCTTGATATGTTGCCATATATTTCATCTGGGTGCTGAGTAATTGGATCAATGTTCTCATGCTTGCATGATAACCACTTATCAATGGAGCCATCTCGCCTGTCTAACTTTTCTGGCTTTTGCTCCATTTTGTCTGTAGTTTTTACTCTCATGGGACTCTCAACCTATCTTTCTCCTGTGTCTTGCCCAGATGACAATTTTGTAACTACTACTTGAGGATTTTATTATCTTTACCTCCATCAGTGGGGCAGAAGTTGCATCTGCTTTTGTTCATGATTTAGCTTCTTATTGAGCAGCAGGTGCTGGTGGTTCAATAAATCATTATTGAATTAAAGAAATTAAAATATCAAAATCATCTAATTACTAAGTTATTTTCACATCTATTTTCTCATTAAGTGATATTGATTCCTCAAAAGCTAGAGTTGAGCCTGTCAAACAAGGGAAGTCTTTTAAATGCCCATTGTTGAAATGAATAAGCTGTATCTGTTTGGTGTCCTTATAGCATCCCAGTGGGGAGTGTGAATTTACAAATAGTCAATGAGCCTGATGGAGTAGCACAAAGAGGAATTACACTGGAAGTGTGGCTTCATGGAATCAGCTGTTTCCCTTTCTTAGAGAAAATAAGTTTCTGAGTAATAGTTTTATTCTATCTATAGTGACATGTACTAATGGTGACCTATAGTTGTTAGCTCCTTAGTGATCTATTTATCTAGCAATCTGTTATTAGAGGAAAAAGGCAGATTGATATCCAAGGCAATAATTTCTCAAAGAAGAGACTCATATATTTGAAAGCTGAGCCTTTCACTGAACGTAGATTAGCAGTCTAGAGAGCACCAGAGATATCTAAATATAATCTTAAGATATAAGTTTTTTGAGATATAAGATATAAGATGATATAAGAAATAAGAAGATATAAGATTATAAGATAGATATAAGATGTAAGATATAAGATATATAATATAAGATACAAGATATAAGAAATAAGATATAAGATATAAGATGTTCTTTAGGTAAAGAACATTCAGGACAAAGAACTAGGAAATGTTCATTAAAATGTAGAAGAGAATGTGGAAATTGACTCTGAGTATAAAGTACTTGCTATGCAAACATGAGGTTCTGAGTTTGATTCCCCAGAACTCCTGTAAAAAGCTGGGCATAATGGCATGTGACTAAAATTGCAATGCCCAAGAGACAGAGACAGGTGATACCTGACATTCATAATACAAACTGTCGAGATGAATCAATGAGCTTTAGGTTCTTTGAGATGTAGATCAAAAAATTGGGTAAGGAATTGCAGAATACTTTTCATTTAATGTTGTTCCTGCATTCATGGGTCTGCTTTTAAATTTCAGTGTTTTCATCTTAAATGAAGATTTTGGTGCAAAACTTCTCTAAAATATCTCACCCTTACATTTGCTCTGCCTTTTAAAATGATACAGAATGCAGCATTTACCTTTTTTTCTGATTGATTTTACTTATTCTTGCAGGTTTTGTTTCATATTCTTTAAAAAGGCAGAATATTTTAAAAAGAATGTTTAGAACACAAAACATTGTGGACCCGAGATAAGGCAAATAAAACTGAAGCACACCAAAATTCTATATATACATGGTCAGATTTTTGGATTACTTGATAGAGTACACGCTACACAAGCACAGTGAGTTTGCATGTCCAGTATGCATATATAAAGCTGACATGGTGACGTATGCTTGTATTCATAGTACTGGGTACACAGAGATATGAGAATTTCTGATGCTCCCTAGAAATCTAGTCTAAGTTCATTGAGAGGCTCAGCTCTTAGCTTACTGGCTGTCTCCTTTGAGAATGTATTACCTTAGCTGTCAATCTTATATTTTCCTCTAATAAGAGATGGTGCTGGTATATGTATAATATTGCAATATTTTCATAAAAATATAAACATTAATCAGGAAAAACAGGGGAGCATATGGTAGAGGTCCTGTTATAGTTCTAGTGTTGTGATCATAAAAAAAGAAAGGAGAGTAGAGAATATGGTATACAGCAATGTGGGGGAAGGGGGTGCCTCAGCAGCCCACACCAAGGCATCCCTTCACCAAGGGAACAGACACACACCACACACTGGCATAGTATAGAATAGAGTTTATTCAGGGCATGGGATGGGAGTTAAAGGGGTAGTGGAGGCAGAGAAATGCAGAGAGAGGGAGAGAGTAGAGAAGCAGAGGCCAGTCTTGACTACATGGAGAGAGGGGGAAGGGAGAAGAGCTCAAGAGGGGCAAGAGAGAAGCTGAGAGTGAGAGAGGTAAGAGAGAGATAAGAGAGAGAGGAGGAGGTGAACATCCCCCTTTGTAGTAGGCCAAGCCTACCTGGCTGTTGCCAGGTAACTGTAGGGAGGGAAATTCCTGGCTATTGCCAGGTAACTGTGGGGTGGAGTTTAGACAGAACCCTAACATTCCCCAGTTTTGGTTTAGTTAAAAAAAGAAAAAAATAATAAAATGAGGTGATGGCGAAGCAGGAATAGGGTCGTTGTGATTTCTGACTGCTTCATGCTGACATTGGGGGTGACGTGTTTCTGGAGAACCTAGAGAAATGGGTATGGGTGAATATTTGTCCAGTTTCAGGAGAATTGGCTGCTTTCTTGCTGTCCATGTTCTATGGAGCCATGTAATGATAGGGCAAAAGAACAGGTCCAGTAGAAGCTTTCTCTGTCCAGAGAAGCTGAGGAGATTTGAGCATCTGAAGGTTGCTTCTCTGGAGCTGTCGTGGATGTAGCAAGGGCCTTGACCTGACAAGATGTTGAAACACATTAGTATAGGTAGGGAATGAGATTAAGTACATTTGGGAGAAAGAAAAAAATCTTCTTAAGATGTACAATTGATAAACATCTCTTTAGGTGCTTCTCAGCCATTAGATATTCTAAAGGTGAGAACTCTTTGTTTAGCTCTGTACCCCATTTTTAATAGGGTTACTTGCCTCTCTGGAGTTTAACTTCTTGAGTTCTTTGCATATATTGGATATTAGCCCTCTGTCGGATGTAGGGTTGGTAAAGATCATTTCCCAGTTAGTTGGTTGCCACTTTGTCTTTTTGACAGTGTCTTTTGCCTTGCAAAAACTTTGTAATTTAATGAGGTCCCATTTGTCAATTCTTGATCTTAGAGCATAAGCTATTGGAGTTCTATTCAGGAAATTCTCCCCTGTGCCCATATGTTCAAGGTTCTTCCCTAGTTTCCTTTCTATTAGTTTCTATTAGGGAAATGCAAATCAAAACAACCCTGAGATTCCATCTCACACCAGTCAGAATGACTAAGATCAAAAACACAAGAGACAGCAGTTGTTGGTGAGGATGTGGAGAAAGAGGAACACTCCTCCACTGCTGGTGGGATTGCAAGCTGGTACAACCACTCTGGAAAGCAGTCTGGCAGTTCCTCAGAAAACTGGGCATGACTTTCCCGGAGGATCCTGCTATACCACTCTTGGGCATATACCCAGAGCCTTTACCTGCATGCAATAAGGACACATGCTCCACTGTGTTCATAGAAGCCTTATTTATAATAGCCAGAAGCTGGAAAGAACCCAGATGTCCCTCAACAGAGGAATGGATTCAGAAGATGTGGTATATTTGCACAATGGAATACTACTCTGCAATTAAAAACAATGAATTCACGAAATTCCTAGGCAAATGGTCAGAACTTGAAAATATCATCCTTAGTGAGGTAACCCAATCAAGAAAGAACACACATAGTATGCAGTCACTGATAAGGGGATATTAACTCAGAATCTCGGAATACCCTAGACACAATACGCATATCAATAGATATCCAAGAAGATGGAAGGAGAGACCCCCTGGTCCTGGAAAGACTAGATGTAGGGGAATGCCGAGTCAGAGAAGCGAGAGGGGGTTGAATGGGGAAAAGAGGGAGGGAAGGGGGCTTATGGGACTTTTGGGGAGGGAGGAAAGGGGAAAGGGGAAATGATTTTGAATGCAAATAAAAAAAAAGATGTAAAATTGAAACCCAGAGGAATCCCATCCTTTGGAATAGGTAGTAAGTGAGAACTTTGGGCAGATGTACTTATCTGGTGGAGTCTATTTTTTTTTATGAGAGATAGATCTGGGTAGGTTTCCTGTAGCTAAAAAGTTTACTAAAGGGGTAACAACATGAGTTAACCACATGTACAGTCTTTAAGATGAGCCTTCTGTGGAACAGAAAGAACAAAATTAAAAAGTTGGATCACGTAGTGGAATATTTATTATTAGAGTTAGGCAAATTTATAGGAACTCAGATAATGATAGGACAGTGACATAGCAAGAAGAGGAAATTGAAGCATTGAATGGAAACAGCGTTTAGGTAAGGAGATAACTGTATAGATGTCAATGTAGTCAGAAGTATGAGGAATAAACAATAATTTAGCAGTTATATTATTTAAAAAATTACATATTCCAGTAGCCAGCAGTTCTCTGTGGTCTCTGGTCTCCATGACAACTTGGGCTGTCAATCTGGCTTTCAAGTGCAAGTGATGCAGGGCTTTTTCTCTGTGGAATGGATACGTATGACATGAGAAATGTCTTACCTTGGTTTAACTAAGTCATTTGACTCAAAGTATCCAATCTTGTCCATTGAGTTCTTTAGTGATCATAGGCAGTACCCCACAGTTACCTGGCAATAGCCAGGTATGCCCTTTCCTACAGTTACCTGACAACAGCCAGGTAGGTCTGGCCTACTATAAAGAGGGATGCTCACCCCCTCCTCTCTCTCTTCTCTCTCTCTCCCTCACTCTCAGCTTCTCTCTTGTCCCTCTTGGGCTCGTCTCTCCTCCCCCTCTCTCCATGTGGTCATGGCTGTCTTCTTCTTCTCTACTCTCTCCTTCTCTCTGCCTTTCTCTGCCTCTCCTATCCCTTTAACTCTCATCCCATGCCCTGAATAAATTCTATTCTATACTATGCCGGTGTGTCTTGTCCTGCAGGGGAAGGGATGCCTTGGCATGGGCCTGCTGGGACACCGCCTTCTCCCACACCGCTGTATACCTTATTCTCTAGCCTTTCTCTTTTTATGATCACAACACCTAGTACATTTGCATTTAGTTTCTTCTTTAAATACTGCAACCAAGTGTCTGACAAGGGCAATGCAGGAAGGACTGATGTATTTCGGCTCACAGTTCAAGGGTTCAGTCTATCATGGTGGGGAATTCATGGTGATAGGTGTGAGGAAGCTGGTCACATTGAATCTACATTCTAGTCATGAAACATAGAGAAATGGATGTTTGTGGTCAGCCAACATTTTTCTTTTTATATAGCTGGACAACACTCACAGTGATGCCTATTTTCACAGTAGGTCTTCCTACCTCAATTCAATTAATAATGTCTAGCTGTGTTTCCATGGATATTTTAAATCCTGCCAAGTTGATAGTATATTTACTTAATTATTGCAAAGCCCTCAGTTTCCCAAGCATTGAATCAGCTTTTTTCAGTAAATAATTTTCTTTCTCCTCTGGAAATATCATACTTCACATAAACACCAGTTTTCAGAGTGGGAGCTTAATAGAGGTCCGTGGTTGGACTGAATAATTGCTCAGTGCTGAGAAACACAAGAGAGTTGAGGGTTGCTTTCTGTGGGTCAGGGAGTTAGGTTAGATGAAGAATAAGCCAATAAAATGCAAATGCCATTACTGAAGACTGGTGACCTCATGAGCAGCGTAAAGTGCACTGATAGTTGTTCTCTCAGTATTGACTGAAAAACTATTACCCCTTAAAATGCTTTTCTTTTGGCTCCTCTTACAAAGCAGCAGAGCTAAAAAAGTGTGAAGAATTATTTCTCTGCAACCCACAATGTAAATGATGGAATTGAAAAGAAGAATGTTAAGTATTCATCATAGTTTATTCCATTGCAATAAACACCCAGAAAGCCATTCTGGTCTGTGTTCAATTACAATGAACCATTGACCTTTTAGATGCAACACAGTCTTCAAAGGATTGCTAATGGAATATACAATCGTGTTTAACTATATCTGAAAGAGTAGGATCTTCTAGGGGTACATAACTGCTTTGCATTTCTGTATGCATATTTTGAATGCATGTGCTTATATATGAGTGTACTATATATGTTTGTGGAGGCATATGCACATATGTTAATATACATGTGGGGACTAAAAGCCAACATCTAGGGTCTTCCTTAATATTTCTTTTCTTATAGTTATGGGGCAGAGTCGCTACTCTGGAGCTTTTGATCAGGCAAGGCTAGCTGTCCAATAAACTCCTAATGTTCATATGTCTGCTTCCTCAATGTTGAGGTTACAGTTAGATATTTCTGCACTGGATTTTCCATGGTTTTTGGGATATCAAGTTAGGTTCTCATGGTTGTTCCCCATGAGCTGGGTCCTCAGTCCCAGTGATGTGGTTCTTCTATCTTCTCTAAAGGAATTATCAAAAGTTCAGCAATGGCCTCTGAGGTCTTCCTTTTCAGCAATGAAGGTAATATATAAATATTGATTGTTCTAATTCAATTTATAAGGCATTGTTCAGCATAAGTATGATAGCATGTGGATGTGCCCATCCCTGATGACTACATTGAGAGTTTCAAAGGCCAAACAAACATAATTTGATACATGTCTAGGCAAAAATCACTATTAACTTTCCTCTCATGAACCAAATTTGTTGCTTAGCTAACTCTTAGAAAATAATAATCAACACTTTGAGAAAGGGTAGATAAAAAATCTTAAATGATTTTATAATGAGTGTGAAGTCAATGTGTTGTTTTATTTATGTGAATGTCATGGTGTGCCTTTTTTTCACTATACTCATCTCCTTAATTTCTCTTTATTATTTGGTTTTATTTCTCTTTCTCTCTTCTTCCAATAAATCACCCTTTCCTATCTATTTCTATATTTCATTTACTTTCTCATTGACAAAGGGATAACTCATCAGCAACATCCAAACACACACACACACTCACACACACACACACACTCTCACACACACACACACACAGAGAGAGAGAGAGAGAGAGAGAGAGAGAGAGAGAGGGAGGCACAGACAGAGAGAGATATAGAGAGACAGAGAGACAGAGAAACAGAAAAACAGAGAGACAGAGACAGAGAGAGTTGAAGGAATGACTGTCAATAAATTGCTTGTTGCACAAGAACAAGAACCTGAGTTTGAGCCCCAGAAATAATGTGGAAAAAGGTGGCAATAGTGGTGTGTCTGATATAGTATTGATATGGTTGTTTTAAGGTTAAACAAAAACTTTCTCCTTGGCTTCATTAGCTGTGCCACATAGGATGTAGTTTTGTTGTTGTTGTGTTGTTGTTGTTTATTTATATATGTATTATTGATTTTTGTATTGTAAGCTTGGTCAGAATCCTATGACTTTTAAGGTCTTAGGCATCAGGTTAACCTACCAATAAATGGATATGATAGATTTACCAAAATAAATCACAGTTATTTTAACTGAGATTGTTCACTTGTTAATTGAAAAGTGCTAAATCCAAGACACATTTAAACATGCATGACATAGTTATCCACACCATTTTTGTGTGATTGATTCACTCTTCAAGTAATACTTGTTAATAACTATAGATATTTCTCACAACATACGAAGTAACAAGGTGGACCAGACTCTGATCACATGTATATGAATCTAGAGTTTCAAGCATACTTAGACCTAGATAGAACAGGGAGGACTGAGTCCTGAAGTCAATATCAACCACTCCCTGCTGCTGACTGCTTTTATGCATTTGAGTCATCTCTGTGTCTCCATCCAGGCTTCATCACAGAAACAGGCTAATCACAACACATATTTCCTTAGATTACAATTGGAATTCAATTCAATGCATTTAAGCATATGGAAGAGGAACTAAATGCTTATATGTAGTCTTTGTGTCAATTGGTGTAACTTGGAAAATAATAGAAACTCACAAATTTACCTTGATAACAGGATAATGTGTTTTAGAAGTCTTTTTAGGAGATATCTGTTCAATATCTGAAGGAGACAGACAGATCTTAACTTTAATTTCTTGTGACCCATACATATTGAAAAATGTCATAGTTGCTTGAAAATACACTTCCACATTCAGATGTCATGAACTTTACAAATGGGGAAAATAAATGCTCTGTTCAGTTGTAAATATAAAGACTAATTTGTCAACAGTCAACAGATATATTAACTAATTGGATGAATACACCATATTTGGATAACATGTTCAATTGTCTTAGTACCAAATGGGGACTCGTCAGTGAACCAGGACTGGAGTCTAAGGCAGGCTCTCAGTGTAGGGAACAAATGATCAAATGAAGACAAAGATCAACAAATTCCTTTCTAATTCTGCCAGATTAATTAGGAGCTCAGATGTGTGTGTTTTATTCTCTTATGTGTGCAAGTGGGATGCATTCTCATTAAAACCAAAGATAATAGGAAGAACATTCAGTTGAGGAATAATTTTGTATGTTTCTTCAGTTAAATCTCAATGACATAACAATTTATTTAATTTCCCTTCTAAGAACCTGGCAAAGAAAAACACCACACAGTGCCACAAGCATTTGATGACACTAGAAGCTTGTGAAATAAACTGAAAAATGGAAAAAAAAATCTAAGAACAGAATCAGTCTCATTCATATTTTATTGTTTTTTTCCAGATTGCCTCAGTTCCCATGGAGAATTCACATTTAATCCCAGTGAAAGTTGGAAAATGCTCAGAGAGAAAAAAAAAATCTAGGATATAATTTCATACTTGTCACCATGAACATTTGTTCATGTTTGTTGCTATGAACCAGTGGCTCCAATACTTCTCTCCCTTAAGATTGTTTCTTGGACCACTGTTATTGCTGTTACTCTGATCCCTACCTCAGGGACATTTTATTTGTTTGAATTGTTCTTATCTCACTTACTTTGTTTCACAGTTCTTCAATTAAGTGCCAAATATTAATTGGAATTGATTGTCTTAGAGATTTTGAATTTTATTTTTCTGTAGTAAATAAAGATAGTAAGATAAAGCCCAACAAGCTAGTTATCCCAGCTCTTCGGAACCCTGAGTCAGGAGGATTGCAAGTTTTGAACTAGCTTGGGGACGTAGTAAAATGAAATATAAATTACATAAATATACAAGAAAAGAAGCTTATTAGAGAAAAAGCTGTTAACTTCTTTTTGATATTGCTCTGGATTAAATGATTGATAAACTTGTACATACATAAAGATACTGTATTCCTAGATTGTTGTTCTATTTTTTTCTTATAGGAATAAAAGAGATACAAGAGATTAGGTTTTGTAAATTAAATGTTGAGTGGATCAGTTTTCACATGTTATTAAACTGATAATATGTTATAAATACATGCTATTATTTTATTTGAAAACTTAAGGTTTTTATAGTTAAAAATTAATCCTGCATAAATTTTGTGGCAATTTAGCCTATGAATTTTGAGGTCTTAGGCCTTAGATTAACCTACCAATAAATGGATATGATAGATTTGCCAAAATAAATCATAGTTATTTTAACTGAGAATGTGCACTTGTTAAGTGAAAAGTGCTAAATCCAAGACAAATTTAAACATGCATGACATAATTAACCACACCATTTTTGTGCGCTTGATTCACTCTCCAAATAATACTTGTTAATAACTATAGATATTTCTCACAACATACAAAGTAACAAGGTGGAACCAGACTCTGATCACATGTATATGAATCTGGAGTTACCTAGTGCCTCGCCATGCTCAGTACTTAATTCTCATAATGAATGACCACTGAGCATTGGTCTCTGTTTAATCATGCAAAGTTAAACATCTAGCCTGTGAAATGGGCTCAAAACTTTACAGCGTGGTCTGCAGATGACTGGCAATCTCCACATGCTTGAGTTCTGCCATTTTTGAACCTACTGAGAAAGAAGAGAACCAGCTTGTGAAGAAAGTTATTCTTTCAATTAATTTGAGTACATAGGGGCCAACAAAAACTGAGCAGCCAACAAGGGAGCCTGCATAGTACTGACATAGGCCTGCTGCAGGTAGGTTACAGTTGTATACCCTGATCTTCTTGTAGTAGTCATAAAGTGGAAGCAAAGTCTGTCTCTGATTTTGTGGCCTGTCTTTAGGATCATTTTAAGTTACGGGTCTGCCTTGTCTACCCTTAATGGGAGAGGAGGTGCATAGTCTTACTGCAACTTTATATGCCAAGGCTGGTTGATATCCGTGGAAATACTGCTCTTTCTGAAGAAAAATGGAGTAGTGGATAGTAGATGGGGGAATGGAGGTGCTTGGGAGGGCCTGGGAGGAGAGGAGTGATACAAAACTGCATTCAGAATGCAAAAGAAATAAAAGAAAATCATATAGGAATTTTAAAAAAGAAAAGAAATTAAAAAGAAATATTTTCTGTTTTATAGACTATACTCTGTGGCATGTGCACATGTGTGTATGCAAACATACAAAAAATAAATAAAATATTTAAAAATCCCACATGCACATATTTTATAGCCTGTCTGAAGACTGAAATAAGAGTATGAAAAAATAGTGTAACACTACATAGATCTACATTTTCTGAAACTTATAAACAAATATAGTGATACCCTATTATTTCTCAAATGTAATTTGTCAGTTCTTAAAATGTAATTTTGTGATTTCATGGTATCATTATATAGCTGTCCCTCTGTCAAAATTGTGGTGTCAGTGCCTTGAATCTTTCCCTACTTCATACATATTTGGCAATAGTTTTGTGTTTGTTGATATATATTCCTTGTATTCTTAGCTTCTTTGGTGTTTTATAATGATATTTTATTTAATATTCTCAAAGTGTTTCTGAAACTATTGAGATGGTCATGTGATTTCAGTTCTTTTTTTATATTACATATTTATTCACATATAGCTACAGGACAATCTTTGTATTGAGAAGGCTAGGCTAACTCTATGACCGAATTAAGACAGTTCAGGACTGAGTAAGTCCAGGGAAGTCCAGAATTCAGAAGCTGACCTGCCACCTGGCCTGACCATGTGTCAGCAGCAGTTTCCAGACATCCTCAGCTATTTTCTCAAAAACAGTTTCCAGCTTCCATACTCTGGTAATGGAACGTCCCTAGAGATGGAGTAAGATAAATGTTGCTTTCCCCAGAACCCTTTTAAAGTGGTTTAAATCAGGCCTGCACTTGGTGGTCTCTCCGTCTTGAAAATGGGAAATCCCAGCATGCTGGACTTCTGCAGAATAAAACACAATTTTTATTTGCATACTATTTTAGTCTGTGCTATCATTCTTCAGTGAATCTTGAACTCTTACAGTGCCTTTGGAATGAAGATAACTTGACCATGATGAAATCTTTTTTGATGAGTTACAGAATTATAATTCTGATTTTATAATTATTAATGTTTTATTGAGAATTTTTACAGCTGTGCTTACCTGGAGGAAAATTGCTCCATAATTTCCCCTTTTCTCCTGTGCTAATATGATTATTTTTATTTTTATTTTCCTTTCCTTTCTACTTATTTATGGACTTATTTGAGTAGTATTAATGTCACCTTTTTTTAAAGGTCTTATAAAATCCAGCATGTGAAACCATCGGCTTGTTTGGACTAGGAGATTTTAAAATAGCAAATATCACTTCATTCTTGTTTGCTATAGATGTATTTAAGTTGTGTGGTAGTTTGAATATGCTTGACCCAGGGCCCAGGGAATAGCACTATTTGCAGGTGTGTCCTTGTTGGAGGAAGTGTATTACTGTGGGCCTGGGCTTTAAACATCTCCTCCTGACCATGTGAGAGTCAGTTGTCTCCTACCTGCCTGTAGATGAAGATTTAAAATCCTCAGCTCCTCTTGTAACATGCATGGCTAGATGCTGCCATATTCCTTCCTGCCTTGTTGTAAATGTACTGAACTGGTGAACCTGTAAGCGAGCTCCAATTAAATAATATCTTTATAAGGCTTGCCTTGGTCATGGTGTCTGTTTAAAGCAGTAAAAGCCTAAGATAAGCTGCTTATCTCAACTTTGTTTTGTATTGGTAGGCCATACAAACAACATTGCTCTTAACTCGTTTATGAGAAATTTGTTAAAGCAAATTCTGACTCATACATGCATAGATAATTTGATCTACAAATGATTCATGTAACACATTAGTTTTTTTTTTTTGAATATTGTAGCTTATACCTGTATGAATACTTGCCAAAACCAGACTTTTGGCATCAAAGGAGATAGAAATTTTACTTAATTCATTAGAATACATTAAAAATAGTTAGAGATTGCTTCTAATGCTGTCTCAATTCAATTTGGCTCCCAAAGGCCTTGTTCCCTGACACTGAGGGTCTCCACACCCAGCTGGAATTGATTAGCAATAAAGAATTTCAGTACAAACAATAGTTGGGCAGGTAGACTGAGGCAGGACTTCAGGATTTGCACAGGCTAGGAACTGGGGAGAGAGGCAGGGGTTGACATTACCAGGAAGGAGAAAGACATGACCTAAAGGCCTGCTGACATGTGAGAACCAGGGAAAGTGATTCTAAACTCATATTTCTCCAATTCTGTTTTGGGTAGCATAGATGAAATATAGATTTTAAAAGATATTAACTCAGAAGTTCAGGAGGGAAGTGTCACTACTGAGCCATTTCTCTACCCACCCATTAAAGCATGTTAATGGTATAAAAATGTAATTCATTATGACATTTTAATAAGTTCATATAATGTATTCTAATGAAACAGCCTTCCAAAACAACTGTCTTGTCTCTTCTCTTCTTACACTGTGTTCTTCCCAGACAGTCAGCATGGACATTTCGAATTATGATTATTACCATGTTATAGTCTGTTCCATTTTGGTACCCTACACCTGGATATCAAAATGTCTTCCATAATAAATTAGCAAATACTTTAAGGAAACTGCATTTTATTGGAAACACATCTTTAATAATTCTTGTATTTTAATTTTTATGACTTTAAAGATCAAGTGAGTTGCTTGCTTTCATTTGAGACACGAAGTTTTATTTCATTTAGAAGAGGTAGGCTTATGAGTTCTTTAAATTATTTTCTTGATTTTTTTTATGGATACTTTTGTGTCTGGCATAATTGATTGTTTAAAGTTTCTTATTATTAATTCAACACATAAATATCTTTATAAAGGATAAACAACAGTTTTTCAAAATCATAATTCTTTTATTAGTTCCTTGTATTTGTGCCATTTAATTTTAATATCTTTTTTTTCATAGCTCCACATCTTTATTGTAGAAAAGTAGGAGGAGAAATTAGATAGAGAAGTAAAGAGAGGAAGAAAAAATAGAGAGGTGAGAGCTGTTCATGACCATGTAGACCATGTGGAAAGACGGAAAAGAGGGGAAACAGGTGGACAAGACCAAGGGCAAGAGAGAGAAGCAAGAGAGTTTAATTTTAATTTCTATGCTATTTTTTTCTTTTAATTCTATATGTACATAGGCTCCTCAGTTCTAAAATAATAAAAAATTTTGTTCATTCTCTCAATGGTTTCTTATGCTATATTAGTTTATTGCTGTGATTTTTAAATTAATTTCTGTATTCTATTTGGTCCTCTGAAACAGCATATGAAAATGTCTTTGCTATTTGTTTCTTTGTATAATTTAAATGTCCTATATTATTATTATAATTTAATATTTTACTAGTACATATGAACATACATTATAAAGAATATTATAGTCAGTGTTAATTGCTATTTTTACATAGGCTAGGAACATCTGAGAAGTTAATCTCAACTGTGGAACTCCTCTATCTGCCTGGATTGTGTGCATGCCCATGTGATCTTGTCATTTTTACTGTTTGATGTTGGAGGCCACTATTCCTGGATCTGGTAGCCTTGGCTTGTGTTTGAAAGGTAGCTGAACATTAATCTCTGGTGAACATGGTTCTTGCTGTAGTTTCTGCTTTTACCTACATGGCAGACTGTAAAGCAAATAAATCCTTACCTCTCCTAAGGTTTTGGTCATGCTGTTTGTCACAGAAGCAGAAGAAAACCAGAACAGCAGGTTTCATAATGAGATCTTCCTACATGTATAAAATGTGTTTAAATTTTTGCCCTATTGTCCTCCTTTTAAAGTGTTCATATAATTACTTCTACCTTCTGTGTTAAAATAGTGTTGTCAATACTAAAACCTTTTAGATGTTGTACAATTTGACTTTACATTTTCATTTAGAACCATTGGTTATGTGAAAAGGACTTACAGAAAATATCAGTGACTTAACATTTTGTTATTTGTTTGTGTTATTAAGTTCTAAAATTTGTGTGATGGCATCAGTGATTAGAGGATTGGTTGATACATGGGTGTGGCAGGATTTTCCCTGTCCAATTATATTAAAATATTAGTGCAGCAGGCGGCCTGTGATTAGACAGGGAAAAGAGAGGCGGAGGAAAGAGTTGCAGGGACAGAGAGCAAATTGGGTGAGAGGGGAGGAGGCAAGGTGGAGATGGACGGACAGGAAGATTCAGATTCCACATAACAATGTTAAATAGTCACAAGTAGATATGATATCATAAAGGATAGAATAATTGGTATAATTGTCTAATCTGCATGGACAGCTTTTATCATTATCAATTAACTCTGAAATTATTGTATGGGCATCTTGTGAATTGAGAATTTATTGATACACAAATCTGACTGGTTCATTATAAGCTTCAAGAGTTTTGTTTAATTGGGTTACTGGAATGTGGGGCAGATGATGGCAGGGTGTTTTGTTTTGTTTTGTTTTGTTCTGTTTTTCGGCTGAGAAGGTATAGGCAGCTATGAGACAAATGAATCAAAGCTGGGAGGACCCCACTATTCATCACTGATGAGTCTAGTCTAGAAGCAGAGGCAGCTCACTTGCTCTTCATCGTGTGGGAACTTGTTGGTCCATTTTAATATTTCTCACTACACATGGGGGTGTATTTGGCACTTCTTTACTACATAGTATATGCAAATATAAGATAATGTTTAGGGGTGGGGCCATCTTCATTAGAAAAGAGGCCTACTGAGCAATCATTCATGAGGACATTAGATCAGATCCCCCAGAACGCTCAAAATCCAGACATGGGCACACATGTATATATTTTAAGTGTTCCTAATTAAAGACTAAAGATCAATACAGAAGCTTCCTTAGAGGTTCACATAACAGCTAGCCTGTTGTATACAGTAGCATTGAGAATTTTTCTCAAATAAGGGGGCAGGTAGGAATTGAACCCTAGAGTTGTCCCCAGATTTCCATATATGTCCTGGGGCATAGAGATCCTCCCTACACACACACACACACACACACACACACACACACACACACACACACACACACACACACACACACTTACATAAATGTTCATTTCGTATGTGGAAAGCAGCTATGTGTCAAAGTTTTAAGGCAGAAGGTTTTCTGATTCAACTGTAGCTAACAATAATCAGAAATTTACATCTGCTTCATTTTCTGTGACTTAGATCACAGAGAAAAACATTAACATGTTCTTTGCATGTCTAGTTCTTATTGTTCTTGCCTCATAAATGCTCCTGCTTTCTCAAGTAAGAATAGCAAGCCTTCACTTCAATGGCACCCTCAGCCTATATTCATGTGCTCACTTTTGTTACTGTTTTTGCATTCCATTCAGCCAGAATTAGTACAAACCATAGACTCTTGACATCATCTCATTCCATTTATTTCGACTGTGTAGTTACCAGTCACCTTTCTTTTCAAAAAGACTTCTTTCTCATGGTGCCTCCAGTTTATAGGCAACATGGGAATGAGTTTTGTGCTTTATGAAACCTGACAGATAATATTTTCTTTTTTTTATTATTTTCTATATTTTTTTATTTGCATTCCAAATGATTTCCCCTTTCCTGTTTCCTCCCTCCCTGAAAATCCCATAAGCCTCCTTCCCTCCCTCTTTTCCCCATTCAACCCTCTCTTGCTTCTCTGTCCTGGCATTCCCCTACATCCAGTCTTTCCAGGACCAGGGGTCTCTCCTTCCATCTTCTTGGAAATCTACTGATATGTGAATTGTGTCTTGGGTATTCCGAGCTTCTGGGTTAATATCCCCTTATCAGTGACTGCATATCATGTGTGTTCTTTTGTGATTGGGTTACCTCACTAAGGATGATACTTTCAAGTTCTGTCCATTTGCCTAGGAATTTCGTGAATTCATTATTTTTAATTGCAGAGTAATATTCCATTGTGTAAATATACCACATCTTCTGAATCCATTCCTCCGTTGAGGGAAATCTTGGTTATTTCCAGCTTCTGGCTATTATAAATAAGGCTTCTATGAACATAGTGGAGCATGTGTCCTTATTGCATGCAGGCAAAGCCTCTGGGTATATACCCAGGAATGGTATAGCAGGATCCTCCAGGAGTGTCATGCCCAATTTTCTGAGGAACCGCCAGACTGCTTTCCAGAGTGGTTGTACCAGCTTGCAATCCCACCAGCAGTAGAGGAGTGTTCCTCTTTCTCCACATCCTCGCCAACAACTGCTGTCTCCTGTGTTTTTGATCTTAGCCATTCTGACTGGTGTGAGGTAGAATATCAAGATGGTTTTAGTGCAGAATTCTATCAGACCTTCAAAGAAGACCTAACACCAATACTCTTCAAACTATTCCACAAAATAGAAACAGAAAGAACACTACTCAACTCGTTCTATCAAGCCACAATTACGCTAATACCAAAATCACACAAAGATCCGGCAAAGAAAGAGAATCTCAAGCCAATTTCTCTTATGAATATCGATACAAAAATACTCAATAAAATTCTTTGTGTAGCCCTGGGAGTCTTGGAACTCACTCTGTAGACAGGCTGGCCTTGAACTCAGAAATCCGCCTGACTCTGCCTCCCAAGCACTGGGATTAAAGGCGTGCGCCACCACTGCCCAGCCTCAATAAAATTCTTGCCAACCAAATCCAAGAACACATCAAAAGGATCATTCACCACAATCAAGTAGGCTTCTATATTTTCTTTTAAAAGGCAAGTTCAATTTGCTGATACTGATGTATGTCATACATTCATTCTTCAAACTCCACTTTCTTTCTTTCTTTCTTTCTTTCTTTCTTTCTTTCTTTCTTTCTTTCTGTCTGTCTGTCTTTCTCTCTCTCTTTCTTTCTTTCTTTCTTCTCTATTTATTAGCAGTGCACATGTACTGGAAAATTTTTGGTAGTCATTTCTTTCCTTTTTCCTGTGGACTCCAGGGGTGGAATATAAAGAAAACATGTTAATGCTAAGTTCATGTTCTTGAGTTGTCTAAAGTGTATTTTTTTTTCATTTTTTCCGAACAAATATCTTTATTTGGAAACTTTCAATTAACTGTGAAAACAGATTCATCATGTGTCATTTGTGGATGGTAAATAAGATTGTAACTCAAAAGATCATCTTGTTCCATTACCTTGTGTTCAGTTGATAAGAGTTACCTAGAGGCCATAGGTGAATGATTCTGTCAGACTAGGCTAGTCTTTGTAGAACTAATAAAACTCTTCAAATGCTTACATCAAATTCATCATCCAAGGTCTCCTAAGAGAGTTTAGAGGATAAAAGCACTTGTCACCTACCCCTCGTGATCTGAGCAATATTTTCAGATACTCATAAAAATGAAGTAGATGGGGTATATATATAATTCAAACACTTCCATAGGATATGTGACGTGAGATAGGAGAATCATGGGTTAATTTATGGTCCAGTTTGTCTGGAGTATGCAAAATGTCAGAAACCACACAAGAAACACGGACAAGACTTATAATATGCACACACATATACATATATACTCATGTACACAAACATACATACAAAGACACACACACATACACACACACACACACACAGAGAGAGAGAGAGAGAGAGAGAGAGAGAGAGAGATTTTTTTCAGCATAAAAAGGTAAAACACATGGATATTTGAAAAGAAATGACTTAAGAAGAATAATCTGACTTCAAAGAAGTGAGAATAGAATTTATATTTTGTATGTGTGAGCATGAAGAAAATTTGTTCTTCCATGGCCAATGGTGTGCAAATGGTCAGCTCAGAAGGATAGAGCAGGCATGTTGCTGAATGAAGGATTAACTCATCATTAAGTCTGAGTATACCGATATCAATCCACCATGTCAATTTGGCAAGGCAGCAGGTATTCAAGTCAATTTTCCCATCTCTTTTGGAGATTGCCTTTGTCACTTGGGTGTTCCATGAGGAGTAACACACCACTTTTCCTTCCTCTTCAACTGTTTGTGTTTTAGTTTAAATAGACACTTTTGTGTTACATATCTGATAATGTAAAAGTGAAATGATGCTATCTTTTCAATAAACCTGTGATGAGCATGATCGTTTCAGCAACACTGATTAAATAATCTGTCTCATTAACCCAGCAACTCTCTAAAAATTTCATTATCCTCTGTCTTCGCCGTGTCTGTGATGAAAATCATCTTGTTTTCAGAGATTGTGCTTTTCTTTGTCCCTCTAGGGACTTGTTATCTAAACCATGAGCATTTTGTAGGTGAGCTACTTTTTTTACTTTCTGTAGGATATTTTGAGATGAGTACAGAAGTTTTTGGCACTTTGTAGTCAGCTCATTTGACCAGACAAATATAGAAGGTAATTGGACAGATATTCATGTGTATTTATGTGTAGGTGTCTGTGTAAATTTGTGTGTGTGTTTGAGTGTATGTGATGGTGTGTGTGTATGTCTGTGTGTACCAATGCATGATTGTGTATCTCTGTGTGTAAATGTGCGAGTCTATGTTTGCATGTGTTTGTGTTTGTCTATGTGTGTGTAAGGGGTACTCACACATATAATCACACATGTATAATGGCGTGTGTTTGTGTCCGTGTGTGTTTAATTGTGAACATATGTGACTGTGTGTTTAATTATGTGTGTTTATGTATGTGTGTTTGGGTTTATTTATGTGTGTGTGAGTGAAAATGTGTGAGTGTATGAATGTGTATGTGATTGTATATATATATATGTATGTGTGTGTGTGTGTATGTGTATCTGTGTCTATCTGTGTGCTGTGTGTGTGTATGTGTTTGAGTATGGATGTGATTGTGTATGTTTTTGTCTTTGTGTTTGTGTTTGTGCATGCCAATGTGTGAGTGTATGTTTGGTTATGGGTTTGTGTATGTGTCAGTATGTGTTTGTATATGTGTATATAAGTCTTTGAGTCTGAGTGGTATTGTGTGTGTGTGTATGTGTGTGTGTGTGTGTGTGTGTGTATTTTGCATGTTCCACAAAACACATGGAGAGGCCAGGGACAACTCCAGGGTATCAGTTATTTCCTTCTCCCACAGGTGCTGGAACAAAACTCAGTTCACTAAGGCTTCTCTTTCAAGCACATTAAAACCTACTGAGCCTTTTCGCTGTATCTAATTTTTTTTTAATTCTAGGACTTGAGAGGCTGAGGTAAAAGAAAATACAAGTTTAAAGTCAGTGGTGGGTGTAGGTAACAATAGACCTTGTCTAAAATAATTATAAAGATTCAGGGATGGTATATAGAAGATCCTGCTGCATGGAATGGTCTGACGAAGGCCTGTGCAGGACAGTGACTGACACTCAGCTGTGGTTTAGGCAAAGGGTCATTTGAAGCAGAGAATTGATTAAGCTTCATTAGAAATCAGTAGAAATCTATTGATATGCTTATTGTGTCTAGGGTATTCCGAGATTCTGGGTTAATATCCCCTTATCAGTGACTGCATACTATATGTGTTCTTTTGTGATTGGGTTACCTCACTAAGGATGATATTTTCAAGTTCCAACCATTTGCCTAGGAATTTCATGAATTCATTGTTTTTAATTGCAGAGTAGTATTCCATTGTGTAAATATACCACATCTTCTGGATCCATTCCTCCGTTGAGGGACATCTGGGTTCTTTCCAGCTTCTGGCTATTATAAATAAGGCTGCTATGAACATAGTGGAGCATGTGTCCTTATTGCATGCAGGTAAAGCCTCTGGGTATATGTGCAGGAGTGGTATAGCCAGATCCTCCGGGAGTGTCAAGATGGAAGGAGAGACCCCTGGTCCTGGAAAGACTGGATGTAGGGGAATGCCGAGACAGAGAAGTGAGAGGGGGTTGAATGGGGAAAAGTGAGGGAAGGGGGCTTATGGGACTTTCGGGGAGGGAGGAAACAGGAAAGGGGGAATGATATTGAATGTAAATAAAAATAAAAAAAAAGAAGTCAATAGAAAAGGACACACTCTCTATCAGTGTAAACCTCTTACTTGGTGTTTTTTGCTTCTGTATTCTGTATGTTGATTGAGCCTTAAATGATTGTCAAGAATGAAATCAATAGATTTGGAGAAAGAGGGGTTTTAAACCACAAATAATCAAAGCAATTTCTGTTTAAAGTGAAACCATCCATCACCCTCTTGGGGCTAGAACTGACATTATGATATCCTCCTTAAACGGTATTGCCCTACTTAGAAAAATAGATATCAATGCCCAAACTGCTAGGATATGGGGATAGGAATTTGCATCTGATGGTAAGAGTTATTTAAAGTCTTTGAGATAATAAACCATTCATTTCATAACAAGAGTGAGATAAGGAAATGGTAATCCTTCTTAGATTTAATAGATTTATTATTTTAATGAGCTACATCTAATAACTTTGAATTGTATATGAAAGCATATTAATCTTTTGAACAGATGTTGAAGGGTTTTATTTTATCAATTGGTCTGAGCATGTGATTTGAGAATTATGGCTTAAATTGCTCATTAGTGTTTTCCTCATGTCATAGTATAATATTGATGATAAGATGCTGTTCAATGGAGTTGCACAGCAGCTTCCC
Source organism: Tokudaia tokunoshimensis (assembly GCA_036184795.1). NCBI lineage: Eukaryota > Metazoa > Chordata > Mammalia > Rodentia > Muridae > Tokudaia > Tokudaia tokunoshimensis. Next base: position 475,210 of record BTHU01000016.1, read on the forward strand.
CTGAGTTGAAGGACTGAAGACTTATGAATTTGAGGAAGCTAAAACTTAGAGGCTTCTTTAGACCTCCCACTTTAAATTCCCATCCATACCATTTTGGTTCTCCTGCTTAACTTTACAGAAGAATCACCTGCTGGGGACTGAGACTGACAAGCAGAGCTACTTAGGAGAGTGTCAGATTTGGACTGCTAGCTACTGGTCCTGCAGACAGCTGTAGCGTCGTGATTTTTATGAGTCATCACCCTTAGTGTATGCTTGCATAAATGCTGCACATTTGAGTGATTGTTATTCCTGTGGATGAGGCAAGCTGAGAAAAGTTAAGCAGGGAACATATCTAATCTGCCAAGATAGCAAGTAAATCTATCTGCAGTACATGAAACTGTACATATGGGACACTAAGTGAGAACAGTCTGGTGGGTCATATCTTTGAAAGTCCTTTGCCCTATGTTCATTTCAACCTGAGTACATCCTCTCTTGCTTCTGTAGTTTAAGGGACATGTACAAGTTGTAAAGCTCAGTTGTCTGTGTACTGTCTGTGGCTGTTAACCATTGCTATGAATACCTGTAATAAAACAGAAAATTCATGACTTGCAAGTGAGTTATATTCTGATAAGACCATTGGGAACTAAACACATTTACCTCCAAAGTACCTTTACTATACTAATGTGAAAACAATTTAACTCCAAAGAACATTTACATAACCAAGGTAAACAGCGCACCTCATCAGAATTATGTAAGTGATGTCAGGAGTCTTGTGTTAGCTGCTGAATAGAAACACCTCATAAAAGAACGTGTTTTATCATAAAATCTTGCAATCTTCATGAGATTCATAAATCACTGTATTGAAAATATTGGTCAGATTAAATATGCAAGTCTATTTTCTTACCATGATAAAGTTAATGAACCTTTAAAAAGTATACTTTTGGTTTGTATGTATATGTTCCTCCCTGAGTTTAGATGTATTTAATGTCTATCTGGTCAGCAGAGATCAGAAAAGATCAGATCCCCTGGAACTGGAGAACAGAAGAGTTGGGACTCACCATTTGAGTGCTAGGATCTGGTTCCAAATATTCTATAATAGCAGTAAATACTCTTAACTACCAGGCCATCCCTCCAACTACAAGTTTAAAATCTGTGAGTCAAACCTTTTTGTTTTTTGTTTTTTGTTTTTTTTTTAGAAGTGTGTTTGGCAGCTTTAGAGACTGCTAAGTACATAATCACTTATCATGCAAGCATGAGAATTAGATTTTGGATCTGTAGCCTTATATAAATGCTATGCAGACATAAAAGTCACCTAAATAACTCTAATATATTGTAGCCGAGGCAGTAGCACATTTAAGGCTAAGCTGAACTGGGGAAGTTCTGGTTCAGCAAGAGACCCTAACTTTGTAAATAAATTGGAGAGACAGAGTCAGTCTCTAGCCTCCATATGCACATTCACACATATGCAACTATCCCCACATGTGGATCCAAATCCATTCAAACACAGATGCAAGCCACACACACAAATTCACATGCAAAATAGGAAAATAAAAGACAAAAAAGATTTTACTAATGAAACTTAAGAATTGTTACATTTGAGTGATCCAGGCTATTGACTCTGCAGTCTATTCTAGAAGTCCTGGGTTTGTTTACTTTATTCAGAAAATTGATGAACATTAGGTTTTAGAAGCCCATGCTTACTCTGAGTTAGGTTAGAATTTGGTATTGCTCTATTAGAGCTATGGAAACAACATTCTGCCTTGCCTTGTTATTAAGGGTTCCTGTTTAAATTCTAATTTTGATTTTCCCTTTAGTCTAGAAATTAATTAAACACATGATCTTAGCATCCAGACTTATTCATTTTTCTTTGGAGTGGAATTACGTTGCTTCTGTCTTCTTTGAATTTGTGCAGTGAATGTAGCCTCTTTGATTTTTGCTTTAAGAATTTGCTGAGATTTACTTTGTAGATTAACACATGATTAATTCTGTCAAAAGTTCATGTGTGTTCGAAAAGAAAGTATTTTCCTATTCCAGAAGTTTCTGCATATGAATGGATGAAGTATCTACATATATCATGCTTTTTAAGTTTTGTTTTCTAAGCATCATCCAAGTCCTCAAGTTTTATGAACTAATCATTCATAAGTGTTTATGAACCTACATTCATGGTTTAATTTGTCAATTTCTCCTGTATTTCCATCATATTTTGATTTATCTGTGATAACATACTACAAAGTTAGACTGAATTGTCAACTTTTTCACATACATATTTTGGTCTATAAGTATATAAGAGTGGGTGCATATGCATATGCATTCATGCATAATTATATGGAGGCCAAAGGATTACCAAGGTTATCATTCCTCAGATGACACTCACCTAATTAGCTAAATAAGTAGATTCAAGTAGTGACAGTGCATAAGTGGGATCCAACTGTTTCTTCCTCTTTAGTGCTGAGATTAAAAGCACACTCTTCTTTATTGGCTTATTTGAAATGGATCCTGGAGGACTGAACTCATGATTAGCAGGCAAGGCTTTACCAACTGAGCTATTTCCCCAAGGCCCACTTTTGTTCAACTTTTGAGTACCTAAAATAGTTTCCTTTAGAGGCTAAACTATTTTCATATGGCCATAAGCAATGTACAAGAATCCATTTTTATCAAATGCTTGTCAATGTGTTATTTTCTGTGTATAGTCACCTTTATTAGTTACCTTTCTGCTAACATGATCAGGTACCTTAACTAAAATCAACACAGAGGAGATAAATATTAATTTTGGCTTGTGATTCTACAGGGATAAAGTCCGTCATTATATAGAAGGCATGAAAACAGGTAGTGAAAGAGAAGTCTAAGAATTAGGAAGCCAGCTTATCACATTTTCATCTACACATAAGAAGTACAACTAGGTCATAAAACCTCAAAACCTACATCCAGAGACATACTTTCTCCAACTAGCATACATCTCCTAAAGGTTCCATAACCTCCCCAAATGGCATTAACTAAGTACTAAGTGTTCAAATACATGAACCAATAGATGCATATTTCTGATTCTAACCACCAAAATGTATCACCCAGGAAGATGACAGGTGGTCTCATTGTGGTTACACGGTTTAATTCTAGTTTCTTTACTATTTGTATCTTCTTTGTAGAAAAATCTATTCCAGACATTCACTCATTTAAAATTTGAGGTTGTTGATAGGATTTCATTATGTATTATTCTACATAATTAATACTTATCAATTATTTGATATAAAATAATTTGGGACTAGATTGTGGTTCACTTTCTTAGTAATTCTCTTTATTCCCCCAAATTTTAAGTTTGATACATTCTAATTATATCCTTTTATACTTTTGTTGGTCCCAAAAAAATATTAGGTATCATGTCTATGAAATTAGCCGGTCTCAAACTCAAGGAGATTTAAGCATTGCTTGTGTGTGTGTGTGTGAGTGTGTGTGTGTGTGTGTGTGCATCTGTGTGTTTGTTGGTCTGTTCCCCATTCAACCCCCTCCAGCTTCTCTATCCTGGTATTCCCCTACACTGCTACATCCAGTCTTTCCAGGACCAGGGGTCTCTACTTCCTTCTTCTTGGAAATTTGGTATGTGAATTGTGTCTTGATTATTCTGAGCTTCTGGGTTAATATCCTCTTATCATTGACTGCATACCATGTGTGTTCTTTTGTGATCGGGTTACCTCATTAAGGATGATCTTTTCCAGTTCTGACCATTTGCCTAAGAATTTCATGAATTCACTGTTTTTAATTGCAGAGTAGTATCTTGGTGTGACTCTAACCAAACAAGTGAAAGATCTGTATGACAAGAACTTCAAGTCTCTGAAGAAAGAAATTGAACAAGACCTCAGAAGATGGAAACATCTTCCATACTCATTAATTGGCAGGATTAATATAATAAAAATAACCATCTTGCCAAAAGCAATATACAGATTCAATGTAATCCCCATCAAAATACCAACTCAATTCTTCATAGAGTTAGAAAGAGCAATTCAAAAATTCATCTGGAATAACAGAAAACCCAGGATAGCTAAAACTATTCTCAAGAGTAAAAGAACTTCTGGAGGAATCAGTATCCCGGACCTCAAGCTGTACTACAGAGCAATAGTGTTAAAAACTGCATGGTAATTGTACAGTGACAGGCATGTAGATCAATGGAACAGAATTGAAAACCCAGAAATGAACCCACACTCCTATGGTCACTTGATCTTTGACAAAGGAGCTAAAACCATCCTTTGGAAAAAAATAGCCTTTTCAACAATTGGTGCTGGCTCAGCTGGAGGTCAGCATGCAGAAGAATGCAAATTGATCCATTCTTATCTCCTTGCACTAAGCTCAACTCCAAGTGGATCAAGGACCTCCACATAAAACCAGACACACTGAAACTAATAGAAAAGAAACTAGGGAAGAGCCTTGAACACATAGGCACAGAGGAAAATTTCCTACCACACAATTTTAAAGAAAGAACTTCCTGTAAGTACAGGCAAAACAAAATAGATAGGTCAGGAGTTGGTCAAAGCTCCCATAAGATCTTCCTCTTCCACTGATATCCCAGAAGGAAAAAGCTTGTTTTTATTTCTCCATGCTGTCTTGAATATCATTTAACACAAATTCCTTCCTTTTTTTTTTCCTGGGATTTCTTAAGTTCTGTATGTGTCAACTGGTTGCTTGTTCTACCTCTTGATCTATCCTTTTCTCTACCTTTTAGAAGTTCTGACAGAGTTCAGCAGTCTACTTTATTTGAGTCTTGCTTGTTCACAGCTTGGATTGCATGTTGTCAGGAGTTGGAGTAAGGGTAACTTCCTAGTGGTAGCTTGTCACATTTGAACTACTCTCAATAAGGATGTTCTTTGATGTAGAAAGGGGGTGCATCCATGAGCTGTTATGTCTTGTTGTGAAAAAATTCTTAAATTAATGAAACATCTTTAGTGTCATAATGTGCTTAGCTGTGATGGTTTTGAAGACCATCTAATTATATCAAATATATCAAATATATTTGAACAAACCAATATTGCTTGTATCTAAAAATTTGTTATCTGATTAACAGAAAACATCTATGATTAACCAAGTTAGTATCAAAGAAAGCTGAAGGATGATTAACTATTAGCAAATTTCTTAATTATTAAGAAATTTGTAATAATAGACTTCAAAAAGACTACAATTTCTGCTGAATTTTTAAAACTTACATAGGTACAAAACCTTAAAATGAGTTAATGAGTAGTGTGTTGTAACCAATATAACCTTAATTTTATATCAATATACAAATATCTATAAGAATAGATCCATTTATATATGTTTTCCTGTTATTCCTGTATTATTCCTATATCCCCCTTTTTTTGTCAAAATAAAAGGGAAGATTTAAATTCTAACAGAACCCACTGATTAAGTTCACAGTTCCCAGGAGCAGGTCTGTCACCAAAGAAAAGTTAAAATACTCATTAATGAAAGGGCAGATTTCTGTTTGCTTCATATCAACTGTTTCCTCAGTTATATGAGCTTATTACTTATTGTCAGTGTTAGGTGTAGAGAGTTCACATCCTCTGAAGTAGATGGTAATTTTGTGGTAATGAGTTTATACTGGGCACTGGCTCCAGGTTGAAAGCATTCTTCATATTAAAGTCCATGAGTTTTATTTTGGGAATTTTATAGACATAGTATCCACTATTTTGCTATGAACTGCTAATGAAATAGTTGATGTCCCCATGTACTTGTAAGACTGTGTACTCAATGTTCTAGCCTTTGATCTCTTTGAAGTGGGGATGAGGGATTAGTTTTGTGATGCTCATTTTTTTCTTTACTTCCATATTCCTCCATTTTCTATAAGTTCCTCCTCCATGTAGACTGACTGTGGGAGACCCAGTGATGCACTGCAGTCTTTTGATATTATTTTATATTCCTTGTTTAGTTAGGGAAGTGGTTGTCAATCTGTGAGTCTCATCCTCTTTGTGGGAGACACATATCAGATATCTGTTTTGAATCCTAAATCAGTGTCAAGCGCCTCTTGTTGTTGGGAGTCTTCAAGATTGAATCCTATGTCCCTTTTTGCTTTATTTGATTATTCTTGGGTTTGCACACTGGGTTTTATCTATAACATTTGGGAATGGAATTTGGTTTCAACACATGACTTTTGTACTGTGATATTGATAAAGATTTATTTTATTAATTTAAAAGCTTTTTCCATAAATCAAACATTTGAGATTTTTGTTTTAAAGCTAACAGGTGTCATCACCCACAATGTGCAAAACAATGGTACAGGACCCAGATGGCTAGAATAGTGGCAAGGTCTTTTTGTTTACTTATGCTAATAAGAGTGTAGAAGAGAGGAGTGTTTCTAACATCTGTCCTGTCATATCAGCATCTTTTCTTGCTTGTAAATATTTTTGTTTGGTTTTGTCCTCTGTTTACTTATTGCAAGAGCACATATTTATCCTCTAATGTAATTAATTTAAGATGTTTAAAGGCGTTAACATTGATATGATTTATAGTTACATGCTGGTTTGTTTATGATTCTTATGATGACACTATAAAATTAAGATCTTAATTTGGAACTTTAAACTCTAGTAAATTGAGGCTCAATGAGGTTGACTAGGTTTGATAAAAATCTTCAGTTCATAGGACATGGACATAAGAATTTCTTAATATTGAGAATTCCTTTCTCATCTTGTGCACATTACCTTAAACTGTTGTGGATTATTTACATATATATGTGAATTTTAGCACAGCTTTCACAGCTTTCATAGATATACATGGTAAAGGTATTTCACATTTGTGGCTATCACTTAATCACTTAAAGGATTTCAAACTGCCATTCCATTTTGAGTCCTCAAGTGAAGGTGGTCATCCAGGGATACTATTGAGTTTGCTTTGTGAGACTGATAAAGAAGACCCACTCTGACAGGAAAATAAAGTGACAGTTGGAAAGTGAGTGGCCAACACCAGACTGTGACAGCTGCAGATATGAGACAAGCAACTTGAAAGTAACAGCTGGCACAGACCCCAGACACAAAGTAATAGATAGAGATCCTAAGGGGCCATTCACTTGGCTCAGGCCCCTGTTTCATGCCTTTCCTGCCAAGGTGGACTGTACCTATAAAATGTAAGCCAGAACAAACTTTTCTTAGGTTACTTTTCCAGTAAAGTAAAGTAAAATAAAGTAAAGTGAAATGAAGTAAAGTAAAGTAAATTAATTAGGATAGATTTAAACAAAACAAAACAAAACCTGAGTAGTGAGGTTATGCTGTGATAAAACTTGACTGTGTGCTTTGTAGACAGTGGGAGCTGGTTTTCAGAAAGAATATGAGGGAGTATGTTGTGGAAACTGTAGGATATTATAAAGAAGCTTAATAAGGCAGAATGGTGAGAGTTGGAGAGAGCAGAAAGCATAGAGAAATTCAGACCATTGAGGCTCAGCTCATGCTATTTCATAGATGATGAACTACTCTATGTAACTAATGGTCTAGGCACCATGCATGCTCTATTGTGGCAATGATCCTGGTATGCTTTTGTTCATATTCTGAGAATCTGGATGAAATATTCCAAAGCAATATACTAATTTTGTTGCTCTTGCAATTACTGACTACTCTTAAAATTTAACAACATGAAGAAGAAGAACAAAACACAAAACAAAAAATGCTTTCTCTTTTTCTTGTGTCATGTGGCTTATCCCAGTAGTGAGTAACTGATTCATACTCAAGGTCACAGTTAGGACATGTATGCTGGAGAGAAGCAATCCCTTTTGATAGTAACTGCCACATTTTAGAAAGAACATTTCTTAATTCATCTATTCCCCTACTTGCTCAAAGGATATTTGTCAATGAACTAACAAAACAACTTGGCAGCAATTTGCATGTATGAAAAACTGAGTTTCACCTACATTTCTTCTCTAAGCTGTTAGCTTGAAGGTGTGGTAGGGATTGTCAAACAGATAAGGCATCAGAGAGCTGCAATATAGTTACTTCATTGCATGTGGTGGGTTTACCAAATTTAGAAAGACAGGTGATATACATAAAGGACCTAGAACCTATGGCAGAGCCAAACTCAATTCTCCTTCTTACTTTTCTGCATTATCTCATCCTTTGACTTGACAACTTTGTCTTAGGTCCTTTCTAGTTTTCACACTAATGTATGCGGTTCATCAATTCACCATTGCTTTGCTTCTGAGTAGTATTTATTGAATTGGCATGCGTATCTTCACATTACAAGTTTATTATAATTAGGGGAAAGTCCATCACCAAAGCAACAAATAACAGTGCATGCTACATTCCCCCAACATCCACACTTTATCTCTTTTCACTCCAATGCTAGAAGTGGTTGTCTCTTCTATCTCTCGTGTTTGGAGTCATAAAACATCTCACATTCTTCCTCCTTTTCCTTTCTATGTTTCTAAAAGATTTCACTGCATTTTCCCTAACACCTTCTGCTATATTTTAGTTCTTCAAAGCAATAGACATATACTATGAATAAAAAATTACTAGAGATTTTTGACAAAAAGTAGAAAGTTTGCTATTCTGTCAATCTTTATCCACCATTGCCATGCGTAATTCCTGCTTGTTTGTTTGCTTCTTTCTATGCTTCTTTTTTTTCTTTCTTTCTTTCTTTCTTTCTTTCTTTCTTTCTTTCTTTCTTTCTTTCTTTCTTTCTTTCTTTCTTTCTTTCTTTCTTTCTTTCTTTCTTTCTTTCTTTCTTTCTTTCCTTGCTTCTTTTTTGAGAAGGATTTGGAAGTCTCAACCTGGCATCATGCCCAGCTTACCATCTTTCATTCTTGTTTATTCAAACAACTAATTTTAATACTTTTTGATGATTATCTATTTTACCTTATACTTTTAAAAAGAAAAGTAAATGTTACTTCTAGGTTTTTCTGTTTTGCTTATGATTAATTTTCTCTCTGTAGTGGTGGCTTTGTTTCTGTTTTCTTTTCCTAATGTTATTTGTTTACTTAGGTGTTTATAATAGCAGGCTCAGGCTATGTTTCTCAGTTTCAGTGTCTGGGGCTTCTTGGGGGAATTTAGAGAAAGGGATGAACAGGAAAATGAGGCCGAGATAGGTGTTCAGTGTCTTGGAGTCTCTATTCAGATACTTAGGATTTACCACTGGTGTAATCACAAACCATTGGAATAGTTTTACTACAGAATCACATGAAACATCTTATGGCTGTGTGTGTGTGTGTGTGTGTGTGTGTGTGTGTGTGTGTGTGTGTGTGTGTACATAGAGGCCAGACGTTGATATCTGTTGTCTTTCTGTATAGCTTTCTTTTTTTTTTTAAGGCAGAAACTCTTGCTGAATCTAAAGAATTCCTATATTATTCAATGATTAACTATCAAGCCACAATGACCCTTCTGTTTTCATCTCCACAGTGTTAGGATTTTAAGCACATGCTATCACACCTGACATTTATGGGCAAAGCATTCAAAGGCATGAATCTATATGGCCCATTCCTATTCATACCACCATACTGACTGTGCCATCTCCTCTATAAATTCTCTTTTACACTGAAAGCAAGCAACCAAGCAAACAAATAAACAAAATTGACACTTTGATAATTTTGAAAATTCCATTGATATATGATTCCAGTAGTCTTTGCTAGTCACAAAGGCAACTTTATTCTTCAGTGTGATTAGTTTTTCTATTTCAGAAATCCAGAGATATGAGATTTTTTTTTCAAGGAACCATCAAGAAAACAATGAGAGTCTAAGGCTTAGAAAGAAGAAGCAAATGTTAACTCTCAGGTTTTCCCTTGAGCAACAGAATGGATGGTAGAAACATTTATAGAAATTGGAAAGACTATAGTTGGGATTATATGTTATTGATCAGAAAAAGATACAGAAATAGATTTTTTTCACAATTGATTGATTTTTTATTGTAATACTGGTAGGAAAATTATCCTATTCCACTTAGAGCTCATATAGGAAGCATCGTCATAAGTAACATATGTGTGAGCTTTATATATAAAGTGCTGTTCAAACTCTTTTTTTAGATATATTCTTTATTTACATTTCAAATGTTGTCCCCTTTCCTGGTCCCCCACCAGGAAAATCCCATAAGGCATCTTCTCTTCCCATGTTCCCCAATCAACGATCTCCTACTTCCCTGTCCTGGTATTCCTTTACACTATGGCATTGAGCCGTTCCAGAACTAAGGGCCTCTCCTCCCTTTGGTATCTAACAAGGCTGTTCTCTGCTGACTATGTGGATGGAGCCATGGGTATCTTCATGTGTAGTCTTTGGTTGATGTTTATGTGCCTGGGAGATCTGGGAGTACTGGATGATTCATAATGTTGTTCCTCCTATGGCACTGCAAAGCCCTTCAGCTCCTTGGGTCCTTTCTCTCAGTTCTTCATTGGGGACACTGTGTTCAGTTCAATGGCTATCTGAGAGTGTCCCACTCTGTATTTCTCATGCACTAGCAAAACCTCCCAGGTGACAGCTATATCAGGACAGGGTCCTCCAGTAGAATTATGCCCATTTCCCTGAGGAACCAAAAAACTGATTTCCAGAGTGGTTGTACCAGCTTGAAATCCCACCAGCATTGGAGAAGTGTTCCACTTTCTCCATATCCTCACCAGCACCTGCTGTATCCTGAGTTTTTGATCTTAGCCATTCTGACCAGTGTGATGTGAAATATCAGAGTTGTTTTGATTTGCATTTTCCTAATGACTAAGGATAGTTTCACATTTCTTTAGGTGCTTCTCAGCCATTCGGTACTCCTCAGGTGAAAATTCTTTGTTTAGTTCTGTTCCCACTTAGACTTGAGCTTAGTTCAAGGATGTATCAATTTACATTCTTCTGCATGCTAGCTGTAAGGTGAGCCAGCACCATTTGTTGAAAAGGTTATCTTTTTCCATTGAATGGTTTTAACTCCTTTGTCAAAGATCAAGTGAACACTGTTATGTGGGTTCATTTCTGGGCCTTCAATTCTATTCCATTGATCTACCTTGATCAATACCATGCTGTTTTTAACAATATTGCTCTGTAGCATTGCTTGAAGTCTGGGATACTGATAACCCCCAGAAGTTCTTATATTCTTGAGAATAGTTTTCACTATCCTGGGTTTTTTTTGTTATTCGAGATGAATTTGAGAATTGCTCTTTCCAACTCTATGAAGAATTGAGTTGGACTTTTGATGGGAATTGCATTGAATCTGTATATTCCTTTTGGCAAGATTGCCCTTTTTACTATATTAATTGGGCCAATCCACGAGCATGAGAGATCTTTCCATCTTCTCAGGTTTTCTTCAATTTCTTTCTTCAGAGACATGAAGTTCTTGTCATACAGATCTTTCATTTGTTTGGTTAGAGTCACACCAAGATACTTTATATAGTTTGTGACTATTGTGAAGGGTGTTGTTTCCCTAATTTCTTTCTCAGCCTGTTTATCCTTTGATTATAGGAAGGCTACTGATTTGTTTGAATAAATTTTATATCTGGCCACTTTGCTGAAGTTGTTTATCAGTTGTAGAAGTTATCTTTTGGCGTTTTTAAGGTTGCTTAAGTATACTATCATATCACCTACAAATAGTGATGAATTTTCTTTTTCCTTTACAATTTGTATCTGTTTAACCTTTTGTTGACTAACTGCTCTATCTAGAACTTCAAGTACTTTATTGAATAAATAGGAATACAGTGGGAATGCTTGTTTGTTCCCGATTTTAGTGTGATTGCTTCAAGTTTCTCTCCATTTAGTTTGATGTTGGCTACTGGTTTGTTGTACATTGCTTTTACTATATTTAAGTAAGGGTCTTGAATTCCTGAACTTTCTAGGACTTTTAACATGAAAGAATGTTGAATTTTGTCAAATGCTTTTTAGCATCTAATGAAATAACCATATGTTTTTTTCCCCTTTGAGTTTGTTAATGTAGTGGATTGCATTGATGGATTTCTGTATATTGATCATTCCCTACACCCCTGGGGTATTGATTCACTACTTGATCACAGTGAATGAACATTTAGATGTATTCTCAGATTCTATTGGCAAGAATTTTATTGAGTATTTTTGCATTGTTATTCATAAGGGAAATTGGTCTGAAAATCTCTTTGTTGGTTATTGGTGTGGTTTTGATATCAGCATGATTTTGGCTCCATAGAATGTGTAGGGTTGTGTTTCTTCTGTTTCTATTTTGTGGAATAGTTTGAAGAATATTGGTGTTAGGTCTTCTTCGAAGTTCTGGTAGAATTCTGCACTAAAACCTTCTGGTCCTGTGCCTTTTTGGTTGGGAGACTTTCAATGACCACTTCTATTCTTTTAGGGGTTATGGGACTGTTTAGGTGGTCTTTTTGATCTGATTTGGTATTTGGTATCTGTCTAGGAAATTGTCCAGTTCTTCCAGATTTTACAGTTGTGCTGAGTATAGGCTTTTATAGTAGAATCTGATATTTTTTTTTAAATTTCCTAATTTTCTGTTGTTATATTTCCCTTTTCATTTCTTTCTTTCTTTCTTTTTTTTTTTTTTTTTGATTTTTTTTTTTTTGATTTTTCGAGACAGGGTTTCTCTGTGTAGCCTTGGCTGTCCTGGAACTCACTTTGTAGACCAGGCTGGCCTCGAACTCAGAAATCCTCCTGCCTCTGCCTCCCAAGTGCTGGGATTAAAGGCGTGCACCACCACTGCCCGGCGTCCCTTTTCATTTCTGATATTGTTAATTGGATACTGTCTCTGTGCCCTCTGGTTAGTCTGTCTAAGGTTTATCTATTTTGTTGATATTCTCAAAGAACCAGCTCCTGCTTTTGTTGATTTTTTTGTACACTTCTTTTAGTTTCTACAATGTTGATTTCAGCCCTGAGTTTGAGGATTTCCTGCCTTCTACTCCTCTTGGGTGTATTAGCTTCTTTGTGTTCTAGAGCATTCAGGTGTGCTGTTAAGCTTCTAGTGTTTGCTCTGTCTAGTTTCTTTTTGGACCCACTCAGAGCTCTGAGTTTTCCTCTTAGCACTGCTTTCATTGTGTCCCATAAATTTGGTTATGTTGTGCCTACATTTTCATTAAATTCTAAAATGTCTTTGATTTCTTTCCTTATTTCTTCCTTGACCAAAGTACATTGAGTAGAGTATGTGTATGTGAGCTTTTTGTTGTTTTTGTTGCTATTGAAGACCACCCTTACTCCATATTGATCTGACAGGATTTATGGGATTAGTTCGATCTTCTTATATCTGTAGAGGTCTGTTATCTAACCAAATACATGGTCGATTTTGTAGAAAGTACCATGTGATGCTGAGAAGAAGGTATTTTCTTTTGATTTAGGATGAAATGTTTTATATATTTATATATATACATGCATGTATATGTATATGTATGTATGTATATGTATATATATATATATATATATATATATATATATATATATATATATATATATGTTAAATCATTTTGGTCCAAAACTTCAGTTAGTTTTACTGTGTGTTTGTCTAATTTCACTGATTGGTCCATTTAGGAGAGTGTGGTATTGAAGTCGCCCACAATTATTGGGTGAGGTGTAATGTGTGCTTTGAGCTTCAATAAAGTTTCTTTTAGGAAGGTAGTTGCCCTTGCATTTGATGCATAGATGTCCAGAATTGAGAGTTCTTTGGGGTAGATTTTTCCTTTGAGGTGTATGAAGTGTCCTTCCTTAACTTTTTTAATGACTTTAGGTTGAAAGTTAATTTTATCCAATAATAGAATGGATATTCCAGCTTGTTTTCTGGGATCATTTGCTTGGAAAATTGTTTTCCAGCCCTTTACTCTGAGGTAGTGTTTGTCTTTGACACCAAGGTGTGTTTCCTGAATCCAGGAAATTTTGGGGTTCTGTTTTTGTATCCAGTCATTTAAATTGTTTCTTTTTATTGGTCCATAGATGCTCAGAGAGATTAAGGAATAATTACTGTTGCTTCCCGTTATGTTTGATGTTATTTTTATATTTTTGTGGTTATCTTCTTTTGGCTCTATTGAAAGAAGATTACTTTCTTGCTTTTCCTAAAGTGTAGTTTCACTCCTTGTGTTGGTGTTTCCCATCTATTATCTTTTGTAGGGCTGGATTTGTGGAAAGATATTGTATAAATTTGTTTTTGTCATGGAATATCTTAGTTATTGCATCTGTGGTAATTAAGAATTTTGCTGGGTATAGTAGTATGGGCTGGCATTTTTGTTCTCTTAGAGTCTGTATGAGATCTGCCCAGGATTTTCTAGCTTTCATGGTCTCTGGTGAGAAATCTGGTGTAATTCTGATAGGTCTTCCTTTATATGTTATTTGGTCTTTTTCTCTTACTCCTTTTAATATTCTTTTTTTTTCATTTAGTACATTTGGTGTTTTGATTATTATGGGACAGGAATATTTCTGGTCTTGTCCAGTCTGTTTGGAGTTCTGTAGGCTTCTTGTATGTTCATGCTCATCACTCTCTTTAGGTTAGGGAAGTTTTTTTTCCATAATTTTGTTGAAGATATTTGCTGGCCCTTTAAGTTGTAAATCTTCACTCTCTTCTATATCTATAATCTTCAGTTTTGGTCTTCTCATTTTGTCCTGGATTTCCTGGATGTTTTTATAACGTTTTGAATTTTGCATTTTCTATCGCTGTTGAGTGAATGCTTTTTATGGTATCTTCTGCATCTGAGATTCTCTCTTCTTTTCTTGTATTCTGTTGTTGATGTTTGCATCTATGACTCCTGATTTCTTTCCAGTGTTTTTTATCTCTAAAGTTGTCTCCCTTTTTGATTTCTTAGTTGTTTATACTTCTGTTTTTAGATCCTGGATGGTTTTGTCCCATTCCTTCACTTGTTCTTTGTGTTTTCCTGTAATTCTCTAAAGGATTTTTTTGTTTTCTCTTTATGGGCTTCTACCTGGTGACCCATGTTCTCCTGTATTTCTTTAAGCAAATTTTGTGTTTCCTTTTTAAAAACTTCTACCTGTTGGCTCATGTTCTTCTGCAGTTCTTTAAGGGGTTATTTATGTCCTTCTTGAATTCCTCTATCAGCATCATGAGATGTGATGTTAAATCTTCATCATGCTTTTCTGGTGTGTTGGAGTATCTAAGACTTGCTGTTGTGGGAGAACTTGGTTCACATGGTGCCATGTTGCCTTGGTTTGTATTGGTAATATTCTTATGTTTGTCTTTTGCCATATGGTTTTTTCTGGTGTTAGCTCGTGTTGCTGTCTCTGACTTATTGGTCTTGCACACCTCTGTATCTGTGCTCCTGGGAGACCTATTCTCTCTTTGTACACTGGTATGTAGGTACTCCTGCGAGACCTACTGTCTTGCGGTTTTATTTGGCTTTGTAACTCTGCAGCTTGATGAAATCTGGGTTCAGGAAGAAATCAAAAGTCTCATTTCCGAGGCTGATCCTAAGCTTTTGTGTCCTCAGGGTTTCTGGATGTTTCCTCCGAGCAGAAGCAATGGTCCTACCTGTGCTGTCTGGCCTCTTTTCACTCCTGAGTGTTTATCTACCTCTTGTGTCACTTGGATATTGTGCATGGTGGCAGAAAATGGACACAAGCCTGAGACAGAAACCTGAGAGCTTCTACCAGAGGGTTTGGGGGTGGTTCTACCAATGCAGGCAAGCCCCTCCTTACTCCTGAGTGGTTAAGCTGCCTCCTTGTGCCACATGGATATGGCACACTGTGCAAGAGAATGGACCCAAGCTAGAGACAGAAACCAGAGTGCTTCCATCAGAGAGTTCCTGGCGCGGTCCCTGGATTTTTTAATTTAACATTTAAATGTGTATGCATATGTTTTTGTATATACAAGAAGAGATATGTAAAAGTGCATGTGAACATGTGTTCAAGACGAGGTCAGAAGAAAACTTTGCTGTCATTCTCAATATTTCCTCCACTTTATTTAAGATAGGGTATCTCATTGACTAGACTCTTACCAATTTGAGAAGAGGCTGAAGTTAGTCATCTTCCTGCTACTGTTTACTTTCTAGTAGTGTGATAAATACCAAGACCTAAAGCAGGTTGATGAAGAAAAGGTTCCTTTGGCTTATGTTTTATGATTATAGCTCATTACTGAGGGATTTCAGAGTAGAAACTTAAGGAGGAACTGAGGCAAGAACCATGAAGAAGAGTTTTATTCTGTATTGTTCACTTTAACTTGCTCAGGTAGCTTTCATATACAATCCAAACTCACTTGCTTAAGTGGACTGGGACATTCTACATTTATTAGGAAATAATTCAAGAACATTATAGACTATTGTCATTGTTCTTACTTACCCAATAGCACTTGATGATATCTATTGCTGAAGATTCCACATACTTGAGTCTTATAAAATAGAGAAATTGAGCTTGTATAGACCTTCAACGCTCTTGGTTAGCTTTCATAGTGCTGAACCATGTTATGGATGCTACTAGTAGAAAAACATAATGATTAGTCATACCAATCAGCCTTGAAAAATGTGAGTTACAATAATGATTGATGCAGCAAGAGATGCCCACTAATAAAATAATGGCATGGACATCATGGGAGTAACCAACCAATTTTTTTTTTTTTTGGATTCCAGTCCCATGTCAAATGATAAAACATATACCTGGTGCCACTAATTATGTTAGAAACTGTAGATAGACAAAGAATAGACCCTCAGGAAACTATACTACTGTCATGCTGCTGTTTAACTGACTCCCAGTGACTTATTTCTATACCCATTGTCCAATATATTTTTCATTCTTATTTAAGCTTCTATTTTCAGTAAATGTTGATTAGCATGGTGATACTAAGTGCGATAAAGTGGAGTCTCCAACATGTACATTATGCAGAGAATTTTTGGTATAAAGATATCATAATTTGTTACCCATATTGGAGTGAACTTATAAGTGATACAGCTGGCTTTCAGTCATCTCTGATCTGGTATACAATCTTTCACATATATTCCTTTTAGTAACCTAAATAAATATTTGGGTTCACCAAGGTGAACTTTGGTAGAATCTTACTTTAGTATGTCATGAATTCCCTAAAAGCAGTAAATGTGCATGTGTTGTTCCCCATGATAATTCTCATACAACACATGCTCTGTAAAGTACATTTCTCCAAAACTTATCAAACAACACCATAAGTCATTTTATCAAATGTAATTGTTCCTTTTCTACCAATTTACATGACATCAGTGACTGGAACAATTGCTAAGTTTCGTCTTATTAGAGAACTCATCTGTCTCAGGATTAGTATGCCTAAAGGTAGATGTCTTCTTTTAATATTTTGAGCCACTAATATTGGTTTTTACTTTATTTTTGTTAATTATATCCCTCAGTCTCAAGGCACCATAGGATGAAGATTTCTGTTTTCATTCTTCTTTACTCACATAAGTAGACACTGGTCTCTGTATTGGGGTCCTTAGTAGTCTGTTCAATCATCTCATCCACATTTCTTCTTTGATATCATTAATCCTCTTAAATTTTCCCTGGCAAAAAGAAATTTTTGGGATCTGGGGATATAGGTCAATTTGTGAAGTGCTAAATTCACAAAGAGAAAGACCTGAGCTCAATCTCCAGAATCTATGTTCAAAAAGTTGAGTACACATACACAAACATGAAACAATTAATGAAAAAGAAGGCATGCATTTGAAAAGAGCAAAGAAAGGGAGAAAGTAGAATAGGGAAATAATGGGCTTATATTTTAATTTCTATAAATTAGATTAAAATGCTTTTTAAAAGTGAGTGAGTGAGTGAGTGTGGTTGTGTGAACTGTAATTCAGGAGGTGGGAGGAAGATTCTTGGGTTTGCTGGATAGTTAGTCTTGAAAATACATTAGCTTCAGGATTAGTGAGAGACCTTGCCTAGAAGTAAATTAAAAAGTTGTATAGGAAGCATCAGAGTTGATGTCAGATGTCAGATTGACACAGGTGGAAAAGTCTCCTCTCTCCTCAGATGGCAGAAATTCAGAAGACTGATAGTTTGGTCATAGCATCCTCCCCTAGCAGTTGCTAACTACTTTTGTATCCCTGAGAAGGAATTTTGAGAATATTAATAGTTTCAGCTTCTGCAGCCTACTAAGTTTGTTTACCTCTTGAATATCATGAGCTTGCACTTCCTTCTGGTAGAATGTTTCAATTTAGAGAAATTTCCTAAAAAATGTCACTAAAGAAAGAGCCTAAAATATGATTTTGATTTTGCAGACCAAAGTTTGTAGCAGATGCTAGATCCCAGCACAGCAGGTAATAGGACTATACTGTACAGGGCACATAGCATCATCAAAACAATCTAGGGTGTCTTCCCAGGGAAGAGGCTCTAAGATCAGTTCTGGTATGAGAAGGATAAGGATGTGATAGTTATTCAAGAAGTGGGAAGGTTTCAAGAAACAAGGAACAGAATGGGGTATACTAACAGACTGGTGTCAAAGGAAATTCAAGAGAAGAAAGGGTGACCAAGGCATCATGGATTAAAGGTGTGAGACAGGATCAAAGAACTGAGGAATATGCAGAAACTTGAATTTACTAGAGTCACAATTTTCTACTTTAAATGTAAAAAGATGCAAGAGACGAAGAGTTCTCTTTTCTTTCATTTTTTCAAATTATTTTTTGGAAATTTCATGCATGAGTAAAACATATTTCGATCACATTTACCCCTTATTCTTTCTGTTCCGATCTCTTTTGGATTCCTCAGCTTCCTCGTCTCAGTTTTATTTTCTGTTCATATGTACATAGTTATAGGGCTACTTTCTGGACTATGGTCCACATTCTTTTTTTTTTTTTTTGTGAATGATTATATTTATTATTAAACATGACATTTAAATATTTCTTTTAAAGATTACATTGAAATATTTTGATAGTCATATCTCATGGTTAGTAATGCTTTATAAGTTTTGGAACTAGAAAGACAGCTCAACAATTAAGAGTATGTACTGCTTTGTCAGAGAACCAGAGGTCTGCTGTTGGGAACTATGTCAGGCAGCCCACAACTAGCTGTAAGTGCAGCTCCAGGGGATCTTACACCCTCTTCTGGCCTCTGCTGGCACTACAGGTACATGCAGATTCCTCAGAAATATCCAATGTCTTCAAAGCGATTATACAAGATTGATTGAAGGAATGAGGTGTTTACATTGGCATGGCACATATGCGCATAACTTGAACTATAGATAAATATTTTTTTAAAGTTTTGTCATAGTCTCTTATTGTTCCCTGACAGATTTTCCTTATCTAAATTTTGGTTTTGATGACTTATATACATCTGAAATACTATAAATGTTGTCTTCTAAATAGAGTAGATGATAGATGATTGATAGATGACAATATAAATAATAGATGTGTAATAGATAGTACATAGATGATTAAAGATACAGATAATAGATAACTGATATATACATATATACATATAGATGGTAGATAATAGATAATAGAATAAAAGGTAGATAGATAGATGATAGATAGAAGATAGAGAAAAGATAGGTATGTGACTAATAGAAGATAGATAGATAATTGATTGATAGATAGATGATAGGTAATATGCAGATAGATGTATAGAGATAGATGATGGAGGATAGAGAAAAGATAGATACATGATAGTTAGGTAGATAGATAGATGATAGATAGATAGATAATAGAAGATAGAGAAAAGATAGATATGTGATAGATAGATAGATAGATAGATAGACAGACAGACAGATAGATAGATAGATAAATAGATGTAAAGAAACCACCAGAGCTCATCCACAGACCCAGCACATAGTCATTCCCTTCATCTTCCTCTTCGGTTCCCATAGGGGAAGATATGATTATACAGTTAATTCCAACTGCATCTTTATCATATGTATGTATATGTGATCTGTCAATAACCTATCTTCTCTCTATATCTATCTATCTATCTATCTATCTATCTATCTATCTATCTATCTATCATCTATCTATCTATCTATCTATCTATCTATCTATCTATCTATCTATCATCTATCTATCTATCTATCTATCTATCTATCATCTAACTGTATATCACCTATCATCTATCAATCATCTATCTATCTATCTATCTATCTATCTATCTATCTATCTATCAATCTATCTATCATCTATCTATCTATCTATCTATCTATCTATCTATCTATCTATCTATCTATTTATCTATCTTTTAATCATGTATCTATCTTTTCTCTTTCTTCTATCATCTGTCTGTCTGTCTGTCTGTCTGTCTGTCTGTCTGTCTCTCTCTATCTATCATCTATCTATCTATCTATCTATCTATCTATCTATCTATCTATCTATCATCTATCTTTCCATCTATCTATCCTCTAATTGCCTATCACCTATCATCTATCAATCATCTATCTATCTATCTATCTATCTATCTATCTATCTATCTAGCTATCTAGCTATCTAGCTATCTAGCTATCTATCACTTATCTATCTTTTCTCTTTCTTCTATCATCTATCTGTCTATCTATCTATCATCTATCTATCTATCTATCTATCTATCTATCTATCTATCTATCTATCTATCTTCTATCTGCCTATCACCTATCACCTATCAATCAATTATCTACCTATAGTTCACATCTTAAAGAAAACTGACTTTCCCTTCTCTAAAAGTAATCCACTCTCCTCAGCTAAGAGTGGGTCTCATGAGCACTGTCCCTATCCATGAATGGCTTTGTCCTGTTCAAGACTTTATTGGTGACCACAGCTGCAGTGAATTCCTGAATGGCCCTGTCATGTCCAGAAGACACTGGTTTAGAGCAATCCATCCTGATTTGTAGTTTTTATTGTCTTATCATCTTCCTTTCTCCAATTTTCCCTAAGCTGTGGATGTACATGGATGTGTCTGTGATAAATAAGTCAAGTTTAGGGCTGAACATTAAGAGGTTTTTCTAAAAAACAGGCTTATGGATTTTAAACGTCATATTTATAATATAAAAGACCGCACAGATCATGGATGAGTGTAACTGAAAACCAAATTAGAAATGCTTGCTCTGTCTACCAGAGAAATGAAAGTGAAATATATTCTCTGACATTTTGGTCAGTGAGTAATGATATTAGGAAAGCCCAAGTGGTCTTTGGTGAAATTGAACTCACTGACCATTAGGTTTGGCATGATAATTAATCAGGTCTCTTTAAAGTCTCACAGCTACCAAAACCCTCAGATAGTTCTGGATTGCATCCACATGTATCAACACTAGCTTTGACAGTACATAACAGGGGTGGGGACAGTAAAATTGTTTCCCTGTGGCTGGGGAGAAGGCTCAATGGGTAAGGGTGGTTACTGCATAAGCATGAGGGCCTGAGTTTCAATTTCCTGCACCCATAAAAAAGCTGATTGTGGTTCTGTGCCTACATGCATTCCAGAGTTTTGGAGAGCAGCGATTGGAGGAGCCATAGTAATTTTTAGGTGCCAGCCTAGATCAAGTAAGACCCTGTATGAAACAGAAATAATAGTGATGGAGCTGCACACACAATGTCCTCTGTTTGCACAGGGGCACCTGCATGTATATTTATGTAATTTCCCTTTCAATACACAAACTGACTCTCTGTCACTCATGGTAAACTGATTGCTTGAAACTTCAACTTATTAGCAATTTATTTTGTATCAATTGCAGCCTTAGACAATGATAAAGAATTTGGAAACTATAATAAATCATTTTACAATTCCATTTATTTTTATCATTCCATTTCTGATTTTGATATTGCTTTTATAAAAGAATTTCTGTTCTCTCTAAAGAGACACATTTCTAGAACACATTTCCTGTTACATTTACATTTTCCTTTGATAGAACTCAGCTTGAAGAATCCATTTCTTGCTTGGAGAAAATGTGACTCATTTCTTCAACATTGATATGCTAAGAACCCTAAATGAGCTCTTAATGGGTTTTCTGACCTCTGGCCTGCCCTTTCAATTGGTCCTGAACATCTTCAACATAGACCCAAACTTCATGCCTTGCCACTGAGCTCCTTTTTTTCAACACTTCTCTTATATGTAGTTTATAACAATGCTTACTTAAATATCTGATTCTCAATTAAGGAGTTTCGAACACCTAAAGATAACTTCTGCAAGACTTTACAGACAATGTTGTTTGTATATATGTATATATGTTTATGCATGCACAATGTGTGTATATATGTGTCTTGGTGTGAGACTATAGAGCTAGAGAACAACCTCAGGTGTTAATCCCTAGGTACTGACCTCCTTATTTCAAGACAGGTTCTCTCACTGGCTTGTAACTCAAGTAAGCTAGAACATCAAGCTCCCAAGTTTGTGTCTCTGCTCCCCCAGAATTGAGAGTACAAGTGTGTGTCACTATCTATCCCTAGACATTTTAACATGGGTTCTGAGGAATCAAACTCAGATCCACTGAGTAGTACCGCATTGTGTAAATGTCCACAGTTTCTGTATCCATTCCTCTGTTGAGTGACATCTGGATTCTTTACAGCTTCTGGCTATTATAAATAATGCTGTTATGAACATAGTGGAATATGTGTCCTTATGCATGTTGGAGCGTCTTCTGTGTATAGGCCCAGGAGTGGTATAGCTCAGTCCTCAGGTAGTGTTATGTCCAATTTTCTGATGAACTGCCAAACTGATTTCCAAAGTGGTTTTACCAGCTTGCAATTCCACCAGCAACAGAGGAGTGTTCCTCTTTCTCCACATCCTCTCCAGCATTGCTGTCCCCTGAGTTCTTGCATGCTCTTTGGTTGGAAAGTCCCCAACAGCCCACACTTTTTGAGTCTATGGGTCTTCTTGTTGTGTCCTTGACCCCTCCAGCTGGGTCCATCCTTTCCCCAACTCTGCATAAGACCCTCATAGATCCATCTAAAGTTTGGCTATGGGTCTCTGCATCGGCTCCCATCAGCTGCTGCATAAATGCTCGTAGGGTTTGTTTCTGCTACTTTTCCTGTCTTCTCATCTTCTGGCTCCTCCATCTCAGGATCCTGTCACTGAAATGCCTGCTGCTTCAGGGTATTGGTGTACTTAACAAGTAATTTTGGTTACATCTTTTCTGTGTAAATCTTCCATCTGTGGGAATTGCAGCCTCCAGTCCATACATAAATTGTTTAAAACTTAACCCAGGGCCTGAACCTAAAAAGACTTAAGGGTTACAGCACATGTGGAATGTAAAATCTGTTCTCGGCTGTCTCTTCTCTGAATATTAACTGGAGCTGAATGCATAATGTCATTAAAAAGATTTTTCTTAATTGATCTTGTAATCGTTTGTGTAGTCATTCCTCCCCGGGGAAGGTGCATTGATTCTAGTATTGGCACATCTTCTTCCCTGTTATTGAAATGTTTCTAAGGTAAGCTATGTTGACTCAGATACTTTTGGTCCCAGTTTCAGGCTCCCCAAGCAATGACCTTGCTTTCCTGTTGATGGAAATTCCTAAATTATTGAGATAAAGGACTATAACACAACAGTGTTTTAAAGTTGGTAGTGTACAATTTGGATTGGTTAGCTGAAATGTGTGAATATTAAATTTCCATTAAAGGGACGTATATAGATAAGTACAATCCTCATTGGCACAGTTAAGTCAGCTCAGAAATTTGAAACACATGCTATTGGCTGTGGGTCAGGTTGGAGATCTCAGCAGCTAACCTTGCACGTAGGGTCAAGGTCAAACACGATCAAATTAATGCCATTCCCTCTACCAGGGAAGGGCCAGCTCTTTTCAAAGTCATTATACCTATGTGTTCTTTCAATTATATATATTTTTTTCTTTATTTTTTTTATTTTCTAAGCTTTTTTTTATTTACATTCCAAATCATTTCCCCTTTCCCGTTTCCTCCCTCCCCGAAAGTCCCATAAGCCCCCTTCCCTCCCTCTTTTCTCCATTCAAACCCCTCTCGTTTCTCTGTCCTGGCGTTCCCCTACATCCAGTCTTTCCAGGACCAGGGGTCTCTCCTTCCATCTTCTTAGAAATCTATTGATATGCGAATTGTGTCTAGGGTATTCCTAGATTCTGGGTTAATATCCCCTTATCAGTGACTGCATACCATGTGTGTTCTTTTGTGATTGGGTTACCTCACTAAGGATGATATTTTCAAGTTCTGACCATTTGCCTAGGAATTTCGAGAATTCATTGTTTTTAATTGCAGAGTAGTATTCCATTGTGTAGATATACCACATCTTCTGAATCCATTCCTCCGTTGAGGGACATCTGGGTTCTTTCCAGTTTCTGGCTATTATAAATAAGGCTGCAATGAACATAGCGGAGCATGTGTCCTTATTGCATGCAGGTAAAGCCTCTGGGTATATGCCCAGGAGTGGTATAGCCGGATCTTCCGGGAGTGTCATGCCCAGTTTTCTGAGGAACCACCAGACTGCTTTCCAGAGTGGTTGTACCAGCTTGCAATTCCACCAGCAGTGGAGGAGTGTTCCTCTTTCTCCACATCCTCTCCAACAACTGCTGTCTCCTGTGTTTTTGATCTTAGCCATTCTGACTGGTGTGAGGTGGAATCTCAGGGTTGTTTTGATTTGCATTTCCCTAATGACTAAGGATAATGAACGTCTCTTTAGGTGCTTCTCAGCCATTAGATATTCTTCAGGAGAGAACTCTTTGCTTGACTCTGTACCCCATTTTTAATAGGGTTACTTGCCTCTCTGGAGTTTAACTTCTTGAGTTCTTTGTATATATTGGATATTAGCCCTCTGTTGGATGTAGGGTTGGTAAAGATCATTTCCCAGTTAGTTGGTTGCCGCTTTGTCTTTTTGACAGTATCTTTTGCCTTGCAAAAAAATTGTAATTTAATGAGGTCCCATTTGTCTATTCTTGATCTTAGAGCATAAGCTATTGGAGTTCTATTCAGGAAATTCTCCCCTGTGCCCATATGTTCAAGGTTCTTCCCTAGTTTCCTTTCTATTAGTTTCAGTGTGTCTGGTTTTATGTGGAGATCCTTGATCCACTTGGAATTGAGCTTAGTGCAAGGAGATAAGAATGGGTCAATTTGCATTCTTCTGCATGTTGACCTCCAGTTGAGCCAGCACCATTTGTTGAAAAGGCTATCTTTTTTCCATTGGATGGTTTTAGCTCCTTTGTCAAAGATCAAGTGACCATAGGAGTGTGGATTTATTTCTGGGTCCTCAATTCCTTTCTTTAAAGGACAGGACTCCCTACCTAGAGTTATGATACTCACACCACACTGGATTTTGCCATATCAATTTATTTAATTACAGCAATCCACACAGAAATGCCCCAGGACAACCTATAGTAAACAGTCCCAGACTGATGGTACTAGGTTTGTTGGAAATCTTTTCAAGATTTACAGATGGTTGGTTTTAGGGATATCCTCTTGGAGTTCTTAATCTCATTAATGAAAGAGTTTAAAATTTTAAACTCTGATTTAGGCCACTTTGAGAATTTTAAGCAAAGACATGCTTTGCTTATACCCAGTAACATGAAGGCTTTGAGGCTGGGCTTGAAATCTTATTGTTTTGAATTTGGATGATAATGAAATTGCAATGCCTTGGGAATCAGGCCCCTTGTGATCTACCAGGAAGAGTATATTGGGTGTGAATTCAGAGACCAGGAAATATTCAAGGTGTATAGTTAGGGACTCAACACAAGCTTGATAAATAATCTGACCTGGAGACTAGACAGATGCCTCAACAATTAAGAGTACTTTCTACTCATTTAGAGGCAGCCACATGGCAGCCAGGCAGGAGAGATTGGACAAAATATATTAAGAAACAGCATTAGAAATTAAATAGTAGAGAAAGCAAAATTGCATTTTTCAGAATAATTGAAAAATACAGAGAGTCTAGGATTCCTGGGACTATTACCTTATGTCTAGCAGCCAGTACCTACAAGGCTGAGAAGAATTAACTTCAAATCCTGAGATCCTTTAGGAGAGAAACCTTTTTGGCATCTGTTTCCTAATCACTGATGATAGAGAATCCCCAGGAATGTTGGGATGGGTGAGGGATTATAATTTCTTAACTCTCCAGTACAAAGATGAGGGTTCTATCCCAAGCAAGATATTAACAGGTCTTCCATAAAGTCCCACCCAGTGGCAAATTTCATTTGAAATGCTTTCTCTTCCAAATTCAAAATAAGTTATCTTGTCTAATGCTGAATTTTAAAAATAATTATGAGTGATATAATTATGTAGGATATCATGTGATAATTCGGATGATATATGCAGTTCAATTCAAAGTAGCATATTCTATTCGCCTTTTAATGTTTTTATTTGCACAGTAACAGTGCATATTCCTTGGGTAGAGTTTGTTGTTTCAATAGTGTATACTGTGCATATATGTACATGTGATAGATAAGTGTATATTCCTGCAAGTGCACATACATTTAGAGGACGAGGACAATGTTGAGTGTCTTCCTTTTATATTTTGAGACAAGTTTACTGTGATAGTGGAGCTCTAGAATCTGGGAATGCAAACCTCATAGAATCTTGTCTCTTCTTCTATAACTTTCGGATTACAGGGACAAACTCTACTGCCAAGCTTTATACAGGGGCTGGGGTTTGCTTGAGGTTTAGCTCTTCTGCTATTCAGCAAAAAATTTATCTATCTTTCTAATATAATAATAATAATAATGATAATAATAATAATAATCAAACCTCAGAAATTCTCTCATGGGAAAAGGAAAGACTAAATTCTCATGGTCTCCACTCCTGTGTCCATAAACTGCTCATGCTGAGCCCTTATCCCAGGATCCTTGTTGTCTTACCTGGTGCTGTGTAGCAGCAGCTGCTTCTGAACCCTTCTTCAAAATACCACATCTGAGAGTCAAGGATGAGGATGACACTTCTCAAGTATTCACATGGAAATTTAATATAATCATTTTATCAGGTAACAAGCTCACCAAACTTCATAAGATTTGAGAGAGCTTTGTAAAACATCTTCCAGTATAACTGTCTCTGTGGACATTTCACAGTATCTTCTGACAGCATAGTGAGCTTCTAAACCATTGTATGGCTTCTGTACAGGTAGGATGCTAGCCCAAAGTGAGTCACACAGGGGAAAAAAAAACAAAAGAAAAGAGTTTGAAAATACAAACCACTTTTTAAAGGAGATTTTTCTGTAATGGGACTAAAGATTTTGTTTTTGATGGAACCAAGAGATGACTGGAAGTTGAACCTGAAGAACCGAACATGATCCTTCATCTTACACTCAATACCAGGATGAGTAAGAGTCACAGGACCTCAGCTTAACTGTGAAGAAGGAAGAA
The DNA here is from genome assembly GCA_036184795.1 of Tokudaia tokunoshimensis. Lineage (NCBI taxonomy): Eukaryota > Metazoa > Chordata > Mammalia > Rodentia > Muridae > Tokudaia > Tokudaia tokunoshimensis. The sequence continues at coordinate 502,235 of BTHU01000016.1, forward strand.
ACCTGAATTGCAGGGTTGCTGTGGCCTTTCTGAAATGTAGCTGCCTCTGGGAAATATGACATGAACAAAGAACTTGCTATTATCCTGGACAGGTCAATGACTAAGAAGGGCCAGTACTGGGGATTTGAATTCTAATGAGTGACCTTGGATTGGCCATTTATTATGTTGAGTCTTTTTCCTCAGCTGAAATATGAAGATGATCACAGTTCTTTGCTTGTAGGCTTGCTGAGTATGCTAGATGAGGTAATATGTGAGTTGGTTAACAGAGTGACTATTGTGCAGTGAGCAATAGATATTTTAGCATGGTGCTAGGAATGCTACTGGTGGAATTCTTGCCTAAAAGCCACAAAACCAAAAGATCAAAGCCCCAACATTATATAAATCAGGTGTAGTGGCATATACTTCTAATCTTTATATTTGGGTGGAGGCAGAAAGATGAGAATTTCAAGGTTATCTTTGATTACCTGATCTGAGTCTAGCCTGGGCTGTATGAGACTCTGCCTCAAAAGTGATAATAAATGTTAATTAATATAAATCTTCAATGCCTATTCATAATTTATTCTATTGGTCCTATGTGTAGAGAATGTTAGAAATTTAAATTTGGTTATCTTCTATGTAAACTTAATTTCAGTTTCACATAATTGCTATCTGCATTTTCTCTAACATGAGTCACACTGACATTGATGTAAACTTTCCTCACATCAAGGACTGCTACAATGGTCATTTAACTGCCACCACTTCTCTCCGATACCTGGGATATTTGCATCTCATACACAGTGAACAGGTTTTGCTTGGTCCTAGGTATATATGAGGATCTTTCCTGAGTTTTGAATGTAAACTGACATAGGATGTTGATAAAAACCCAAGTCTAGGGCATTCTGCCAAGGGCATAGTGAATAGAGTTGAAATCCTGTCTCTTTTCAATGCCTTTAAATTTAATATAAATTAAAAGAAGAGTAGTAGTAGGAGGAGGAGGAAGAGTAGGTGGAGAAGCAGGAGGATTAGGAAGAAAAAGAAGAAGAAGAAGAAGAAGAAGAAGAAGAAGAAGAAGAAGAAGAAGAGCAACAACAACAAGAACAAGAAAAACAAGAACAAGAAAAACAAGGACAATAAGAACAAGAACAAGAACAGGAACAGGAATAAGAACAGGAAATGGTTAAAGATTTAATGGAAGCTTTTCCTCAGTGTAGAAAGATGAAAAATAAAAAGAGAGAGCTTATTCAAATTATTATTATTATTATTATTATTATTATTATTATTATTATTATCATCATTATTTTCTATCTTCTTTATTTACATTCCAAATGATGAGATGCAGGTCCAACCCAAGAGACTGAGTCTGGGAATAAAACAGAATTGGAACATCGATGAGTTATGGAACCACCTATCTTCCTAGAGAGTGAAGCTTGACAGCTTCGGCTTCAAGATGTTAGCAAGGGAAAGGCAGCCTTACTCTGGTACCTACAAACCTTTAAAAATACTGCAGGTCTGAAAATTGGTTTAAATGTATAGAAATTACAAGTTTTTTATATTTCATTCCCTTGGACATGGTCAGCTTTGGAGACTTGATGGCAAGTATCCTAACAGAGAGTGGATCAATACTAGCTGCTGAGCAGACTATATAAAGAGCAAGAATCTAACTCCTCTGAAACTCTTCCTCTGCCATCAAAGAATAGGTGTTTGAGTTCTCTTCAGGCTATATAATTTCCCATTCTTTTAAAATTTAAATATGGTAAAAATAATAATAAAAAGAAAATTTCCCAGTTGTGATTGGCAAGGGTATAATTCCTTCTCTAATCCCTAAGATCAGAGGGTGAATGAAGTGTGTATCATCAGGCTGGGAAGGTGGAATTCATGAAAATGTTTAATTTTTAAGCATTAGAACCTGAATTTGAACCCCATAGTTTGTTTTGGGAGTATATATTTTTAATTCCAGTTCTCTGACCATGAGAAGGGAGGAAAGACAGGAAAATCCAAGTAACCCATAGGACAACTGAGCTACTGTACACAATAGCAAATAGTAAAGGGATTGTCTCAAAAAATGTCACATCGAATTAAGATGTGCTAATGACAGATTCTGCCTCAAATGAACTGAACAGCATTCCTGAGGATGACACCCAAGGGTTCACCGGCAAAGTCCTCATGAATATAGAGACATGCACATGTACTAGCACAAAAAATGGTGATGTTCTATGTACAAACATATATGACAAAATGTCTTCATGCAATAAACATCTCAGTTAAGTATGCACAGTCATAAAATAGAATAAAGAACAGAAATTCCTTGTTCCAAGTGGTACTTGTTTTATAAGAAATCTTCTTTTCCATATTTGGTTGAGAGTGATATGTTCTCCTAATTTTTTATTTAATTTTCACTGAACATGAAAACCATATCAAAGAGAGCAAGATGGCTTACTGGGTGAAAGACCCTGCAACCATAACAGATAAACTCAGTTTGACTCCCACTGTGACCCACATATTAGGAGAGAACCAACTGCTGCAAGCTGTCTTGTAACTTCTATTCACAAATTGTAGCACAAAAATACAAACACAAAACTAGAAACAACCATGGCAACTAAGACAGCTTATACTAAAATTTCTCTTTGACATATAACCCCACAAAAATATTATCCTAAATCTACATTCATAACAATACACTCCTTTCATAGTCTAACTAACAACATAGATTTGATTCAGGTAATGTGATGGTTACTAGGTGCTATCTACGTGACAGAATCTAGAACCACCTTGGAGGTAAATCACTGGGCATTTCTGTGAGGGACTTCCAGATCAGGTAAATTAAAGTGGGAAGACCTTCCCTAGAGGTGGGTGACACCATTCTATGGGCAGGATCATATTGGGCTTAATAAAATGCAGAAACCAAGCTGAGCATGGAATCATCATTCTGTATCCTGACCATGGACACAGTGGCAGTAATTCTGTCATACTCTTAGAACCATGTCGTCTGTGCCATGATAGAAATTATCTCCTAGAACTCTAGGAGTCAAAATAAAACTTTCCATCTTTTAGTTGTTCTTGCTAGTTATTTTGTTACAAAGAAGGACAAGTAACTAAAGCCAATAAGAATGTGTTGTGAGATTATTGAGATAAGAATCTAATGGTTGGTCTCCTGTCCCTTGGTACATGGCATGGTCCACTTACATAGGACTCTAAGAATATGTCTATTAAATAACTAAATGAAGTATTGTTCAAAATTATCCATCATCAGCCCCCTTCCCTCCCTCTTTTCCCCATTCAACCCCCCTCTCGCTTCTCTGTCCTGCCATTCCCCTACATCCAGTCTTTCTAGGACCAGGGGTCTTTCCTTCCATCTTCTTGGAAATCTATTGATATGTGAATTGTGTCTAGCATATTCCGAGATTCTGGGTTAATATCCCCTTATCAGTGACTGCATACCATGTGTTTTCTTTTGTAATTGGGTTACCTCACTCAGGATGATATTTACAAGTTCTGACCATTTGCCTAGGAATTTCATGAATTCATTGTTTTTAATTGCAGAGTAGTATTTCATTGTGTAAATATACCACATCTTCTGAATCCATTCCTCCATTGAGGGATATCTGAGTTCTTTCCAGCTTCTTGCTATTATAAATAAGGCTGCTATGAACATAGTGGAGCATGTGTCCTTATTGCATGCAGGTAAAGCCTCTGGGTATATGCCCAGGAGTGGTATGGCCAGATCATCCGGGAGTGTCATGCCCAGTTTTCTGAGGAACCGCCAGACTGCTTTCCAGAGTGGTTGTACCAGCTTGCAATCCCACCAGCAGTGGAGGAGTGTTCCTCTTTCTCCATATCCTTGCCAACACATGCTGTCTCCTGTGGTTTTGATCTTAGCCATACTGACTGGTGTGAGATGGAATCTCAGGGTTGATTTGCATTTCCCTAATGACTAAGGATGATGAACATCTCTTTAGGTGCTTCTCAGCCATTAGATATTCTTCAGGTGAGAACTCTTTGTTTAGCTCTGTACCCCATTTTTTAATAGGGTTACTTTGCTCTCGGGGAGGGAGGAAACAGGAAAGGGGAAATGATTTGGAATGTAAATAAAAAAACTTAGAAAATAAAATTTAGAGTGACCTGTGCTGCTGCCAAGAGAGTGCAGAGTGCACTCCGCCATCTTTGCTCCAGCATCTGGGAAGTTGGGACTGCCAGGCTCTGAGACAGACAGGCATAATATCGCTTGGGTCTCAGGCACCTTGTGTATACCCTGCCCCCAAGAGCTAGGCAGGTCTGCAGTAACCAGCATGCCAGGTCTGCTGTGGGACTTCTGCCTTGCAGAGGGACCCCCCCCCCCACCGCACTGGGCGAGAGCCTACCAGCTTTCCTTTGGCAACCTTTGTTTCTGGATCAACTGCATTGAGGAGACAGGTACCCAGGTTTTCCCCAATATAACATCGCTTGGGACACGGCCTGTTGGGGCTTCCATCTGCACCCAAGAGCGAGACAGTGCTGTGGTCCTCTGGGCAACAGCCCTGCTGTGGGCCAGCTCCCCTGCAGAGTGACCTGCACCACCTCTGAGAGAGTGCATAGTGCACTCCACCATCTTTGCTCCGGAATTGGGGCAGTTGGGACCACCAGGCTCAGAGACAGACAGGCATAATAGCACTTGAGTCTCGGGCAGCTTGTGTGTACCCTGCTCCCAAGAGCTGGGCAGGTCTGCAGTAACTGATGCACCAGCTCAGCTGTGGGATTTCTGCCCTGAGGAGGGACCCCTCCTCCACCCCTTTGGAAGAGATCACACACCCCTGCACAGGGCGGGAGCCTACCAGCCTCCCTTTGGCAACCTCTGCTCCAGGAATCCACTACACTAAGCCTTTGGATGTGCAGGGATTCCCGAATATAATATCACTTGGGGCAAGGCACATCAGGGCTCCAAAGTTACCCAGGAGCAGGGCAGGCCCCAGAAATTGGTGCCAGGATAATCTTGGTCACCCAGGGGGGCCAGAAATAGCTTTGCAGGCTCACAGGAAGTCCAACCAGCAGCCAGTGATAGCAGGACCAACTAACACCAGAGGTAACCAGATGGCAAAAGGCAAACATAGGAACGTTACTAACAGAAATCAAAGTAATATGGCACGATCTGAACCCAACTCTCCAACAGCAGCAAGTCATGGATACCCCACCAAATCCGAAAGACAAGATCTGGATTTAAAATCACTTCTCATGATTTTATTAGAGGATTTCAAGAAGCACACAAATAAATCTAATAAAGAATTACAGGAGATCATGAATAAAAGGTTAGAAGCCCTTACAAAGGAAACACAAAACTCACTTAGAGATGCAGGAGAACATGGGTCAACAGATGGAGGCCCACAAGGAGGACAATACAAAAATCGCTTAAAGAAATGGATCAACGGGTAGATGCACTTTCAAAGGAATCACAAAAATTGCATAGAGAAATGCAGAAGATTATGGGTCAACAAATGGAGGCCCATAGGGAGGCAACACAAAAATTGCTTAAAGAAATGAATCAACGGATAGATGCCCTTACAAAGGAAACACGAGAATTGCTTAAAGAAATGCAGGAGACAATGGATCAACAGATGGAAGCCCATGAGGAAGAAACACAAAAATCACTTAGAGAAATACAGGAGAACATGGGACAACAGGCAGAAATCCTGAAAGAGGAAATGCAAAAATACCTTAAAGAAATACAGGAAAATAAAAACAAACAAGTGAAGGATCTCAGCAAATCCATCCAGGATCTACAAAAGGAAGTAGAACCAACTAAGAAATCACAAAGGGAGACAACTTTGGAGATAGAAAACCTTGGGAAGAAATCAGGAGTCATAGATGCAAACACCCACAATAGAATACAAGAGATGGAAGAAAGAATCTCAGGTGCTGAAGATACCATAGAAAGCATAGACTCAACAGTCAAAGAAAATGAAAAATGCAAAAAACGTGTAACCAAAACATCCAGGAAATCCAGGACACAATGAGAAGACCAAACCTAAGGTTTATAGGTATAGATGAGAGTGAAGATTTGCAACTTAAAGGGACAGTAAATATCTGCAACAAAATTATGGAGGAAAACTTCCCTAACCTAAAGAGAGAGGTGCCGATGAATGTACAAGAAGCCTACAGAACTCCAAACAGACTGGACAAGAACAGAAATACCTCCCGTCACATAATAATCAAAACACCAAATGTACTGAAAAAAGAAAAAATATTAAAAGCAGTAGGAGAAAAGGGCCAAGTAACATACAAAGGAAGAACTATCCGAATCACATCAGACTTCTCACTAGAGACTATGAAAGCCAGAAGATCCTGGGCAGATCTCATGGAGACACTAAGAGAACACAAATTCCGGCCTAGACTACTAGACCCAGCAAAACTCTCAATCACCATAGATGGAAAGATCAAGATATTCCACGATCAAACCAAATTTTCACAATATCTTTCCACAAACCCAGCCCTGCAAAGGATAATAGGTTGAAACCGCCAATACAAGAAGAGAAGCAACACCTTGGAAAAAAATGGGATAGTAACCTTCTTTCATCAAACCCAAAAGTAGATAACCACTCAAACATAAAGATAGCGTCAAGAATGGTAGGTGGCAATAATCACTATTCCTTAATCTCTCTTATTATCAATGGTCTCAATTCCCCAATAAAATGACATAGACTATCAGACTGGATATGTATACAGGACCCAGCATTATGCTGCATGCAGGAAACGCACCTCAGTGTCAAAGACAAACACTACATCAGAGTAAAAGCCTGGAAAAAAATTTTGCAAGCAAATGGTCCCAGGAAAAGATGCCAGAGTAGCCATCCTAATATTAGATAAAATTGACTTTCAACTTAAAGTCATTAAAAAAGACACAGAAGAACACTACATACTGATCAAGGGAAAAATCCACCATCAAGAACTCTCCATTCTGAATATCTATGCTCCAAATGCAAAGGCAACCTCATTTGTAAAAGAAACTTTATTAAAGCTCAAAGCACACATCTCACCTCACACAATAATAGTGGGTGACTTCAACACCCCAGTCTCTGAAATGGATCGTTCAGGAAAGCAGAAAATGAAGAGTGACACAGTGAATCTAATTGAAGCCTTGGAACAAATGGAACTAACAGATACATATAGAACATTCAACCCTAGAGCAAAAGAATACACCTTCTTCTCAGCAACTCATGGTACCTTCTCCAAAATCGACCATATAATTGCTCACAAATGAGACCTCAACAGATATAAGAAGATCGAACTAATCCCATGCCTCCTATCAGATCACTATGGAATAAGGGTGGTCTTCAATGGCAACAAAAAACAAAAGAAAACCCACGTACACATGGAGGCTGAACAATGCTCTACTCAATGATAACTTGGTCAAGGTGGAAATAAAGAAAGAAATCAAAGACTTTTTGAAAGTTAATGAAAATGAAGGCACAACATACCCTAATTTATGGGACACAATGAAAGCAGTGCTAAGAGGAAAATTCATAGCCCTGAGTGCTGCTGAAAAGAAAAGGGAGACAGCATACACTAGCAGCTTAATGGCACACCTGAAAGCCCTGGAACAAAAAGAAACAAATACACCAAACAGGAGTAGAAGGCAGTAAATCATCACACTCAGGGCTGAAATCAATCAAGTAGAAACAAATAAAACCATACAAAGAATCAACAAAACGAGGAGTTGGTTCCTTGAGAAAATCAACAAGACAGATAAGCCCTTAGCCAGACTAGCCAGAGGTCACAGAGACAGTATCCAAATTAATAAAATCAGAAACGAAAAGGGAGAGATAACAACAGAAACTGTGGAAATTCAAAAAATCATCAGATCCTACTACAAAAGCCTGTATTCAACACAACTAGTAAATCTCGAGGAAATGGACAATTGTCTTGACAGATACCAAATACCAAAATTATATCAGGATCAAATAGACCATCTAAACCATCCTATAACCCCTGCAGGATTAGAAGTCATCATTGGAAGTCCTCCAACCAAAAAAAGCACAGGTCCAGGTGGTTTTAGTGCAGAATTCTATCAGACCTTCAAAGAAGACCTAACACCAAAACTCTTCAAACTATTCCACAAAATAGAAACAGAAGGAACACTACCCAACTCGTTCTATGAAGCGACATTATGCTAATAACAAAAGCACACAAAGATTCGACAAAGAAAATCTCAGGCCAATCTCTCTTATGAATATCGATGCAAAAATACTCAATAAATTTCTTGCCAACCGAATCCAAGAACACATCAAAACGATCATTTACCACGATCAAGTAGGCTTCATCCCAGGGATTCAGGAATGGTTCAATATAGGGAATTCCATCAATGTAATCCACTACATAAACAATCTCAAAGGAAAAAAAAAAACATATGGTCATCTCATTAGATGCTGAGAAAGCTTTTAACAAAATTCAGAATCCTTTCATGTTAAAGGTCTTGGAAAGATCAGGAATTCGAGGCCCATATCTAAACATAGTAAAAGCAATTTACAGCAAACCGGTAACCAACATCAATCTAAATGGAGAGAATATTAAAGCAATCCCACTAAAATCAGGGACTAGACAAGGCTGCCCTCTCTCTCCATATCTTTTCAATATAGTACTTGAAGTTCTAGCTAGATCAATTAGACAACAAAAGGAGGTCAAAATGATACAAATTGGAAAGGATGAAGTCAAACTATCACTATTTGCAGACCATATGATAGTATACTTAAGCGACCCAAAGAACTCCATCAGAGAACTCCTACAGCTGATAAACAACTTCAGCAAAGTGGCCGGATATAAAATAAATTCAAGCAAGTTAGTAGCCTTCATATACTCAAAGGATAAGCAGGCTGAGGAAGAAGTAAGAGAAAAGATACCCTTCACGATAGCCACAAACCATATAAAGTATATCGGTGTGACTCTAACCAAACAAGTGAAAGATCTGTATGACAAGAACTTCAAGTCTCTGAAGAGAGAAATTGAAGAAGACCTCAGAAGATGGAAAAATCTGCCATGCTCATGGATTGGCAGGATTAATATAGTAAAAATGACCATCTTACAAAAAGCAAGTTACAGATTCAATGCAATCCCCATCAAAATCCCAACTCAAATCTTCATAGAGTTAGAAAGAGCAATTCAAAAATTCATCTGGAATAACAGAAAACCCAGGATAGCTAAAACTATTCTCAAGAGTAAAAGAACCTCTGGGGGAATCAGTATCCTGGACCTCAAGCTGTACTACAGAGCAATAGTGTTAAAAAGTATGTGGTATTGGTACAGTGACAGGCATGTAGATCAATGGAACAGAATTGAAGACCCAGAAATGAATCCATACTCCTATGGTCACTTGATCTTTGACAAAGGACCGAAAACCATCCATTGGAAAAAAGATAGCCTTTTCAACAAATGGTGCTGGCTCAACTGGAGGTCAATATACAGAAGAATGTAAATTGACCCATTCTTATCTCCTTGCACTAAGCTCAATTCCAAGCGGATCAAGGACCTCCACATAAAACCAGACACACTGAAACTAATAGAAAGGAAACTAGGGAAGAACCTTGAACATATGGGCACAGGGGAGAATTTCCTGAATAGAACTCCAATAGCTTATGCTCTAAGATCAAGAATTGACAAATGGGACTTCATTAAATTACAAAGTTTTTGCAAGGTAATAGACACTGTCAAAAAGACAAAGAGGCAACCAACTAACTGGGAAATGATCTTTACCAACCCTACATCCAACAGAGGGCTAATATCCAATATATACAAACAACTCAAGAAGTTAAACTCCAGAGAGGCAAGTAACCCTATGAAAAATTGGGGTACAGAGCTAAGCAAAGAGTTCTCACCTGAAGAATATCTAATGGCTGAGAAGCACCTATAGAAATGTTCTTCATCCTTAATCATTAGGGAAATGCAAATCAAAACAACCCTGAGATTCCATCTCACACCAGTCAGAATGGCTAAGATCAAAAACACAGGAGACAGCAGTTGTTGGCGAGGATGTGGAGAAAGAGGAACACTCCTCCACTGCTGGTGGGATTGCAAGCTGGTACAACCACTCTGGGAAGCAGTCTGGCGGTTCCTCAGAAAACTGGGCATGAAACTACCGGAGAATTCGGCTATACCACTCCTGGGCATATACCCAGAGGCTTTACCTGCAAGCAATAAGGACACATGCCCCACTATGTTCATTGCAGCCTTATTTATAATAGCCAGAAGCTGGAAAGAATCCAGATGTCCCTCAACGGTGGAATGGATTCAGAAGATGTGGTATATTTACACAATGGAATATTACTCTGCAATTAAAAACAATGAGTTCACGAAATTCCTAGGTAAATGGTCAGTACTGGAAAATATCATCTTTAGTGAGGTAATCCAATCACAAAAGAACACACATAGTATGCAGTCACTGATAAGGGTATATTAACCCAGAATCTCGGAATACCCTAGACAGAATTCTCATATCAATAGATTTCCAAGTAGATGGAAGGAGAGACCCCTGGTCCTGGAATGACTGGATGTAGGGGAATGTGGAACCAGAGAAGCGAGAGGGGGTGGAATGGGGAAAAGAGGGAGGGAAGGTGGTTTATGGGACTTTCATGGAGGTAGGAAACGGGAAAGGGGAAATGATTTTGAATGTAAATAAAAAAAATTAAAAAAGAAAATATAATTTAAAAAAGAATATGCCTAATAAAAATAAATAAATAAATAAATAAATAATAATATCTTAAAAAAAAAACAAAATTATCCATCATCTTTATGGATCTATCAGTTTGCCAAGTAACTTTTAAAAATGCTGGATTCACTCACTGTCATTCTCTGTAAATCCTTGGTGAAAAGTGTTTGAGTGTATACTCACTCAACAAAAGTCTCCTGCATCATAGTTTGGTTTTAGAGTTACCTATCACTGAATGGAAGGCATGGCAGCAGGAACATAAGACTGCTGCATGCATTGTGTCCAGAGTCTGGAACCAAAAAGAGGTAAATTTGACACTCAGGTTAATTTCTCTGTTTTCTGCACTCTAGTATATAACACAGTGCCATTCACATTTAGATTCAGTCTTCATATTTTAAGCTTACTTAATCTAGAAAATTCCTCATAGACAAGCCAATAGACTTGTCTCTAGGGCAATTAAATATCCTGTTGGGTTGACTACCAGTATCAACCATCAAAAATATGCTGAGTGAACTTTAAGCATCCTGGGGAATATGAGACATAGAGGAGTTAGATTTCGCCTCCTTAAATGTTATATACATTATAGCCTCTGGTAACCAAATTTACACAATGTGTGTGTGTGTATGTGTGTGTGTGTACACACATATATATATATATGTATATATACATATATATGTATATATATATACATATTTATATATGTACATGAACATGTGCCTGTGCATATGTATATGCATATATATATATATATATGTGTGTGTGTGTGTGTGTGTGTGTGTATAGTGTAGCCTCTGGTATGTGTAATGTTATATTGAAAAGCTACAATCAATATTATTGGAGGAAATGACTCCAGTTCATTTAGGAAAATTAAAATGAATTGTAAAGCATTGGCTGGCTCCACAAACAAACAGGTTGAAATAAAATGTTTACTAGTTTCAAAGGAATGAACACAGTGTGGTGGTCACAACCTTCGGGTTCTATCTAAAGCAAAATTTTTCAAATTCAAAGACAGCCCATTTCATACATGATTATTGGCAAATTATATTTGATCCTTTTGAGTTTCCCATATATAACCAGCAATAAAGAGAGTTGGAATGATGGTCATTGGTAAGGTGCCTGTTTACTATGTCTGGAGAAATGAGTTGGACTTCTGGTCCCTATGTAAATATGGAATGAGAGAGCTAATACAATGAAGTTGTCCTCTGATTTTCACACATATAGCAATTGTATCTGCATGTGTTCGTGAGCACAGACACACTATGATAACAATAAAAAATTTTAAAGTTGTCTCTCCTATAGATTTGTCTTGAGTATTTAACGAATTGTATATTGAATATATGCTGCCCTTCTGACCACCATCTGCAGCAGGGAACCAGGCAGCTCCAAAGCCTTCTGTGCCCAGCCTGCCAATATAGAGTGATTTCCCAGCAGCGTTTTCATTTCTGAGTGCAGAGGTGACATCTCCACCTTCTCTATGGAGGGGTAATGCTAGGAGCTCACAGGACAATCAGTGTTGCTTTAGCAACAGGAGTCTTCCCTTCCAGCCACCATCTGCAGCAGGGAACCAGGTAGCTCAAAAGCCTTCTCTCTGCACAGCCTGCAAGGAGAGAGTGACCTCTCAGCAGTGATTTTGCTTCTGAGTGCGGAGGTGAGATCTCCACCTTCTATCTGGAGGGGTACAGCTAGGAGCGCACAGGGTAATAGATGGAAAACACCAACACGAGGAGGGAAACTACACCCTAGACAAAACAAGAAAGTAATCTTTTTCCAACAAACCCAAAACAAAGTAAGCACACAACATAAAAATAACATCAAAAATAACAGGAAGCAACAACCACTGTTCCTTAATATCTTATAATGTCAGTGGACTCATTTCTCCAACAAAAAACATGGTCTAACAGAAATATTTTTCATGTAAATCATCAATTTTATCAGAAAATGTTTGTGATGCCTCTTTCAATCAATTTAGTAATTTTTTATGTCTACCATTTTAACTCTATTATTTTCCATGATAATTTTTAATTTTAACATTTTTCTACATATTTCTTTAATTTTATCAGAAATATTTTCCATGTAAATCTTCAATCTTGCCAAAAAATGTTTATAATTCCACTTTCAATCAACTTAGGAATACTTTTATGCCTACCATTTTAGCAGTATAATTTTTCCATGAAATAGTAAATCTTAATGTTCTTTTCTATATGTTTCTTCTACTTTATCAGAAATATTTCCATGTAAATCAACTTTATCAGAAAATGTTTATAATTCCACTTTCAAACAACTTAGACATATTTTTATGCTTACCATTTTATCTATATACTTTTCCATGCTAATCTTCAATTTTGATGTTTTTCTATATATTTCTTCAATTTTATCAGGAATGCTTTCCATACAAACTTTAAATTTTATCAGATAATGTGTATAATTTTACTTTCAATCAACTTAGGAATATTTTTATACCTACCATTTTATCTGTAAAATTTTCCATGAAATAGTTTTAACGTGTTTTTCTATATATTTCTTGAATTTTATCAGAAATATTTTACTTGTAGTTCTTCAATTTTATCAGAAAATGTTTATAATTCCACTTTCAAACAACTTAGGGATATTTTTAAGTCTATCATTTTATCTGTATAACTTTTCCATGAAACAATCAATCTTAACATATTTTTCTATATATTTCTTCAATTTTATCAGAGATATTTTCCATGTGAATCTTGAATTTTGTCAGAAAATATTTATAATTCCACTTTCAAACAACTTAGGGATATTTTTAAGTCTACCATTTTATCTGTAAAATTTTTCCATGAAACAATCAATCATAACATATTTTTCTCTATATCTCTTCAATTTTATCAGAGATATTTTCCATGTGAATCTTGAATTTTATCAGAAAATGTTTATAATTCCACTTTCAATCAAATTAGAAATATTTTTATGCCTACCATCTTATCTGTAATTTTCCATGATAATCTTCAATTTTGTTATTTTATATTTTTCTACATTTTATTAGAAATATTTCCCATGTAAATCTTCAATTCTATCATAAAATGTTTCTACTTCCTTTTCCATTAATTTAGCAATGTTTTTTATGTCTACCATTCTACTCTTTAATTTTCCACGAAAATTGTCAATCTTAATGTATTTTTTATATGCTTCTTCGATTTTGTCAGAAACATTTTCCACTTAATCTTTAATCCTTAAATCTTTGATTTTATCATAAAATGTTTTATACTTCCATTTTCAATAAAAAAATATTTTTACCCAAATAAAGGAAAAAATTCTAGCACTGAGAAGGGGGAAGGGCACACAGAAAGTCCCACTCATCACCAAAAAGCTATTTGTATTTGTGACTGCTAAATAAGGGAAAATCTGTCTTCTTCAATGGAGCATCACTGAATAAGAATATCAATCATATACCAGGGCAGGCTCCAAGCCCACAAGTAGCTGGCCAACACCAAATAGACTCCTTCGTTTTGTCTGTGCTTTTTGTTTTGTTTGATATTTTTTGTCTTACTCTTTGGGGCGGGGGGGGGTGTTGTTTGCTTCTATGTCTATTTTTATCTTCTTTTTTTGTTGTTTTTTCCGCTTTTTTTCCTTTGCATAAAAGAAAAGATCATGGAGTTGTATAGGTAGCAAAGTGGGAAGGATATGGGAGCAGTCAGGGAAGGGAAAAGAATATAATCAAAATAAATTGCATGAAAAATAAATAATGTTTAATCTCTCAAAAAAATAAAGAATATATGTTGATTAAAGCTAGGGAGAAAGTTCATCTAGTAAATTGCTTGCCTTGAAGCATGAGTTAAATTACCCAGATCTCTCTCTCTCTCTCTCTCTCTCTCTCTCTCTCACACACACACACACACACACACACACAAGAAAAAAAAAGAAAAAAATCCTTTGGGTATGGTGGTGTATACTTGCAATCCAATTACTGAATAGGGATCACTAGCCAATTAGCTTAGCCTACTTAACTGTAAAAGGCATTGACTATCCCCAAAAGTAGTGGATAAGGTGGATGATACCTTAGAAAAAAGACTCTGTGTCAGACTCTTGCTTCTGCATGCACATGCACACATATGCCTGCATGCACACATTACAGAGAAAGAGAAAGACAGGGATAGAGAATAAGAATCTTAAGTCAAATTTGATACTGTTATCGAAGTGCCAGAGATTCTCCAGCTGAAAACATAAGATATTCTAATGATAGAACTTTCAAGCATACAATGTTGAGAAAGTCTTCTAAGACAGGGATGTATGGCGATATCTAGACCTCTCCATCAGTAACTTTTGCAATTCAACCAAACTCACACCATTCCCAGACATTTCTCTCTACAGCTCAAGCATCATTGAGGGAGCTGAGTAATAGAGGAGTTAGGTTTTGATATGTATTATAGTCTCTTGTACTCAACTCTGCCCAATATGACTCACATTTCATTTTGTTCATAATAGCATATAAGAAATTTTCATTTGATGTTCTGTTTTATAATTGTAAAATATTAAACATCAATAAATCATCAAACCCAATGTAAAATAGGGCAGATGTTCTCAAATTTTACCAAGTAAATATTGAGCAATGAATGGGTCATTTAAAACACTTCCATAAGGAACTTCTCACCATGACCAGCTGCTTCACGTTGTTGTTGCCAAACAACCTACCATGACGGAATGTAAAGTGGAAATATGAACCAAGTTAAGTTGTTTTTTTCAAGCATTTGTTACAATAATGAGATGCATAACTAAGATAATAAGTAACTCAGTGTTCTGCTCCAAGTTGTGAGATGATTTATTTTGCCACAATATCTACCACAAAGGACATCCTTACTAAGACTTCATGTCCAAAGTCTCACAGATATTGGTTTCAAAGTAGTCTCAGAACAGCCTGGTTTTATTCATCATCTGAACTGTTCTGACTGTGGACTTTCCTCAGCTCTACCTCCTTCTAAGTGGTCCGGCACCCCACTTGTTAACACCTCCTGCTTATACTTCACAGAGAAATGTCACAGAACCCATCCAATTTTCTGCTCAAAAATTAAGGCTGGAAAGTCCTAGTCAAAGCACCATGTGCATCCTAATCTAGGTCACCTGGGGAAGAAAGTACTTTGGTTCCATGTTCCTTTGGGATATCTGACAGCCTTGGGATAATCCACGAATGCACTGGGTGGCATACCAGCTACTTTCAAACACACCAAGAAACAAGATGGACCTCTATCCACACCCAATAGTCAATCCTCCACTCCTACCCTAGACATTCAAGACAAACAATCTTTTCAAGTTTTCACAAAACAGTCAGCTACACAGGGGGAACAGGCATGGGGGAAGGGTTGGGAAAGAGCATAAGGATTTTGGGGTTCAAAGGCTGGTTTTAATTTTTCAGATTCTTCAGAATTACTCTACACAGATTTCTTCAGTTATTCAATATTTATCTCATTACTTCAAGCACATATCTGGTAAGAAGCAAGAGCAACCTAGGGAGAACAAGGTCATTTTGAATAATAGAGTGTCCATCATGGTCAGCGCAGTAGTTGCTGTAGCAACGAGGCACCTCCACCACTTTCCCAGGGACCAAGTGACAACAGGATGCATCATTACTAGTTGTTAAGTTATAACACATTTTCTCTGGAGACATGATTCCCAGTTTTTCCCAATGTGCACACACTCCATCTCCTTACAAAAGGCCAGTCCTCGTTGTTCTCCTTTACCTTCCACCTTTTCACAGAGGCAGTCTCTCTATACCCACTCCCTACAGCAGTTCTGTTGCATGATGTAATTTTGTGACTTCCATCTCTCAGATAATAACAGTCAGTGCTTCTCCATTTGTAATCACATGTGGATATCTCAAATGAGGAACTCTCAAGATCAAGTTAGTTTGTGCCTGAATATAGGGCATTGCCTTAATGAAATAGGAATGTGAGTACCGCCTGTTGCCATAGTTTATTAATGTTACACAAATCTTAGTATGCCTTAAACATCTCAGTGACCTGGCACTCCTCAAACTATACATGGTGAACACCTTCCCTCCAATACTTATTACTTAGAAAAATTTATACTTTACAGCAGTTGTTGGCAAGGATGTGTAGAAAGAGGAACACTCCTCCACTGCTGGTGGGATTGCAAGCTGGTACAACCACTCTGGAAAGCAGTCTGGCGGTTCCTCAGAAAATTGGGCATGACACTCCTGGATGATCCGTATATACCACTCCTGGGCATATACCCAGAGGCTTCCCCTGCATGCAGTAAGGACACATGCTCCACTATGTTCATAGCAGCCTTATTTATAATAGCAAGAAGCTGGAAAGAACCCAGATGTCCCTCAACGGAGGAATGGATTCAGAAGATGTGGTATATTTATGCAATGGAATACTACCCTGCAATTGAAAACAATGAATTCACAAAATTCTTAGGCAAATGGTCAGAACAGAAAAATATCATCCTTAGTGAGGTAACCCAATCACAAAAGAACACACATGGTATGCAGTCACTGATAAGGGGATATTAACCCAGAATCTCGGAATACCCAAGACACAATTCGCATATCAATAGATTTCCAAGAAGATGGAAGGAGAGATCCCTGGTTCTGGAAAGACTGGATGTAGGGGAATGCCAGGACAGAGAAGTGAGAGGGGGTTGAATGGGGAACAGAAGGAGGGAAGGGTGCTTATGTGACTTTCGGGGAGGGAGGAAATGGGAAAGGGGAAATCATTTGGAATGTAAATAAAAAAACTTAGAAAATAAAAAAAAAAAGAGAAAAATCTATATTTTATATTTGCTGCCCTGGAACCAATTTAGGGCAGTGGTTTCATGGGGTTGCTCTTCCCCAGCTCTTACATGATTGATAGGTTCTCTCTTCTGCAGCTCTCTGTCCTGGGACCTTAACTCCTTTCCTGTCTTGGCCATTGTAAATCCCAATTCTCTCATTCTCCTTGTCCACAAATCCTAAACCTAAACTCTTCCTTATGTCTTTCTGCCCAGCCACTGGCCACTGGCAACTTTATTTACCAAACAGAGTCAACTGTTGACAGGGACCCTCACCATCTTACATGTGGATTCTTGTGCAATTTGGGGAATGCAATTAACATAATACAAAACAGAGCAAATCCACAATGTTTCCCCCTTTTATCCATTAAGAAAAACCTTTTCTCTCAGACATACAATGAATAAAGTTATATCAGTTATATAAACTATAAGATACAATATATACTAATAATGTTTAATCCATCAATATTGTAAATTTAGATAAATTACTCTAACATCTATGCCCATATAAGGTGTTTACAGCTCTATACATGAATTATGTTGTGATTTCAACTTGCATTACCATCTGAAATCTACAACAAACACCATTCATGGACTGGACTCTGGTTGTGTAAGATAGAGAGCCAGCTGAGCAGCAAGCAAGCAAAAATTCTTGAATTTCATTCATTTCTCTTCTTGACTCTGTGTGTGTGTGGCTTCAAGTTCCTGCTTTGACTTTGACTCAATAATGTCTCCTGAAATCATATGATAAATAAATCTTTTCTCCCTTAAGGTGTTTTTTCCCCTCACATGTTTCATCACACTAAGAAAAACAGCAAGAAAGTCTCAGAAAGGGACACAACAGATCAGTAGGGTCAGGGCAGATCATGAAGTAGAAAACAGCACATAAGGTAAGAACCAGCTATGAACTTCAAGGACAGGATCCTGGTGGAGCCTCTGTCCCTTTTAATCTAACAGTTGTTTTGAATTTAAAGTTTACTGCTAGATAAATAAAGTGTAGTTCACCTATCGGCACAGAGAAGAGCCCTTTTTTGTGTTACTAGAAAAATTGACTCAAGAAATCAAGATCCATGTTTGTTTCGCTGGTTTCATGTGGTTATGTGTGGATATATGTTCAGAAGCACCAGAAGCTGCAAGTGTTATTTGTCTATATTATCTCAAATATATCTGTTGAGACACCCCAGCATGTTGGTTGCAGGGATTAAGACCTGTGAAATATGATGAGGTCAGTAGGTGAGAGCTTCTCTTCTTTCCCCTCTTCCTTGCTCCTCCACTCCCCTCACATTATCTTCTCCCCCCTTCCATTCTTCTCTCTCCTCTCCTCTCCTCTCCTTTTATTTCTTTCCCTCTTTCCCCACTTACTCCTCTCTCTTCTCTTCCCCTCCTCTTCTTTTGTCATCCTTCTCTGTCCATACCTCCTCCTTTTCTCTGGGATTCCTCACACCCCACAACTTCTGAAAGGTCTATGAGCAACCTGAAAATTCTGTAAGATTGGAGCATGGATCCCCTCATACTCTGTGAATGATAACCTTGACAGGGTTTAATTTTTAATTAGGTGGTACAAATAAGGTGAAACAAATCTGACCTCTTCCAATAAATCCCTTCAAAGGCATTCCCTTCAGCAACTGACCTAGGTTAAGTAATAGCTTTTGTTTAATCTATTCTGGAAGGCCACTGTCTGCATCAGTGTCTCGGCCAATTATGAAGAAACACTTCATGGCAATGGGTCCTACCCCAGCTCTCAGGAGGCAGATAGGATACTGACTTTGTGTAAGCTTCAAAATTAGCTTCATTTTGTTTGAGGGAACTTTTATATTTTTGTGGTCACATAACTACATCCTCAATTGATGTTTTATCATTCCTCTGGTTCTTCAGATTCACTCACTGGCTTCACTTCCTTCTACACAAGCAGTTGTTTAATCTGCAACAATCAGGCCACATAGATCCCAAGTTTACTAGGTAAGAATCCAGCCTAACACAGCACTGCTGACTTATAATGCTGGCCTTTTAATGTTAAAAGGTAGGGCATATCTGGTGACTGGATGCTTTCTTCTGACCCCTTAGCCAGGATCCCCAAGAGTTCTGTATATATTGCCTTCAGCTTTTGTTTACTTTTATGAAAGCTACTTTTGGGAACCTCTAGTTATAAGGTTGCACATGTTTCCCTAAGCCTCTGGGACAAACCAACTTTTTACCTATATGTTCTCATAGAGTTGTGGGCAAATGCAGTCCCTGCACCTGTCTGTAGCATGCAGCAAAAGGTGATTGACACAGCAGGACCTTACCTAAGAGCAGATGAGAGAGGTTTCCACCACTGCAGCCTCAGCTCAAATTTTCCATCTCGACCAGAGGAAGATGATCCAGGATTGGACATGTGTCTCAGCATTTTGTTCCCCATCACAACTGTATTACCCTGGTTGGATAACTGCTCTAAGTCTGACCACAGCTTCTATAACCATACCCTTCCTGTAAGGTGATATTCGTATGATAAATTGGAGGAATCCTTTAACCTCCAAATCATAACAACTCAGGCCCCCATCAGAGGCCAACTTGGAATTGTTAAACAATGCAAATATTTTGATATCATTCTTTCTAGAAATAAAAAGGAAACAAATGACATTTACCACTATGTTACTACAACATTGAGATGAAAAGTAAATTATTCATGAGCATAAAAATAGCATGATGCTGCTAATGCTTTAAACACAGGCAATAACGCTTCCTTTTGAATTGATGAAACATCTGTGGAAGCCTTATATTGCCAGATTGCTTGATGAGAGAGGGAAGCAAGTACAACCATACAAGTATTTCTTCTTGAGTGAAAGGAATGTAGACTCTGTGCTCCAAAGCCCCAGAGGCCTTGCCCGTTCAGAACTAGTGAGTGAGTCCAGTTTGCTTTTGCTTGCTTGGATGCCTACTACTAGTCTCTCTAGGTTTTCTTAACTACTAGTGTTCAAATGTCATCCTGGGAAGTTCTGTTGCTCATCTCCTCTCTTCCTTCCATCCTCTCGAAGTCTCTACAATCCTACCCTTTTCTTCTTCCTCACTGGCTACCTCCATTCTTCCTTATCCCATTCCTCTATTTCTCAGTCTCCCCCTTGACTGTGTTACTCTCAGGTCAGGAGTATGGAAAGGTGAATAATGTAATATCACAGCATGTATTAGCATAGGTTACAAAAGGTGAATACATAGAAAATTCAAGGAAAGTAAGGTTGATCTTTTCATTGTTCTATTAAAAGCAGGTTAAACAACAGACTGATGAAAAGAAGGATAGAAGTCTTAAGTCTTAAGTTACCTCAAGCTGTGTCACTACTAATTTGACAGTGAGGCCCAAAAATTGTGGCAGTCTCTTTACATGTAATATGTCACTGCCTCATTATTCTCAGCAGTGTCTCAATTCTGATGTCAAGTGAACACAAACAACATCAACATTACTATTGGAGCAAGAAGCTAGCAGACAGGACACTTCCAACATCCAGCTTCCTCTTTCCATGTAGTCCTATTATAAATATGAAAGTAAAATAAAATATGCAAACTTGGAAGTCACAAACCATAGAAGACTATATTTGCATCACAAAATACTAAATTTCTTTTTTTTGTTTTTTTATTTATTTTTTATATTTTTATTTATATTCAAAATCATTTCCCCTTTCCCATTTCCTCCCTCCACGAAAGTCCCATAAGCCACCTTCTCTCCCTCTTTTCCCTATTCAACCCCCTCTTGCTTCTCTGTCTCAGCATTCCCCTACATCCAGTCTTTCCGGGACAGGGGTCTCTCCTTCCATCTTCTTGGAAATCTATTGATATGCGTATTGTGTCTAGGGTATTCTGAGATTCTGAGTTAACATCCCCTTATCAGTGACTGCATACTATGTGTGTTCTTTTGTGATTGTGTTACCTCACTAAGGATGATATTTTCCAGTTCTGATCATTTGCCTAGGAATTTCGTGAATTCATTGTTTTTAATTGCAGAGTAGTATTCCTCTGTGTAAATATACCACATCTTCTGAATTCATTCCTCTGTTGAGGGACATCTGGGTTCTTTCCAGCTTCTGGCTACTATAAATAAGGCTGCTATGAACATAGTGGAGCATGTGTCCTTATTGCATGCAGGTAAAGCCTCTGGGAATATGCCCAGGAGTGGTATAGCCAGATCCTCCAGTAGTGTCATGCCCAGTTTTCTGAGGAACCGCCAGACTGCTTTCCAGAGTGATTGTACCAGCTTGCAATCCCACCAGCAGTGGAGGAGTGTTCCTCTTTCTCCACATCCTCGCCAACAACTGCTGTCTCCTGTGTTTTTGATCTTAGCCATTCTGACTGGTGTGAGATGGAATCTCAGGGTTGTTTTGATTTGCATTTCCCTAATGACTAAGGATGATGAACATCTCTTTAGGTGCTTCTCAGCCATTAGATATTCTTCAGGTGAGAACTCTTTGTTTAGCTCTGTACCCCAATTTTTCATAGGGTTACTTGCCTCTCTGGAGTTTAACTTTTTGTGTTCTTTGTATATATTGGATATTAGCCCTCTGTCGGATGTAGGGTTGGTAAAGATCATTTGACCTCAAGCTGTACTACAGAGCAATAGTGTTAAAAACTGCATGGTATTGGTACAGTGACAGGCATGTAGATAAATGGAACAGAATTGAGGACCCAGATATGAATACACACTCCTATGGTCACTTGATCTTTGACAAAGGAGCTAAAACCATCCAGTGGAAAAAAGAGCCTTTTCAACAAATGGTGCTGGTTCAATTGGAGGTCAACATGCAGAAGAATGCAAATGACCCATTCTTATCTCCTTGCACTAAGCTCAATTCCAAGTAGATCAAGGACCTCCACATAAAACCAGACACACTGAAACTAATAGAAAGGAAACTAGGGAAGAACCTTGAACATATGGGCATAGGGGAGAATTTCCTGAATAGAACTCCAATAGCTTATGCTCTAAGATCAAGAATTGACAAATGTGACTTCATTAAATTACAAAGTTTGTGCAAGGCACTGTCAAAAAGACAAAGATGCAAAATACTTACTTTCTAAAGAAATTCTTAAAATAAAAACCAATCATTATGCTTTGAGGGTGCATCTTTCCAGATTTTATTTACTTGTGAAACTAAAACTTAAAAAGAAGTTACAGAATCTGAAAATTAAATATATTGATTAAAACAGTAAATATTTAAGTAGGTAAATATCAGTACAGTGAAAATAAAAGCAGGTGTGTGAGAGGAAACAAAGAAAAAAAATTATATGTGCAGAAAACAAAACTGAGTCCAGCCTACTTGAAAGTACATATAATAAAAATCAAGTACATATGGTTAACTGGTTAAATATTAAATTGATAAAGGCCAACAAAAACTACTAAAAAATGTGAGTAATGTAGAAGGGGAATTATAATTAATATACTTAGAAAACATAGGAAAGGATTTAAGTCTGTTGAGAATAAAATAACTACAAAGTAAAAACCAAGAAAACATACACATGTTTATCTTTAGTGCTGGAAAACTGTGAATCTTTTATGACTAAATATATATATTTTTTAATTCCTCACTTTTTAAAGATAGGAAGTACCTCATTCAAGAAAAATGTACTGCAGTGAAGTTTCTCTGTAGAAAAAAGGACCTGGCTTCTGAGCACAACAGGAACATGCAAGAATTTAATTTTAGACTTTGCCATCTTTGCTCCGGCATCAGGGCAGATGGGACCACTAGGCTCAGGGACAGACAGGCATAATATCGCTTGGGTCTCAGGCAGCTTGTGTGTACCCTGCTGCCAAGAGCTGGGCAGGTCTGCAGTAACAAACGCTACAGCTCTGATGTGGGACATCTGCCTTGCAGAGGGTCCCCCAAACTGGGAGAAATCACACACCCACGCACAGGGCAGGAGCCTACTAGCTTCCCTTTGGCAAACTCTCTTCCAGGATCAACTGCACTGAGGAGACAGGTACCCAGGTTCTCCCCAATATAACATCTCTTGGGACACAGTCTGTTGGGCTTCCATCTGCGCCGAAGAACAGGACAGCGCTGCGGTCCTCTGGGCGCCAGCTCTACTGTGGGCAATCTCCCCTGCAGAGTGATCTGCGCCAAGAGAGTGCAGAGTGCACTCCACCATCTTTGCTCCAGCATCAGGGCAATTGGGACCTCCAGACTCAGGGACAGTCAGGCATAATATCGCTTGGGTCCCAGGCAGCTTGTGTGCACCCTGCTCCCAAGAGCTGTGCAGGTCTGCAGTAACCAACGTGCCAGTTCTGCTGTGGGACTTCTGCCCTGAAGTGGGGCCCCGCCTCACCCCCCCCCCCCTGGAGAGATCACACACCACTGCACAGGACAGGAGCCTACCAGCCTCCCTTCTGCAACCTCTGCTCCAGGAATCCACTATGCTGAGCCTTTGCATGTATAGGGATTCCCCAATATAATATCACTTGGCGCAAAGCACATCAGGGCTCCAAAGTCACTCAGGAGCAGGGCAGGCCCCAGAAATCGGTGCCAGGGGAATCCCGGTAATCCAGGGGGGTGAGAAATACCCTTGCAGGCTCACAGGAGGTCCAACCAACAGAAAGTGACAGCAGGACAAACTAACAACAGAGGTAACCAGATGGCAAAAGGCAAACGTAGGAATGTTACTAACAGAAATCAAAGTATTATGGCACCATCCAAACCCAACTATCCAACAGCAGCAAGTCCTGGATACCCCATCATACCCGAAAGACAAGATCTGAATTTAAAATCACTTCTCATGATGCTATTAGAGGATTTCAAGAAGGACACAAATAAATCTCATAAAGAATTACAGGAGATCATGAATCAACGGTTAGAAGTCCTTATAAAGGAAACACAAAAATCCCTTAGAGAAATGCAGGAGAACATGGGTCAACAGATGGAGGCCCACAAGGAGACAACACAGAAATCGCTTAAAGAAATGAATCAACGCGTAGATGCATTTTCAAAGGAATCACAAAAATCCAATAAGGAAATGCAGAGGAATATGGGTCAACAGATGGATGCCCATAGGGAGGCAACACAAAAATTGCTTAAAGAAATGAATCAAAGGATAGATGCTCTTACAAAGGAAACACGAGAATTGCTTAAAGAAATGCAGAAGACGATGGATCAACAGATGGAAGCCCATGAGGAGGAAACACAAAAATCGCTTAGAGAAATACAGGAGAACTTGGGTCAACAGGCAGAAATCCTGAAAGAGGAAACACAAAAATATCTCAAAGAAATAATGGAAAATACAAACAAACAAGTGAAGGATCTCAGCAAATCCATCCAGGATCCAAAAAAGGAAGTAGAAACAACTAAGAAATCACAAAGGGAGACAATTTTGGAGATAGAAAACCTTGGGAAGAAATCAGGAGTCATAGATGCAAACACCAACAATAGAATACAAGAGATGGAAGAAAGAATCTCAGGTGCTGAAGATACCATAGAAAGCATAGACTCAACAGTCAAAGAAAATGAAAAATGCAAAAATGTGTAACCCAAAACATCCAGGAAATCCAGGACCCAATGAGAAGACCAAACCTAAGGATTATAGGAATAATGAGAGTGAAGATTTGCAACTTAAAGGGAGAGTAAATATCTTCAACAAAATTATGGAAGAAAACTTCCCTAACCTAAAGAGTGAGATGCCGATGAACGTACAAGAAGCCTACAGAACTCCAAACAGACTGGACCAGAACAGAAATACCACCCATCAAATAATAATCAAAACACCAAATGTACTAAACAAAGAAAGAATATTAAAAGCAGTAAGAGAAAAGGGCCAAGTAACATACAAAGGAAGAATTATCTGAATCATATCAGACTTCTCACCAGAGACTATGAAAGCCAGAAGATCCTGGGCAGATCTCATGTAGACACTAAGAGAACACAAATGCCAGCCTAGACTACTATACCCAGCAAAACTTCAATCACCATAGATGGAGAGACCAAGATATTCCATGATAAAACGAAATTTTCACAATATCTTTCCACAAACCCAACCCTGCAAAGGATAATAGGTGGAAACCGCCAATACAAGGAGAGAAACAACACCCTGGAAAAAAACGAGATAGTAACCTTATTGCATCAAACCAAAAAGTAGATAACCACTCAAACATAAAGATAGCGGCAAGAATAGCAGGTGGCAATAATCACTATTCCTTAATCTCTCTTATTATCAATGGTCTCAATTCCCCAATAAAAAGACATAGACTAACAGACTGGATACGTAAACAGGACCCAGCATTTTGCTGCATGCAGGAAACGCACCTCAGTTTCAAAGACAAACACTACCTCAGAGTAAAAGGCTGGAAAACAATTTTACAAGCAAATGGCCCCAGGAAACGAGCCAGAGTAGCCATCCTAATATCAAATAAAATTGACTTTCAACCTAAAGTCATTAAAAAAGACACAGAAGGACACTACATACTGGTCAAAGGAAATATCCACAAAGAAGAACTCTCCATTCTGAATTACTATGCTCCAAATGCAAGGGCAACCGCATTCTTAAAAGAAACTTTTACTAAAGCTCAAAGTACATATCGCACCTCACACAATAATAGTGGGTGACTTCAACACCCCGTTCTCTGAAATGGATCAATCAGGAAAGCAGAAATTAAACAGGGACACAGTGAGTCTAATTGAAGCTTTGGAACAAATGGAACTAACAGAACATTTCATCCTAGAGCAAAAGAATACACCTTCTTCTCAGCACCTCATGGTACCTTCTCCAAAATCGACCATACAATTGGTCACAAATCAGACCTCAACAGATATAAGAAGATCGAACTAATCTCATGCCTCCTCTCAGATCACTATGGAATAAGGGTGGTCTTCAATGGCAACAAACACAACAGAAAACCCACATACACATGGAGGTTGAACAATGCTCTACTCAATGATAACTTGGTCAAGGAGGAAATAAGGAAAGCAATCAAAGACTTTTTACAATTTAATGAAAATGAAGGCACAACATACCCTAATTTATGGGACACAATGAAAGCAGTGCTAAGAGGAAAATTCATATACTTGAGTGCCACCAAAAAGAAACGAGAGACAGCATACACTAGCAGCTTAATAGCACACCTGAAAGCCCTGGAACAAAAAGAAGCAAATACACCAAAGAGGAGTAGAAGGCAGGAAATCATCAAACTCAGGGTTGAAATCAATCAAGTAGAAAATAATAAAGCCATACAAAGAATCAACAAAACTAGGAGTTGGTTCTTTGAGAAAATCAACAAGATAGATAAGCCCTTAGCCCGACGAGTCAGAGGGCACTGAGACAGTATCCAAATTAACAAAATTAGAAACGAAAATGGAGAGATAACATCAGAAACTGAGGAAATTCAAAAAAATCATCAGATCCTACTACAAAAGCCTGTATTCAACACAACCAGAAAATCTTGAGGAAATGGACAATATCCTTGACAGATACCAAATACCAAAATTAAACCAGGATCAAATAGAACATCTAAACCGTCCTATAACCCCTGAAGAAATAAAATTTGTCATTGGAAGTCTTCCAACCAAAAAAAGCACAGGTCCAGATGGTTTTTGTTCAGAATTCTATCAGACCTTCAAAGAAGACCTAACACCAATACTCTTCAAACTGTTCCACAAAATAGAAACAGATGGAAAACTACCCAACTCGTCCTATGAAGCCAAAATTACGCTAATACCAAAAGCACACAAAGATCAGACCAAGAAATAGAATCTCAGGCCAATCTCTCTTATGAATATTGATGGAAAAATACTCAATTAAATTCTTGCCAACCGAATGCAAGAACACATCAAAAAGATCATTCACCACGATCAAGTAGGCTTCATCCTAGGGATGCAGGGATTGTTCAATATAAGGAAGTCCATCAGTGTAATCCACTACATAAACAATCTCAAAGAAAAAATCCACATGGTTATTTCATTAGATGCTGGAAAGCATTTGAAAAAATTCAGCATCCTTTCATGTTAAAAGTCTTGGAAAGATCAGGAATTTCAGGCCCATATCTAAATATAGTAAAAACAATTTACAGCACACCGGTAGCCAACATCAATCTAAATGGAGAGAAACATGAAGCAATCCCACTAAAATCCGGAACTTGACAAAGCTGCCCTCTCTCTCCATATCTTTTCAATATAGTACTTGAATTTCTAGCTAGAACAATTAGACAACAAAAGGAGGTCAAAGGGATACAAACTATAAAGGAAGAAATCAAACTATCACTGTTTTCAGACAATATGATAGTATACTTAAGCAACCTAAAGAACTCCACCAGAGTACTCCTACAGCTGATAAACAACTTCAGCAAAGTGGCCGCATATAAAATCAACTCAAGCAAGTAAGTAGCCTTCCTATACTCAAAGGATAAGCAAGCTGAGAAAGAAGTAAGAGAAATGATACCCTTCACAATAGCCACAAACAATATAAAGTATCTTTGTGTGACTCTAACCAAACAAGTGAAAGATCTGTATGACAAGAACTTCAAGTCTCTGAAGAAAGAAATTGAAGAAGATCTCAGAAGATGGAAAAATCTTCCATGCTCATGGATTGGCAGGATTAATATAGTAAAAATGACCATCTTGCCAAAAGCAATATACAGATTCAATGCAATCCCCATCAAAATCCCAACTAAATTCTTCATATAGCTAGAAAGAGCAATTCAAAAATTCATCTGGAATAGCAGAAAACCCAGGAGAGCAAAAACTCTTCTCAAGAGTAAAAGAACTTCTGGGGGAATCAATATCCCGGACCTCGAGCTGTACTACACAGCAATTAAAAACTGCATAGTATTGGTACAGTGACATGCATATAGATCAATGGAACAGAATTGAAGACCCAGAAATGAATCCATACTCCTATGGTCACTTGATCTTTGACAAAGGAACTAAAACCATCCAGTGGAAAAAAAATAGCTTTTTCAACAAATGGTGCAGGCTCAACTGGAGTTCAACATGCAGAAGAATGCAAATTGACCCATTCTTATCTCCTTGCACTAAGCTCAATTCCAAGTGGATCAAGGACCTCCACATAAAACCAGACACACTGAAACTAATAGAAAGGAAGCTAGGGAAGAACCTTGAACATATGGGCACAGGGGAGAATTTCCTGAACAGAACTCCAATAGCTTCTGCTCTAAGATCAAGAATTGACAAATGGGACCTCATTAAATTACAAAGTTTTTGCAAGGTAAAAGACACTGTCAAAAAGACAAAGTGGCAACCACTTCTGGGAAATGATCTTTACCAACCCTGCATCTGACAGAAGGCTAAAATCCAATATACACAAAGAACGCAAGAAGTTAAACTCCAGAGAGGCAGGTAACCCTATTAAAAAATGGGGTACAGAGCTAAACAAAGAGTTCTCACCTGAAGAATATCTAATGGCTGAGAAGCACCTAAAGAGATGTTCATCATCCTTAGTCATTAGGGAAATGCAAATCAAAACAACCCTGAGATTCCATCTCACACCAGTCAGAATGCTAAGATCAAAAACACAGGAGACAGCAGTTGTTGGCGAGGATGTGGAGAAAGAGGAACACTCCTCCCCTGCTGGTGGGATTGCAAGCTGGTACAACCACTCTGGAAAGCAGTCTGGCGGTTCCTCAGAAAACTGGGCATGACACTATCGGAGGATCCGGCTATAGCACTCCTGGGCATATACCCAGAGGGTTTACCTCCATGCAATAAGGACACATGCTCTGCTATGTTCATAGCAGCCTTATTTATAATAGCCAGAAACTGGAAAGAACCCAGATGTCCGTCCACGGTGGAATGGATTCAAAAGATGTGGTATATTTACACAATGGAATACTACTCTGCAATTAAAAACAATGAATTCACGAAATTCCTAGGCAAATGATCAGAACTGGAAAATATCAACCTTAGTGAGGTAACCCAATCAAAAAAGAACACACATAGTATGCAGTCACTGATAAGGGGATATTAACCCAGAATCTTGGAATACCCTAGACACAATTCTCATATCAACAGATTTCCAAGAAGATGGCGGGAGAGACCCCTGGTCCTGGAAAGACTGGATGTATGGGAATACCAGGACAGAGAAGCAAGAGGGGGTTGAATGGGGAAAAGAGGCAGGGAAGGGGGCTTATGGGACTTTCGGGGAGGGAGGAAACGGGAAAGGGGAAATGATTTTGAATGTAAATAAAAAAAAACTTAGAAAATAAAATAAAATTAATAAAAAAGAATTTAATTTTAGGGAGTAGGGCAGGGACTTATGGTTACAGTGCTAGTAAAAGGAAACATCAAGGCAGCAGGATCTCTTGTCAAAGCAACTCCAGTTATTCTTGCTGAAGAAAAGCTAGAGAGATCAAATAACTATGGTAGAGGCTTCTCAACTGTTCCACCAATGTCCTTGCTAAACCTGACTAGACAGGTCTGTGTCAATCCTGCTTGAGACAGGAGCATAACTGAAAATTAGTTAAGGTGAGTCTGTATCTAAACATATATACAGGTCTATATAATAACTCTATGCTGCATACATATACCCATAGCACATATGCATATATATATATATATTTACAATAACTCGATACTATGCACATACATGCTCAAGATATATACATGTATATATAACTACACTATTCTGCATCCATATATCTACATCACACATACAGTTCTATAAAATAACTCTGAGCTCTACCCGTATATTCACACATACACCCATACCTACTGTGTTAGTTACTTTTCTCATTGATATGATCAAATGCCTGATAATACAAATGTAAGAAACTTAAGGGTTTATTTTGACTGAATGTTCAATGGTGCAGTGCATTACACTTAGAAGTCAGTGAGGGGCTCCCTGTAGATGTCATACAGGGAAATGAACCATGCTAAGAGATAAGAACGAAAACCTGGTGCAGATCAGCTTTTTCAAGTTTTATCAGACTTTGGGAATTGTAATAACAGGCAGCTTATCTTCAATGCATTTAAGCCCAGAACAATTTGGGGAAAAAAAGTCCTGGCATAATGGAATTCCGGATGCACAAAGAAACATAATTACATTGAAACATAAATCAGGAGAGTGTCATTTCTTTCAAGAAGATGGGTTCTAGAGATTGATTGCCTTTAGTAGCCTAAAAGCTTAAGGGTCTGACCTGGTCTTAGTCTTACAGTTAACATAGAGGTCATTTGGACTATTAACTACCTCTGGTTCTTGTTGTGGGAATTTGAGGGATCCTCTAGCTTTAAGGGTAATTTAGATCGTGAGCCACTCCTGGTCCTGAATGGAGGAGATTGATATTGCCTGGCCAAATGGATAACATAGATCACTAGATGGCTAATCATTTCCAATTCTCTGATTTCTGGATGGAAGAATGGGATTTTAATGTTTCCATTAGAAAGACAATCCTTTGTTATTAACATTTCTGGTTTCCATGGGAATCTCTGAGTAAAAACGTCTTCATGCTATGCTCACAATTAGTCAGAAAGAAAAGAGAAACAATTGTTTCACAGCTTTTTTTCTCCTTTTTATTTAGACTAGGACTACAGTCTAGGGGATGCTACTAACCGTTAAAATATGTCTTCTATGACAATTAATCTAGTATACAAAATACTTCACATATATGCCCAGAGCCATCACACCTGCATACCTATGAATGTGAATATGTATGCCTGTGTAGCTAAAATATGTTATTTGCTCTGTACGTTACTTTAACATGTGAGTGATACTTTATCTAAAATGTAGTTGACTATGTATAGGATATAGATACATATACTGAGAGTAGAACATTTATCAACAACAAGAGCTTCTCCTCCACACTAATATCGTGACTTGTCTTCCACAGTGAAATTTCATGTCAGAGAAAGAAAGAACAGCCTCATAATTTCGCTGTTTCTGTTGAATCTTAATATGACTTTACTTTATATTTGTGAGTCTGCACCAGAATCACCTAAAACACTAGTCCAGGTATCTCTGTAAACCCTGTCTCCAGAGTTCTAAAGAGATGTTCATCATCCTTAGTCATTAGGGAAATGCAAATCAAAACAACCCTGAGATTCCATCTCACACCAGTCAGAATGGCTAAGATCAAAAACATAGGAGACAGCAGCTGTTGGCGAGGATGTGGAGAAAGGGGAACACTTCTCCACTGCTGGTGGGATTGCAAGCTGGTACAACCACTCTGGAAAGCAGTCTGGTGGTTCCTCAGAAAACTGGGCATGACACTCCCGGAGGATCTGGCTATACCACTCCTGGGCATATACCCAGAGGCTTTACCTGCATTCAGTAAGGACACATGCTCCACTATGTTCATAGCAGCCTTATTTATAATAGCCAGAAGCTGGAAAGAACCCAGATGTCCCTCAACGGAGGAATGGATTCAGAAGATGTGGTATATTTACACAATGGAATACTACTCTGCAATTAAAAACAATGAATTCACGAAATTCCTAGGCAAATGGTCAGAACTTGAAAATATCATCCTTAGTGAGGTAACCCAATCACAAAAGAACACACATGGTATGCAGTCACTGATAAGGGATATTAACCCAGAATCTTGGAATACCCTAGACACAATTCACATATCAATAGATTTCCAAGAAGATGGAAGGAGAGATCCC
This sequence comes from Tokudaia tokunoshimensis, assembly GCA_036184795.1. Classification (NCBI taxonomy): domain Eukaryota; kingdom Metazoa; phylum Chordata; class Mammalia; order Rodentia; family Muridae; genus Tokudaia; species Tokudaia tokunoshimensis. The sequence goes on from BTHU01000016.1 coordinate 534,194, forward strand.
TGGTCCTGGAAAGACTGGATGTAGGGGAATGCCAGGACAGATAATCAAGAGGGGGTTGAATGGGGAAAAGAGGGAGGGAAGGGGGCTTATGAAACTTTCGGGGAGGGAGGAAATGGGAAAGGGGAAATGATTTTGAATGTAAAAAAAAAAAAACTTAGAAAATTAAAAAAAAAAGAGTGTACTTGTTGACTTTTCCAGGGGAGATGAGAAAAATATGCATTCATTCTAAGCAGGGCAAGAACAAAAGACCATGGAAACAATTACACCCAATTGTTCTAGAGATTTATAGCTGATGTTTGTCAATGATACAGGTGTACAGCAATTTGTTACTTACAAGAACATGAACATCTCAAAGGCAGCTGCATCAATTAAAAGTTCAGCTCAGCATGAATGACGACTCACAAGAGCTGTATACCTGAAGTTTCTTCAATCACTTAGAGGCTCAGAATTTCTGAGAAATTCTGGTCAGAATTTCTTTTTGTTCCTATAGCTGTTACAGCTTAGATCACCTTGAGGAGTCTTGTGAATTTTCTTCTGGGAACTTCTTGAAATTTTGTTTTATTTATTTCCTGAGACTTGTAAGTTTTATTTACTTCTTAAGTCTTAAATGATCTTTCTCCACAAGGTTGAGGGCCAGAAATTTATTATTTATTTATTTGTTTGATTATTTATTTATCATCCTTAAGAATGTACCAATCTCCCTGTGTAACAACCATTCACTAAAGTATTTGAAATTATTGGCTTTTCAGATGTGCATGATCACTAAGATGTTATTATAAACTATATATTTCCTGAGAACCACAGTGATTATTCATCTTACAGTGAGAACTAAGTTCGGGGCAATAGTAATGGACTGATACCTGGTGAGAGTTCCCCAGATACCTATGAATTTGACTACAAGTTTATATACCGTAGGCTTTACTAAATACTGATCTGATGGGGAATTTTCTCAATTGAGGTTTTATGATTCTAACTTATTTAAAACTGACATAACCCTATACAGTACAACATTTATTAGATGCCTTACATAATTTTCTTGGACAAAAGTATCTATTCACACAATATAGATCATTAATGACAGACCAAAGCAACCATTTCACCTCCTTAACACTGCTGGGCCTTTTAAACCTTGTCTTATCCTAGATAATGCTTCTATCAGATGCTGATAACTTCTCTTGTAAGCAAGGGCCATGAGTCAAACTCAGGCACCCTGCAAGATCATTAAGTATTCAAAATTGCTGAGCCATATATTCAGTCCTTAATAATATTTCTCTATGGTTCATAAGGGGAAGACTCTTCTAGATTTGTACTATTTTCTCTCTGATATCTGATATTTTCTACCATGTCTCAAAGACATTTTTGCAAACAGACCTCATTATCAAAAGATAATGTAAGTTTTCCTTTAACAAAACAACTGCACTCCATCATCATATATAACAGTGAGCAATTTTTTGCTCTCAATTCCCATGAACTCAACTCTTAAGGATTCTACATATGAATGAGATTGTTGCATGACTGTCTTCTTAGGAAATCTAATTATTTTCCAAGGCATATGGAAAATTAGATAATGAAAAAAGAAATTCCAAGAAAACTAAAATGTTGAGTACCACCAAGAAAAATCTATCTGTTCTTAACCTCCTGGACTAAACTTTGACCTTAAGAAATCTTTCCCAGCTACCAAAGTCCCAGTCACACTGTTTTAACTGAAAGGTCTCTGGCTTAGTGTTCAGAAAGGGCACAGAAATGAATATTCTTTGAGACAAGAAAGTTAGTAGAAGAGTTCTTAATTCCACGTGCAGGTAGACACAGCGCAGCATAGTATGGCATCGAAAGAGAGTTCAGGCCCACATGGTAAAGAGTCAATTCTCTTCGTACAGGTCTCTGAAGGGGAAGACTATGACACAGGAATGATGAAACACTCACAGTCCCTGCTTGAAATTAAGCTGTCTTGTAATTATCTAGGAAGGCTAGGAGAACAAGAATCTAGGCAAATTTAATTTATCTAGTCAAAATTATTTTAGTCCTGCAAAACAAATTTAATCAATATGAGAGAGCTTTATAAGATGGTGTGAGTTGGACAAGAGCAAAAAGCTCCTTTGACTCAGGATTTCTTTATCATGCAGTCTTCCATGTGTTTTTGTTTTTATTTTTTGATAAAGTAAGCCACATAATTACAGGAAAAGATATTAACAACTGGCACAAACATGATCAAAGAAAGTGCAAGGCTTAAAGTCTGCAGGGATGAGGAGACAGCTCAGTCAAAAACAGTCTTCCCCTCAAGCATGAGGAACTGAATCTGATACCAATAACTCATGGGAAACTGCCAGGTATTCTAATCACTGTTTAGTCTCCTGCACTGAGGACAGAAAGACAGACACATCCCTGGGATTCACTGTACAGCCACTCAACTAATTGTTGAGTTCTAGGTCAATCAGAGTCCCTTTTTCCAAGGAGGTGGGAACAAAGTTGCTTTCTGCCATTCATACACACACACACACACACACACACACACACACACACACACACACACACACACACACACCCCTGTGCATTAAAAAGCAAGCAAACAAACAAAAAAACCCACTTCATCAAATCCCTTAGAAAGAAATAAATGGATAATGGTGAGTACTGTGTAGTTGCTGCATAGGACTAAACCTTTATGAGCCTTTATCCTGCCAGAACCTGGTTACTAAGTTGGGTTCACTGCACAGGGTTCAATAAGCACCCCAAGTGAAGGGGGATTAAGACCAGCCCCCTCAAGTGTGGAAAGGCAATAAAATATCAACATTGGTCCTGGCAAGATGGCTCAACGGGTAAAAGTGTTTGTTCCGAAGCCTGACAACATTAATTCAGTCCCTGGTAACTTCAAGGATGAAGGAGAAAACCAACTCTCAAGAGTTGTCTTCTGACCTCCGTACACAGGCTGTGGTGAGCATTCACCATGCACCACACACACACACACACACATACATGCATATATGCATATACATATACAAACACATACACATATACGTACGCATGAACAAATACTTACATATATTCACATATACAAATATATACATACACATACACATACACATACTTCTACCCCCAACCATAAACATAACCGTACAAATGCATATATATGTCATGTTGTGAGAATGTGAAAGGCAATCTATGTTTTGGTTGAGCGAGGCTTAACCTCTGGAGACTCTGCAGATATTCTGCAAGGGAAGGCCATGCTCCCCGACACTAGGCTTCTGACACAAGACTCTCAACTCCATATCCAGTGGTAATGAGTCACATAGGGCAACACCCCAAGCCCTTGGTAGGCTGTCTTGACTCCACCACCATAGTCACCTGGCAGCAGTCAGGTATGCTCCCCATGGTTACCTAGCAACAGCCAGGTAGTCTCAACCCACTACAAAAGGGGCTATTTGCCCTCTTCTTCCTCTCTTGTTCTCTTGCTCTTACTCTTGCTCCCTTGCTCCCCCTCTCTCCCCATTCCCTACCACCTCTCTCCACATGGTCATGGCCAGCCTCTATTTCTCTACTTTCTCCCTCTCTCTATTTCTCTACAGCACACTCTAAAACCATGGACTGCCCCTTCTCATCTGGACCCGCAGTGCTGGAACAATGAGGCAGGTCTTCTCCTAAATAACCTCGAGCCTAGTCTCCTGCTGGAAGCCCTCCCAATGTTTCCAGCCACAGCTGCTACCAGTCAAGGACACTCATCCACGTGGGAGCTAGCTGGAGAGGCCTCTACGTTGTCCAAGAGAGAGAACCTGTCATCCCCGACCTAAATGAGGATCACAGGCCCATGAGCTCTGCCCTGCCAGTTCTCCAGAGACCCCACTGATTGCCCTTCCCTACCCCCGGAGTGACTTCTCACAGTCTGACGTCTATCCAGCGGTGCCATGGGGATGTACATAGTCCAACAATCCCAGTCCACCTCTCCTTGTGGCCCTAGCCCCTGCTGGACCTGGGATCACACTTTTTAATCTATGATTGGTGTCCGACTTTGGGGCTCAAACAGACACTACTGCACTGAATGGTGTATTAGTCAGGGTTCTCTAGAGTCACAGAACATATGGGTAGTCTCTATATAGTTAGGGAATTTGTCGATGACTTACAGCTTGTAGTCAAACTCTCCAACAATAGTCAGCAGTACTTGTGGATGGAAGTCCAAGGATCTAGCAGTTGCTCAGTCACATGAGGCAGCGGTGGATGGAAGCCCAAGGATCTAGAAGTTGCTGAATCACATGAGGCAGGCCAGGAAAAGCCAGGGTGAATCTTCCTTCTTCCAATGTCCTTATATAGGTCTCCAGCAGAGGGTGTGGCACAGATTAAAGGTGTGTGCCACCACGCCCTTAATCCCAGATGACCTTGAACACAGAGATCTCCTAATCTTAATCTTCTGGAATTCATAGTCACTATGCATCAAGATCTCCAGGTGAGAAACTTGTTTCTCTGAGCCTCCAGATTAGGATTATAAGTGAGCCTTCCAATTCTTGATTGGTTCATTCCAGATTTAGTCAAGTTGACAACCAGGAATAGCCACTACAAATGGATACTGAGGGAAGATAAGCCTTCCTCCCCCCAACCCCGGTGCCCTGCTGGAGTCACTCAATCTGTCTTTTCCAACCATGCTTTTAGCCAGTGCCATCATGTGGATTTGGACAAGCTAAAGGGGCAACTGAAGCCTCCTGGCCAGAGCTACTTTCTGGTGTTGGCTGAATGTCCCTCTGGCATCTATCTAAATTCTGACAACCTGCAATGGGCATTGGCAAAAACTCTCTATCTAACTTCTTAACATAAAAAGGAAACCTGGTAAGGCAGCACCCACTTAAAAGCCATAGGGCAGTTGCCATTTCTTAAATTTGTGGGAAGGCTTAGCATTTTGGACCTCTGTGGAATCCCCCAGAGCCAAATAGGCCAAGGAAATGTTCCCAATGGACAAAGCATTTCTCCTCTTTTCTGTCTTGGGCAACTCAACATCAGATTAAAAAAAAAAATCATCCCAGGCCAGGGAAATATGTTCCCTACTAAATCACCATAGAATAAAAATAGGTAAGAAGCCAAGCATCTTCATTTTGGGAGGAAGTAGTTCAGATAGCACCATGCATTGCCAATGATAATACTTATAGTTAGGAATCATGGACCCAAGTAGCTTCTCTCATAAAAAACAGAGATACCCCTGAAGGAAAAAGATTCTTCCTTGATTTTTTTTTTTGCTGCTCTTGGCTGAAATTCAGCAATGCATAGGGCCATCTAAAATAGGAAAGGCTGATAGCAGCACAGCTCCTGAGGCTTCTCAGTCAGATGAACCAAAGATTAAAGTCCTAAAAGCCACTCTATTTCAGATCTCACAGCCCTTACCCAACTAATATGGGAAATGAAATCCATAAACCCACCCCTGCCTCCTTATGCCTCAGAGGAAACAATAAATAAACCATTTACTCCTCTTGCACCTCCCTTTCCCACTCTAGGGCAAGTTTCAATTAAAAAAAAAAAAAACAAAAAAAACCCAAATCAAACAAAGGTGCTACTACTGATTTCTCCCCCAATTCCACCTCCCTCCATCCAACCAGAGAGTGGTATCTCTCCTCCCCCTTCTCCAAGTCATAAAAGTCATACTTTAAAACTTAAAACTCTAGCCTTGTCTAACTCCATAGTCCCTTACCGCCAACACACAGCACAATTTTGTTACCACACAACTTTATAATTTTCTAGACTGTCTTGCAAAAACTAATGCTGCCTCTCATGCAATTCAGGAGTCTGAAATAGAACTAGAAACCCAAACCGGTCAAGCATACCCAGTTAATATTAAACACAGTCAAAAAAAAAAATCACTTAACTGGTATCTACTATAAGCCTCAGACTAAGAAGAACTCAGGCAGGTAGAGAAAGAAGATGGCATACATGCACCATGGACAAAATCCCTCCTATAAAGTCATATTACCAACTTAAATAACCACTAGGATTGGAGAGATATTTGTCATTCTTCCATCCCTGGCCCCATGTTTTTAGAATGGGAAGCCTTATTTCGAGATGACTGCTATCAACAAATCATGCAAAACCTGTACAGAGGCAGCACCCCATGGGGTTTTAATGAATTCTTTGGCCAGGAAGACTTTTCTACTGGAGCACAGCAGGCAATTTATCCAGCAGTGTAATATGAGCAGGTCTGTCTCTGTGAAACCCAAACTTGGGAATAAGCTCACTCCTAGGACACAAGACTCCACCTCCTCCCTGCTCTCTTTCCATCAAAAGCCCAGTGCACCCCTATCTGATTTTATTCTCAGGACAAAAATGAGCCTAGAGAGAAAAATTCCCAACCCCACAGTCAGAGACACCCCCCCTCCATCTCTCTATCTCTCTTTCTGTGTGTGTAGTGTGTGTGTGTGTGTGTGTGTGTGTGTGTGTGTGTATGATTTCAATTATAAAGCAGAAATAACTTAATCTAAATGCATATGCTTCTACCCAATTTTCTTAATGTATATTCTATGTCTGTGAAGAGGCACAGTGACCATGGCAAATCTTATAACCCAAAGCATTTGATATGTTCTGACTTAGTTTCAAGGGATTAGTCCATTATTATCATGATGCAAAGCATGGTGGCACATCCTGGACAAAGGACAATCCTAGCTTTCAAGAGGGGTTCTGAAAAGAGAGTGTTAGAAATTGGTGAAACAAATGACATAAAGTCAAATCCTGGGTTTCAAGCTGCTGGTCTATATTCTGTACAAGACAGCTTTCTCTTGCTACTCTAAAATCTCTCTCAATAGCTCATCTCTTGAAGATCAAAACCACATGCTTTTATTTACATATAAATTCAGTCATTATACCAGGATCCCTTTTCCATCATATCAGCATCCCATGACACCATTCTATTGATTCTTAGGAAAAGACAACAAGCATACATATTTTTATCATTGCAAAAGAATTCAGAGCTTGCCCTGCCTTTGTTAATTATAGACAATAAGCTAGCTAGGTGAGACTCAACCCTGAAAATACCATTTTTAATACTAGGGGGCTGAGACTACACTCATTCATTTCCATGCTGAACTTGGACTGGGGAATATGCCTGTCTTTGTAAGCACAAATGAAAAACTTAAGTTGGTGAAAATTGCTCCGCAGTAAACACTATCTAAATCCTTTTATCTCCATCCTTAGTATCTTTCTGACAAGCTAGTTCATAGTATAGCTGTAAAGCTCCTTATACAATAATTATTTTATCCATATATTTTTTATAGTTGACAAAATATATATTTTTGAACTCTAGTTTTCAGTGTTCTTTCCCGCAACCTTAGGAACTATCCTGAATGTCTCAGCATGTACCATTTTCCTGAGATATTAGCAACATCCTCACCTCTAAGATTTATGCTTTCTCTGTTTATCATGAAGTCAGTAATATAGGCAGAGAGGACATTAACTAATAACTTTGACAGGGAGAATATTTCCCCAAAGAAGAACATGAAGTAAAGTGTACTTTTTTTAAAAAATAAACAAGTCTTATGCCCACAGCAAAAATAAACACATGTGGAGGCCCATGCACTGTTGTCTCTGATCTAGGGGAGGGCACCATGACATAATATCCCTTACATGCCAAAGCAAGAAGCAGCAAAACCACTGTGTTTGATTTGAGCATTAGAAAGCCCAAAGCTACCCCCTCCCCAGTGATACACTCTCTCCAGCAAGGTTGTACCTCCTTTAACAAAGCCACAGACTCGCATTTCTATCAAGTAGTTCTATCCCTTAGTGACCAGGCATTCAAATGTATGAGCCTATGGAAACCATTCCTATTAAAACCACAAAACCAATATATACTTTCTATCTTGTAGTCTGTTTCAAGCAGAAAAGTTAGTGCCAGCATTAAAATTGGGCTTCATAAATGCTAAGATCATTGACTAGAGAGATGGCTCAGTAGTTAAGATCACTTGTTGCTTTTGAAGAGAACACTTTGGATCCAACAATCCAAGTCAGAGTGATTCACAATCACCTCTAACTTCAGCTCCAGAGAATTCAAGGCACTCTTCTTGCCTCTACAACCACAGCTACAGCTATAGCCATAGCCATAGACACAGACACAGACACACAGACACACACACACACAGACACACACAGACACACACACAAACACACACACACACACACACACACACACACACACACATATATATATATATATATATATACCTTCATATGAACAATAATAAGTAAAAGACAAAGATTTATTTTTAAATATAGAAAGTCTAATTCCCTAAAAGCCTGCAAAACTTTTAGAGATATGGAATAAGAATGAGCAGCAGAAAAAGCCAGTCAATAGACAATACTATAAGACTGGGAGTGTGGCTAAGTTTATAAAGTATGAAAAAATGAGGGCCTGAAATTCAATTGTCAGAACAAATGTGACAATGTGTGGTATAGTTAAATTCAATTGTAATCTGCAAACTGAGGAGAAAAAGACAGGAAGATACCTGAGGTATGCTCAGCAGTGTAGAGTAATAGGTTAGTTCCAAACCAGTAGAAGACACTCTCTAAAATGAGGTGAATGGGCTTCCTAATACTGATACAAAGTTCTTTCTCTAACCTGTATATATTCCTATATGAATAAACATGTATGTTAAAATGCATTTCAAAAAGATAAAACTTGTCTTTCATATTGTCAAAGATAAAGTAGACTTGGACTATGCTTAGTCAGGAAACTGCTTGCAACAGGAGGATAGGGAACTGACCCTAAATACTAGAAATCACATAAAAATGCCAATGCATGCTGTTGCATGCTTCTAATCACATTACTGGTGTGGAAGACACATGTGGATCCCTGGGGACTATTGACCAGATTGACTAGCCTAGAACTTGCTTGTCAAGGTTCAGTCCTGTGAAAGATTCAGTACCCAAAAACATTGTGAATGGTCCTGAAAGAATGACACCTGAAGTTTAACTCTGACCCACATACCTATCTATACTTCCTCATCCCTTCCCCCCCACCACATACACATGAACATATACAAAAACTCAGAGAAATTTTACTTTGGAAGCATAGAAACAAGTGAAAGAAAACATAGTCCTGCTAGAGTATTTTTGCTGTTTATTCCTCCATTTGTGCTCTTCATACCAGGATGACCTAGCCACTGTAAATGACAAGGAAGATTCTTTGGAAGCACCAATTAGACATAAGTAGATTAGGATTTCTGGATAAGAGGAAATAAATCTTGATGAAAGATGAATTCTTACAATTTATGCTAATTATCTTCAAATGCTACCAAAACTTGCAAATGATGATGATTGTGAGGACAGTCGTGAGAAAATTTCAACGAAATCATCTATATTGCCAAGCCATAGTAAAGGACAATTTACATGGGGCCAAACTGCCCTCTGTCCACTGGCTCATTCATACCTGTCACTGTATTTCACACCAGCCTGACATGTTCTGCATGATCACTCTTTCTGTCCTCCCCTTCCCTCTTTGAAGCCCTTCTTCCTCTCCATTAAGCTCTCATCCTTTCCACAAATAACAAGATCTGGCTTGAATCCAATACTTTTCTTCCAGCCAGATTTCTGTGGTTTCTCTGTACCTTCCTGATGAATTTTCTGAGCAGCCTCAATGCTTTTCTCTCTATGTGCCTCTGTATCAACTACTATACTATGTTCTTCATTAATTATTCACTAATCACATGTCCCTGAGGAGCACAATAGGCTTCCTTCCTGGTGAAACATCATCCAGGAATCTTTTGTTTCTTTCACAGCATGGAAAATATTGCAGAGCACAAAGTCAGTACATATTGAATGAAGCAGAACAAATATATAGTAGAGTCTTTTGGAAGCCCTTCTACTCATCTGTAAACTCAGTGTATCTTCACTTCTCCAGAGTGAGTCAAAAGAAACTGCGTTGTTGAGTATTGGATGATACAGAGGGAAAGCAAGAATGTTCTATGCCCCAAAGACTTTATGGAGAAACAGTAGAGACATTTCCCACAGGCCTCCCCAGGGTCAATAAAGACTTTCTTCACAATCTTTACCCATGCAAGCCACTGTCAAAAACCCAGCACCAAACAGAACTGTGACTGCCCTCAAAGGACACAATGATAATGGCAGAGGGATCCAAGAAGGTCTAATTTACCTAACTCTTAGCTCTGGTGATTACTGTTGTTCATTTGACAGAATCTTCTTTTATTGATGTTGTTGTTTTGTTTTGTTTTGTTTTGTTTTCTGGAAGATGAGTCTTTGCAGAAAATGCCTGCACATCAGGACCTTCACTTGTTTGCATTCCTTTGCCAATAGTTCCTGATTGGTACCCTGGGCAGTTGAATGGAGGAAAGCCTGTTTAGCAGTATCAGCTGGGTTCAAGGTCATGGGTATAATGTGATTGGCTGGTACAGGCTCCTATTGCTTTGACTTCCCCCAGTATGATGGACTATTCCTCGAAGTGTGAGCAAAAGTAATCCCTGTCTGCCTTACATTGCTATTGTCAGTATATTTTATCACAGTTACAAGAAAAGAAACTCAGATTTCATGAAGGAATGAAGAAAGAAGGTTGTGGACAATAAGTGGAAGACAGCCTTGGGGAGAAGTGACAGCCTAGATTGAGAGACCCCAATAGGGGCAAATATAGATGTCAATCAAAGCCAGCATCTACACAAACTTTGAAGAAAATTAAAAAGATGAATGTGATTACACATCTCAAAGTAAGAGGATGGGTCTGAAAGGGGTGAAATCCTCATTTTAACATTCTAAATATGGGAGCTTGGGGCATGACTCAGTTGGCTGAATTATTGATTTTCAATAATTAGTACTTATGTTCCCCAGCACTCACATAAAAGATGGGCTTAATGATAACTATCTGCAACCCTAGCTCTTGAGAGGTAGATATAAGAGTATATCCTTGTCTTACTGTCTAGCAAATCAGTGAACTCCATGTTTGATGAGAAAACTCCCTCAAAAAATAAAGTGAAAAATGCCAGAAAGTCACCCATCATTAACTCTGTCCCACACACTCACATACTCACAGTCACATCCAAACATATTCACACACACACATACACACAGACACACACACACACACACACACACACACACACACACACACACACACACAGAGGAATGCTCACAAAAATTCTGAGTCTTTTATGAAAGGGGCAATACCACTGTCTCACAGATGTAAAGATACCATGCAGGAGGTTATCTGTACCAATTTTCAGGGGTGAATGCCCTCAGCAGGAAGACTAAAAGTGAGGCTAAGCTGGGACATGACAAACATAAATGGACCATCAATAAGGCAGAAGAGCTGGCTATTTAAATGGAAGATACAAATTTCATCAGCAGGAATCTTTTGTGGTGTTCTTACTATATTTCTTCAAAAGAAATATCTTAATGAGCTGCTCCATATAGAGCTATAAGCTGTAGCAAATTAGCCAAAATTGATTCCAGGAAAGTCAATTATCCAAAGCATATATTGTTCAATGTTTAATTCACTGAACAACAACTCTACCCAACCTCCCAGAGGAATAAAGTGGAAGCTAGTCATTAACTTTTTACCCCAAATAGTTCATAGCACCTTACCAAATTAATAATCTAGAGTAGCCTTGTATCAACTTTTGTGCATTAGAACATTTTGCCACATTTACAGGCATTGTGTGATATATGTGTTCTGGAGGTTACTGTCTTATGGCAAATAGCATGTATTCATTCTCTCCCCTGCATCCTCTCTACTACCTGAACAAAAGAGGTGTTATGAGAAACTTCATACAGGGACTACTGTCTCTTCCCTAGCACTTGAAAGGATAATGCAGGTCAATTGCATTATCAATTGCAAACTAGGTTTGGAACTTTGTATAAGTTCCCCAGAGTGTGTTACAGAATGACACCATGGGTGAAAAGTTAAATGCACAAGAAGAGTTACAGAAAGAGAATAAGCAGGAAAGAAAGGAGGAAGAGGAAAAGGGTTGAGAGGAGAAGAGGTGGGGCAGCAAGAAGTGAGCAAAGGTAAGTTGAGGATGAAAAGTAGGAGAAAAATATCCTAGAGGAGGGAACTGCAACAATGACTACATTTTTATTTTTTTTTATTTATTTTATTCTATTTTTATAAGATATATTCTTTATTTACATTTCAAATGTTGTCCCCTTTCCTGGTCCCCCCCACCCAAAAAAAATCCCATTACCCATGTCCCCTCCCCTTGTTCCCCAATTAGCCCTCTCCAGCTTCCCTGTCCTGGTATTCACCTACATTACAGCACCAAGAATTTCTAGGACCAAGAGCCTCTCCTCTCTTTGATGTCCAAGAAGGCCATCCTCAGCTGCCTATGCATCTGGAGCCATGGGCAATTCCATGTGTACTCTTTGGTTGATGGATTTGTCCCTGGGATCGCTGGGAGAACTGGAGGGCTCATGTTGTTGTTCCTCCTATGGCACTGCAAACCACTTCAGCTCCTTGGGTCCTTTCTCTAGCTCCTCCATTGGGAACCCTGTGCTCAGTTAAATGGCAGGCTGAGAGTGTTTTCCTCTGTATTTTTCATGCACTAATTGAGTCTCCCAGGTGACAACTATAACATAACATAACTATAACAGGGCTGCTATGAACATGGTAGAGCATATGTCCTTATCACATGCTGGAGAATTATCTGGGTATATACCATCCTGTAGTATTATGCCCAGTTTTCTAAGGAACCTCCAAACTGATTTCCAGAGTGGTTGTACTGGCTTGTAATCCCACCAGCAGTGGAGGAGTGTTCCTCTTTCTCTACATCATTGCCAGCATCAGGGGTCTCCTGAGTTTTTGATCTTAGCCATTCTGACTGGTGTGAGGTGAAATCTCAGGGTTGTTTTGATTTGCATTTCCCTGATGACTAAGGACATTGAACAGTTCTTTAGGAGCTTCTCAGGCATTCAATATTTCTCAGGGAAAATTCTTTGTTTAGCTCTGTACTCCATTTTTAAATATGGTTATTTGGTTCTTCAGAGTCTAAATTATTGAGTTCTTTGTATATATTGGATACTATCCCTCTGTTGGATGTAGGGTTGGTAAAGATCTTTTCCCAATTTGCTGGTTGCTGTTTCATTCAATTGGTAGTGTCTTTTGCTTTACAGAAACTTTCTAATTTTATGAGGTCCCATTTCTCAATTCTTGTTCTTAGAGCATAAGCTGTTGGTATTTTGTTCAGGAAATTGTCCATTGTGCCCATGTGCTCATGGCCTGTCTATAGTTTATTTTCTATTAGTTTCAGTGTGTCAGATTTTATGGGGAGGTCCTTGATCCATTTTGACTAGAAATTAGTAAAGGAGATAAGAATGAATCTATTTGCATTCTTCTGCATGTTAACCACCAGTTGAAACAACACCATTTGTTGAAAAAGCTATATTTTTCCCACTGGATGATTTTAGCTTCTTCATCAAATATCAAGTGTCCATAAGTGTGTGGGTTCATTTCTAGGTCTTCAGTTCTATTCCATTGATCTACCTGCCTGTCACTGTACCAATGCCATGCATTTTTTTAAACACTGTTGCTCTGTGGAACTCTTTGTGGTCCAGGATACTTATTCCCTCGGAATTTCTTTTACTGTTGAGGAAGATTTTAGCTATCCTGTTTTTTTTTTTTTTGCTATTCCAGGTGAATTTGAGAACTGCTCTTTCTAACTAAATGGAAAATTGAGTTGGAATTTTGATGAGTATGCATTTAATCTGTAGATTGCTTTTGGTAAGATGGCCACTTTTAATATATTAATCCTGCCAACCCAAGAGCACGGGAGATCTTTCCATCTTCTGAGGTCTTCTTCAATTTCTTTCTTCAGAGACTTGAAGTTCTTTTCATACAGATTTTTCCCTTGTTTCGTTAGAGCCACACCAAGATTCTTTATATTCTTTGTGACTATATTATAAAGGGTTTCATTTCCCTAATTTCTTTCTCAATGTGTTTATCATTTGAGTATAGGAAGGCAACTGATTTGTTTGAGTTAATTTTATATCCAGTCACTTTGCTGAAGTTGTTTATATGATGTACTAGTTCTCTGGTGGATTTTTTTTTTTTTTGGATCACGTAAATATTCTATTATATCATCTGCAAATAGTGATAGTATAATTTCTTCCTTTCCAATTTGTTTCGTTTGACTTCCTTTTGTTTTTTAATTGCTCTAGCTAGAACTTCAAGTACTCTATTGAATAGATATGGAGAGAGAGGGTGCAGTGTCTAGTCCCTGATTTTAATGGAATTGCTTCAAGCTTCTCTCCATTTAGTTTGAGGTTGGCTACTGGTTTGCTATATATTGCTTTCACTATGTTTAGGTATGAACCTTGAATTCCTGCTCTTTCCATGAGTTTTAACATGAAAGTATGCTGAATTTTGTCAAATTCTATTTCAGCATCTAATGAAATGACCATGAGGTTTTTTTCTTTGAGTTTTTTTTTTTTTTTTTTTTTATGTACTGGATTACATTGATGGATGTCCATATATTGAACCATCCTGCATCCCTGGGATAAAGCCTACTTGATCTTGGTGAATGATCATTTGATGTGTTCTTGGATTTGGTTGGCAAGAATTTTATTGAGTATTTTTGCATCGATATTCGTAAGGGAAATTGGTCTGAAGTTTTTTTTTTCTTTGTTGGATCTTTATGTGGTTTTGGTATCTGAACAATTGTGGCTTCATAGAATGAGTTGTGGAGCTTTCCTTCTGTTTTGATTTTGTGGAATAGTTTTAAGAGTATTGGTGTTCAGTCTTCTTTGAAGGTCTGATGCAATTCTGCACTAAAACCATCTGGTATACTGATTTTCTTGAGTTAATTTTATATCTGGCCACTTTGCGGAAGTTGTTTGTCAGCTGTAGGAGTTCTCTGGTGGAGTTTTTTTGGGTTCAGGCTTTCAGATTGGAAGAAGGAAGACAAAGGAAGAAAGAATGAAGAAAGAAGGAAAAAGAAAGGCGAAACAGGAAAAATGATGAAAATCCTTGGGGAAAGAGAGAACACTTGTACTAACATTTTGCATCCACTACTGACTCTGAGTAATTATTGAATTAGTGCCACTCGCTCTCCCCTTTCTCAGGGATCTCCTCTTGCTGAGGCAAGACCTCAGCTATTCAGCAGGTATTGGCAAGTATTTTCCCCAGATATATTGTACTAGACATTCAATGAATTCCACGAGCACTTTGACTGTTTGAAAGATATTTTTGTTCTGTTCTGTTACAAGTTCAGTATCAAAAATCAGCATCCAAAAAAAAAAAAAAAAAGCTGTGAGGTGAAAAAGGCAGATCTATCAGAATTATACCTGACTACTCAATGTAGACACTAAAAGCAACACATCTTGTAGACCCCATCAGACCACAGAAAATAGCCCAGACTCATTCCAAGAAGACTCAGTCATCATAGATACAGAAACCAAGATGCAGAAACCATGATGAATCCAAATTTAAACAGTCTTTCTACTAATCCAGTCCTACAGCGGATACTAGAAGAAAAAAATCCAACATAAGTAGACTATCTATACCCAAGAAAAAACAAGAAATTCATCATCTCACAACAAATCCAAAACAAGAGAAACACATGCACACACACACACACACACACGCACACACACGCACACGCACATGCACACGCACACACACACACAGTACCTATTCTCTCTCTCTCTCTCTCTCTCTCTCTCTCTCTCTCTCTCTCTCTCTCTCTCACACACACACACACACACACACACACACAGTACCTATTCTAGCAACAAAGTAAAAAGAACTGATAATCATTGGTCATTAATAATTCTCAACATCTATGGACTCAATTCACCCATAAAAGGAAACCCGGAATCAGACTGGATAAGTAAACAGGATCCATACTTCTGCTGCATATAAGAAACATACCTCAGCAAAAACAAAACAAAGCAAAACACCACCACCACCACAAACAACAAAAAATAGAGTACCTTAGACTGAAGGGCCAGTAAAAATTTCCCAACCAAAAGTAGTGAGAAATAACTTGGAATAGTCTTTAAAATATCCAATAAAATAGATTTTCAATCAAAAGCAATTAAGAGAGATGGCGAAGAACATTGCACATCAAAGAAAAATCCACAAAGATGCACTCCTAATTCTGAACATCTATGTCCCAAAAGCAAGGGTGCCCACATTCATAAAAGAAACTTTACTGAAGCGTAAAATATACATTGATATCCACAGAATAATAGTGGGAGATTTCAACACCCCACTCTCACCAATGGACAGGTCATTGACACAGGAACTCAAAAGAAACAAAGTACAACTTATAGAAATTATCAACCAAAAGGATTTAAAAGATATCTACAGAATATTTCATCCCAAAAGAAAAGAATGCACCTTCTTCTTAGCAGATCTCGGAACCATTTTTAAATTTACTGTATGATTGGACACAAAATAAGCCTAAACAGATATAAAAACATTAAAATAACCCCTTATGTTCTATCAGATCATGGTGCGATAAGGCTGGACTTCAACAACAATTGAAACAACAGAAATGCCATATACTCATGGAAACTGAACAAATCAGTACTCAATGATAACTTGGCCAAGAAGAAAATAAAGAAAGAAATTAAAGCCTTTTTTAGAATTCAATAAAAATTATGGCACAACATACCCAAACTTATGGGAAACAATGAAAGCATTATTGAGAGGAAAATTCATAGCATTAAGTACCTTCATAAAGAATTTTGAGAAATCATATACTGGAAACTCAACAGCATACTTGAGAGCTCTCAAACAACAGCAACAACCAAAGCAAAGACACTCATGAGGAGTAGAGAGCAGGAAATAGTCAAACTCAGGTCTGAAATCAACCAATTGGAAAAAAAGAGCTAGTTCTTTGAGAAAGTAAGCAAGATAGGTGAAAAGTTTGTCCAACTATCTAAAAGGCTGAGACACAATATCCAAATTAGCAAAATCCGAAGTGGAAAAGGAGACATAACAACAGTAACTGAAGAAACTTAAAAAAAAATCATCAGATACTACTACAAAAGCCTATATTCAACAAAACAGGAAAATCTAATTAAAATGGATTATTTTCTAGGCAGATATCATGTATCAAAGTTAAATTATTATCAATTGAACTTTCTAAACAATTGTATATGCCCTTATAGAAATAGAAGAAGTTATTAAAATCCTCTGAACCAAAAGAAGCCTAGAGCCAGATTGATTTGCTACTGAATTTCACCAGACCATCAAAAAAGATCTGATTCCAATATTCCTCAAACTATTCCAGAAAATCAGAACAGAAGGAATATTACCTAATCATTCTATGAAACAACAGTTTCTCTGGTACCTAAACTACACAAAGACCTAACAAAGAAAAAGAACTTAAGATCAATTTTACTTTTGAATACCAATGCAAAAATACTCAAGAAAACTCTTGCAAATTGAATTAAAAAACACATCAAAACCACCATTCACCATGATCAAGTAAGTTTCACCATGGGCATGTAGGGATGGATCAATATATGAAAATTTAGCAAAATAATCCATTAAATGAAGAAACTCAAAAAAATCACATGATCATCTCATTAGATAAAGAAAACAGCTATGAGGAAATCTTATTTTCCTTTATGTTAAAAGCCTTGCATAGATCAGATATACAAGGCACTTGCCTTAACATATAAAAGCAATATATGGCATGCCAATATTCCATACCAAATAAATTAACAGAAACTTGAAGCAATACTACTAAATCTGGGGAAGAGCAATGTTGCCTTCCCTGTCCCTATTTACTGAAGTTGAAGTTCTAGCTGGAGCAATTAGATCACAAATGGAGAACAAGGTGATACCTATAAAAAAGGAATAACTCCAGGTAGCAGTATTTTCAGGTGATATAGTAATAGACATAAGTGATCTCCAAAATTCTCTCTGAGAATGCCTACAGCTGAGAAACAAAATTGGCAGTGTTGCTAGATATCAAATTATCTCAAAGAAACAAGTATCCCTCCTTTACAGAAATAATAAACAGACTGAAAAAGAATTTGGGGTAACAATATCCTTCACAATAGCCACAAATAATATAAAAATATTGCAGTGTAATTCTAACCAAGCAAGTGAATTTACTGTATGACAAGAACTTCAATTTCCTGAAGAAAGAAATCAAAGAATTCAGAAGACATAAAGATTTCCCATACTCATGGATTGGTATGATTAGCATAGTCAAAATGGACATCTTACAACAAGCAATGTACAGATGCACTGTAATTGCCATCAAAATTCCAACAGAAATTTTTATAGACATTGAAAGAACAATTCCTGACTTAAATGGAAAAACAAAAACTCAGGATAGCCAAAACACTCTGAATAACAATTTAACTTCTCAGGAAATCACTGCCCTTAACTTAAGCTGTACTACAGAACAATATTATTTAAAAACATATTGTATTGGTACAAAGATAGAAAGTTCAATTAAGGGAATTGAACAGAAGACTCAAAAAAAAAGCCATATCTATGAATATTTGATTTTTGACAAAGAATTCAAAACCATTCAGTGGGGGAAAAAGTCTCTTCAACAAATGCTACTGTCTAGCTGACTGGTTGTAAACAGAACAATGAAAATTGGTTTACCACACTGCACAAACTTCAAGTCAAAGTAGATCAAGGACTTAGCCATAAAAACAAATACACTATACTATATCTAATAGAAAAGATAGTAAGAAATAGCCTTGAATGCAGTGGTGCAGGAAACCAGTTCCTTGACAGAATACTAATGACCCAGGCTCTGAGATCAACAATTGATAAATGGGACCTCTTGAAACTAAAAACCTTCCTTAAGTCAAAGGACACAGTCAATAGGACAAAATGGCATCCTACGGATTGGGAAAGATCTTCACTAACTCTACATCTGATAGAAGGCTAATATCCAAAATACATAAAGAACTCAAAAGATAGATTTCAAAACAACAAATAATTCCTATTTAAAAATGGGGCACATAGATAAACAGAATTCTCAGCAGAGGAATTTCTAAAGGCTGAGAAGGACTTAATGAATTGATCAATATCCTTAGTCATCAGTGAAATACACATTAAATTGACCCTGAGTTTCTAACATACTCCAATTAGATTTGTAAGAATAAAATCTCAAGTGTCAGTACTTGCTATCTATAATGTAGAGAAAGGGAAAAAATCCTCCATTGCTAGTGGGATTACAACTACTCTGGATATCAATCTGGTGCCTCCTGAGGAAAATTGGAAATACTTCTATTGAAGACCATTCTGTACCACTTCTGGGCATATACCGAAATGATGCTCCACCATATCACAAAGACATGTGCTCCACTATGTTCATAGCAGCCTTATTTGTGATAGCCAGAAACTAGGAAAATAAAAAAAGAAAATGTGGTTCATTTGCATAATGGAATACTATTCAGGTATTAAAAACAAGGAATAATGAATTTTTCATGCAAACGGATGGAACTAGAAAATATCATCCTGAGTGAAGTTACCCACACCCAAATGGATATGAATGGTATGTACTCACTGATAAATGAATATTAGCCAAAAGTACAGCATACCCATCATACACCCTCAGATCCTAAGAAGTTAAACAAAAGAAAGGCTCGAGTAAGCAGGTTCCAATCCCATTTGGAAGGGGGAACTAAATTATCATGGCAGGGACCTGGCAGGGAGAAGGGAAGAGGAGTAGAAAAATGATGGCAGCAAACAGTGTGGAGGAAGACAGGAGAGAGGCCCAGAGGGTCCTGAGAATGAATAGAAATATATGACTGTCTAGAGTGGGTGTTGAGATGATCCTCTAGAATGTCCCTGAGTTCTGGGATATGGAAGGCTCCGAGGACTCAAGTTGGTCAACATTAGCCAAAATGCTAAACAGTTGGAATATGCAACTTGAAGAGACCTCCTCCAGTAGTCAGTCAGGATCTCCAGTGGGGGAGGGAGCAGGACCAACCCACCTACAAATCTTTCAACTCACTATTAATCATGTCTCTAAGTGCAGGCACAGGAATGGAATGGAGACTGAGGGAATGTCTAACCAGTGACTGACCCAACTTGGGATTCATACCATGGGCAGGCCTATTCCTGACACTATTAATGATGCTTTGTTTACTTGCCGATAGGAACATCATATGACTGACTGTTGTGAGGCTCTACAAGAAGCTGACTGTGACAGATACAAATACTCACAGGCAAGCATTGGACAGAGTTAGGGGAAGAATTAGAGGAACTGAAAGTGATGGCAACCCCAGAGGAAAACCAACAGCGTTAATTAACCTGGAATCCTGGGAGCTCCCAGAGACTGAGCCACCAACCAAAAGGAATATATCAGCTGGTCCAAAGTCCCTGGTACATATATAGTAGCAGATGCCTTATTTGGCCTCAGTGGGAGAGGATACACCTACCTAGTCCTGTAGAGACATGGTAGCCAAGGATGGGACTTAGAAGCAAAGAGGAGAGGGATAGAGAAGGAACTCTGTGAAGGAAGCCCCGGAATGCAGGCAACATTTATAATGTAAGTAAATAAAATGATTAATTGATTGTTTCAGGAAATATTAAATAGAACAGCAAATTTCCATGCTTTGCTCAGCTACTCTCTGCTCCTGCAGGCTGGCCAGCTATGCACTGGCGGGCAAAGTTTGGCCTATTCTTTTCTGGAAGAGACTGTGACTTGGAGATTGAAAATCTCTCCACCCACCTTGCTAAGGTTTCACTAGCCGGTCACTACCATGAAAACCCCATGCTTCATAACTCCCAAGGCCTTTTGTGGTGCACATCAGGCAAACCCACACTTTCTCTGTGGAACCCAGTTGAACTGCAGCATGAAGGAAAACACCACAATGGTAACTCAGTCTCTGGACACAACAACTAGAATCCTAATCTTGTAAGCCATATTGAATTTAAATCGTCTGGTGCTATATC
Organism: Tokudaia tokunoshimensis; assembly: GCA_036184795.1. Classification (NCBI taxonomy): domain Eukaryota; kingdom Metazoa; phylum Chordata; class Mammalia; order Rodentia; family Muridae; genus Tokudaia; species Tokudaia tokunoshimensis. Next base: position 555,030 of record BTHU01000016.1, read on the forward strand.
CTGGCAGATCTGCCATAGGAATCAAGAGACACTAGTAGCTACATCTTTTCCTTTCACTTGTCCTGTCAAAGGCCCCTAACTCTCTCCTGCTTCCTCTCTTCCTTTGTCCAACTCATAAGTCCTGCCTACTCACATAGTGACTGGTCTCTTTATTCATTTGGGGAAAGGTTCACAAGAAGTCACCTGAGTACATCACTTGTTCCTCCTTCTGCAGCCCCTCCTGGGAAAGTGGAATTAGTATCAAAATACAAGTAACACCAGAGATATCCACAACAATTAATAAAAAAGAAATCACAAAATTCCCAAGTAAGTGAATGGTGCTATTAAAAATAATAATGTGGATTAAATATCACTGATCCAAAAAGACAAATATGGCATATTTTTACATACATATGTATATTAACTATTAAGTCTTGAATATGAGACCAATCCATACAACCCCAAGAGATGAACTATAAAGTAAGACACTGGAGGGGAGAATGGAATATGGTTCTTTCTAGAAGGGTAATAAAATGGATAATTATGGATTCATTGGAGGGCATGAGGGACTATAAGGCAAGTATTGTACAGGTGGGTAGAGGTGAGTGAGGGAAGGAATACAGTCAAGGACAGTTAAGGCTAAAGGCAAATTGTGGGATCATATGAAAACATATGAGAGCAGAAGCTTCCTAAAATACATACATATTTGAAGATAAAGTGGAAACACCAAATTACTGTCACCAAAGAATAAGGGGGACAGAGCTCCAACTGGACATCTCTCCACATCAAACACAATATTAAGGTCCAATAATGGCTTACATCTGTTTATTAAAACAGTTCCAGAAAGAGAGGCCTCAAAGCCTCCCTAATATTAATAATCCCTCTTTGAGCCTACCTTCCCAGGTGATACTAGGTTCTGTCAAGTTTGCAATAAAAACTAACCATCTCAGTGTGTTGAGGCAGAAAGGAGCCAATATGGCTAGAGATGAGTCAGGAGCCAGAAGACATGCAGATGAAAGCAGGGATCGAGACAGAGTCTATACAATATGAACTCTTTGGAGAATAAAAAGAAAATAAACAAATTACAAGAAAGAACAGCACATAAAAATTAATGCCTATGTTTTTTCCTCATATATGTCAATCACAGTGCAAGGAGAGCATAGAAAAGGTATTAGATAAAGAAAAATCATAGTAGTATTCAAAATTCTCCAGATAAATTGAACCAAGAGGATGAATATGTATTATAAAATGAGATCTGTTTTACTGACTTATGTGATACATGAGAAGTAGCTCAGTTCCTCGCTCCAACAGTGTGCAGACAGATGCCTCATCAATTTCACTGTCCTTGAGGCTAGATGACGTTGAAGTCCCAATCTAATATCAAAGCCCTAGGGCATGCCTTTTTTCTTTTTCTTTTTCTTTTTCTTTTTTTAATGCATTTCTTATTATTATTTTCTATATTTTTTTATTTACATTCCAAATGATTTCCCCTTTCCCGTTTCCTCCCTCCCCAAAAGTCCCATAAGCCCCCTTCCCTCCCTCTTTTCCCCATTCAATCCCCTCTGGCTTCTTTGTCCTGGCATTCCACTACATCCAGTCTTTCCAGGACCAGGGGTCTCTCCTTCCATCTTCTTGGAAATCTATTGATTTGTGAATTGTGCCTTGGGTATTCCGAGATTCGGGGTTAATATCCCCTTATCAGTGACTGCATACCATGTGTGTTCTTTTGTGATTGGGTTACCTCACTAAGGATGATATTTTCAAGTTCTGACCATTTGCCTAAGAATTTTGTGAATTCATTGTTTTTAATTGCAGAGTAGTATTCCATTTTGTAAATATACCTCATCTTCTGAATCCATTCCTCCATTGAGGGACATCTGGGTTCTTTTCGGCTTATGGCTATTATAAATAAGGCTGGTATGAACATAGTGGAACATGTGTCCTTATTGCATGCAGGTAAAGCCTCTCGGTATATGCCCAGGAGTGGTATAGCAGGATCCTCTGGGAGTGTCATGCCCAGTTTTCTGAGGAACTGCCAGACTGCTTTCCAGGGTGGTTGTACCAGCTTGCAATCCCACCAGCAGTGGAGGAGTGTTCCTCAAAGGGCTGGTGGTCATCCATTCATGTTGGAACACTTAAGAAGCTGGGTTCATGTATTAGTTAAAAGCTGTGAACAGAGCAAAGATGATGGATAGATGCATGTACTACAAGAAGCCAAGGCAGGCAAACACAGAGCCTACTCTTTTCTTGGGCCTTTTTCCATATGAGCCACCAAATATTGCTCACCACCCTAGAAGGATGAACCTCCCACAATTAATCCTTCCTTAAAGTGGTCCCACAAGTGTGCTCAGTGGTGCATCTCTTAAAGTATTCCATATTCAACCAGGCTAACAATGAGGGTCAACCATCAGTAAGCATCTCCTCTCCTATCAGTGTTGGAAGGTTTGTGCTTCCCACAGACTTGCTTTAAAACCCATGGAGCCACTGGAGAGACGAAATGGTGTCCCACATATCAGCCCCTTCTGGCATGTTTAGGGATCCTTTGCAAAACTGAATCATATCCTTACCAAGGTCAGTGTCCTTCCTTTCGTATCAGAGATGTCCTGCCTCTGCTGTCATTTGCCAAATACAAAGGAAATTAGATGCTAGGAAGTAAAGCAGAGCATGTCTGCTATCACAGTGTGAGATGTTTGTCCTCATCTGACTTTCTCTTCACACTTCCCTTTTCTAGACCAGCATTCTGGGTGATGTGATAAAGGAGCTCACCTTCTTTGGAGACTGTGGATTTTCTAATTAATTAAGAGCAAATATTCAATAGGCAATATTTACCTCTGGTGATCAACTCTGCCCTTTTTAATCTCATTAGCTTGAAGGTCAAGGGACCTGGGGAAAAATGTTGCTCTATGTTTTTTTAATGTTTATTTGTTTTGTATTGTGTGGTTTTTGATGTCTTTTTTCCCCCCACTCTTTGTATGTGGCTCTTGCTGTCCTGGAAATCACTACACAAGAGGCTGGTCTGGAACTCAGAATGATGTACCTGTCTTTGTCTTCCAACTGTTAGGATTAAAAGCAGTGACACCATGCACTGTTTGGCATGCACAATAGCATCTGGGTTTGGTAACTGTATATGGGATGTATCCCCAGGTGGGACATAGTACTACCTGAGGACTCAGCTATAGCACTCCTGGACATATACCCAGAAGATGCTCCAACATGTAATAAGGACACATGTTCAACTATGTTCATAGCAGCCTTATTTATAATACCCAGAAGTTGGAAAGAACCCAGATGTTCCTCAACAGAAGAATGAATATAGAAAATGTGGTACATTTACACATTGGAGTACTACTGAACTATTCAAAACAATGAATTCATGAAATTCTTAGGCAAATGGATGGAACTAAAAAGTATCATCCTGAGTGAAGCAATTCAGTTGTAAAAGAACACACATGGTATGCACTCACTGACAAGTGGACATTAGTCCAAAAGCAAGAAATACCCAAGATACACTTGACAGACCATGTGAAGCTCAAGAAGAAGGAAGACGAAAGTGTGGATACTTTGATCCTTCTTAGAAGGAGGATCAAATACCCATGGGAGAAGATTCAAAGACAAAGTGTGGAGCAGAGACTGAAGTGAAGGGACTTTTCAAACATGATGGAAATGCCAGGAAACTGGGTTACAGCAAAATGTGGGAATATCTCTGCTATGGGCTTCAAATGCTAGCTGCCAACACTGGTGAAATCTCAGACAAAGAAGTGGAAAAAGAATGGCTACACATTGATAGGCAAGAAGAATTAAAATTCATCTCTGAAACTGCAATATTCCATCCTTTCTCTAGGATTGAAGGTCTAAATAGTTATCAACCTTTTTGAGGGTTTAATGGACAGTGACATACTTTGCAGGGACATTCATTCACAATGAGTAATAATAGAAAGAAATTAATCAAATGTGTAAAGGTAGAGAAGAAAATCCAAAGTCACCTCAAAAGTTTCATATTCCCTCTGTCTCCTAGTTGCCTAGAGCCAAATGATTGCTGGGACACTCAGATTTTCCTGCCAGGCACCTGCAGGAAAAGCTAGATATCTCAGACTATGACAAGAGAGCCAGTCATAAGAGAAAGGCATCAGTATAAACAAATGAAAAATTCAGCTTGCAGAAAGACTAGAGACCTCCTTCTACAAGGGCTTTATGTAATAAAATAGAAAATGCTGAAAACCAATACTTCCATTACAGGAAAAGGAAGCAGGGCTACATGAATGACATTTCACCCAAGCCTTTTGAGTCTTTAAATCTACCCTATTCTCTATCCAACTTCCACTCTGAGGAGTCTTTTTTTTTTTAATTTCTTATTAAGGTATTTCTATCTCAATCATTACCTATATGTCCCTGAGCCAATGGTTTCAGGACACAGAAATCCAGAAATTTCAGCAATCCCTCTTGACTCAAATCCTCAACTATAATAAGACCAAATCCTTAATTAGTGACTTCAGCAACCATCTAATCGATGTATGTTCAGTCTTGATGTGATATTTGTCACCTGTTAATAGGGTTGATTTCACTGATCTAGCTGAATAGGTGAATGTCTCTTTCCTTTACTGTACTCTTTGCCCACTCCAGAATTTTCATGTTTTGTCATAGAAGGTGGCATTTCCCAATGAGTAGCTGTAGACCTGCTAGAATCTTGAAACAAGTCCCCAAGTAAGCAGAGCACTATAGAGCCCCATGGTGTTTGGCTCCTTGACTAGAAGGTGACAAGATGATCTGCTGGGAAGCATTCATGCCTTGAATGAAGGACATGATTGCCTCCACATGCTTAAAGCTTAGAACTGTGCTGGAGTTTAAGGAGAAATCAATTTCTTGGGCAGTTGAGAAGTAGACACATTGCCAGAGGAGAAGACACTTCAATGCACTTTCGAGCTTGTGACAGAATCAGCAGGGGTCTTGTGAGGAACCCTCTAATTTAGAATTGATTTTCATGCATTCACCATTCAGAAACTCTTCGGTGGTTTGTCTAATACTTTTGGCTTATAGATTATTTTATGGTTATGGCAACTTTTTGAATCTTCATTTTTGAAATACACTTTCTACTATAATTGCAAGTCCCAAACTTTCTGGCTTCTGAATACTTAATCCCAATAATGCAGATATTTTCATAATGAAGCAGGTCCACTACCTATTTTAACAAGTCTGTAGTAAGAAAAGAGGAGGAATGTCAGATAAGGCACAAAACAACAACCAAAGGATACAGAAAATATGATATTTTATATATTCTGCTATTAAAAATAATGAATTCATGAAATTATTAGGCAAATTGATGGTACTAGAAAATATATTGCTGAGTGAGGTAACCCAATCACAAAACAATAAACATGGTACGCACTCACTGATGAGTGGATATTAGCCCAGAAGTTCAGAATACCCAAGATAAAATTCACAGTCCTCATGAAGCTCAAGAAGAAGGAAGACCAAAGTGTGAGTTCTACGGTCCTTCTTAGAATGGGGAACAAAATACTCATGGAAGCAAATATGGAGCCAATGTGTAGAGCAGAGACTGAAGGAAAGGCCCTTCAGAAACTATCCCACGTGAGGACCCATCCTGTATACAGTCGTCAAACCCAGGCACTTTTATGGATGCCAAGAAGTGCTTGCTGACAGGAGTCTGATACAGCTGTCTTCTGAGAGACCCTGCCAGAGCTTTTCAAATACAGAGTCAATCATTGGACTGAGCAAGTGCTCTCCAATGGAGGAGTTAGAGAAAGGACTGAAGGAGCTGAACGGGTTTGCAACCTCATAGGAAGAACAATATCAACCAACCAGACCCCGCAGAGCTCCCATGGACTAAGACATCAACAAATAAGGACACATGGCTCCAGCTGCATATGTAGCAGAGGATTGCCTTGTCAGGCATCAATGGGAGGAGAGTTCCTTGGTCCTATTAAGGATCGATAGATGCCACAGTTTAAGGGAACTGAGGGTGGGGAGGTGTAGTTGGGGAGGTGGGATAGAGGATCACAGTCATAGAAGCTGAGGAAGGGAGGATGATACAGTAGATTTCTGGAAGGGGGAAACCAAGAAAGGGGCTAACAGTTGAAATATAGATAAAGAAAATATTCAAGAAAAAAAAAGAAAAAGAAAAAGAAAAAATATGATATGAACACTTTTATCACTTTCCTACTTCTGTGATTTCCCAGCAGTGATGTATAACCAGGATTTATGAGCTAACAAAAAAAAGAAAGAAAGAAAGAAAGAAAGAAAGAAAGAAAGAAAGAAAGAAAGAAAGAAAGAAAGAAAGAAAGAAAGAAGGAAAGAAAGAAAGAAAGGAAGGAAGGAAAGAAAAGACATTTTATCCTTTCAGTTATTTTTTGGGAGGTATTTTATTTCAACAAAATGGAAGTTATGACAATCACTCATCAAGAACTTATTGAATAGTCACCATGCACCTATCAGAACCTTGTACACAAAACAACAGGACAGATAGGCATTTTTACAACCATTTGCTTCCAAGGATTGTGTTGAACAGAATGAATGCAAATTTGACACTTATGCTGACAACTTTTTGTAACAATCTTCTGCTTTATGGAGATGTTAAGTTCCACTCTCAAAAAGTTACTGTGAGATTCCCCTCTGCATCTATTTTATCCTAAACTTCTGTTTTACCCTCATTATCCTTTAACATGAACAGATCTTGAGCCTGTAAAATGTCTAGCAACAATTAAATAGGTGGCCAAAGTACCACAAAACAAATGCTGGCCTCTGTTGTTATGGCCATTCTAGCCCTGGTCAACTTCTTTACCTACTTGGCAGCCTATTTTTAAAACTGTCTCAGTTATGTTGTTGTCTGTCTTTACACTGTAGGATAATAAGAAAGAAAGAAAGAAAGAAAGAAAGAAAGAAAGAAAGAAAGAAAGAAAGAAAGAAAGAAAGAAAGAAAGAAAGAAAGAAAGAAAGAAAGAAAGAAGGAAAGAAAGAAAGAAAGGAAGGAAGGAAAGAAAAGACATTTTATCCTTTCAGTTATTTTTTGGGAGGTATTTTATTTCAACAAAATGGAAGTTATGACAATCACTCATCAAGAACTTATTGAATAGTCACCATGCACCTATCAGAACCTTTATGGTAGGATAATGATACCACTAGCATATAATATTTGGTTGATGTCAACCTTCCTGCATTTCTGGGACTCTTGGTGCATCACAGTATGGTATCTGCTCTTAGTAGCTCAAGAGCCTATTACAAGAGAATTTGATACTAGTGTTATGCCATGCCCCATTATAACCCTCTCTAGACATACCAGAAATTTCATTTGAGAATTAAGGTCTATTCATTCTGATTTGACTCCCCCAAATTCTTGCCTCCCAATCCAAGGTAGAGTGAAGTTATATGTGCCTCACAGAATTGCTAACAACTAAGACACAGCAATCTCAGGTTCATAGGACATCTCTAATATCACCCACAAAGTTCTCCTATTGTTACACACTTCTGCATGCATTTCTTCAACAGAAAACAGCATGCTTATCCAATAATTAAAAGTAGATATTTAAAAACTGATATTTCTGTTTGAAAAAAAAACACAGAGTACTTTCTTACTGAATTATCACTCAATAATTATCAAAGAAATAAGGAAGCATATCTTTATCATAATGGGAGGAGATGAAGGAACACATGGTTCTTTATAAAGCACATCCAATGACATAATCCAGGTTCAAGCCTTCTGGATGGAAATTGATAGTTTATATGTAATAACTTGCTGTAATTGTCAAGTTTATAAAATTGAGAATCATATGAATATTAAGTCTCAGTCTAGGATTATCTTCTCTATAAGTCAATATGTGTACTTGTCTATATGAGATTTTCTTGATTATTACTTGATATGGAGAAACCCAAGTACCATGGTTAAAACCATTTTTAGGTATGGAGAGGTGGAGAAGGTGAGATGAGTATAATCATTAATACATTAATTTGTTGCTCTCTTCTCTTGACAATTGGTGTGATTTTATTAGTTGCTTCAAGTTTCTGTACCTTGACTACCCTGCAGGGATGGACTCTAACCTGAAATTATGGGGTAAATAAAACCTTTCTCCTGTAAGTCATGTTTGTTAAGGTATTTTACCATGGCCAAAGGAAATGAAATTAATACCCTGTTAAAATATCAAAAACATACATGCTTTAGGTCACTGATTCTTCTTTCGGTATTTCTCTGGAAACATCAGGGAACGCATAAGCAGAAGGAGACAAATGCCATAATGCTCCATAAATCATAGTTTATACTAATAAATCAGGGACAAGATGGCTTATTAGGGAAGAGCAGTTCCTGTGCAATCATGAGATCCTGATTTAGAATCCATAACAATATCGACAAGGCATGGCATTGAAAAACTATAACCTCAGTAAAATAGAGGGTAGAAACAGCTGAAGTGCTGCAGCTTGCTAGCAAACTGCCATGCTAGTTTCAGGTTCAGTTAGAAACTCTGTTTCAATGGAATAATGCAGAAAAAGAGATGAGATTACTCAGTATCTTCTCTTATCCTCTACACACATATGAACTAATATGCATACCTGCACATGCACACACATACTTTCTTCTCTCTCTCTCTCTCTCTCTTGCACACACACACACCTCATAGTATACCACCTACATAACCATTCACCTCACACACATGCTATGTATACACTATACATATTCACGAAATACACACTGCACGTATCCACCATATACATCTGCATGTATACTACACACATTCTCCACATACACATGAATATACCTCTCACACATTAGCATATATACAATTGTGTACACACTACAAATACATGCATAGATACATACCTCATAATACAAATATATACACACTACACAAAGACACACATACACAAAATATGCCCATTTATAGGAATCTGGACCTATGATGCTTCTATACTGTGTAATATTAGGTACTTATTTCAAAAAATTAAGTAATTGTAATTGGATTGTTATAAAAGACCTTAAAGATAGTTTTAAATAAAAAGAATAAAGATTTAAGAGAATGCATGATGTATTAGTGAAGGTGTCCATTCCTATGAAGAGACACAATGTACAAGACAACTCTTACAAAGGACAACATTTAATTATGACTGGTTATAGGTTTTAGAAAATATCCAAGAAATAAAAAAGCAAAAAGGAAAAGAAAATATTGTGATGTGATCACTTTTATCATTTTCCTACTTCTGTGATTTTGCTGCAGTTATGTAGAACCAGGAAATATGAATTTGAGCTTCATGGCATTGGTACAGTGACAAGCAGGAAGATCAATGGAATAGAATTGAAAACTCAGAAATGAACTCACACACCTATGGTCACTTGATATTTGACAAAGGATTTGAAACTATACGGTGAAAAAAAGACAGCCATTTTTTTACCAAATGGGGTTGTTCACACATCAGGTGAACAGTACACTATCTTCATGGAGGGAAACATGGCAGTGTCCAGACAGGCATGGTGCTGTAGGAAGTGAGAGGTCTATATCTTGTTCTGAAGGCAGACAGAAGACTGGCTTCCAGGCAGGTAGGCAGATATTTTCTCAAAACTCAACCCCAGAATGACCCACTTAATTCAATAAGGCCACACATCTGAATAGTGCTACGCCCTAGCCCAAGCACATTCAAGCCAACACACATGATTAGTAGTCACAGTTAAGGACTTATGCTTGAAATGCATAAGCATAGTAAAAGGGTACAGGATTAAGAACCCACAAAATGGTCAGGTGGGTACTGTATCCTACCTAATATTCTAGTATTCAGAAGACAAGCAGGCTAACTCTGAGTTCAAATAAAAAACTGTGTCTCAATGAATGCAGTAGAAAGAAATGGAGTAAGACTCTTGATATCAACCCTAGGCCTCCATATGCACCTGCAGACATTTGCATACACACATGCACACTCATAATACATACACCATACAGACATGTGCATCCAAAAAAATGTTTGAAAGAGAACCAGTATTCATACTCATAGACAGAAAATAAACATATTCTTTCGAGAAATTTTTCCAGTATTTAAATACACAAGAAAAAGACCTGTAAAGAAGCATAGTGGACACAGAAGTGGCTATGTTTAAGAGATCATTAGCTGGAAGCAGTGACATCAGTTATATTTCAGTTTTAGTTGGCATGCTCATGCATTTACTACATACTTACATAATTAAAACATTTAGTAACATTAAATAATCATATGTTTGGAAAACTTTCTGTATTATCAATGTACAAACCACAATATTAAAGCTATACAAAGAAAAGCTCTCAGAATCTCAGAGCTGTCTCTTTGGCTTAAGTGATTTTTGCACAGGCAGATGGAAATCATCTGCCTAAGAGAAAGAACAGTAATAACCATAGCACAAGACAGAACCTCAGTTAATCACTACAGTAATTTAAGCAGCAGATACTACTTACATTTATTTCTGAAAGGAGAGAGGGTGTTAATGGTATGCCATGGTTAAAATATGGAGGTCAGAGAAGATTCTCTCCTTTAATTATGTGGGAGCCAGGAATGGAAGTCAGACCATCAGGCTTGGCAGCAATCCCCTTTATGTGCTGAGCCATCTTACAGGCCCAGAAATAGATATTTTGAATGTCTTTAAGGAAAAGAAAAAGAGGAAAGGGGAAACTGAATGGTTAGGGCAGCATCACACAGAAAGGAGACACTGGGGAAACCTTGCTGCTGACACTTCTCCAGAGCAACAGCAAGAAGTCAATCATTAAAAGGCCCTTACTGGACTGGTGAGATGTCTCAGTAAACAAGGGGACTGCTGCCAAGCTTGATGACCTGAGTTGTATTCTGAGGGTCTATAAGGTAGAAGGAAAGGAACAGATGTTCACAAATACCCCCTGTTGGCCACACACACACACCATGGCACATTGAAACATGACATACACACACACACACACACACACACACACACACACACACACACACACGCACACAAATTAAATTACTTTTAAAATCATTAAACTAGTTCCCCAGACACTGTTCTCTCTCTCCCCTCTTTTTTTGTTTCTTTACATAATATACATGATTTAACTTTCAATATTTAAGTCTTTTTTTTAAAGATTTACTTTCTTATGTGTTTAGTATTTTGACTCCACGTGAATAACATGTGTTCCTGGTGCCTGCAGTTTCAGAAGAGGGCGTCAGATCTGGAACTGGAAATCCATGTGTTTTTAAGCTATAGTTTGAGCACTGGGAACTAAATCCAGGTTCTCTGCAAGGGCTATTACTTGCTGAGCCAGGTTCCATCTCCTAGGCTCTCAGGATACAACTCAGGTCATCAGACTTGGCAGCAGTCCCCTTGTTTACTGAGCCATCTCACCAGCCCAGTAAGGGCCTTTTAAAGATTGACTTCTTGCTGATGCTCTGGAGAAGTGTCAAGGAACCACTTAATTGTAGGACAGTAGACTAGAACACATACTGTAAAAACATGGATGTTTTTGTGCATAGGTATTTGCATATCAGTGTGAGCTTATGTTAATACAAATGCATATATATATACATGTATATATATAATATATATATATATTATATATATATTTCATAGGACAACCTTCTTTCAACAAGATCCATCTACATTTTGGAGAGTTTTTTTGTTTCTTTGTTTTTCCTTTTTGGTCAGGGCAGGTTGTTTGTATTTGAAGCAGGATCTTTCTGAGTAGCCCTCTATCTTAGTTTGGGTTTTACTGATGGGAAGAGACACTATGACCAAGAACTTGTATAAAGGAAAACATTTAATTGGAGCTATTTCACAGTTTCAGAGCTTTAGAGATTCAGATGTTCAATTATCATCAAGGCAGGAAGATGGCAGTATCCAGGCAGACATGTTGAAGGATGAGCTGAGAGTTCTGCATCTTGATCTGAAGGCTACTAGAAGACTGTTTTCCAGCAAGGTAGAAGAACACAACTCCTAAAATGCCAGTTCCTTGGCCAGGCATATTCAAAACACATGAGTCTATAGGGACAAAATATCTAAACCACTAAAGCTGAAGTCACTATGTAAACCATGATGTCTTTGAACTTACAGAAGTTAATTATCCTCTCCCTCCTAACTCTGGGGATTAAAGTCCTGTACTCCCAAACCATGCATCCATCTTGTTTTCTGAGACCCTGTGTCTCCTGGACTGAAGTTCAACAAGTACATTATACTATCTGCCTGTTCAACCCTGGGATCCACCTGCCTCTCATTCCCTAAGACTACTATTAGTGACACACACAACCATGTCAAATTTACATCAGTTCTTGGGTCAAAATCTAAGAATTTATGCTTGTAAAGCATATACATTTCTGCCTGCACTGCTCCCCACTCCAAGAACACATAACTATGAGTGAGCAATAAATTATCCTTTATGTTCACAAGAACATGCTAAATGAGAAAGCTAAACCTTAAATATTCTATATATCTCTCATAGGCCCCTATTTCACTGTATTATACAGATAAATATATCTTCAAAAACACATTAGAAAGGCTGATCCATCCAAGTTAGAGTTGCAGGAATATTCAAATATTCTCACTAACCTCATTCAAGGACTTCCATCACACCCCAGAGGCCTCTCAGATATACAGTACAATCTTGTCCTTCAGAAATAAACTTCCAGGTCCTATGTACCATCTTTCATTGACGAACCATTTTGCCTCTTTAGTCTAAGGTTTTTATGATGCTTGTCTATTCATCTGATTGTTTATATATCATCACATTTTAGCATGAATTTGCTGCAGCACATAAAAAATGTTTTTGAAACGAGTTCAAGAGTCTGGAAAAAATCATAAAGAACAAAGTTCCAATCCTAGTAAGCACAAAACAGGCCTGGCATCTAGCCCATCACTTTAATTCCAGCTTTGAGGAGGTGAAGACAGGAGGATCACTGAAACTTACAGACTTCCACCCTAGAACAAAGTGCATGATTCCCAGGATCAGGAAGAGATGATCACTCAATAGGGTAAATGGAGAGTACTAGAGGAAGGTACCAACACCCTATCCTGGCACCTGAGTGTACAGGCATACACATAGACACAGACATGCAGACACACAGACACACAGACACACACACACACACACACACACACACACATACCTGCACATGAAAATAAAGTAAATTTGTAGAATAAATGAATCTTTAAAAGGAAAAGAAATTTACAACATAAATGTGGGCATGCCAAAAACAGTATTATATAAATCTACACCCATGAAGGGGGTTGATGCAGTTGTTTGGAGTGAGTGCAAAATAGTTCTGATCTAACATATGTTCCCAGGGAGCTGAGTAAAAATTAAACAGATGTTCCACAATCCAGAAGTATATCTCAAGAAATAAAAGTTTAACCAAGGCCAGGAACATAACAAATACCTATAATCTTAGCACTCATGAGAATGGCAATTTTGAAACCACCTGGATATATAAAGACTCTATCTCAAAACAAACAAAAATTTAGATACATGATCAGAGGAATGCCAGCTCCTCTCAGATCTATCCAGGCAGGATACAATAAGGAGAAAGAAAACCAAACAAATTAAAATGTAATTCCAAAAGTAAATGGCATATCAGAACACTGCTATGCTAATAAAGACTTACCTTGCAAGCATAAAAAGTAGAGTTTGATCCCTACCCACCATCCAGGTAAAAATGCCAGACATGGTGGCACAGACTTGTAATCCTAACACTGGGGAGACAGAAACAGGAGAATGCCTGGTACTCACTATGAGACAAAATAAGCACTTCCTTTCTTAGGTTGTGTTTGACAGGCATTTTGTCACAGCCATAACACTGGGAATTCTGTGAACTTTTTCAGGCTGGGTAGAAGATTTTCCCTTCTGCACAGAGAATTAATTTGGAACTTATGCACAGAGTACCACTTTCAATCTTGAGGCCTGGTTGAGAAAATAAATAGTACTCTTTAAATGAAACTAGCAAAAAATTGCCACAAAAGAGATCTATTTTGGCCAGAAATTCTGTAACTTGTATTTTGTTTAGGGTGTATTGTATGTCTTGTCAATGTGGCTTTTGAGGTTGTGTTTGGCTGTCCACCTCTCCTGCTTAGGAGACTCTAAAAGACCAAGGATTATTGAAAGCACTGGCTGATGCTGCAGAAAGAATTAGTGAAGAACTCTAGAGTCAATGGGAAGGGGACTTATCAGATTATCCTCATGACACTCTCAATAATTAAGGGTGCAGGTGTTAGGAAAAGAATACACCCTATCTGTGCCAAAGCTGCTATAGACTCCAGCTAGTAGACTGCTAAAAGGCTCAAACTAGACCAGCCTCTAAAACTGATCATATCAATGGAACTTGTTATGGGGAAAGCAACTCTGTCCCCTGATACCTTTCTTCAACCTATGGATGCAGATTCAATCTAGTCCCCACTTAGCCTTTCAGGTTGTATCATAAATTTGTCTGGAGGGCAACCTTGTGTGAGAGCAACTCCAATTCCTAGATTCCTATAAATACATCTAACTGACTCAGATTCTGCCCCATTTCATTCATGTGATGCTTCTGCTTAGAAATAGGCCATTTACAGATCATGCATGGCTTAGACTTTAGCATGCAGAATTGGAACTGCTCTTGAAAGAAAAATAGAGCATAATTCCTTTCATAGATGACCCCAGCTGGTGGAAGCCTATGCACAAGTGGCCTCAGAACAAAAGAATGATATTGGGGGAGCCTATTGGTCTTTCCTTAAATACTGATCTATGTGGACATAACAGAACTATGGCCTGAAAAAAAAAACAAACAAAAAAAAAACATTCTAACAGGAACAATGAGTGAAATCCACAAATGGACTTAAAGGGGAAAGCCAAATTAAAGTTATCGTGTTTTGAATGAGAAATGTCCCACATAGGCACATATCTTTGAAAACTTAGCCCTACTTGATAACACAGCTTTGCCAGTTGTAGAAAATACATCACTGGGGTGTGGATTCTCTCTCTCTCTCTCTCTCTCTCTCTCTCCCTCCCTCTCTCTCTCTCCCAATCCTCCTCCTCCTCTCCTTCTCCTCCTCTTCCTCTTCCTCCTCCTCCTCCTCCTCCTCTACTTTTAACAACCTGCTACATACCATGACTTCTTCTCCATTATGGATTCTATCCCTCTGGAATCATGAGTCAAACTAGCCTTAAATTTTTATGTTGCTTTTGGTCATGATATTCTATCACAGAAACAGAGAAGTAACTCATACAAAGGATTTCCTAATCTCAAGAGCATATAAAAATATTACAGAAAAGAAAGCATAATCTAATTGCTTGGTCAGCTAGATACATATTTAGCATAAATAATGAATAATGAATGCTACCAAAGTCTGATATAGAAAGCAATAGGAGGGTGTTTGAGTGACTTAAAAGTATCAAGCCCTTACTTGTTCCCCTATAATGGGAAGGCAATTGTGATTTCCAAAATTGTTAATCAGAAAGTAGTAATAGAGCATTAGAGATTACTGAGTGATTAAAAGCACTTGTGTCTTTATAAAGGATCTGTTTTGCAACACCCACATCAATCAGCTCACAACCCATAGTTACTGCAAATTCCAAAATATCAGATGCCATTTTCAGACATCTCTAATCACCTCCACACACATTTACACGCACATACAGATATATACACATATACACAAATACACATATACACATATACACAAGCTTTTAAATAAATATTTTTCCTACTGTATTTTTATCTGTACTTAATTTTAACAAAACTATAATTACCTCACTTCCCCCTTCCCTTTCCTCCCTCCAATTCCTCCGATTCTTCCTCCTTTGCATCCTCTCAAATTTATGGCCTTATTTTGCAGAAAATCATAATGTGTCAAGATAAATATTTTGAAAACATGTTTCACTGAAAACAAAGAAAAAAATGTGTATTGCTTTCTTTAAAAAAAAACAATTGTCCAAAGAGAGTGGAACTGCTCATCTATGATGAGGACAAAGAACATATTGCAACCCTACCTTTTATACATGTGTGGTATGTATGTATGTATGCATTATGTAAATATGCATAAATATATAAATACACCTTTCTGATTCTTTTCAGTGTCTGTTTGCAAATTCAGGTCTGACCATAGGGTGCTGTAAAAGACATTAAGGGTGCTCATTCCTAGGAAAGGCAACCTCTCACACTTTTAACATTACTTAAATGACTCTAGTTCTTCCAGTGGTTGGGCCCATGAAACTTCCCCATTCCACATTTGAATGTCTATTGTTGTAATGGTTTTAATCTTGTTTAGGTAACCATACTGTTTAGGATATCACAAATGTAGCTTCTCTGTCTTTCCATGAGAATTTCACATCAGATTTCTTGGTTCTCTGGCTCTTACAATCTTTTCACTCTTCATTCTCAATGTTCCCTGAGCCTTAATTATATGAGGTGTATCATGGACACATCCTGGGGCTAGAATCCATGCATCAGTCATTCTCTCAATAATATCTAACTGTATTCTAACTACTTATTCTTATACCTACTGACAAGTGTAACTCTCACCCCCTTTCCAGTCTTTGTATAAAGATATTTTTCATTGTAACAGACATAGACCATTTCAGAAAATCACAAGTGTTCAAGATAAATCTTTTAAAAAATGAATATCACTAAAAACATGCACAAAACTTTCATTGATATACTTGGATAAAGAGTGTGGAAGTGCTTGTTGATGACAATGACAAACTGAGGTCTGTGGCCAAACTTCAACATTGCCTTTCCTGTTTGTAAGTGGTGTATGTGCACGTGTGCACGTGCGCACACACACACACACACACACATATACACGCATGCACACACGCACACACACAGACGTGCAAAGTTTTCATTGAGTAGGCTATTGAAAGTTTCCATGGTACAAAGAAGGCAAATTTTCCTATTATTTACTCACAGAGTCCATCTGCCAATTTGCTATCTGTGAGTCCTAATGTTCCTGGGCATCTCCAAATCAAATCAAATCAAATCAAATCAAATCAAATCTAAAGCTGTTATGTTCCAATGAACAAAAACAACACATTTTGTGAATTTGTATCTTTAGTAACAAAAATCACAAGCCCCCTTTCTGGAGGAAAGAGGCCAGATGTGTTACTCATAGCATCAATATTTTATTTCTGGTTAATCAATCATTCACTACTTATTGGCAAGAAGTACCTTTCAGTGAGTATCTCTGCATGTCTCCTCCCAGAGCCTAGACTGTTAATATTTCATGTGTGGGGTATGAATTAGCTGCAGAGATAAGTTATCTGGCCCAGGGTCCACAGAGAAAGTGACTCACTTTTGTAGATAGAAAGGGCCCACATAATGGGCAGAACTCAACTCTTACAGGGAGTCTCTAAACTGGAATGTTGTGCTGCCTTGATATGGAAGCTCCACTGCAAAGGCAAACTGAGGTAGAAGTTCCTTTAGCAGAGCTTCTTATTTCCCAGTTTTCTAAAACCAGAATCATCACCATCATCTGATCTCTGGGACAACATCTCTATTAACTGAAGACTGGCTGAAGTCAGGCAGAATGGCAAGAGTTTGTAATCTCAACATTGGGGAGGTTCATATAGCCTAATCTAAACTTCCAGGCCTGGGCTACACTATGATACTTATCACCAAAATCGGTACGGGAGAAAGTTCATTTGGTAAATGACTTTTCATGCAGGTATAAAGACCTGAGTTTGTCCCCCAGAACCCTTGTAAAAGATAGACACAGTGCCTGTGCATCTAGCATGTTAAAGTAGAGACAAAAGGTTCCCCATGGTTCACCACTCATCCCAATTAGGGAATTCCATGCTAAATAACAGACTCTAGTCCCAAATGGATGGCAGCTAGGAACAGCCTCAGAAGTTGATTTCTGGCTTCTATGTAGACACATGTGCATACTCACATAAAAACACAAAAGTAAAATGTTATGTAAGAATTTCATAATTTAATTATTTGATAGTGAAAATCTTATTCCACAAAAAGCATTTGAGAAAAACCAACATTGTGTAGGACATGCAGAAAGACCTCAGGAATTTAAAAGGCCAGTTTATATAAAAATTTCTTCTTCAGCAGCAGTTGCAGTGATGCCTGTAATTTCCCTGCCATTTCTATCCTGGGTATATGCTATGCTATATATTATTTTTCACTGTTGTAAACTAAAATCTAAACTAAATAAATAAAATAAAATAAATAAAATAAAATAAATAAAATGGTAATCATTTTATGAGGCTCATAAAGGGCTTGATTTATTTTTTCCTTATGAAGTTCACTGAGAAATAACTTACTAGGGGTAACTTCTTGTAGAGAACAGAATCTAATGAATTGTGTTAGCTCTGTGTACCACCAGAAAACTATAGGACAGGGCTGGGGAGAAGGCTCAGTCAGGAAGAACTTGTCATGTAAGCATGAGATTCTAATTTTAATTCCCAACTCGACAAAAAAGTGCTGGGCATGGCAGCATACATCTATAATTGCAGAACTGAAGGTATCGAGATAGGAGTGCATCAGAAACTCACTGGTCAACCAGCATAGCAAAATCAGTGAGCTTTAGGCTCAGTAAGAAATGTTATCTCAAGCTTAAGGTAAAGAGAATACCTGATATGCCTAGGAGTGGAGGCTAGGTCTCCAATTGAATGCATAAGTGCATGTTTAAGTACACTTATGTGGACACATACACAGAGGGAAAGAAAGAGAGGGGGAGAGAGAGAGAGAGAGAGAGAGAGAGAGAGAGAGAGAGAGAGAGAGAGAGAGAGAGAGAGAGAGAGAGAGAAACATGAGACATTTATTTGTATTATTTCCAAAAGATTCTTCATATCCTTTTGCTGTCCACCCCTTTCCCCATTGATCTACGTACTGGTCAACCACTGATATGCATTTTTCACTATAAATTAGGCAATATATTAAAATTATTAAGGTTTGAAAACTGGAGATACTGATCAATGGTTGAAAGAATTTGCTGCTCTTGCAGAGGATCAGATTTCACATGACAACTCACAACTATGCCTACCTTAAGCTTCAGGGAAAGTAGACAACCTCTTCTGGCCTCCATGGGTACAGCACACATGCTACACAAGCATATACACAGGCAAATACACATTTTTGATTTTTAATTTTTATGTAATTTTTATTGTGTGCCTATATGACTGTGTGTGTGTACGTGAGAGCAAGTACCCATAGAGAATAAAAATGTGCATCAGACATGGGTGCTGGAAAGCCCACTCAGGTACCCTGCAGAAGTACCCATACCCATTCATTCAGATTCATTTCCCTAGTCCCCAAACTTTTTTATATTATTGTCTTTGTAGTATGTATGTGAAAAATCATGAGTGTAGAGGTCTAATGGCAACATTGTGTGGTCAGTTCTCTCCTTCCACCTTCAAGTGTTCTGGGGAAAACACTCAGACCCTCAAACTTTCTGATAAAGTGCCTTTACCCCCAGCGCCATCTCCCCAGTCCAAGCCTAGCTTTTTTTACTCAGCATAATGATTCTAAATTACAACTATACTGTTGAGTGGAATTATTCATGGCCATTCTCTAGTGGGTAGTTTTTAGTTATGTGGAGATATCACAGGTTTTATATCCATTCATTTGATAATGGACATTTGGATTGTTTCCAATTTTTAGTTACTGTAAATATAGTTGCTATGAATATAATTCCTGAGGCTTTATGTGGAAACTGGTTTGCATCTCCCTTTAGTGAATACTAAATGACAATACTTTAGTGAATACTGAATGACAAGATCATATAGTAGATGTATGTAGAACACAAAATTCCTATGTGGTATTTATTGTGTGAGACTACTTCTGGAGAGAACTCATACACACACATGTTTATTTACTCCAGATATTGAATGCAAAGCACACCAAGGTATAAATTACACTGTAGTGGCTATTCCTAGTTGTCTACTTGACTGTATCTGGAATGAACTAATCAATAATTAGAAAAATCAACTATGATCCTAATCTGGAGGCTCAGAGATACAAGTTTCTGACCTGGATCTTGGCATGGAGATCTTAAAGTATAGTGATTATGAATCCCAGAAGATTAAGATAAGGAGATCTCCAAGTTCAAGGTCATCTGGGATTAATGGTGCAGTGGCACATGCCTTTAATCCGGGCCACACCCTCTGTTGGAGAACTATATAAGGACATTGGAAGAAGGAAGATTTACCCTGACTCTTCCTGGCCTGCTTGTCTCGTGGGACTGAGCAACTGCTAGATCCTTGGACTTCCATCCACAGCTACTGCTGACCATTGTTGGGGAGTTGGACTACAAGCCGTAAGTCACCAACAAATTACCTAACTATATAGAGACTACTAACTATATAGAGACTACTACTACATTCTGTGTCTCTAGAGAACCCTGACTAATACGTACACCAAGATCCAATTTGGTGAACCAGGTGCATCTACTGGTGTTGCAGACAGGAGTATGGTTGGGGACTTACTGACAGATCCAGGGCTGCTTCAAAAGCAGGTATATCACTGAAAAGCACACCCACCATGAAATAAAAATGGACAAAAGCAAGCCTTAACATTATTTATACATGATTAACAAGCTTACTTTGTAAATAATGGCTTATGTAAGAGTGAAAAACAGCATGAGGACCTGTCTCTTATCTGAGTCAACAGAATTAAAGATGAACTACTAATTCCTGCCTGTGGATACCTGCTTGCCCAATCCTAAGCATTGATGAGTCTTGTTGACTAAACATAAATTGTCATAAGTAAAATCCTGCAAATCTCAGTTTCTGAAAAGCTTGCTTATTTCTGAGGAAGGAAAAAATCTACACTGGGGCAGAGGTAAAAAGACTACTCTAGGTGATTAATGGTCATGGAGAAAAGACTAGAATAACACCTACTCCTACTTAACCCATGAATATTTCTAATAGGGCTTGGCCTCTACAAAACAGCTTTGAAGTTCCAGCTGTGTCCTAATTAGAGAAATTTCCCTTCTTCTATCTTCTTCCAAACCCTGCCATGTCTCCTAGCTCTTTCAAATTCATTATTTTATATATATGTGTATATGAATATACATACATATCTCTAAATATAACCTGCTCACTCTATATAATGCTATTTATAGGCATGTTTTCAAGACTGACTATTTGTTATTGAATAATTTGTTGGTATACTCCTCCCTGGGGAAAATAATTTCTCCTACTTTCAGCATTTCTTAGTTCTTTTTGTATGTTTGAGACCTAGTGATACATGCACCATTCACTCTGATATGTCTATTGCTATTGCACTTGTTCAACTCATGTTTAGGCAACCATGTAAGTGAGACTTGCATGATATGGTATCCTCTTCTGGTCTCTGTGGAGATCAGAC
Source organism: Tokudaia tokunoshimensis (assembly GCA_036184795.1). Lineage (NCBI taxonomy): Eukaryota > Metazoa > Chordata > Mammalia > Rodentia > Muridae > Tokudaia > Tokudaia tokunoshimensis. The sequence continues at coordinate 576,282 of BTHU01000016.1, forward strand.
ACCCAAGTATCACACACAAGCTCATACAGGTAAATGCTCATATAAATAATTTTTTGTGTGTATTGTTACTATTGTTCTGTTTTTTGTGTGTTTGCTTGTTTGTTTGTTTTTTCAAGACTGGTTCTCCCTATGTAGGTCTGGCAGTCCTGTAACTAACTATGTACAGCAGGCTAGCCTCAAACTTATAGAGATTCTCCTGATTCTGCCCCCAAAATGTTAGAATTAGAGGTATCCACTACTTTGTCTGGCTCCATAAAATAAAATTTAAATAAACAATATTTAAAACAGCATATCTGAAATTGGGAAGGAAAAGAAGTGGGTAATGAATTGTTGGAGGAGAAAGAATGGATCTAATCAAAACACATTATATGTGTATATAAGAAATTCTCAAATAATTAAAAATGTCTATGAACTGTCCTAGGTTGTTTCTATGTTGCTGAAATAAAACGCTAACCAAAAACAATTTGGGTGGTAGTGGTGACATTTTATTTCATTTTTTACCTTTCAGGTTGGAAACACAGTTTGTAGAAGAACATTACTTACTAGCTTGCCTTTCCCAGCTTAAACAGTTTGCTTTCTTAGACATTGAGAATAACAGAGGGACTCATCCCACATTAACCATTATTCAAGAAAATGTTACATAACATGCCAACAAGCCAATCCTATGGGAAAAAAAATTCCTCTGTTGCATTTCACTCTTCCCAGGTAACTCTAGTTGACAAAAAATTAACCAACACTTATACCTTCATTTCTCTTCTCCTAAGAAACACACTGCCTTTTTTTTTTTTACAAAATAAAAGAAAGTGAGAGAGGAAAGAAGGGAAGAAGGAAGTATGGAGGGTGAGAAGGAGGGAGGGAAGGAGGGAGGGAGGGGAGTGGGAGGGAGGGAAGGAAGGAAGAAAAGAAAGGAGGAAAGAAGGGAGGGAGGGAGGAAGGGAGGGAGGAAGGAAGGAAGGGAGGAAGGGAGGAAGGGAGGAAGGGAGGAAGGGAGGAAGGGAGGAAGGGAGGAAGGGAGGAAGGGAGGAAGGGAGGAAGGGAGGAAGGGAGGAAGGGAGGAAGGGAGGAAGGAAGAAAACAGCCCTCATTGTGGCACATGATTAAAATTTCACAATGATGAAGGAGAGATGAGCAGAGGCCTGGAAACCTGGCCTGGCAGCTTAGTCCACTTGACAACCTCCAGACTTTGATAGATCCTTTCGCATAAAGCAAAGCACCAGCCCACACACACATACCCCTGGTGGAAATACTTCTAAGAAAGGATTTCTAGTGCTGTCTGAAAGTTTGAGTTCTTTGGGGAGCCAGTAATAGTAATACAACATTATTTCAGTCTATAGACTCGATTCTAAAACTGGAAATTTAAAACAACTATCCCTTTAAATTCAGCACTCTGGAAGCAAGGCAAGTGAGTCAGAGAGTTCAAGACAAGACTGCTTTATAAAGCAAGTTGCACAACAGCTGGAGCTACACAGAAATCCCCTGACTTAAAAAATTAAAATTAAAAATAAATAAATAATACACTTACCCAAATCAATCAATCAATATATAAAACCTACAAGATAGTCACAGGGAAAAAACATTTTCAACCCTCAATCTAATTTTTGTTCCAGTTTGAAGTTTATTTCAAATATGTGATCATATGATGGTAGTATAGTTTTATTGCATGGCAAACAAATCAGTTGGAGCCCATAGGTCACTTCTGTGACTCCTCAGGAGCTCTATGAACTGATGTTACTGCCCCTCTACCTCAACAGTGTAAAGCTAATATTGCAGTATCCCTAGGTTCACTGTTTTGCTCCTTCCAGTGAATGAGGGATATCTGACCCTGCAAAAACTAGGAAATCATGGCGAAGAGTGATTACAAAACAAAGACTTCTGCCTTGTGTGTGGTCTAGCTGGTATCATCATCTCTTACCCAAGGGATCTGTTCTTTCATTTTCCATAACATCAGAAAAGTTCTAGTCTGACAAATATGTTCAGGAAGGCAGGCTGTTCACTGAACCAAAATGTTTTGCTCTTGTGAGAGCTTTCTCATCTTTGTGGTAACTGAATTGGTGTGCAAACTAAGTACATTGACAGTAGATAAGAAACCTACATTTTCCCAATATCTGTCACCTACCAGGTTCAATTATACACTCTTCCTCCTCTCCTTCTAGGCGACTGCTTTCTTAATGTCACCACAGTTGGGCCATATCTTTGTAGTTATTTCTGGATAATTAAGACAATTCCATACTAGTTTCAAAGGTTTAATCCTATTCTTTTTAGAACTTCAATCAAATTTTTTCATTCACGTTACAGCTCACTCTCAATATAGAGCAAGTTGATGAGCCTTGGGTAAAGGCAAGCAGAACTGAGTGCTCTGTTTTGTTGTTTTTGCTTTGTCTGATGCTAAGATTCAACATCATGACCAAACTGACTTATGTAAGAAAGATTTTATTTTAACTTACAATTTCAGATGAGTAAGAGTCCATTATCAGGGAGCTGGGGCTCAGTGGTTGAGAATACTGCCTGCTCTTCACGGAGACCCAAATACAATCCCTGGAATCTATGTGACAGCTCACAATTGTTTGTAGATCTTGATCTAGGGGATCTGATGCTGTGTTCTGACTTCACAGGACACTGCAATCCCTTGATACACAGACATATATTCAGGTATGTAAAATAATAATGTAAAATTTAAAAAGGATACCATCTCACTGAGAAGACATGAGCCATCATGACTGCAGGAACCTCAACCTGAGAACTTATGTTTTAAATACCAAGCAAGAAACAGAAGAGTCAAAATTAGAAAGGGCATGAGAATAAAAAAATCTCAAAGCATTCACCCAGTGGCATACTTCATGCATCAAGGCCACCACTAAATAACACCAACTAGGGACCAAGTTTTTAACTCTCTGAATCTAGGAAATTTTTGTTTAATCCACAAGTGCTATGCTCTTCTGATCATTTTCAGTGTTTTACTTTCCAGGGTTGGGATGAGAGAAAAGGGGCTGTCTGTTTGTGAGCCATGGGGAAAGGTCTTTCCTGACATTGTTATTTTAGTTATGAGTTTAACTCTCTTGAAAAATACCAAACTTTCCAGATGAACTCCAGCTATCTATATTACATCAAATTTCATGAAAAACCTCCCACTTATTTTTAATCCTGAATCCATCAATCAGTACCCACCATGCCTATTAACACGAGGGGGATCCAGTTCTCTTGCTTTGATAGGGTGCAGACAGCAGCAACCCACCAGCTGCTTGCTAATTTATATGTGCCAATTTCCATCTTCTGCAGTGTCCTAATGTGGCATCTACGCACACATAGCTGGGATGAGATGATATGGTTTATACGGTTCATTATCACTTTTCTGCAACTGGAATCACCTAGAAGTCTGGTGAAGGAGACATACAATACCAGCTTGTGTTTGAGGGAGTGTCTAGCAAGCATCAGCTGAAGGAGGTCCTGAATAGAAGAGGCTGCATCCCATTTGCTGGACACCTAAATAGAAGAAAAAGAAAAAAAAGGATGCCTCCAAGCTCCTAGCACAATAACCCAGCAGTGTAGGCTACTGCCAGAAATCATGTTGCAATAGGGGACTTTCATTGGAATTCTAAGAAAGACAATCATAAAGAACATGTACCTGTTAAGGTGGATGTAGATAAGGATATAGGCAAAAATCAAGAAACGCTCTTGTTTCATTCAGACAACTAGAGCTGAGGGAATTAAAATCAAACACATTCCTATTCTTGTATAGCCCATACACTAAGAGTAGATTTTGGATTTTTAGATGTAGTGTGTGTGCGCGCATGTGTGCGTATGTGTGTGTGTGTATACATATATATGTATATATACATATATATAATATAATGTATTATTAAGTATATAATATTAAACTAAAAATGTATGCTATAAACAAAGAATATTAAGCTTAACATATTTTAATTAATAAATTAATATAATTAATAAATTCCTATTACATGTTATATTTTAAAATCCAATGCACTGTGGTAGTGTGTAGAGAGCTTTACTGGACTGCCTGGCAGGAGTCTGACATTGACCAATGAACTTGACATTGGCCAAGGGCAAGGAAATGGGATTCAGGGAAGTATCTAACCATGATAGGGAAGTTAAGTTCAGGCAAGAATCCAACTTCAGACTATAATAGGGAAGTAGGTTAAGGCAGGAATTTTAATCTTAGGGTGAAACAAAAGAAGTAGGCTTCAGGCAAGATTTTGGACTTGGTCAAGGAAGTGGCCTCAGGTATTTGTTATTCTGACACACCCTTGGAAACAACTGTCACTGTGGTGTAATTGTGGGACTTTGCTTATTGCCTTGACTGTTTTGTGTTTATTGTCTTTCTTGTTCCTCATTGAACTATTGCCCTAATACTTGCATGCAATTAAAATAGAATAAAAGCCGATTGGAAAAAATTAGACCTGCCTTCAGTCTCAGAATTGAGTGGGATCATGTTACAATATTGTCTTATTGTCTTTTTTCTTTTTAATCCTTACCCCTGCACTGGAGAACCTGTTGACTGACTGAATGGGCTTGGTCAAAAGTGCACATTATCAATGTCAGCACTCAGGAGTAAGAAGCTGGTGAATTTGATCACTTCAAGTCTTACTTGTTCTACATAGCATATTCTAGATTAGCCAGGAATACAAAATGACATCTGAACTGCCCCCTCTCCCCCCAAAAATAATCCTAAACCTTCTTTAGTGTTGCAAGTTGATTGTAAAGCATGAAATGTTGCTCCATGGTCTTTATAGCAGAAACTCTAAACAATTAGCTAGGAATAATTGTCAGTAAATATTGTCACACAAATATGAACACCTGAGTTTAATTGCCCAGAAGCAACATCAAAAATCTGTCCATATTTGTACCGATGTACAATTCCGTACTGGGAGTAGAGTAGAGACAGCAGAATCACTGTGCTTACTTGAAAGCAACTCTAGAAAGCATTGCAAATTCCAAATTCAGTGAAGCTCCTGTTTTAAAAATAAGGTGGAGGGAGCAGCAAGAGAAGTGCTGTCAAAGCCTAACAACTGAAGTACAATCCCCAGAATTAACAGTAGAATAAAAGAGTCAAGTCCCACAATTATTCTCTGACCCCTCATGTGGCATGACATGCAAGTACTTGTGTGTGCACATACCCATTCACACACACACACATATACATACACACATACACACATTGATAACGACAATAGTTTTTAATTAAATAATAATGATTGTGATTGAGTAAGACACCTGAAATCAAACTTTAACCTCTACATGTATGCCCACACATATGTCAACATACGTGCATGCATACACACACAAAACAAAACAGTGAAATATAAATCATGAGGAGCCTTTGTCTGATCCAAGTTTGAATGTTAGTAAAATATTTTGATGATAATTTTAACAATATTGCTATGAAATCCTGTTGGTTAATAGATAATCTGTTTGAGAATTTTACTTAATTATTTATGGTTGAAATGTCACAGTGATTATAATTTACTAGGGAGTCTTCAATAAAGTAGATAAGGCAAATACAGAAGAATTCTAATTTATGAAATTAGGATAATGGATCTCTTCTTACCAGTCTCATCATCATATGTGTAAAAATCTATAATTAAAATTATGAAATTAATGCCCCTCTTTAATTTTTCACCTTCCACAGATAATCTGTCGTCTATACCATGCCTGTCTTACTTGTTGAATATCCCGTCAAATCTCTCTTCTCCATTACTGCAATCACAGTCTTAACTAAGCTGTCATCATAGACCACACAGTCAGAGAGATCAGTTTCTAAAGATTTCACTTTATTTATAGTTATACTTGTGTACCTGACTACAGAGGATATTGGATAACCTGGAGTTGAAGTTACGGGTGGTTGAAAGCCATCCCATGTGAATCTGTACACCAAGGTCAGATCCACTTCAAGCAAACTTTAAACTGCTAACCTATCTCTCCATGTCTAATGTGCATCACTTCCTAGGGACCAAAACCAAACATCAACAGTTTAAGTACAAACTCATTACAGCAATGCCACCATGACCCCCTACCTTGGATAGGTGAGGTCAGTCTTGTCTTAATGACATCTACGAAAACAATGGAAACAGCTCTGGGCATGCCTGTGAGGGAATTTCTAGACTAGCTTAACTGTAATGGAAGACCCCCTGGACACAGGTGTCAGCATTCAGTAGGTTGGGGTCCTGGAGTGAATAAAAAAAGAGAAAGTGAGCTGAGTACCAGTGTTAATCATCTTCTGCTTCCTGACTGCAGGTGCATGTGAGCAACTGCTTCATGTTCCTGATGTCATGATTCCCTGCCATGTCAGACAAGGTCCTCAAACTGTGAACCAAAATAACACATTCCTTAAGTTGGTTCTCTTTCTTTAAAAAAAAAAATAATAAGAGATTTTTATATTTAAAGCATTAATAAAATCTTGACAAACTGAGAAAGTTACAACTCTGTGTATGTGCTCAGTAAAAATTTTGGCAGATAGACTTCTGTGCAGTCACATTTTCAACATTTTTTTCCTCATGCACATTATGCTTCACTGACTATTAAGGTATGGGACCCCAGGACAGGAAAATGCTGATGATGAACCAGACAACTAAGTATCCACAAAGATGACAATGACACTTTTCTTCATATTGAAAAAGAACATCAACAAACCCTCACCTTGGAATAATGCTGCACTGCTTAATTTATATGTGAGCACTTTCCTCTTTTTTCTTTCTTTTTTTCCCTCTGAAACACAAATAATAGTCAGTATGATAGCTACTCATGTAAGAAGTGATTAATATACTTTCAGGTACATTAGCATCATCCATACAGTCTGGGGATGTGGGAGTGGTGTCCCAAAGATAATGGAAGCAACAAACATGATAAAGGTTGCGGAGGTGGTAGCAATGGCTCACCATTGAATTTTATACCTGCATTTTCTGTTCCCAACCCTGACCTTGTCATAGTGAGTGGTGGAAGGAGAAATGATTTCTGAGGAGCAGCTTTGGCCTTCTGTGTTTTACTTCCAAAAGAACTGGAGGGAACTTGCTTTTAGTTTCATTCTCCTGAGTGTTTCCTTCTGTATTACTAGCTACTTCACAAGTTGAAGAAAGTATATCAGAAAGATTTTGCTCTACTCTGTATTCATATCCAGTATAAACCACAACAGAGATTCTCCCTTAAAATCAACTGAAATAGTGCTAGTTCAGTAAATACAGCAGCCTTCTGAACAAACAGCATAACATTTATCCCCAACTTGCCACTCTTTTCCAGAGAGTTGTAGCCTTCTTTGTGTTTTCACTCTTCTTAGCAGGCTTTCCTCTAGCTATGTCTTTTGGTTTATCTGGTGTCAGAAATGTCCCCATTGTTTAGAACACTCTTAAAAGAAGTGAAGTTTTATCATAAGATTTATCACTGCTGTATCAAACCAAATTTGGAATCATCACTCTGGCCAATGCCATGCTACAACAGCACTACATATTCTGGTTCCAAGATTGTCTTGCCTTTGCCAAACACTGGATCCCTTAACTTACTTCTTCTTAAGCATTTTGTCACAAAAAAAAAGAAAAGTAACTGATGAGAAACTGCTCTCAGTCATTTCAAGGAATCATATGGGTTCAGTGTAGGTATCATATGAATTCATGGCCATTCCCTTGAGTCAAACACCTATGTTTTCACTAGTCATTCTGGAATAGTCGATGAAATATTCATATATTTTATATCAGATACAGAAAGGCATACCATTTCATTCACTTTGAAAGACTAACGTCCCCTACTAGCTGGTGTCTTCCACTGGGGCAGATTGCTAGCTTGCCTGCTCCCCTAAAAGCACCACAGCCTGATGGCATCCCAGGAGTTCCACTGCACACATACAATTGATAAGAGAACCTCCTGAAGGCTCACAGCTGCTGGGAGTCCTGGGGAATCCAGTGGACTCTGGATACATCACCCTCTTAAACTTACACACACTGAATTCCAATCTACTTCTGGCTACTGCTTTCTGCCAGGGTAGACCACCAACTTCCCTGTTCCAATGAAGAAACCACAGCCTGAAGGCATTCCATGAATGATGCTACACACAGGACAACTGGACAATTGACACCAGAGACTGAGGACCTCTCAGGGGCTCTACTGCATGCTGTGCAACTGACCCAACAGTCTGAAATCATTCCTAGAAATCTGATGCAGACAGGGCAACAGAACCCACAGTCAGAAGGCCTCACTCTCCCAGGAGAACTGCTACACACAAGAAAACAGCTTTGCTGCTCCTCTGAAGACCCTACAGTCTGAAGGTCCTCCCCAGGAAATCTAATGCTGCAAGGGAAACAGATGAGCAGCTTCTCTGCCCCTCTGAGGACCCCATAATTTGAAGACCTCACAGGAAGTCAGCCACAGTCAGGGCCACAGGCCTACCAGGAGACCTGTAGCAACCCAGGGACAAAAGAAGCAGGCTCCATACAGAGACACCCAGATCAGCAAACACCAGGGAAAACCAGATGGTGAGAGGCAAGCACAAGACCATAAACAACAATAACCAATATAGTTTGGCACCATCAGAACCCAGTTCTGGATACACCAACACACCTGAAAATCAGGAAATGGACGAAAAATACTATCTTATGAAGAAAATAGAGTCCTTTAAGGAGGATATAAATAACTGACTGAAAAAAATGCAAGAAAACACAGGTATACAGGTAGAAGCCCTTAAAAAGGAAACAAACAAAACCTTTAAAGAAATACAGGGGGGACCCGCACTGGGCGGGAGCCTACCAGCTTCCCTTCCACAACCTCTGTTCCCGTAGACTGCACTGAAGAGACAGGTACCCAGGCTCTCCCCAATATAACATCACTTAGGACACGGCCTGTTGGGGCTTCCGCCTGCGCCCAAGAACGAGACAGCGGGACAGCGCTGTGGTTGTCTGGGTGCCAGATCTGCAGGCCATCGCCTCTGCAGGGTGAGCAGCGCCACGGAGAGAGTGCAGAGTGCACTCCGCCGTCTTTGCTCCAGTGGCCGGGAAGTTGGGACAGCCAGGCTCTGAGACAGACAGGCATAATATTGCTTGGGTCTAGGGCGGCTCCCAAGTGCTGGGCTGATCTGCAGTAACCAGCGTGCCAGCTCTGCTGTGAGACTTCTGCCTGGCAGAGGGACCCCGCACTGGGCGGGAGCCTACCAGCTTCCCTTCCGCGGCCTCTGTTCCAGTAGACTGCACTGAAGAGACAGGTACCCAGGCTCTCCCCAATAAAACATCACTTGGGACACGGCCTGTTGGGGCTTCCGCCTGCGCCCAAGAACAGGACAATGCTGTGGTCGTCTGGGTGCCAGATCTGCAGGCCATTGCCTCTGCAGGGTGAGCAGCTCCACGGAGAGAGTGCAGAGTGCACTCCGCCATCTTTGCTCCAGTGGCTAGGAAGTTGGGACTGCCAGGCTCTGAGACAGACAGGCATAATATCACTTGGGTCTCGGGCGGCTTGTGTGTATGCTGCTCCCAAGTACTGGGCAGATCTGCAGTAACCAGCATGCTAGCTCTGTTGTGGGACTTCTGCCTGGCAGAGGGACGCCCCCTCCCCCCCCACTCTAGGAGAGATCACACACCCCTGCACATGGCAGGAGCCTACCAGCCTCCCTTTGGCGACCTCTGCTCCAGGAACCCACTAGCTGAGCCTTTGGATGTGCAAGGACTACCCAATATAACATCACTTGGGGCAAGGCACATGAGGGCTCCAAAGTCACTCAGGAGCAGGGCAGGCCCCAGAAATCTGTGCCAGGGGAATCCTGGTAAACCAGGGGGGGCAGAAATAGCTTTGCAGGCTCACAGGAGGTCCAACCAACAGCCAGTGACAGCAGGACCAACTAACATCAGAGGTATCCAGATGGCAAAAGGCAAACGTAGGAATGTTACTAACAGAAATCAAAGTAATATGGGACCATCCGAACCCAACTCTCCAACAGCAGCAAGTCCTGGATACCCCACCACACCCGAAAGACAAGATCTGGATTTAAAATCACTTCTCATGATGCTATTAGAGGATCACAAGAAGAACACAAATAAATCTCATAAAGAATTACAGGAGACTATGAATGAACGGTTAGAAGGAAACACAAAAATCGCTTAAAGAAGATCAGGAGAACATGGATCAAAAGATGGAGGCGCACAACGAGACAACACAAAAATCGCTTAACGAGATGAATCAACGGGTAGATGCACTCACAAAGGAATCAAAAAAATTGCATAAAGAAATGCAGAAGAATATGGGTCAACAGACGAATGCCCATAAGGAGGCAACACAAAAATTGCTTAAAGAAATGAATCAACGGTTAGATGCCCTTACAAAGGAAACACGGGAACTGCTTAAAGAAATGCAGGAGACGATGGATCAACAGATGGATTCCCATGGGGAGGAAACACAAAAATCGCTCAGGGAAAGGCAGGAGAACGTGGGTCAACAGGCAGAAATCCTGAAAGAGGTAATGCAAAAATACCTTAAAGAAATACAGGAAAATAAATACAAACAAGTGAAGGATCTCAGCAAATCCATCCAGGAACTAAAATAGGAAGTAGAAACAACTAAGAAATCACAAAGGGAGACAACTTTGGAGATAGAAAACCTTGGGAAGAAATCAGGAGTCATAGTCATCAACAATAGAATACAAGAGATGGAAGAAAGAATCTCAGGTGCTGAAGATTCCACAGAAAGCATCGACTCAACAGTCAAAGAAAATGAAAAATGCAAAAAACGTGTAACCCAAAACATCCAGGAAATCCAGGACACAATGAGAAGACCAAACCTAAGGATTATAGGTATAGATGAGAGTGAAGATTTGCAACTTAAAGGGCCAGTAAATATCTTCAACAAAATTATGGAGGAAAACTTCCCTAACCTAAAGAGAGAGATGCCGACGAAGGTACAAGAAGCCTACAGAACTCCAAACAGACTGGACCAGAACAGAAATACCTCCTGTCTCATAATAATCAAAACACCAAATGTTCTAAACAAAGAAAGAATACTAAAAGCAGTAAGAGAAAAGGGCCAAGTAACATACAAAGGAAGACCTATCCGAATCACATCAGGCTTCTCACCAGAGACTATGAAAGCCAGAAGATCCTGGGCAGATCTCATGCAGACACTAAGAAAGCACAAATGCCAGCCTAGGCTACTATACCCAGCAAAACTCTCAATCACTATAGATGGAGAGACCAAGATATTCCATGATAAAACCAAATTTTAACAATATCTTTCCACAAATCCAGCCCTGCAACGGATAATAGGTGGAAATCTCCAATTCAGGGAGAGAAACAACACCCTGGATAAAAGGAGATAATAACCTTCTTGAATCAAACCCAAAAGTAGATAACCACTCAAACATAAAGATAGCATCAAGAATGGCAGAAGGCAATAATCACTATGCCTTAATCTCTCTTAATATCAATGGTCTCAATTCCCCAATTAAAAGACATAGACTAGCAAACTGGATAAGAAAACAGGACCCAGCATTTTGCTGCATGCAAGAAACACATGCAAAGACAAACACTACCTCAGAGTAAAAGGCTGGAAAACAATTTTACAAGCAAATGGCCCCAAGAAACGAGGTGGAGTAGCCATCCTAATACCGGATAAAATTGATTTTCAACCTAAAGTCATCAAAAAAGACACAGAAGGACACTACATACTGATCAAGGGAAAAATCCACCATCAAGAATTCTCAATTCTGAATATCTATGCTCCAAATGCAAGGGCACCCTCATTCGTAAAAGAAACTTTACTAAAACTCAAAGCACACATTGCATCGCACACAATAATAGTGGGTGACTTCAACACCCCGCTCTCTGAAATGGATCGTTCAGGAAAGCAGAAACTAAACAGGGACACAGTGAATCTAATTGAAGCCTTGGACCAACTGGAACTAACTGATATATATAGAACATTTCATCCTAGAGCTAATGAATACACCTTCTTCTCAGCACCTCATGGTACCTTCTCCAAAATTGACCATATAATTGCTCACAAATGAGACCTCAACACATATAAGAAGATAGAACTAATTCCATGCCTCCTATCAGATCACTATGGAATAAGGGTGGTCTTCAATGGCAACAAAAACAAAAGAAAACCCACATACACATGGAGACTGAACAATGCTCTACTCAATGATAACTTTGTCAAGGTGGAAATAAAGAAAGAAATCAAAGACTTTTTGAAAGTTAATGAAAATGAAGGCACAACATACCCTAATTTATGGGACACAATGAAAGCAGTGCTAAGAGGAAAATTCATAGCCCTGAGTGCCGCCAAAAAGAAACGGGAGAAAGCATACACTAACAGCTTAATGGCACACCTGAAAGCCCTGGAACAGAAAGAAGCAAATACACCCAAGAGGAGTAGAAGGCAGGAAATCTTCACACTCAGGGCTGAAATCAATCAAGTAGAAACAAATAAAACCATACAAAGAATCAACAAAACGAGGAGTTGGTTCTTTGAGAAAATCAACAAGATAGATAAGCCCTTAGCCAGACTAACCAGAGGGTACAGAGATAGTATCAAAATTAATAAAATCAGAAACGAAAAGGGAGAGATAACAACAGAAACTGAGGAAATTCAAAAAATCATCAGATCCTACTTCAAAAACGTGTATTCAACACAACTAGAAAATCTTGAAGAAATGGACAATTTCCTTGACAGATACCAAATACCAAAATTAAATCAGGATCAAATAGACCATCTAAACCATCCTATAACCCCTGAAGAAATAGAAGTTGTCATTGGAAGTCTTCCAACCAAAAAAAGCACAGGTCCAGATGGTTTTAGTGCAGAATTCTATCAGACCTTCAAAGAAGACCTAACACCAATACTCTTCAAACTGTTCCACAAAATAGAAACAGAAGGAACAGTACCCAACTCGTTCTATGAAGCCACAATTACACTAATACAAAAAGCACACAAAGATCTGACAAAGAAAGAGAATCTCAGGCCAATCTCTCTTATGAATATCGATGCAAAAGTACTCAATAAAATTCTTGCCAAACGAATCCAAGAATACATCAAAACGATCATTCACCACGATCAAGTAGGCTTCATCCCAGGGATGCAGGTATGGTTCAATATAAGGAAATCCATCAATGTAATCCACTATATAAACAATCTCAAAGAAAAAAACCACATGGTCATCTCATTAGATGCTGAGAAAGCATTTGACAAAATTCAGCATCCTTTCATGCTAAAGGTCTTGGAAAGATCAGGAATTCAAGGCCCATATCTAAGCATAGCAAAAGCAATTTACAGCAAACCGGTAGCCAGCATCAATCTAAATGGAGAGAAACTTGAAGCAATCCCACTAAAATCAGGGACTAGACAAGGCTGCCCTCTCTCTCCATATCTTTTCAATATAGTACTTGAAGTTCTAGCTAGAGCAATTAGACAACAAAAAGAGGTCAAAGGGATACAAATTGGAAAGAAAGAAGTCAAACTATCACTATTTGCAGACGATATGATAGTATACTTAAGCGACCAAAGAACTCCACCAGAGAACTCCTACAGCTGATAAACGACTTCAGCAAAGTGGCCGGATATAAAATCAACTCAAGCAAGTCAGAAGCCTTCCTATACTCAAAGGATAAGCAGGCTGAGAAAGAAGTAAGAGAAATGATACCCTTCACAATAGCCACAAACAATATAAAGTATCTTTGTGTGACTCTAACCAAACAAGTGAAAGATCTGTATGACAAGAACTTCAAGTCTCTGAAGAAAGAAATTGAAGAAGATCTCAGAAGATGGAAAAATCTTCCATGCTCATGGATTGGCAGGATTAATATAGTAAAAATGACCATCTTGCCAAAAGCAATATACAGATTCAATGCAATCCCCATCAAAATCCCAACTAAATTCTTCATATAGCTAGAAAGAGCAATTCAAAAATTCATCTGGAATAGCAGAAAACCCAGGAGAGCAAAAACTATTCTCAAGAGTAAAAGAACTTCTGGGGGAATCAATATCCCGGACCTCGAGCTGTACTACACAGCAATTAAAAACTGCATGGTACTGGTACAGTGACATGCATATAGATCAGTGGAACAGAATTGAAGACCCAGAAATGAATCCACACTCCTATGGTCACTTGATCTTTGACAAAGGAGCTAAAACCATCCAGTGGAAAAAAAAATAGCCTTTTCAACAAATGGTGCTGGCTCAGCTGGAGGTCAACATGCAGAAGAATGCAAATTGACCCATTCTTATCTCCTTGCACTAAGCTCAATTCCAAGTGGATCAAGGATCTCCACATAAAACCAGACACACTGAAACTAATAGAAGGGAAACTAGGGAAGAACCTTGAACATATGGGCACAGGGGAGAATTTCCTGAACAGAACTCCAATAGCTTATGCTCTAAGATCAAGAATAGACAAATGGGACCTCATTAAATTACAAAGTTTTTGCAAGGCAAAAGACACTGTCAAAAAGACAAAGAGGCAACCAACTAACTGGGAAATGATCTTTGCCAACCTTACATCTCACAGAGGGCTAATATCCAATATATACAAAGAACTCAAGAAGTTAAACTCCAGAGAGGCAATTAACCCTATTAAAAAATGGGGTACAGAGCTAAACAAAGAGTTCTCACCTGAAGAATATCTAATGGCTGAGAAGCACCTAAGGAGATGTTCATCCTCCTTAGTCACTGGGGAAATGCAAATCAAAACAACCCTGAGATTCCATCTCACACCAGTCAGGATGGCTAAGATCAAAAACACAGGGGAGAGCAGTTGTTGGCGAGGATGTGGAGAAAGAGGAACACTCCTCCACTGCTGTTGGGATTGCAAGCTGGTACAACCACTCTGGAAAGCAGTCTGGAGGTTCCTCTGAAAACTGGGCATGACACTCCCGGAGGATCCGGCTATACCACTCCTGGGCATATACCCAGAGGCTTTACCTGCATGCAATAAGGACACATGTTTCACTATGTTCATACCAGCCTTATTTATAATAGCCAGAAGCTGGAAAGAACCCAGATGTCCCTCAACGGAGGAATGGATTCAGAAGATGTGGTATATTTACACAATGGAATACTACTTTGCAATTAAAAACAATGAATTCACAAAATTCCTAGGCAAATGGTCAGAACTTGAAAATATCATCCTTAGTGAGGTAACCCAATCACAAAACAACACACATGGTATGCAGTCAATAATAAGGGGATATTAACCCAGAATCTCGGAATACCCTAGACACAATTTGCATATCAATAGATTTCTAAGAAGATGGAAGGAGAGACCCCTGGTCCTGGAAGACTTGATGTAGGGGAACGCCAGGACAGAGAAACGAGAGGGGGTTGAATGGAGAAAAGAGGGCGGGAAGGGGGCTTATGGGACTTTCGGGGAGGGAGGAAATGGGAAACGGGAAATGATTTGGAATGTAAATTAAAAAATAAATAAATAAAAATTAAAAAAAAAATAAAAACGAGAATGAACCAAAAAAAAAAAAGAAAGAAAGAAATACAGGAAATCACAATCAAACTGGTGAACTAATTAAACAAAACAGTTCAAGACCTACAAGTGGAAGTAGAAACAATAAAGAAAATACGAATGGAGGCAAACATTGAAATGGAAACCCTAGGAAAGAGGTTAGTAATAACAGATGTAAGCTTCACCATCAGAACACAAGAGATAGAAGAGAGAATCGCATGTGTAGATTTCTTAAAAGATATTGACACGACATTCAAAGAAAATTCAAAACATAAAAAACTCGTAACCCAAAACATCCAGAAAATCCAGTATATGAAAAGACCAAATCTAAGAATCATAGGAGTAGAGGAGAACAACTATTTTCAGCTCAAAGGACACAAAACCATCTTTAACAAATTCATAGATGAAAACTTTCCCAAGCTAAAGAAAGAGATGGCCATAAATATACAAGAAGTCCATAAAACACCAAATTAATTACACCAGAAAAGGAAGTCCTCACTCAAATAATAATCAAAACACTAAATGTACTGAACAAAGAAAGAATATTGAAAGCTTCAAGGGAAAAATGCCAGGTCACATATAAAGGTACACCTGTCAGGACATTAAAATCCAGAAGAGCCTGGACAGAGAGAGGTCCTGCAGACTATAAGAGAACACAATTGTCAACCTAGGCATCTGTATTATTCAGGGTTCTCTAGAGTCACAGAACATATGGGTAGTCTCTATATAGTTAGGGAATTTGTCGTTGACTTACAGCTTGTAGTCCAACTCCCCAACAATAGTTAGCAGTACTTGTGGATGGAAGTCCAATGATCTAGCAGTTGCTCAGTCACACGAGGCAGGCCAGGAAAACCAAATTGAATCTTCCTTCTTCTAATGTCCTTATATAAGTCTCCAGCAGAGGTTTAAGATTAAAGGCATGTGTCACCATACCTTTAATCCCAGATGACCTTGAACTCAGAGATTTTCTAATCTTAATCTTCTGGAATTAATAGCTACTATGCTTCAAGATCTCTATGCCCAGATCCAGGTCAGAAACATGTATCTCTGAGCCTCCAGATTAGGATTATAGGTGAGCCTTCCACTTCTTGATTAGTTCTTTCCAGATTTAGTCAAGTTGACAATCAGGAATAGTCACTACAGCACTATACCAGCAAAACATAAGATCAACATAAATTAAGAAAACAAAACCAAATTCAAATGATATCTATCTACA
This sequence comes from Tokudaia tokunoshimensis, assembly GCA_036184795.1. Lineage (NCBI taxonomy): Eukaryota > Metazoa > Chordata > Mammalia > Rodentia > Muridae > Tokudaia > Tokudaia tokunoshimensis. The sequence goes on from BTHU01000016.1 coordinate 592,931, forward strand.
AATTCAGCACTACAGAAAATTCTAGAAGGAAAATTTCAACACAAGGAGTGGACCTACACCAAAAAAAAAAAAATTAATCATCTTGTGCCTTTTACAGCCTTGAGCAGGTTTTTTCCAGCCTTCAGCAGGCTTAATAGACCTCGAGCATTTGCCGTATCTTATCTTAATGATCAATAGGAACTTAGAAGTGTAGACTGCCCAATGATCTTGTTTTCCAACATAATAGAGCTGAAGCAAAGAATGGAGTCTGAAGGGCTTTCCCTGTATAAAAACAGTGCTGAATATTAATCTTGAAGCCTTGATCAGAACCTTCTCTTGGTTTCAGTCTTCTCTCACCCCTATCTCTTTTTCATTTCAAGCCCCCTTTCAGATAATCCCAGTTTGTCCATGGCCACAGGACAGCTAAAATCTCTCAGTATTGTTGTACTCAATTCATATATAAAAAGACATAAACTAACAAACTGAATATGCAAATAGGAATCAGCATTTTTCTGCATAAATGAAACAGACTTCAATAACAAAGACAGACACTGCCTCAGAGTAAAAGATTGGAAAAAAGTCTTCCATATAAATGGTCCTAAGAAACAAGCTGAAATTGCCATTCTAATATCAAATAAAATAGAATTTAAACCAAAAGTTATCAACCGAGATGAGGAAGATGCTTCATATTCATAAGACGAATATCCACCAAGAGAAAGTGTTAATTTTGAACATGTATGCCCCAAATTCAAATACAGACATATTAATAAAAAAAACTTTACTAAAGCTTGGAATAAACATTGACCCACACACAATAATAGTGGGAGACTTCAACACCTGATTCTCATTAATGGACAGGTCATAGAAACAGAAACTAAACAGGGACAGAATGAAACTAATAGAGGTTATGAATCAAATTAATTTAACAGTTATCTACAGAACATTTCACCCTAAAACAAAAGATTATACATGCTTCTCAGCAACTCATGGTATCTTCTCCAAAATTGTCCATATGATCAGTCACAAAGCAAGCCTCAACACATACAAGAAGATTGAAATGATCCCATGCACCCTACTGGGATAGTCACTATGGAGTAAGTCTGGTCTTCAATAACAACAAAATCTACATACCCAGGAAAATGAGCAACATTCTACTCAATACAAAGAAAGAAATTGAAGACTTTTTTAGAATTTAATTAAAATGAAGGTACAACGTATCCAAATTTATAGGACACAATGAAATCAGTGCTAAGAGGAAAACTCATAGCTCTGAGCACCTCCAAAAAGAAACTTCAGAGAGCATACACCAGCAGCTTAACAACACACCTGAAGACTTCCTGGAATTCAATGAAAATGATGACACAGCATACAGTGCTAAGAGGAAAATACATTGAACTTAGTACCCTGGTCAAGAAATTAGAAAGATCCTCTACTAGCAACTTCACAACACATCTGAGAGTTCTAGAACAAAACAAGCAAGCAAACATAAGAGGAGTAGATCCCAGGAAGTAATCACACTCAGGGACAAAATCTATCAAATACAAACAAAGAGGACCCAGTGACAGTATCCAAATTAACAAAATCAGAAATGAAAAAAGAAACAACAACAGAAACTGGGGAAATTAAAAAAAAATTAACAGATCCTACTACAAAAGCCTATACACAACAAAACTGGAAAAACTATATGAAATGGATGATTTTCTAGACAGATACCACATACCAAATCAAGAGCAGATAAACTATCTAAACAGGCCCATATAACATAAGGAAATAGAAGTCATTAAAAACTTCCCAACCAGAAAAAGCCCAGGGCCTGATAATTTTAATGCTGAATTCTTTCAGACCATCAAAGAAGAGTTAATACCAATATTCCTCAAATTATTCTATAAAATAGAAAAAGAAGGAGCACTACCTAATTCATTCTATGAAGCTACAATTACTCTGACACCTAAGCCACACAAGGACCCAACAAAAAAAGACAACTTCAGACCAATTTCACTTGTGAATATCAATGCAAAAAATAATAAAATTCTCCCAAACCAAATCCAAGAACACATCAAAACTCATCATTCACCACAATCAAGTAGACTTCACCCCTGGAATACATGGTTGGTTCAATATATGAAAACCATTAACATAATCTACCATGTAAAGAAACTCAAAGGAAAAAAAAATCATATAATCATCTCCTTAGATGCTGAAAAAGCATTTGACAAAACACAACACCCTTTCATGTTAAGAATATTGGTGAGATCAGACAGTCAAAACCCATACCTAAATATTCTAAAAGTAATTTACAGGAAACCAACATCCATTTTCAAATTAAATGGAGATATACTTGAAACAATCCCACTAAAATCAGGGACAAGACAAGTATGGCTACTTCTACCATATCTATTCAGTATAGTACATGTTATAGTTGAAGCAATAAGATAACAAAAGGAGATAAAGTGAATATAAATTTTAAAGAAGAAGTCAAGGTATCAGTATTTGTGGATGATATGATAGTATATATAAATGATCCCAAAATTCTACCAGAGAACTTCTCCTGCTGATAAACAACTTCAGCAAAGTGACTTGTTATAAAATTAACCCAAATAGATCAGTAGCATTTCTTTATACAAATGATAAATGAGCTGAGAAAGAAATTAGAGAAACAACACCCTTTAAAATAGCCACAAAAAAAAAATTTGGAGTAACTCTAACCAAACATGTGAAAGTTCTGTATGACAATAATTTCAAATTTCTCAAGAAAGAATTCAAAGAAGATCTCAGAAAATGAAGAGATCTCCAATGCTCATAGACTGGCAGAATTAATATAGTAAAAATGACCACCCCGTCAAAAGAAATCTACAGATTCAATGCAATCCCATCAAAATCCCAGAACAATTCTTCAAAGACATGGAAAGAACAAGTCTCTGTTACATATGGAAAAGCATAAAATGCAGGATAGCAAAAAATTCTTAACAATAAAAGAATTTCTGGGGGAAATCACCACACCTGCTTTCAAGCTATACTTGAGTATACACATATTTATCTAACTGAAGACCCAGCTGTACCACTCTTGGGCTTATATTCAAAAGATGACATAACATGTCACAGGGGTGCATATTCCACTATGTTCATAGCAGCCTTATTTGTGATAACCAGATGCTGGAAATAACCCAAATGTCCCACAACAGAAGAATGAATACAGAAAATATGGTTCAGTTACACAATGGAACACTACTCAGCTATCAAGAACAAGAATATAAGTTTTGAAAGGTAGTGAATGGAACTAGAAAATATCCTGAGTGAAGGAACTCTGACCCAAAAGGGCATGAGTGTTATGTACTCACTAATTAGTAGATATAATCCACAGTACTCAAGAAGTTTAACAAGTGAGGATGTCTCAATCCCAATTGGAAGCAAAAAGAAAGAAATTATGAGGGGTGGAGAGATAGAGATGGACCTGGGTGGGAAAGGGGAAAAGGAGGTGATAAGGAGAACATTATCAAGTATTGAAATATATTGCAATCTTTAACTTCACTGGCATATGATTGCACTTGAAGTCCTCAAGGAGGCTGGAAAGATTTGTCTGAGGACATCTCCTCAGAGGATTAACTAAGGGAGAAACATGTGACCTGAATGTGGGCAGCACAGTCCCATGTGCTGGGGCCCTAACGAAGTACAATGTAAGTACAATGGAAGGAGGAGGAAGTTCTCAGGGTACCTGCATTCACCTCCTCTGTTAACTACTCAGCTTTGAAGGGAACAGACCTTCTCTGTTGTGTCCAATCTTATTGGATCAAGGAACCTAGGACTGAATCTTCTGAATCAATGTCCTCAAATAGGCAATGGTTCCATTTTGCAGTTTCTGTTAGATATTTGGTCACAGAAATACAAAAACTAACTAACAAAGAGACCTGGAGGTTAAGGAGATAGATCAGACAGGAAAGTCCTTACCCTTCTAGCATTAAGACCTGAGTTAGAACCCTAAGATCAAATAAAGACACACACACACACACACACACACACACACACACACAATTTAGTGTCTTGGTCATAGTAGGAAGACATGATAGCTGTTTTGATACAAGGTTGTCTCTCTCATTGCTGTGTCAAGATATCTGCCAGCAGGAGTTTAAGGAAGGGAGGTTTTATTCTGCCTCACAGTTTGAAGGTACATCCCATCATGATTTAGAAATCATGGAAGCAGGAATGTGAGGCAGCTAGTCACACTCTGTTCACAGTCAAGAAGCAGAGTCAGGAGGCTTAGAGGATTATGCAAATCACATTCAGGGGTACTTCACATTCCTCAACTAATCCTAGCTAGAAATACCTTTATTGTGTGCCAAGATTTTTGCTTCCGTTCTATTTTGTTTTGTGTTTTAGTTTGCTTGTATTCCTTTTTTCTCCATTGATGCCAACAAGGCCATCCTCTGCCACATATGCTGCCAGAGGCATGGGGCCCTCCATGTGTACACTTTGGTTTTTGGTCCAGTTCCCAGGAGCTCCAAAGGGTCTGGCCAGTTAACACTGTTGCTCCCTTCAATGGTGATTCTCAATCCCATCACATTAACTCTTATATTAACCATCACACAGTGCCTCATTGTGGAGCCATTCCAGAATAATCTACAGTACTCATCCCACTATGCCACTTAAATTTAAATAATAGCCAAGTATATCAACAGGCTTACAAAGTTCTGGGTAGCTTCAACCTTTTTATGTAGACTAGGTTACCAAAAATTCAGAGATATCAGTCTAAGTGCTAACTGCTTTCTAAGATTAAAGGCAAACACCACCACATCCAGAGTTGAAAATTTTCTAGCCAGCTGTTAATGGAGCACTTGAGGACACTGTAGACATAAATTCATGGAGCTGGCCTTAACTGGTATCAGTTTATGGTACCCCTATAAGCACTTTGGCCTCCAATCTGAACTATCCTGAAGAACAGCTATTGAAAGTGGCATAGGCCACTTTCAAGTTTAACCATTCTCTCTGAGGCATTGCCTGAGGTTCTCAGGTCTATTGTTTATAGTACAGATTTACACAAAATTCCTGTGAGAGCTTTTGTACTGACAGAGTGACATGGATTTGGAGAACCAGCCTAATGGAGAGGATCATGTACTAATCTTGCCAAGAACCTGAGTTCTGATCCTAACACCTATGTCAGATGGTTCACAACTGCCTATAATACCTGTTCCAGGAGACTCTGACACCTCTGGCCTTCATAACACCATAGCACATATGTATGCATACATGCATACATACATACATACACACACACACACACACACACACACACACACACACACACATATATATATTAAAAGCTTTTTAAAAAAATAAGAGTTAAATAGATCAATCAAAGTCTAGGCATTAAGAGCTGACAAATGGTTCAGTTAATAAAGTGCTTGTGTGACACATATGCATGAGGAAAATATGAGTACCTGATATCAAACCCCAAAATGTGCATGAAAATAGAGGAGGAGAAAAGGAAGAAAGAAAAGGGGATTGGGAGGAGAAGATGATCTTGAGATGAGAAGGAAGCTCAGTAGTGAGGCACTTGCCTTCCAAAGACTGTGTCTGAAGCTTTGAGTTCCAACTCAACACATTATAGAGTAGACCTTTGAGAATGTGGCTTAGGTTTTATTTCTGTGAAGAGATACCATGACCATGTCAAATCTTAAAAAGGGAAACTTTTAATTGGGGCTGGCTTACACTTTTAGAGATTAATCTATTACCATTATGACAGGTAGCATGTCTGTGTGCTTGGAGACATAATACTAGTAAAAGAGCTGAGAGTTCTATATCTTGATCCTCATGCAGCAGAAGGAGGACTGTGTGCCACACTTGAGCATATGAATCTTCAAATCCAACCCCATAGTGCCACACTTCCTTCAACAAAGCCACACCCACTCCAACAAGACCATACCTCCTAATAATGCCACTCATTATGGGCCAAGTATTCAAATATATGAGTCTATGGGGGGCATAGCTATTCAAACAATCAGAAAGTATTTCCTTACAAAACAGATCCTCCACTGCATTGAAAACTGACCTAGGTCACTACATGCTTGTCTAACTTTTCTCTGGTGGAAGTGCCTTCCTCATTTCCTGTAGGTTATACTTTTAGAGGAACAGTTGATATGTGGAAACTATGTTCCTAGTGCTATCAAATATTCTCAATACTGTGACAAAACACCCAACAAGAGCAGCTGTTTCAATTTTGAACTACAAAATGACCCTTCTTTACCATTCCTGAGGATACCTAAAGGAATCTGTGTTAGTAGATACTTGAACACCCACAATTATTTCTGAAGTTTTCATAATAGCCATGTTCCCCATTGATGAACAAATCAGTAAATCCTCAAACTGAAGCTACACTATTTGCTTTCCATTGCTTAAAAAGCAATGACTAAAAGTAGCTTAAGAAGTTAAGGGTTTATTTCAGCTGACAGTTTATAGTTCATCACTGAGGGAAATCAGGGCAGGAAATCAATTCAGGAACCTCCAGGCAGAAATGGAAAGAGAGACCATGGAGAAATGTTGTTTTCTGGCTTGGTACATGGCCCTCTCAGCTTGATTTTTTTACATACCCCAGGACCACATGCTCAAGGGTGGCTTCATTGACAGTGGGTTGGACATTCTCACAAAAATCAAAACCCTACCATACAGACTTTCTTGCAGGTCAATCTGATGGAGGCATCCTCTATTTGTTGTTATTTTTTTCTTTAAAGATAGGGTCTCATTATATAGTTTTATGTATCCTAGAACTCATTATGTACTCACATAGATCCTCAGGCCTCTGCCTGCCAAATGCTAGATAAAAGGCTTGTGTCACCAGAGCCTACTAGAGGCATCCTCTTAAAATTGAGGTTCCTTCTTCACAGATGACTCTTCTTTTATTAAGCTGATAAAAACTAACAACCATGAACTGCCTTTTTCCTCTTTAAGCTTTTCTTACATGGCAAAGCCTTTCTTCAACATGGTATTCTTGAACACTATTTTTCAAGTGCCTTCCCTCTTCATCAGATCAGCTTTGTCTGTGTGCTAGAGACCATCAGAGCCTACTGATTATTGACATCTCTTGTGTAGAGGGAGTGGAGCATTCCTTTCAGACTCTAGGCCCTAATGTATAAATGATGAGGAAGGTTATTGATGAGAGATCCATCTATTACACTGGGTAAGCCATGTGTAGACATTCTAACACAGCTTCTTTCTGGTTCACCCACACTTTTACTAGTAATCCTTCACCCATCTTCTATAAGCTCAGTGATTTCACTGGTTCCTCAATGTGGACACTATTGGATTCATTATAAATCATTAGGACTTTATAGGGAGGTCATTTATGTTTCCTCATGGAAGAAATTCTTACATTTCTTTAAAAGTGTATTCTTCCCCTCAAATTTGCTTCAAGATTCAACCTCAAGAAAGAAACATCTGGGGAAGGAAATGAGTTCCATATCTTCCTGATATTGAAGGGAGTAAAGAAAATACCAGAATAAAGTTAATTTTTTCAGACTCCATTTTAAGTAAACTTGCTCTCAGAAAGGTAAAGCCACCTTGAGTTCTGAGGATAACATGAAATGTCCCTGGCAGTTGGAAAATAGACACAGCAACTGCATCTAGCTGATATTAACAAGGTGATGGACTAAGAAAATGTACGTCATTCCCAAATCAAGATGTTCCTTTTAGATGTATGATCCCTCCTTGTGGCCCCTTTACCCTCTTACCCAATCATGTAATGGCAAGGCTTGGAAATTCCTTCCTGCAGTTTTGTAAACTCCTTTCCCCTGGACCTAGGGGCATTCTCCTATCCTGCTGTGTTGAGGAGGTTTGTGGCCTGAACTCAAGCTTAAATAAAGACTCTTGTATGCTTACATCTGAGTTGTGGTTCCTGGTGATCTCTTTGGGGTTTTGTGATCTGGGTACAACAATATCAACCCTGCCCCTTATGTCAGCTCACATGAATTTATTCTAATCTCAGCAAATTGTTCCTGGTTTGCCTTAGAAACTGTAGAACAGAATAAAAATCACATGTTTTACTTAGAAGTCTCACAATTATCACAGGGTCAAAAGATGGGGTAGGGAAATAGAGGGTTGAAATCTAAAATGTAGCAGTCTTTACTCAGCAAGACCCAAACCTTATTAAGCAAGACTAAGTTTATGACTGAACATTTTTCATAAGGAATATAGTCCTATATCTGCTTGGCATAAAGATGGAAGTTTAAAATAAAGGGAGAAGGGAGGCACTGTTTACCTAGAAAGAGTTAAGGAGAGGAGAGTGGGAAAATATCTCTCATAGTCCTGCCCAGAGGTTTGTCCCTTAGTGATTCTAGTTCTTCTCAAATTGAAAATTGATATTAGCCTCTACTCTCATTATAATAAAAATTATGATTAAGAAGCGAATGCTCCCTCTACAGCTCATATCTGTAAGAGGAAACAATAGAATATAGAAAAATATCCACTACAGGTATCAGACAGAGCACAGAAAACATCACACTAGCAGGGCTATCAACGTGGGTGCTGGTACTATCTTGTACATTCTATTAACTTGTAACTCCATGAGGTCATAATTCCCTCCTTGACCAAGCTTCAGTCAGTTTCCTCTGAGCTTCTTCTTGACTAAGAGTTCTCCTGGACCACTGGATCTATTTGTAGACACTTCAGAACAAAATTATGAATAAGTTTCCACATGAGAAAGAACTACAATGTCCTTATTCTCCATGCCTGATACAGAATCATACCTGTCTCAGCCATTTTTCATGTATTTCCTGATCTTTCCCATTTGGCCCAAGTTAATCACCCTTGTCCCTGCTAAAAATTCCAACCTACCCACAAAACTTTTGACCAAAAAATTTGTCCTGTCTACAAGAAATGCAGGGACAAAGATGTAACAGAGACTAAAGGAATAGCCAACTGATACCCCCCCAACTTGAGACTCATGCCATGGACAAGGGCCAGTCCCTGACACAATTATACTCTGTTATGCTTACAGACAGGAGACTACTATACCTGTCCTCTGAAAGGTTCCATCCAGCATCTCACTCAAACAGGTGCGACAACACATGTCTAAACATTGGATGGAGCTTAGGGACTCTTATTGAAGAGGCGAGGGAAGGATTGTGGGGGAAAGGGGATAGGGACTCCATAGGAAGAAGAACAGAGGCCCATTGGGGCCTGTCAGAAACTGTATCACCACCCAAAGAGTATATAGAAAGTGTTCATAGGGCCCCCACACATATGTAGCAGATATACAGCTTGGTCTTCATGTGGATTCCTCAACAAAGGAGGTGAAATCTATGCCAAAACTTGTTGCCTGACTGTGGAATATATCCCTAACTGATCTGCCTCCTCTGTCCTCTGTGGGATAGAATGTACCTAGCCCAACAGACACTTGATAATGCCAAGGTGGGAGGATACCCAGGTGGGGCCTCCACCATCTCAGAGGAGAACATGAGGGGGTATTGGGGGAATGGACTGTATGATGGGATGTCAGCGGGGACCATCATAGGTGATGTTAAGTGGATAAAAAGTACATTAGTAGAAAAAAAAATACTGCACAAGACTGTTGCCTGTGGTCAACAGTAATAATGGATCAAAGAGGGGTTCATGGGGCCCTATATCTCGCTGCTGAACTATTAACAACAAATATATTCTAGGGTAGAGAAAATCACTTCCTTCACTGAGGCAAACAATGACCCCACTAAACTCTATGGGATAGTTCAAAACTAATGACTATACAGATCATACTGGTTAACAACAAAAATACAAATCAAATGAAACCAACAAAACAAAAAGAAAAACAGCATCTTAGACACAAAGAGATCACTGTTCTGCAGAGGACAGAGGGATGTCTGTTCTGCAGAGGACAACAGACAGTGTGGACTTCTTCTGTCTTTCCCCAAGCTTCTCAATAAAAAGTTTAATAAAGGGAAAGTCAGAGGATGGATGAATGCCATGACTGAGAAAGCTGAGGTAGAGTGGGATAAAACAAACAGAACACACTGGGTTCATGAATGAACTCATCAAAGGACAGATGAGATCCATAAATTGAAAAAAAATATTTTATAGAAATACAAGATAACCTAAGAAAAATAGAGAATATCCCAAGGGGAGAACTTGTTCTGTTTCTGTATCTGTGTCATTATTCTTCATGAAAAGCAGTGACCTACATGTAAGAATGCCCAAAAACATGGCTGAGTTTATAATTAAATAAAAGAAAATGGAGGCAGAGGCAGGTGGATCTGTGAGATAAAGGACAGGTATTCTAGACAGGAAGTTCCAGGCTAGGCAGGGCTACAGAATAAGACCTTTACTCAAAGACAAAAGGAAGGTAGGAAGGATGGAAGGTACAAGGAAGGCGGTCAACCTGTAACTGTAGCTCCAGGAGATTCAGTGACCTCTTGTGAGCCCATGTACAAATGTGTATGCACATACTTGTATACATATACACATATGTACACAAAACTATAAACAAATAAATGCAAATACAATTTTAAATTATGATAACCAACGAATTCTAGATAGATTCATGATGAAGTTCTATAGAAGTCCACAGTACTTACCAGAAATCAGAAAGCTCACTTTATCTTTTACTTCAACAACTTGGTAAGGATGACGAGGAATTTGTAAGTGCTATAAGAATTCAAATTTGAGACTTGCACAGAGTGAAATCTAAACTGGAATTTATGTACTTGGAAAGAAAAACCTCTCACTAAAAATATAGATTTTTTAAAGCAGCATTCACTTTAGATAAAAAATAAACAGCACAACTAATAGACTAGCAATCACTTTCCTGGGAATTCAAAAACACAAACCTACCTTCACACAGATTTTGGTCTCAATTTTACATAATGCAAGTTGGTCTAGGAATCCCCAAACAAAAAAGAAGTAACATGCAACTTGGTTCACAACTAATGATGTCCCAGATTATTTGAACAAACCTGATACTCTAGAGCTAGCTACATTATAGATAGATATAGTATTACAAACATACTTTCTCTCCAAATAGATTTACAGAGTAAAACAAATCATTAGAATCATAGAAAACATTTTTACGGAAATTAATACCTGACATCCTGAATTCCTTGACTCAGTCCCACAAGTTTATAAGAGAGAAATAACTCCCAAGAATTGTCCTCTGATCTCCACACACATATAACTCCACATGTTTGTAAATAAATAGAAAATTGAATATAAATGCAAAAAAAGTGACGAAAGACATGGTTCAGTAATAAAATGCATGCACTGCTCTTACGAAACACGAAGGTTCAGTTCTCAGAATCTACATGGTGGTACACAACCCTAACTCTTGTCCCAAAAGACACAACATATTCTTCTGTCCTCCTTGGGCACCAGGCACACATGTGGTATACATATATACATATGTACATATGTATATGTGAATATATATACACATAAAATAAAATAAATGAATCTATTATTAAAGCTTTTAATATAAATGTGAGAGCCAGAAATAAGCAAACAATAAAACAAACAAAAAACTAAATTCAAAATGCAAATGTATCTAAGTAGAAGCTCCCAAGTAAAGAAAGACAAGTATACTACTATACTTCAAGGGTGACCAAGGAACATCAAAGTAATTTAAGCAGGGCACAGAGGCCTAGGCTGACAATGTAGAAAGAACATTGACAACTGTGACTCTGCCATTCTAGCCAAGGGGATTTCCTCCCTTAATCCAGAGGAAAATTAAACAGGAGAGTCCTAGAAGATTTGACCACTACAAACATTGGCACCCCTAAATGCTGGAAACTTCCATAGTCACCACAGACTAAGAACCCTGTTGTGTCAAGACCCTTGAGCTCAAAAATTAGTTTTGTTCCAGAAAGGGAAGTGTCAATGTCACTCAACTATCCCCTAGACACCAGGCTGATACAGCACAGTGATGTCTTGAGAAAGAAGCAACTTTTGGAAATAGTACTGCCCTAGAGGACAAAAGCCTCTGTATAACCTGTTCCTTTGACACAGGTATCTCACTATACTATGAACTCCTCCCCAGTTAGGAACTAGAGAGAAAGGACAGTCTATATGGTACTTGCCATTCTCTGATGGTCTGAGTTCAAATTCTTATTACCCAATGAAAATCAAACAAACACACAAACAAACAAACAAACAAACAAAAAAATGAAGTGACAGAAACAGGGAATCCTAAAAACTCATGGGTGAAGGAGTTTAGAAAATCACTGTCCAAATCGTCATGAAAAATAACCATACTGATCTATTAGATTATGTACGGAAAAGTAGAAGAGAATTTGGAAAGGAAGGAAGAAGTTCAAAGAGGGTGAAGAGTAAAAAACGGTAATAATAGGGGATAGGATTTTCTTACTGTGGAGATACACCATGACCAAAACAACTCTCATAAAAGAAATTATTTAATTGAGACTGGCTCATAGATTTAGAAGCTCCATCCATTATCATCACGGCAGGAAGCATGGCAGCATACAGATAGACATGGTGCTGGAGAAGGAGCTTAGAGTTCTATATCTTGATCATAAAGCAACCAGAAAAGACTGTCATCAACAGGAAGTCAAGAGTGAAGTCTCATTCCATACAGGGTGAAGCCTGAGCATAAAAAGCCTTAAAGGTCATGGTGTCATGCTTCTTCCACCAAGGCCACACTGACTCCAATAGGGCCACACTTCTATTATTGCCATCCCCTCTGAGACAAGCATTTAAATACATGAGTCTATAGGGCCCATGCCTTTTCAAACCACTACATGGTGGGGAAAAAAAAACCAGAAAAGCACTTTGAAGCAAAAGATAAATGGAAAAAATATATGTTTTTTTCTCTTTTAATGATAAACGTAATTGAAAATTTTTACCCTGGCTAACCAAGGGGCTATGGAAGAGAGAGAGAGAGAGAGAGAGAGAGAGAGAGAGAGAGAGAGAGAGAGAGAGAGAGAGAGAGAGAGAGAGAGAGAGAGAGAGAAAGAGAGAAAGAGAAGTGTGTGTTTGTATATGTATATGTGTGTGTACGCATGTATATGTGGGTATATATTTATATATTTACACATTGGTAATTATTTAGATAGGTTAAACACTGTCAAGTAATTAGCATTAACAAATAAGCACTATATGTGTTAGGGTGTACCAAATGTTCAAAGGCCAAACTATCATCAACATGAATAAATATAGCCAAGCACAAGAAAGGGTACATATGTCAAACATTTCCAACAAGACTCAAGAAAGTTAAACATTGACAATAAGATCCTGAAAGACACAAAGATGTCCACTTTTACCACTCCTACTCAACAAATACTGAACCTCTTCTACAGAATATATAGGCAGTAGACAAAAATGAAATTCAAATTTACAAAGTAATTGAAAACTGATGAATGATTTATGGGGCATTTTGCTTGCTGGGAGTACATGAACACCTGTAAATATCACTTTTGTTTCTTAGATTAGGTGTTGAGATGAAACCCATACATAAGCTGTGAGGAAGCATGGCTTTGGCAGAGACCAGAGTGTTTCCATCTCTATTTTACCTATCCATAGGCTTAGTCCTGAAAGTCTTAGATTCTATAAAATCTAATCTTCCAAACTGATTGATTCAATCTGAATTCTCTTGGCTTCTGACTGAATCGCATTGCCTGGCCTCATATAAACTTTGGCAACATATTCTAAATTTGTGACTCCTTCTCATTCTCTGGCCTATTCTTTCTTCAACTGTGTTTAGATTGTTCTCTCTGTAACCTGTCTTTAGAAAATTGTTCTGGTAAAAATGCCATACACACACACTACCACCACCCCCCCCCCCCACCACCACTACCACCATCACTACCATCACCACCACACCTTTATTCTCTCTTGCTGCTCTTAAGTAGCTTCCCTTACACTGCTATTCTCCTGTGAGTTTCACCTATCCTACGTCTGGGTCTGTCAAAGCTTTAATCACTTTGTCTGTTCTTCAATTAGACATCACTTTCGAACATGTCTGCTTTCTTCTATAAACTAACCTTACCTTCACTGACAGGGATTAAAGGTGTGTATTAAGAGCGTATCTATATCAGAGCAAGATCATACTATAATCCAAGAAATGTTAGCATTTCAGCCGGATCATAAATTTGGATGTGATTTCTTATAACAGCAGCCATGTTGTGTGGGTTAAATGGTAGCCCATATCCAGACCAGGACTTGGGCCGTTGGGCGAGGTGGGGCCGTGGATGTTTTGACTGTGCACACATAGCCTTTGGGCTATGAGAAGCCACAGGAACACACTCTGGAGTGCGGAAGTGCAGTCTGAGGTCCTCCGGGAAACTTGAGGAGTTGGTTAGGGGTCCTGGCTGGTCCTCATGGAATCAGAGGATAACAGGTTCTCAGGCTCTTGGACACCCCAGACACCATTGCATGGGCTGAGAAATGAATGTGGGCCCCTGGGGCTGCATCTAGTTCGGGGCCAAAGGTAAAAGAGGGAGAGGGAAGCCCCAGCTGGTTCTTGTGGGGAGGAGAGAGTTCTTGGCTTGCTTGTTGTGTGTCTTGGCTTGGTGGAAACCATAGCTGGGAGTGCTGAGGGTCTTCCTGCCTGAGATTAGACCTCTTTAAAGGAAAACCTGCTCCATTGTTCCCCACTGCCCATTCTGATGAGAAGAGGCAGTCCACGGTTTTAAAGCATTTATTGTCTTGGCAGAGAGTTGTGATGAGTAAAATGAGGGAAACCATACCCCACTTTTTGAGGGTGGTCCTAAGGTTAAATACCTTTTGCAGGGAGGAGTGTTTGGGGCAAGGGAGCTTAATTGGCTAAGCCCTTCAGACATCTAGGTGCCTCATTAAAATGGAGATCTGAAAAATAAAATAAAATAAAATAAAATAAAATAAAATAAAATAAAGATCTGTCTTGAGGCTACGTGATTTGTGGCCACATCCTCTACCTGTGGCAGGGCTTGGGGCACTGCTCTTATGTGACTGATGGCCACAAAATTATGGGGAGCTGAGGCCTCATGTCATGAGCCTGGTGTCTAGGTGTGTGCCCAAATGGCTAAAGTCCCTTGCAGGATCACCTGCATGGTCACCAGGGTTTTAAATCTAGCTTAACCAGAAACCAGGCTGCCTTTAAGGGTCCCATAATGTTGCTGGGTTAAAATCCCTCTACATGCACCTAAGTTTAAATCTCCAGTATCCAACAAAAGCAAGATGGGGTATCAAGGGACTGTGCCCTAACTTGCTTCCTTTTTGCTGTGATAAAACACTGATAAAAATCAATTGAAGGAGGAAAATTGTCCTGGCTAGTCTATATTAGTCTACTTGACAGTCTGAAAAGAAGAAACTCCAATTGTGAAAATCCCTCTGTAAGACATAGCTGTAAACAAACATGTATGCCATTTCTTAGTAATGATCACTAAGACCATCAATTGTGGGTGGGGCCACTTATACACTGGTAGTCTTGAGTTCTTTAAGAAAGCAGACTGTTCCTTTGGGGATCTCTTTGGGCTTTCTGTGTTCAGTTCAATGATTGCTATGAGCATTGGGACTCTTATTTGTCAGGTTCTGGCAGAGCCTCTCTGTCCTGATATAGGACACAGCTATATCAGGCTTCTGTCAGCATGCACTTCTTGTCATCCACTATAGTGTCTGGGTTTGGTGACTGTATATGGGATGGTTCTCCATGTAGAGCAGTCTTTGGATGGCCTTTTCTTCAGTCTCTGCTCCACACTTTTTCTCCATTCTTGCTACCATAAATATTTTGTTTCCCAGTGTAGGGGATTCAAGGGCTGGGAAGTGGAAGTGGGTGAGTGGGTCTGGAAACACCATCATAGAAATAGTGGAGGGGGGGCAGGATAGTTTTGGAGGGAGCTGGGAAAGGGGATAACATTTGAAATGAAAATAAAGAAAATATTCAATAAAATAAATTAAAAAAAAAAAGCAGACTAAGCAAGCCATCATATAGCACTCTTCCATGGCCTCTTCCTAACTAATCATGTCCCACTTTTATCCTCTCCCTCCTCTCTTCTACCCACTTTGCTCCCACCCTCTGCTACTATGAATATTTTCTAAGTGTGATTCAAACCTCCATCCTTGGGCCTTCCTTCTAGTTTAACTTCTTTGGGTCTCTGGGCTATATCATGCATATTTTGTACTTTATGGCTAATATCTACTTATCAGTGATTAAATAGCATATATGTCCTTTTGTGACTGGGTTACCACACTCAACATGATATTTTCTAGTTGCATCCAATTGCATACAAAATTCATAACATCTTTGTTTTAATAGCTATATAGCATCACATTGTGCAAATGAATCACATTTTCTATATTGATTTTTAAGTTAAGGGACATCTGAGTTGTTTCCAGTTTCTGGTTGTAACAAAGAAAACTGCCGTGAACAAAATGGAGCATATGACCTTATGGCATGGTGAAACTTTTGGGGGTATATGCCCAGGAAGAGGATAGGTGGGTCTTCAGAAATATTTTTCATTCTCTGAGAAACTGCTATACTGATTTCCAGAATGATTATTCAATGGTTCATTTCAACCATCAATGGAGTAGTGTTCACCTTTCTCCATACCTAGGCCAGCATGGGCCTTGCATTTTTTTCTTAGCCATTCTGATTGGTGATAGGTGAAATGTCAGGGTTGTTTTGATTTACATTTCCCTAATGACTAAGTATGTTGAGCAATTCTTTTAAGAGATTGTCTATTCTTCAAGAATCTGCTGTTAAAAATACACTGTTTAGCTGTGTCCCCCATTATTTAAGTGGGTTATTTGGTTTGATGGTGTTTTACATCATGTGTTCTTCACATATTATGTATATTAGCTTTCTGTTGGATGTAGCATTAGTGAGAACTTTTCCCAATCTGTAGGCTGTCATTTTATCCTATTTCTAGTATCCTTTGCCTTACATAAACTTTTTAGATTCATGAGGTCTCATTTATCAGTTGATGACCTTAGAGTCTGATATATTTGTGTTCTGTTCAAGAAATTGTTTCCTGTATCAATGCATACAAGGTGATTTGCCACTTTCGATCCTTTATTAGATTTTGTGTACCCAGTATTATGTAGAGGTTCTAATCTAACTGGACTTGAGTTTTGTGCAGATTGATAAGTATGGATATATTTGCATGACTCTACATGAAGACATCAAGTTACAGCAACATTAGTTGAAAATGATTTCATTTTTTCCATTCTATAGTTTTATCTTCTTTGTCATCAATCAAGTGTGTGGGTTTATTTCGAGGACATGAATTTGATTCCATTGAACAACCATTCTGTTTCTGTACCAATGTGATGCAGGGTTTTTGTTTATTTGGTTGTATTTTGTTTTTGTTTTGTTGTTGTTACTGCTTTGTTTAGTTTTGTTTTGTTTTATCCCTACTGCTCTGTAGTACAGCTGAGGATGAAAATTCCTCCAGAAATTCTATTATTTTTCAGAATTGTTTTGGCTGCCCTGCTTGTTTGTTTGTTTGTTTGTTTTCATTGTTGTTTTGTTTTTTGTTTTGCTCTGTTTTTGTCCAGATGAAGTTGAAAATTGCTCTTGTGTTTGAATTTTGATAGGAATTGCACTGGATCTATAGAATGGTTTTGGTAAGATGACCATTTTATTATTTATTTATTTATTTATTTATTTATTATTTTTTTTTTTTTTTGGTTTTTCGAGACAGGGTTTCTCTGTGTAGCCCTGGCTGTCCTGGAACTCACTCTGTAGACCAGGCTGGCCTCGAACTCAGAAATCCACCTGCCTCTGCCTCCCAAGTGCTGGGATTAAAGGCGTGCGCCACCACTGCCCGACTATGACCATTTTAATTATACAAATTCTACTGGTCCATGGCCATGGAAGACAGTTCCATCTTCTGATACCTTCTGCATTTTTTCTTCAGGGACTTGAAATTCTTGTCATACAGATATTTCAATTGGCTGGTTAGAGTTACAGTAAGATCTTTTATATTCAATGTAGCTATTTCAAAGGGCCTTATTTAACTAATTTCCCTCTCAGCCAGGTTATCCTTTGTATAAAAAAGGGCTACTGATTTATTTGAGTTAATTTTATATCCATTGACTTTGCTGAAGTTTTTATCAGGTAGGAGATGTCTGGTAGAATTTTAGGGGTCACTTATGTATACTATCATATCATCTCTGAACAGTGGTATGTTGATGTCTTCCTTTACAATTTGTATCCATTTGATATCCTTTTGTTGTCTAATTGTTCTAGCTACAAATTCAGGTACTATATTAAATAAATAAGGAGATAATGGTCATCATTGTACTGTCTCTGATTTAGTAGGATTGCTTCATGTTTATCTCCATTTAAGTTGATGGAGGTTATTAGCTTGATGTATATTGCTTTTATAATGTTGAGTTATTCACCCTGAATACCTGATCACTTTAAGATATTTAACATCATAAAGTGTTGGATTTTTGTAGAAGTGTTTTCAACATATAATGAAAAGATCATGTTTTTTAATTTTTGTCAGATTGTTTATATAGTGGATTATGTTAATGGATTTTCATATATTGTACTATCTCTACAAACATGGGGTTAAGCCTATCTGATTGTGGTGAATAATGTTTTGGATATGTTCTTGGATATGGTTTGCAAAAAAAATTATTTTTTTAATTTTTTTATTGAAAAAGAAGTAAAAACATTTTATGATAAAATTAAAGATTTACATGGAAAATGTTTCTGACAAAATTGAAGAAGTATATAGAAAAACACATTAAGATTAACAATTTTCATAGAAAATTAAAGAGTAAAATGATAGATATAGAAAACATTGCTAAATCAATTGAAAAGGGAAATAGAAACATTTTATGACAGAATTGAAGATTTATATAGGAAATATTTCTAACAAAATTGTAGAAAAATATAAAATAACATTAAAATTGAAGAAAATCATGGAAAATTACAGATAAAATGGTAAGCATAAAATTATTTCTAAGTTGATTGAAAGTGGAATTATAAACATTTTCTGATAAAATTGAAAATTTACATGGAAAATATCTCTGATAAAATTGAGGAAATATATAGAAAAACACGTTAAGATTGACTATTTCATGGAAAAAATATACAGATAAAATGGTAGGCATAAAAATATTCATAAGTTGTTTGAAAGTGGAATTATAATCATTTTCTGATAAAATTGAAGATCTATAAGGAAAATATTTCTGATAAAATTCAAGAAATATAAAGAAAAATGCGTTAAAACTATTTCAAGGAGAATTATACAGATAAAACGGTATGTATAAAAAATATTCCTAAGTTGATTAAAAGTAAAATTATAGACATTGTCTGATAAAATTGAAGATTTACATGGAAAATACTTCTGATAAAATTAAAGGAATACGTAGAAAAAATGTTAAAATTAAAGATTATCATGGAAAATAATACTGTTAAAATGATAGACATAAAAAGTTATTATATTGATTGAAAGAGGAATCACAAACATTTTTTGACAGAATTGAAGATTTACGTGAAAAATATTTCTTTTAGACTATTTATTTTGTTGGGGAATCAAGTCCATAGATGTTATAATATATTAAGGAATAGTGATTGTTAGCTTCCTGCTATTTTTGCTATTTTTGATATTTTGATATTTTTATGTTTCTATGGTTACTTTCTTTTGGGTTTGTTGGAAAGGTTACATTCTTGCTTTTTCTAGGGTGTAGTTCCCCTCCTCCTGATGCTGTTTTCCACCTATTATCCTTTGTAGGGCTGGAATTGCAGAAAGATATTGTGTAAATTTGGTTTTATCATAGAACATCTTGTTTTCTCCATCTATGGTAATTGAGAGTTTTGCTGGGTATAGTAGTTTGGGCTGGCATTTGTGTTCTTTCAGGGTCTGTATGAAATCTGTCCAGGATCTTCTAGCTTTAATTGTCTCCGGTGAGAACTCTGGTGTGATTCTGATAGGCCTGCCCTTATAGGTTACTTGACATTTTTCCCTGAATGCTTTTAATATTCTTTCTTTGTTTAGTGCATTTGGTGTTTTGATTATTATGTGATGAGAGGACTCTCTGGTCTTGTCCAGTCTGTTTAGAGTTCTGTACGCTTCTCATATGTTCATGGACATCTCTTTCTTTAAGTTAGGGAAGTTTTCTTCTATAATTTTGTTGAAGATATTTACTGGCCCTTTATGTTGGAAATCTTCGCTCTCTTCTATAACTATAATCCTTAGGCTTGGTCTTCTCATTGTGTCCTAGATTTCCCGGATGTTTAGGCTCAGGAACTTTTTGCACTTTATATTTTCTTTAACTGCTGAGTCAATGTTTTCTATGGTATCTTGAGCACCTGAGATTCTTTCTTCTATCTCTTGTATTCTGTTGTTGACTCCTGAATCTATCACTCCTGAATTCTTTCCAAGATTTTCTATCTCCAGAGATGTCTCACTTTGTGATTTATTTATTGTTTCGACTTCCATTTTTAGATCCTGGATGGTTTTGTTCACTTCCTTTACCTGTTTCTTTGTGCTTTCCCATAATTCTTTAAGGAAATTCTGTGTTTCCTCTTTAAGGGCCTCTACCTATTCACCCACGCCCTCCTGTATTTCCTTAAGGTAATTTTGTGTTTCCAGTTTATGGGCTTTTACCTTTTGACATATGTTCTCCTGTATTTCTTTAAGGGAGTTATTTATGTCCTTCTTGCTGTCTTCTAACAGCATTGTGAGATGAGCCTTTAAATCCAACTCTTGTTTTTCCAGTGTGTTGGGGTATCCAGGACTTGCTGTGGTGGGAGAACTGGGCTCTGATGTTGCCAAGTAGCCTTGGTTTCTGTTGGTAGGATTCTTGTGCTTGCTTTTCACCAGCTGGTTATCTCTGGTGTTAGTTGGTCTTGCTGTCTCTGGCTGGAGCTTGACCCTCCTATGGGCTTGTAAGCCTGTTTCTGTACCCCTGGGACACCAACTCTCTTCTGGCACGGTCTGTTCACAGAAGGCTGTGGAGCTGTCTGGTTCCCTGCTGCAAATGGTAGCCAGAAGGGAAGACTCCTGTCCCAGCAGCAACACTGATCTTATGTCCTGTGCGCTCCTAGCTGTACCGCTCCTGAGAGAAGGTAGAGATCTCACCTCCGAACTCAGAAGTGAAATTGCTGCTAGGAGATCACCCTCTCCTAGCTGGCTATGCACAGAAGGCTTTGGAGCTGCCTGGCTCCCTGCTGCAGATGGGGGCAGCAAAGGAAGGCTCCTGTACCAAAAGCAACACTGATGGTTTGGATTACAAAAATTTTACTGAGTATTTTTGTGTAGTATTTGTCTATTTGTATTTGTGTGGTATAGCTATCAAAGAAATTGTGAACTCACAAAAGGAATTAAATATTGTTACTCTCTGTCTCTATTTTGTTAAATAGTTTGAGGAGTATTGGTCTTAGCCCTTGTTTATTTATTTTAGGAATATTTTTTATTACTATTTTCTATATTTTTAATTTACATTCCAAATTATTTCCCCTTTCCCATTTCCTCACTCCCCAAAAGTCCCATAAGGCCCCATTCGACATTCAACCCCCTCTTGTTTCTCTGTCCTGGTATTCCCATATATCCAATCTTTCCAGGACCAAGGGTCTCTCCTTCCATCTTCTTGGAAATCTGTTGATATGTGAATTGCATCTTGGGTATTCTGAGATTCTGGGTTAATATCCTCTTATCAGTGACTGCATACCATGTGTGTTCTTTTGTGATTGGGTTACCTCACTGAGGATGATATTTTCAAGTTCTGACCATTTGCCTCGGAATTTTGTGAATTCATTGTTTTTAATTGCAGAGTAGTATTCCATTGTGTAAATATACCACATCTTCTGAATCCATTCCTCCATTGAGGGACATCTGGGTTCTTTCCAGATTCTGCCTATTATAAACAAAGCTGCTATGAACTTAGTGAAGCATTTGTCCTTATTGCATGTAGGGGAAGCCTCTGGGTTTATGTCCAGGAGTGGTATAGCAGGATCCTCCTGGAGTGTCATGCACAGTTTTCTGAGGAACCGCCAGACTGCTTTCCAGAGTGGTTGTACCAGCTTGCAATCCCACCAGCAGTGGAGGAGTGTTCCTCTTTCTCCACATCCTCACCAACAACTGCTGTCTCCTGTGTTTTTGATCTTAGCCATTCTGACTGGTGTGAGGTGGAATCTCAGGGTTCTTTTGACTTTCATTTCCCTAATGACTAAGGATGTTGAACATTTCTTTAGGTGCTTCTAAGCCATTAGATATTCTTCAGGTGAGAATTCTTTGTTTATCTCTGTACTCCATTTTTTAATAGGGTTATTTGACTCTCTGGCATCTAACTTCTTGAATTCTTTGTATATATTGGATATTAGCCCTCTGTAGGATGTAGGGTTGGTAAAGATCTTTTCCCAGTTTGTTGGTTGCCGCTTTGTCCTTTTGACAGTGTCCTTTGCCTTACAGAAACTTTGTAATGTCATGAGGTACCATTAATCAATTCTTGATCTTAGAGCATAAGCTACTGGAGTTCTGTTCAGAAAATTTTTCCCTGTGCCCATATGTTCAAGGTTCTTCCCTAGTTTCCTGTCTATTAGTTTTGGTGTGTCTGGTTTTATGTGGAGGTCCTTGATCCACTTGGAATTTAGATTAGTGCAAGGAGATAATAATGGATCAACTTGCATTGTTCTGCATGTTGACCTCCAGTTGAACCAGCACCATTTGTTGAAAAGGTTATCTTTTTTCCACTGGATGGTTTTAGGTCCTTTGTCAAAGATCAAGTGACCATAGGAGTGTGGATTCATTTCTGGGTCTTCAATTCTGTTCCATTGATCTACATGCCTGTCACTATACCAATATAATGCAGTTTTTAACACTATTTCTCTGAAGTACAGCTTGAGATCCAGGATACTGATTCCCCCAGAAGTTCTTTTACTCTTGAGAATAGTTTTAGCTATCCTGGGTTTTCTGTTTTTCCAGATGAATTTGAGAATTGCTCTTTCTAAATCTGTGAATAATTGAGTTAGGATTTTGATGGGGATTGCATTGAATCTGTATATTGCTTTTGGCAACATGTCCACTTTTACTATATTAATCCTACCAATTCATGATCATGGAAGATTTTTCCATCTTCTGAGGTCTTCTTCAATTTCTTTCTTCAGAGAATTAAAGTTCTTGTCATACAGATCTTTCACTTGTTTGGTTAGAGTCACACCAAGATACTTTATATTGTTTGTGACTATCATGAAGGGTATCATTTCTTTTATTTCTTTCTCAGCCCTCTTATCCTTTGAGTATAGGAAGGCTATTGCTTTGCTTGAGTTGATTTTTTATCCGGCCACTTTGCTGAAGTTGTTTATCAGCTGTAGGAGTTCTCTGGTAGAGTTCTTTGGGTCCCTTAAGTATACTATCATATCATCTGCAAATAGTGATTGTTTGACTTCTTCCTTTTCAATTTATATCCCTTTGACCTCCTTTTGTTGTCTAATTGCTCTAGCTAGAACTTCAAGTACTATATTGAAAAGATATGGAGAGAGAGGGCAGCCTTGTCTAGTCCCTGATTTTATTGGGATTGCTTCATGTTTCTCTCCATTTAGATTGATGTTGGCTACTGGTTTGCTGTAAATTGCTTTTACTATGTTTATATATGGGCCTCGAATTCCTGATCTTTCCAAGACCTTTAACATGAAAGAATGCTGAATTTTGTCAAATGCTTTCTCAGTATCTAATGAAATGACTGTGTCGTTTTTTTCTTTGAGATTTTTTATTTAGTGGATTACATTGATGGACTTCCTCATATTGATCCATCCCTGAATACCTGGGATGAAGCCTACTTGATTGTGGTGAATGATAGTTTTGATTTGTTCTTGGATTCAGTTGGCAAGAATTTTATTGAGTATTTTTGCATCAATATTCATCAGAGAAATTGCCCTGAGTTTCTGTTTCTTTGTCGGATCTGTGTGTGATTTTGGTATAAGCATAATTGTGACTTCATGGAACGAGTTGGGTAGTGTTCCTTCTGTTTTTATTTTGTGGAATAATTTTGAAGAGTATTGTTGTTAGGTCTTCTTTGAAGGTCTGATAAAATTCTGCACTAAAACCATCTGGACCTGTACTTTTTTTTGGTTGGAAGGCTTCCAATGACCACTTCTATTTCTTCAGGTGTTATATGATGGTTTTGATGGTCTTTTGATCCTGATTTAATTTTGGTATTTTGTATCTGTCTAGGAGATTGCCCATTTCCTCCAGATTTTCTAGTTATGTTGAATACAGGCTTTTGTAGTAGGATCTGATGATTTTTTTTTTTGAATTTTCACAGTTCCTGTTGTTATATTATTAAAAACGATATGGAAGGACACTTCATACTGGTCAATGGAAAAATCCATCAAGAAGAACTCTCAATTCTGAATATATATGCTCCAAATGCAAGGGCACCCTCATTCGTAAAAGAAACTTTACTAAAGCTCAAAGCACTCATCGCACCTCACACAATAATAGTGGGTTACTTCAACACATCACTTTCTGAAGTGGATCATTCAGGAAAGCAGAATCTGAACAGGGACACAGTGAAACTAATTGAAGCTTGGACCAAATGGAACTCACAGATATATAAATAGAACATTTCATCCTAAAGCAAAAGAATATACCTTCTTTTCAGCACCTCATGGTACCTTCTCCAAAATCAACCATATAATTTGTCTCAAAACAGACCTCAACAGATATAAGATGATCGAACTAGTCCCAAGTCTCCTATCAGATCACTATGGAATAATGATGGTCTTCAATAACAACAAAAAGAACAGAAAGCCCACATACTCGTGGAAGCTGAGCAATGCTCTACTCAAGGATACCTTGATCAAGGAGGAAATAAAGAAAGAAATCAAAGACTTTTTAAATTTTAATGAAAATGAAGGTACAGATCATTTCCCAGTTAGTTGGTTGCCGCTTTGTCTTTTTGACAGTGTCTTTTGCCTTGCAAAAACTTTGTAATTTAATGAGGTCCCATTTGTCTATTCTTGATCTTAGAGCATAAGCTATTGGAGTTCTGTTCAGGAAATTCTCCCCTGTGCCCATATGTTCAAGGTTCTTCCCTAGTTTCCCTTCTATTAGTTTCAGTGTGTCTGGTTTTATGTGGAGATCTTTGAGCCACTTAGAATTGAGCTTAGTGCAAGGAGATAAGGATGGGTCAATTTGCATTCTTCTGCATGTTGACCTCCAGCTGAGCCAGCACCATTTGTTGAAAAGGCTATCTTTTTTCCACTGGATGGTTTTAGCTCCTTTGTCAAAGATCAAGTGACCATAGGAGTGTGGATTCATTTCTGGGTCTTCAATTCTGTTCCATTGATCTACATGTCTGTTACTGTACCAATACCATGCAGTTTTTAACACTATTGCTCTGTAGTACAGCTTGAGGTCCGGGATACTGATTCCCCCAGAGGTTCTTTTACTCTTGAGAATCGTTTTAGCTATTCTGGGTTTTCTGTTATTCCAGATGAATTTTTGAATTGCTCTTTCTAACTCTATGAAGAATTGAGTTGGGATTTTGATGGGGATTGCATTGAATCTGTGTATTACTTTTGGTAAGATGCTCATTTTTACTATATTAATCCTGCCAATCCATGAGCATGGCAGATTAACATACCCTAATTTATGGTACACAATTCAAGGGATTTTTTTCAACCTTGTATATGTTGAGGTTTGCTTTGTGCCCAAGTATATAATCAATTCTGGAGAAGGCCCTGGTGACTTGGTGAGAAGATAATGTTATCTTTGGTCTTGAGTGAAATGATCTTATATCCATTTGGTTCATATCAGCTATTAGTTTCATGGTTTCAGTGTATAGTTTGTTTTGATGACCTGTCTGTTGGTGACAGTGAAGTCTGCCACTATTATTGTTTGTGGTACAATGTGTAATTAGAGTTTTAGTGAAGTTACTTTTAAGAATGTGGATGTTCTTGCATTTAGGAACTTAATGTTTAGATAATTTTTCCCTTCGTGAGTGTGAAATATCATTCTCTATCTCTTTTGATTACTTTTGGTTGAAAGTATATCTTATTAAACATTAAAATTGCTATTACATATAATATTATTATATTGTTTCCCAAGTCCCTTTGCTTGGAAAGCCTTTTCCAGCCCTTTACTCTGAAGTAGTATAAATAATTGTTCCTGAGGTGTGTTTCTGGTTTTCAGCAGATACAACCTGTTACCCTATGTCTTTTCATTGGTGAATTAAGTACATTGATGTTGAGAGATATTAATGACTAATGACTGTTTGTTCCTGGTATTTTGGTATGTGAGGTGTTACTGTGTGTAGAAGTCTCTTCTTTTGGTTTTACAGGGAGATGATTAATTTCATATGTTTTCTTGGGAATAGTTATCTTCCTTGTGTTAGAGTTTTTCCTTTAGTGTCCTCAGTAGAGCTTGATTAGCAGAAAGGTACTGTTTCAATTTGCTTTTGTTGTATATTATCATAGTTTCTCCATCTAAGGTGATAGGTGTTTTGCTTGGTATAGCAGTCTGACATGGCATCTATGGTCACTTATGGTCTATAAGACAGAGATCAGGATCTTCTGGTTTTTAGTATCTCTGTTGAGAAGTCAGGTATAATTCTGATACATCTGCCTTTACACTTTACTTGGCCATTTTCCCTTGAAGCTTTTAATATGATTTCTTTGTTCTGTTTATTTAATATTTTGATTATTATGTGGTTGAAGGTTTTCTATTCCCATATAATCTATTTGATGCTCTATAAACTTCTTGTTCATTTATAGCCATCTCTTTATTTAGGTTAGTAAAATTTTCTACTATAATTTTGTTGAAGGTATTTTCTAGCCCTTTGAAATGTGTATCTTCACCCACTTCTAGTCCTATTATTCTGAAGTTTGGCATTTTCATAGTGTTGCAAATTTCTGGGATTCTTGAGTTGAGAAGTTTTACATTTGGCATTTTCTTTTACTGATGAATCCATTTATTCTATGGTGTCTTCTATGCCTGAGATTCTCTCTTCTATTTCTGGTATTCTGTTAGTGATACCTGCATCTGTAGTTCCTGTTCTCTTTTCTGGGTTTTCTGTCTCCAGCATTGCCCCTATTTGTATTTTCTTTCCCTTTTTAGGTCTTGGAATGTTTTTATTCATTTCTTTCTTCTGTTTGTTCATATTGTCCTGTATTTCTTTAAAGGTTTTATCTGTTAACTCTTTAAGTCCTTCTACCTGTTTGATTGTGTTTTGATATATATTTAAGGGAATTATTTATATAATCTTTATAGGTTTTTCTCATTTTTGTGTGATAAGATTTAGGGAAACAGCCTTAATGTCAACATGTGTTAGGATATACAGGGCTTACGGTACCAAGACAGATAGGTTCTTATAGTGCCATATTGCATTGGTCCCATTTGATAATATTCCTGTGCTTGCATTTCTCCATCTGATTGTTTCTGGTATTGGCTAGCTTGAGTGTCCTGGGTTAGTGCAGGCCTCCCAGGAGACAGGTGGAGCTGTGTTTCAGGTTTTGATTTGGCCTCCTGTGAAGCAGGCAGACCTGTAAGATGACACACAGGATGAGATAATCTGTGACTGCTACAGGTATAGGTGCAGAACAGAAGGAAGATCTAACATTTCTTTTTGAGAATAATTTTGCTAGTAGTTCTCAGTAAGGAGTAGGACCTGGGAATACCTTGCATGTGTGCATATGTATGCTTGTGAGCACATCATGTGTGTGTGTGTGTGTGTGTTCCTATGTGCATGCACATATGTGTGTCTGTATGCTGATGTCTTATATATGGCTAAGCACTCATCTTAGACTCAGAATTGGAAACAGTTTTGAATCTTTCTTTTGACTGTTGCCCATTGCAAAAAGAAGCTTCTCTCACAAAGGCTAAGGAACACTTCCAATCTGCGAGTATAAGTATAAGTATTTAGAGGGCAACCGATATCAAGACCAACCAACAAATTAACAATAGTGCTTATACACTAGGGCCTCTGACCTCCAATGAATGGGGATAACCCATGGAATGAAAATGTCAGTCACTTAACAGCTCCAGTGAATACCTCTATTTGTGCTAAGTTCTGTAGCTTCATATCTTCATTGAGAGTCACACGAACATTGAAAGCTGCATTCTACTGTCTCCTGGGCTGAAAGACTGCTGAATTTCTTTTAGGTCTATGTTTGTTCTAGAGATTCTACTGCTTTAATCAAACCCTATAGCCAAAAGCAGCTTGTATAGAGGAGTGATTATTTCAATTTATATGTCATAGTCTATCCACAGAAGTCAGATCAGGAATTCAAAGGAGAAGGTGAAGTAGAGGCCATGGAATAGTAGTACTGTTTAGTTACTTGTTCCCTATATCTTAGTCAGCTTGTTCTCTTATAGTATCCAGGACCAACATCACAGGGATGGCTCCACTTATATGAAGTGGACATTTTACATCAATTACTAATCAATAAAATGCAATACTGCTAGTCTGGTGGGGAATATTCTCTCTCTCTCTCTCTCTCTCTCTCTCTCTCTCTCTCTCTCTCTCTCTCTCTCTCTTTCTCTCTCTCTCTTTCTTCAATTCTCCCTCCCTCTCTCTTCCTCTCACTCCTCTCTCCACCTTTCTAATGTTTTATTTCTTTTCAGTTTTCCAACACAGGATTTTTCTATGTAGCTGTGGATGATCTGAAACTTGCTCTGTAGACAAGGCTGGCCTTGAATTAAGAGATTCTCCTATCTCTGCCACTCAAGATCTGGAATTAAAGGCAAACACCACCATGGCCTGGTTGTGGTGAGAATTTTTTAGTTGAGATTCCCTCTTCTTGAAAGACTCTAACTGATATCAAATTGGCATAAAATAGCCAATACAATATCCTTCTAGAAGTTTCCACAGTAAGGAAACCCAAGTATCCTTATTTCTAAGGGAAGAAGGCTTGGCAAGTTGTGTCACCTCCACAAACTGTTCTCTCTCTGTTCCCTGCAACCTCCTCTCTTCCTGATAAATCATCCAATCTGCATAAGTAGATGCATGCACAAATTTATAAGTGCAATTTAATGGAAAAACATAGTTTGGCTGACAGGAGGGGTCACTTTCTACAGTCTTTTGGTGTGGGACAAGTGAACCATGCTATAAAACAGAAGAACTGGTAAGATAGAGAAGGCTGAAATCCTGGGGAATCTTAGAATTGATAATAATGGAAGTTGTGTGGCCAGCTCCTTGCCAAGCTCTGATTGTTGTTTTCTAATTGTCCTTTTCCATGACACCCCACTGAGAGGACTATGGCAATCAGCTATGTAGGGACAATTCATGAAGTCCTTCCTCATCCCTACCATTTCAGACTGAGTCAATGGAAAGCACTTACCCCTGGATACTACCCTACTCCCAAAATGTTTATAACCTTCCTACCCACATGGGATAAAGTGTACAAGATATTTCACCAAAAATTGTCTGAGAATGGCAGCTTAATTGAGCAGTAACACTCAGGGGATGCATTTCTCTCCCTAAATAATCATCACTGAATGTTGGATCAACTCAGCAGGGTGTTTCATGTCCCAGCTTCCAATATTATGGAACCCAGCAGCCTGCATCTACTTGTGTGAATCATAGTTACTTCCTGCTGCCTGATGGCCTAGTGGTTCCAGCTGTCATTCTTAGATGTTCGCTGCTGCTTGCCTTTTCTGTACAGACAAGAGCCCTGAAGAAACTTTTGTTCCTGCCAGACCAGAGATCCTCAGAATTTTTCCCTTCTGATTTTGCAGAAAATGACACCTGGAGACTCCCACCGTGAACTACATTCTGCCTACCCTGAACGGCCATAGCATACAGGGGCAAGGCAGACAGGAAGCTCAACAATTTGGGATGCATAGGTCATGTGCATCATCATGACTCCTTACAGAAGGGTAGGAAAAGTGAGAAGGTATTTGTCCTAGCAGCACATGGAGTAATAATGTATTGTAGGTACTTTGTAGGTGCTAGGAATTGTACAGAGATGTGTTCTGTTCAGATACTCTTCTCCTTTTGGAATCAGGAATCATGCAGAAAGGAATTTGACTATCACGTTCTTTGAAGGGAAGGAGATGGTATGGTGGGTTCCTCCCTATGGTTCTGTACATGGATTTCAGTGCTATGGCTTCATGTTATGGGAAACAACAGGGTCTTCCTCAATAGGATTGGCAGGTGCTGAGGCTTCTTTCCTGATTGTGGTGGGATACAAGAGGATGAACCTTGGCTTCGAGAGTGTTAGCTAGGTAAGAGTTTGTGGCCAGTTTTTCTTTTCATCTAGGAATGGAAGGACAAACCCAGAGGCATGCACAGTGTTGGCAAGTAGTTGAACCAGTATTTCATAGTTTGAGTTCTGAGGCAGAAGACTTTACAGTTCTCTCTAGTCTGAACCTTCTGGTGGGGCTCCTTTCCCTGCACCAAAGGTGGCGTACTATTTCAGAGCACAAATAGTGTATGGAGCAGAAAGTATGTTTTGGGTTTCTTGGGCTCCCATGTGGCATCATGGGTCACCTAGGCCTGACTATCCATGAAATGGCAGCTAAGCAAGGCATGTTCCTGCAGTTTTCCTCTAGCAATGCAGTGTACCTACTTATTAAATTGAATCTCCAGTGGCCTGGAAGTAGTTGGATTGGAGAGACTAGCCAGAGATCCCCACTGCTACCTGTCACTGTTTCATACTTATGTGATTACACATATGCTACCACACTTGCCCTTATAACCCTTTGGGTTGTTGGGGATTGAACTTGGGTACTCATGCTTTCAAGACAACATGTTACTGACTGCACTATCTCACTTTCCCAGCAGTGTATCTTTAATAGCACAATTTTAGCAGTGGAAAGACATTTGAGTATGAAGGCCCTTAGACTCCACTTTCCATGTGACTCTGTGCTTCTCTTTGGGTAGGAAACTGTCTGGGATATGCATGACACCTACATTATGAGACTTAGAAGGGGACAGTTTGTAGAACATAAGCTGGAAAAGATTGAAAAAGTTATAGGGTATCTTTCAATTCATTCTCCATTGTTATCCCAAATTGGGTATTCTACTAGAAATACATTGGATCTTCTATTAAAATTAGTTTTTGAGTTAGGGCCTCATTATGTAGCCTTTGCCAAACAGAATTTTCTATATAAACCAGTGTGGCTTCAAACTCACAAAGATGTATCTCTCTCTTCCTCCACGAAATTGGATTATGTTTACACTTGACACACCAATATAGCCTCACTATGTGACTATTTTGACAGAATGCACCAGGACCCTGACTACCTGCTTTTTTTCACATGATTATTGTATTTTCTCTGTCCACTAGATCAGGGTCTAATTCCCAAATCCTGATCCTCCAGAGTAGCTATCTATCTCTCCCTGGGGATATTCCTTCCACACACCTTTTGAGAATAGGTCTCCCAGTTACAGTTGATCTGAATTATGGGAAAAAGTAGTGGCTTCACCTTTTACTTTTCCTTCCACATCCTAAATGGCTGTGATTATAGATGCATACCACTGTGCCTATGTCTATTTAGTACTGGGGATAGAACCCAGAGCTTGGTGCATACTAGGCAAATCTACAATGAATGAAGACAGGTTCTCAATCCTTTTTTTCTGTTTTTGTAAGAAGATAAATAAATAAGGTAAAGAAACTCAATACACAGAGTGATGCACCTACATTACCATTGTGTTTCTCTTCAATGTTACACAGCAAAATAAGTAAAAAAAGAAGGGGGGTATTTTTTTTCAAAGAGGTGAACTGACCTTTTGAGAAGGACTCATTTCAATTCTCTTCTGCTATCCATTTCCAACATAGTAGACTAATGTGTGGCTTTCCTTTGTGTGGGCTCTGGGTTGCAACTGTGTTCTTACAGGACACTATAAATCTTAATCTTGATAGTGAGCTCTTTTCCTTTGGTTTCTCATATTCTGCATATGTGCCTTATTCTGCATGCTTTTGGATCTTGTCTAGAAGCCTATTCATTAGTAGTTCTGAGAGTCATGG
This sequence comes from Tokudaia tokunoshimensis, assembly GCA_036184795.1. Lineage (NCBI taxonomy): Eukaryota > Metazoa > Chordata > Mammalia > Rodentia > Muridae > Tokudaia > Tokudaia tokunoshimensis. Next base: position 624,741 of record BTHU01000016.1, read on the forward strand.
TGACAAACATTTAGGAAACTGGAAGCATGTCTTGTGAGATCCTGTTTCTAATTAGCAGCAAGTGCTTTTTCGGGTTAGATTCAGATTGCTGAAATATTCTTTGGGTGCTATCTTTCTTGATTTCTTGAGAGGTTTGGTTCTTTCAGGTGTTCTCTGTTAAATTTCTCATTCTTGCTAGTAGCAGCTGTAATAATAATTGATTGAACTAATAACTCATGTAATTATATACTGACCCAGACAGTGTGTTATATACTTGTGAAATATAGTGGGTCTCATATTATAAAAACCAAACACACACCACACACAGACACAAACAGACACAAACAGACACACACACACACACACACACACACACACACACACCTTCTATGATGGAATTGCTAGACTGAGGTTTTTCTCAGGAAACCATTGAAAAGAATAAAGAGTGGCTCCTGACCAGCAGTAATGACCTTTACCATGCTCTGCAGGAATCAGGAGGATGGATGAAAGTTACTCTGCAGAGGTCCTTCTCACAAGCCCTGCTTTGCAGACAAGCCTCTGTGGTACCTCAGAAATGGTGACTTCTATGTCTGTTTCTAGCCTCCTTTGTCTTCTCCACAGTTTATTGTCGTTTGTCTTATTTACTGAACACTAGTGATCTGCTGACACTGGGCCAGTCACAGCATACCAGTTCAGTACCCATATCTTTTGTCTTCATAACAAAGAATGTGAAGTCTGATAAAATTTAGGGTCCCTTGTCTTCATTTATTGAGAATCACTCTGAATAGTCAAAATTTGAGTGGCTGAATTCTGTTGTGAAGATGGGGTAGGAGTCCAGGGCTAAGTTTGAGGTAACAACTAGGATAATAATGACAGAAGATATTACAGAAAAGAGTCCACAGTCATCAGTACCAGACTCAGGGAACTTGTGGAACACACTCTAATACAGGTGCCTCTGAGACTAGAGAGAGTATAGTCTTGTTGAAGTGCTCTGGGCTGAAAGCATATGATACTCCCATCCACCATGATGCCTTAACTGTCTCTGTAGAGATAACCTATGACCAGGCAGCCTACTGACTCTGGTTTCTGCAGCTGAAGTCAGTCAAACCTTTGACACAGCAAAAGGACTGTGTTGTGTTCCTTTCTCAGTATTGTTCTGTTTGTTGAGCAGCTTTTGCTGTTTCCTTTTTTTCTGTTTTGGCTTCCTGTTCTATGGAGAATTAAGGGCCTCAAAGATTTGGAACAAGCCAGGCAGCTCAACAGAATCTGAATTTGGAGGTTTCTGGGAAATCTACCAGAGCTGTAGAGTTATTTGGAATCCTTTATGTCTGCTGCCTTCTTTTGGCCATCTTGGTGAAGTCCTGGTAAAGGAGCTAAGGCACCTGGCTTTAAAGACTGAACAACTTAACCTGAAGTGTAGGGAAAAAGCTTAAGGTTAAAAAGGAGAGGAAGGATGGAAAGAAACAGGAGGAGGAAGTGAAAGATGAAGAAGTAGGAAAGGAAGAAAGTGGAGAGGAAGAGAATATTCTGCAACTTCATTTCTGAAGTCTTAGAACTGAAGGATCTTTAAATAAATAAAGGGGTTTTGTATTAGATTGGCTTACATTCCATAGACTAGTTATTCCTTCTGCACAGAGATGCTGAAAACCTGGTAGCTGCAAAATTCATGAGGATGCTGCCTCACCTGAAGTTTCCAACTTCAGATAATCTAATCAAAAATGCCACTCATGGGTATATCCCACTGCTTATCTATTAGATGATTCCTAGATCCAGTCAAGTGGACACCCAGGATTAACCTTCACATATCCAATAGTGGGGTTTTTTTGGTTTTTTTTTTTGTTTTTGGTTTTTTTTTTTTTTTGGTTTTTCGAGACAGGGTTTCTCTGTGTAGCTTTGGCTGTCCTGGAACTCACTTTGTAGATCAGGCTAGCCTCGAACTCAGAAATCCTCCTGTCTCTGCCTCCCAAGTGCTGGGATTAAAGGCGTGTGCCACCACCACCCTCCAATAGTGTTTTTAATACAGAATTTTAGAAAAGACCATCAAAACTGTGGTTCCAATGAGTGTGTTTCTCAAAGACCTGTGTTATAGTCCCTATCACCAGGTTGTGGCACTGTCAGGAGTTGATAAGCCCTTTAAGAGACAGGGGCTAGGGCCATAGAGACAGCTCTGCTGTTAAAAGAATGGGCTACTTTTCCACAATACCTAGGTTTCCAACACCCACATTGCTGGTCAAAACCACCTGAACCTCCATTTCCAATATCTCTTTCTGGATCCCTCAGGCAATGTATTCTTGTGGAACTCAGACACACTTGCAGGCAAACTACCCATCATATAAAGGAGACTAAAAGAGGGGAAGAGAGAGAGAGAGGGAGAGAGAGAGGGAGAGAGAGAGAGAGAGAGAGAGAGAGAGAGAGAGAGAGAGAGAGAGAGAGAGAGAGAGATATGACTAGAAGTAGCAGTAATACTTGGCTCACGATGAAGTCTAAAAAGGATTATACAACCATTTCTCTAACACATACTGCCCCCAAGATATGCTGCCCTTGGGAGAAATCAAAAACAATATGTCCCTTCTATCTTAGATTGAAATTGTGAACTTTGCTCTTTATAAGGCAATAGGCTTGAGTATTCCATTATAGTGGTGGCACATTGACTAATACATATTTCAATAGAGAAAGTCTCCCCAAACCCTGACTCAGATGTTCCTCTTCCAGAAAGAAAATGAGGAAGAAAAGACTGAACAAAGGAGAGAGGGAAGAAAGAAGAAAATTCAAAATATGGACATCAAATAAATCAAGATCAAAGCTATTTAATTCCAAAGTGGGAGAAAGCTCCTTTAATAACTGTATATTTTGACTTTCAAAAATCTAAATCTGTTTTCAGTATTTTATTTCTTCCTTTTTAGAACAAAAATAAACACATCTCTGAGAGGAAATGGAGAAAGGAGAGTTGACAGGGTTTGCTGAGAAAATACAACCCAGGGCTCAGAGAAAGGCACTGACTCAAAAAGAAAAAAAATAGATAAAGCATGATTAGGAGGACATCTGATTTATTTTTTATGACTTTCACACAGGTGTATGGGCAGGTGCATCCACAGACACATATTCACATAAACAGAGACACATAAAAAAGGCAAAAAATATTGTATATATATTTTTTGCACTTAATTCAAGGAGCTTAGGAGATAGCTTCACAGTTAGGAGCACTTAATGCTCTTCTAGAGTTTAATTCCAAGCACCCACATTGGGCAGTTGTAGTGACTTAAATTTAAATTAGCCTTTTATGCTAATAGGATTAAATACTTGGTCCCCAGTTGGTATGGCAATTTGGGAAATATTAAGAGGTATGAATTATGGCCCTGTTAGAGGAAGTGTGGCCTTATTGGAGGAGGTGTGACCTTAGTGGAGGTACAGCCTTATTAGAGGAGGTTTGATCTTATTGAAGAATGTATGGCCTGGTTGAAGTAAGTGTGGCCCAGTTGAAGGAATTGTGGCCTTATTACAAAAGTAGGATCTTGTTGGAGAAAGTGTGGTCTTTTTGGAAGGGGTCTTGTTGTTTTTGGTATGGTCTTGTTGGAGAATCTCGGATCTCTCTGGAGGAGGTTGGAGAACGTGTATCCTTGCTAAAGGAAGTGTGGACTTAGAAGTGTGGTGGTCTTATTGAAGAAGGTATGGCCTTGGTAGAGAAGGTGTGGTCTTGTTGAAGAAGGTATAAATCTTGCTAGTGAAGGTATAACCATGTTGGAGGAGGTGTGGTCTTTTTGGAGAGGTTGACCTATTGAAGACGATATGGACTTCTTGGAGAAGGTGTGGATTTGGTGGAGGAGTTGTCACATTGTTTCAGGAAGGGTAAGAGCTGGAGAATAGAATACTGGCTGCAAATTGGCCATGCCATGGTTGTGGAACACATAAATTCATAATAGCTATATTTGACTGAACAAAATCTGTGGAAAATCAAGTCAACCAAAATGTTCTTATAGGTAGGGGAGACATTCTCCATGCCTCACCTCTGACTGAAGAACTATTTGCAATTGATATATGAAAATCATTCTTCATTGAAGGTGGTGCCACTGGTGGATTTCACATTCCTCAGTGGATGTCCACTTACATAACAATATATAAACAGCATAAATTGAGCTTAATGCCTTATGAAAAATAAAGAAATCATGAATATAGGAATGGGTGTTTGGACAAAAATAGGGGAGCTGTACAGTGCAAATGGGTATGGCATGTGATAATATTTCATTTTAAACATATATGAATTTCCCAAGAAAAAAGGAATTCTGTGATTTGTATTGACATTGATGCTGGTGGAGACTATATGATGAAATAAGCCAAGCATAACCAAATAAATAAATAAATAAATAAATAAACAAAAGAAAGCTCCTTATATAACATTATAAGATGCTTAAAATAAGGGCAGTCAAATGCTGACCAAACATAAAACCCAATAGATCAGCAGCATAATTTGAAGATATGTGTTATATAATATAGCAAAAGTACAAACATGTCGAGATTCATTTTATAAAATCAACATAAGATAACAAAATTTATTTTAGAAACATATTGAGCACAATGTAATATATAATTTCACACAGTTCTTTCTGCCCTTCACAGTCTAGTAATGATGTTAATATAGAACTATAAAATTTTCAATTCATGAACTGAGAGTGTGGCTCCAAATCTAAGAGCAACAGATGCTTTTCCTGAAGATTTGGGTTTCATTCTCAGTTCTCACATAGTGGGATAGGGTAAAAAAGCTAGAATAATAAAACATTAAAGAATTGCAGCGTGAGTTGAGACAGGATTTCTATTAATGATTATCTTTATGTCTTTCTTGCTATGCTTCTTGCTAAGTCTTCAAAGGCAGGGACTTTTTTTCTGATCCATCTCTCAGTCTCAAGCCCAACTCTATAGAGATAGTCAGTGAAAAACAATGACCTAGAAGAGGCTCTTGTTGTGTATCTGTTTCTTGTAGCCAAAGGAGAATCAGGAAGGAAAAGAATTGAGATTGTCTTGTTGTATGAGTAATGACTCATGTCCCTAAGCAAAAGGACAAATATAACAGTGGCAGGTCTCTTTGGGTAAGATTTCTTAACACCAGCTATACTTTATGGAAGAGGTTAATGTCTAGAATATATTAAGAACTGTAAAAACTGTACACACACACACACACACACACACACACACACACACACACACACACACACCACACTCCCTACCCCAAACTGCCTATCAGTAAGTGATCCAATGAGCCAAATACATGGCTCTTGAAAGAAGAAAGCAAATAGTCATAAAGTGCTCCACATCTTTAGGTGTCAGAAAAGTGCAAATTAAAACTGTTCTAAGGCTTTATAGCACCCCCGTCAGAATAGTTATTATCAAGAAAGTAAAGCATAAGGATGGAGAAATGGCTCAGAGGTTAAAAAGGAATGATTTTCTACCTGAGTTCAGTTCCCAGGACATAGTTCAGATAACTAACAATTGGCTGTATCTCTAGCTCCTGGGGGTTTGCAACTTCTTCTAGTCTCCTCTATGTGTGTTCACGTGCACAAACCCAATTCTTTTTTGAGACTCAACTTGAAAAAGAATATAATAATAAATAGTGATACTACTAAAGGGATTAAAGATGGGAGAAAGTATGACCTATAAGCTGAAAGTAAGAGTAAAACTATGGTAAAATCACTATGGAAAACAGTTTGGAGACACCTTAAAAGAATACAGTTAAAAAGACCAGCTCTACTACCCTGGCCATGTGATTGAAGGATGTCATAGCTAACCACATACTTGCACATCTGTGTTCATTGCACTGATTATTTGTAATAGTGAGGAAATGGAGTCAACCTAGACACCTGTCAACATAAGAATGGAAAATGAAAATGAGACATGTACACAGTGGGACTTTAATTTTCAGTAAAGAAATAAAAGGAATTATGGAAGTTTCAGGAAAAGAGATGAAATGGGACATGTGGAAGACAATAGAAATAGTAGAAGGGGTGATGCTGGAGACCACAGCGTGTGTTGGGCAAAGCAGGGGAATGGGAAATAGGGGAAGAGTAAGCAGGAGCAGGGAAAAGGGATAGAGAAAAGAAGGGAGAGTAGGAGAAGGGTGAGGAATCAGTAAAAATGAAATATGAATTTCTAAGTTACATTTCTCTTGTGTTGAAATACTCTGACAAAAACAACACAAGAAGGGAGGGATTTCTTCAAGCTTATTGTTCTATGAACTGTCTATCTGAGAACTCAAGGATGTTGGAAGTAGCTTCTCCTATTACTTCCATCTTCAGGAAACAGACCCAGGCTAGTACTCAGCCCATTTTACATCATGTCCATCAACAGGACGTAGAGACAGGTTAGTTCTCAGCTCACTTCCTCTTGTTTAAACAGTCCAAGATCCATCTCAGGGAACACATCAAGCCAGTTCTTCCGATTTTAATTAACCTAATTAAGAAACTCTATCACAGTTATGCCCAGAGGCCCATGTCCCATGTGATTCTAAATTTTATCAAGTTGGCAATTGACATTAATCACTTCTTTACTGTGGTGGCATATTGTTTGGGTTCAGAAACTCAAGGAAAAGTAGTGCTTTGGGATCTGTCTGTCATTTGTTCCCATTTAATTCTACAATAGAGAATCATATTTCCATGCTAGCTAGGCAAGGCTAGCATGCCTCAGTGGCTATTTTATCTATACTTGAGATATTAACAGGCTGCAATTTGGGAAGAGATCTGGAGATACTTCCTGGAAGGAACTTCCTGTCAGTAGGTGGTGAATAATTGATGAATGTGAAATAAAATATTGATGTTTCACATCACACACCAGGTCTATTTCCCTCCACAGAAACTTGTGGCTTGTTTTACTAAAGATAAGACATCACAGCATGAGTTGTTTTTGTTTTTGTTTGGAACATTACAACTTTAGATGAGTTTTGACTTGCAGATACCCGGAATCATTAAGGCAAATGCTCCCAGGAACTTGGCAGATGGATGCTGGGTATCAATAATAGGAAATTTTACCTTCCTTGGATCATGAAAGCTTTTGAGTTCTGACTCTATTTTTTTTTTTGCACTCTGTTCTCTTCCTCAATAAGTACTTTTACCCTCTTTATACAATTCTATCAATGAAAGCTTTATGCATAATTTTAGTGATATTCATTTTTTAAAAAAATATTTCTTTTGAACTGTTTGATTTTCAGACACACAGAAAGATGTATAAAAAATAATGCTACTTTGTGGTCATAGGCCCCCTGTTTTTGCCCCATCGCATACAAGCTCATCCACTCTCTTTAGCCAATTCTTTTAATGAATCCATACAAGTTTTCTTTAAAAGAGATATTTTAAAAATATTTATCATGAGCAGTTGTGATTTTCTTTAAAATTAGGTCATAAATTTTAGAGGTTTAATGTGGAAAAAATGGGAGGAATTGGAGGGAGGAAAGGGAATAGGGAAATGATGTAATGATATTTTGTTAACAAATAAAACTAAAACTAAAAAAATATACTGAGAAAAAAGAATTGAGCTTATTTTAAAGTTTATGAATGTGTGTGTGTGTATAAAGTCAGAATGAGTATATATGAATGTGTGTGGGGTGATTACAGAAGGTTGTGGCCTAGCTAATGTGGGATTTCAAAATCAGATACCTTAGAAGAGCTGCAAGTGCTCTTAAGCACTGAGTCATTTCTAAAGCTGCATCCATAATTACATTCTGATCAATAATATTTGAAGTATTAATTTCCTTGCCTTTTAGGAAGAGCAAGTAAGGGCTTGACCCTTTCAATCCACTCAAACATTTACACCTTCTATTTTTTCCAATAACAAACTTTGTTAACACTCATTATTCATTGTTTACACTAAATATGTATCCAGTGAGCAAGCAGTGAACTTAGATTATGTTTTCTTTCCTGTAATATTTTTAGTTTATTTTGCTGTTAGGCAATACCTATTAATTAGTTACTCTGTACTCCTGTGATAAAATATCAAGATCAAAAATAACATAAAGAAAAAGTATCAAGACGGCTCATAATTCCAGAGAATTAGAGTCCATAATGGCGGGGAAGGCATGGCAGCAAGGGAGAGGGATGGAGGGGGGGGTGTGTGTGGGAGAGAGAGAGAGAGAGAGAGACAGAGAGAGAGAGAGAGAGAGAGAGAGAGAGACAGAGACACAGAGACACAGAAACAAAAAGAGATAGAGAGAGAGACAGAGAGAGAGAATGAGCACTGAGAGAGAGAGAGAGAGCATGAGAAAGTGGTTTGAGGCTATAAACTCTCAAATCCCACTCCACTGTTATATTTTCTCAAATTGACAAGGCTGTGCTATCAACTGGGGACCAAGTGCTCAAAGATAAAAGCCTTTGCGGACATTTCTCATTCAAACTACAGTGATTTTGATTTGGATTTCCCCATTAAGTCCCTTTGTGGACTTCATTCATTGTCCCTGTGTGAGTTTTAAAGTACACATATTATCAGTATTTAAGCTTAGACCAATAGGTTCACCAACATATTTTTTTGTCTTCTGGCCACTTGTCTATAGGCTGCATTCAACTGGAGCAATCTCCTAAAGGAGTCATTATCTACATTCCTAGAATGGGCAGTTCCATGAAAGTGTGAAATTTGTGAAGGATGATCCTGGACTAGATTGTTCTCAGCAGAAACATCACATAGAAGAGATAAGGCAGAAACCATCTGGGCCAGTTAGTTATATCGATGGGGATCTAGGAATTGAAGTTGCTCTCAAACAAGGTTGCCTTCAAGACAAATTTATATTATTACTGTACCAGAGAGGGTCTTTGATGAGCAAAGACATCAGGAGCATAATAGGAGCTCAACCGTAGTTCCCATTCCAAGGTCCTTTAAGCCAGTCACTTTTAGAGACTTGTCTGGATTGGCTCTTTTGATACAGCCCTGGCTGACTTCCACAGCAGTCTTGGCGTGGGTGTAGCATATCCTTCCTTGCTTTGATAACTGCAACTTTAACCTGATAAGGTACTTCCCATTAGCTCTATACTTCTTCATCAATTCACTGTGCAGTGCCAGCCAAGTCTTTCAATGACCCTTTCATGCAGGTGTGTCATTATTTTGGGAGTTTCCTGAATCCTTTGTTAGCAATAGAGATGGTAACCAAACACAGCTACATTTACAGAGCATACAATGCACTCTAAAATGTACAGATTGCAGAATTTCTGGCCAAGGGAGATATGCTTCTTTACAATTTTTGGACAGCTTCATTTAAATACTACTATTTATTTTTCAACAAGGCCTGAAGTTTGAAGTTCATACTTTGTGCACAAGTTCCAAATTAATTTTCTGTGCAGGTAAGAATATCTCTTGTCCAGTCTGAAAACATGTACACATTTCCTACTGTTACTGCTGTGACAAAATGCCTGTCAAAAGCAACTTAGGGAAGGAAGTGCTTATTTTGATTCTTAGTGAGCACCAGATAGCTCCTGTTTCTGTCTACACAGTACTAGGATTACACATTTGTGATACCATGCCTGACATTTTTACCTGGACTGTGGGTAGTGATCAAACTCAGATCCTTTTGCTCTCAAGAAAAGTCTTTAGTGTTATAGCTATGTCTCCAAGCCTTTGCTAGACATCTCACCCTTCTGAAGGAAATATTTTTCTGGCCTTAGAAGCTATTTTCAAATTCCTGTCAAAGACAAATCCCATGCTCCTCACAATCTGTCAGAGGCTAAGTGATCATTCCTGTTATTCCATTAACTTTTGGAGTTGCATTTAACCTTTTTCGTTTTTCTTTTCCCTTGATCTATCTTTTTGGATAGGTCCAAGAGTAGCTGAGTTTCCTCTGAACATGTGTTTAATTTTTTATTTGTTTTGAGTATAATCCAGGAGGTTTCAAATTTGCCTTTCTCCTGAGTGCTGAGATTACAGGTTACATATTGCCTTGCCTTGGTTAAACTTTTATATTTTGGGATACACTTCTTGATTGTGGACCATTTGTTTCAATCATCCTTTCCTTCCTAGGAAGATATATTAAATCAGAAAATATGTCACAATTATTCCAAACAAATCTACCAACTCCTATGTTGGGTGGAGCTTTCATTAATACTATTCTTTTTCACTCTCTCTTTTTTTGTTGTGAACTTCTTTTCTTTCTAATCATTGATTTATTTGCATAATGGATTTTATCTGTATGTGAACAGGTATGTGTCTGTGTACTCCAGGGCCAAAATAGGGTGTTAATATGTAAATTTAGTACTTTCCACTACTTCTATTGGGGCAGGGTCTCTTACTGATCCTAGACCTCATGTAGTCTCTTTTAGGCTGGAAGCCTTTAAGTTTCAGTGTTCCTCCTGTATCCACTCCTCAGAGATGGCATTACAAGTGTGGGAAAGATGCCTGGCTCATTTTTTAGGTGCTAGGTTCCCAACTCTCGTCCTCATGATTGTATAGCAAGTACTCTTAACCATTAACCATCACTTCAGCTCCTTGAACTCATTTTCAAAGCATTTTTATATTTTTTGCAGCAAATTTTTGGAAGAATATAATTGTTGTAAACCTACAAACCAAGAAATAAGCAGTATAAAACCCTTGGAGTATAGAGTCAACAAAGGTCAGCAGTAAATGATGGCCCACAGAAGCTTTGAGTAAACCTGTGGAGAAGAGCATAGTACTGTTTATCTGAAAGTTCCCTGGTGTGTGCTGGAAGTACATGGTTAAGGTTAGTAAGGGTATTTGAATTTTTCTGCCACCTTAGCTTTGATGGATCAACATTCTGTTTTGTTTAAGAGGGATTCCTTAGAACCTACATTCAAACAGGGACCTTGGAGAGATGTATACCAGATTCAAGGCTCATCTCTGCTGTTTAGCATGTTGCACTGAACCTAACAAAGAATTTTTGCACACTCAGTAGCATGTGTTTTGGTGCCTAGGAAAAGTTCAATCAGAAAATTATTTGTTTTTCAAGTGTGAATTCTTGAATTTTATCTCAATAACATGTGTAAAGTTGACTTGGGTGCATGTGCCTGTAAACCTAGTCCTGAAGAGTTAAAATCATGTAGATACCAAAGTTGGACAGAGAGTTTGCCTAACCTACTTGGTGATCTCCAGGCCAGGGAGAGACTCTGTGTCAGAGAACAAGATGGATGCTTGATGTGGTGGCCCAGAACTTTGAGCCCATGACTTAGAAGGCAAAGGAAGACTGGTTTCTGTGAGTTCAAGGTCATCCTGGTCTACCTAGCAATTCAAAGCTACACAGTGAGACCCTGCCTCAAACAAAAACAAAGGAACTGCCTTCCCAACAAGATGGATGACACCTGAGGCAGGGTTATCTTTGTGGCTCCAGATGTACGTGCATATGCATGCACTTGCATGAACTTGAGTTCACACACATACATATACTCGTGCTGTGAAACATACATGTGTTTGGTGCCTATGTTCCTGTATAATGTACTGCATTTAAGTTGGGAATTAATTCTTCTGTGATGAACACACAATCCCTGCTTTTTTTTTCTTGTCTGAATGATGAACAAGTCAATTTTCAAGATGGTACATACATAATGATGAAATCTGTAAACTTAGACTGTAAGTTCTGTAAACGAAGGCTCCATCGATTTATATTAGACATTAGCATCAGTGAGTTTGGTAGATTGGATGTTATTTTTGGGAAACCAGAGAAACTTTGGAGTTAAATATTACTGAAGCAGAGAGTAGTACAACTTCACTAGTACAGGACTGATTGTTCATAGAGATGAAGTAGAAACAGTAGTCAATCTTTGAAATATTTCATTTCTTCAATTTAAAACTGACTCAAGTGGAGTTCTTGGCACATTTTGCCCAAAATAATTACACTAGTGTTATAATCCAGATCATTTTTTATTGATTTCTTAACAGAGTTAGAAGATGAGATTTTCTGGACTGAGGATGAAAGGCAGTGTAATCACATGGAAAGAAGGTAACTCTCTGAGGGTCACTCAGATCTGGGGTCATACCCAACTGCCCAACTCAACACGTATGCCTCCGGTGAATTTGTAGAGACAATTTAATCGCTCAAAATCTGTGTCTACAACTGCAAAATGTATAATTTTATCTTACTTTCTGGGAAGATTAAGAGTTTGTTGTGGGTCTGGATAGTAGTTGTTGTTGTGACCAGATTGGAAAAACCCCAAAGAGACCACCAGCAATCACATGAAGATCTTTATTTAAGCTTGAGTTTGGGCCACCAACCTTCCTGATGGAACAGGAAGGAGAGTGAACCCCAAGGTCTAAGTGAAGGGGGTTTATAAACCTGTAAGCAGGCTTTTTAAGCCTTGGCATTACATGAGAGGGTAAAGGAATGTCATACTTTAAACCTGATAATGTTTGTTTAGACAGCAGGTAGGAATTGTGCAGCTGGACAGGGACCTTCTTGACTTGGGAAAAGTAACTTATTGTGAGATCTGAAGCAAGTATGTATTTACAAACTGGTCATAGCTGTGGGAACACTTAATTGTCTCTTTCCTGTAGCCCAAAAGTGGACTTTTATTATTTTAAGGATATTAGTATCTGCTTCCTTCAAGGGCAGGAGCTGTCTGCATCGGGGAAATGCTGGTTATCAATCAGAGGGAGTGTTGGCATCGATGTGATGGCTTGGGTATGGTGCTTTCTGTCTGTTCCCAAGGCTGACATCTGCCCTGCCCCAGGGCAGGGGGTGGAGGATGTTCATCAGGGGGAAGAAAGGGCTACCATGAAAGGAGAGTAGGGTAATGGCAGTAATTCGGTTCCAGGCTGGCCCCTCTCCAAAGGCCAGAGGCACCTATGAAGATGGGAGGAAAGAGCAGAGACAGACTCCCCATGTCTCTTCACTGTAGCCATAGTTAGCCTTTGGCTTCCCAGCATATTTGAACAATAGGCTAGCTCAGCACAAGCTATAGGTTTGCAAGTACCTTACCTGCTCAGTCATTTTGCTAGATTGTTTTTTGAGATGTTTTTCACTAGTCTGGACCTCACCAAGTAGGCAAGGCTTGCTGACCAGTGCTAGTTCCAGAAACTTGCCTCTGTCTTTTCAACATGAGGATTACAAGTTGCATAAGTCCTATTATTTATTTATTTTAATGTGGGTTCTGGGAAAGGATCTTAGGTCTTCAAGTTTGTGAAGTAAGTACATTGCTATTGAGCCTTCTCCCAAAATCTGCATTGCAATTATTATGGCATTGGTTAAAGATTTTCAGGTTTGATTATTCTCATGAAAATTGATAGAATACCATGAGTTGCTCTGATTTGAGTCCTTGAGGAATTTTAGGGAGTGCAGCAGGAAACCAGACTGTGTGAACTCTGCCAATCCAGTTTGAGATGACAGATAGTGATGTGGAGATAGCAGAGAAATCCCATGGAGACAAGCTAGACTAAGGAAAGGAAAGCGAGTAACTGGAAAGGAGGGGAGAGAAAAGGGATGGTAGTGAATACAAACTACATAACACACTTGGGTGAAAATGCATGCTTTAAACTTGCCACTGTGAGGATGGAGAGAAGGTTTAGTAATTAACAGTGCATGCTGCTTTTACACAGAAGCCCCCTCAGACCAGCCCTCTTTTACTGATGACTTAGTCTCTTTGATATCCCAGGAGTCTGTGTTAGTTGAGACTGTTGGTCTTTCTATGGGGTTGCAATCCACTTCACCTCCTTCAATATTTCCCTTAACTCTTCCATAGGGGTCCCAGACATCTGTCTAATGGTTGGGTATGAGCATCTGCTTCTATCTCAGCCAGCTTCTAGTAGAGCCTCTCAGAGTACAGCCATGCTAGGATACTGTCTGCAAGCATATGGTAGCATCAATAATAGTGTCAGGCTTCAGTGACTACCCATGAGATAGATCCCAAGTTGGGCCAGTTACTTGACAGCCTTTTGGTTTTTTTTTGTCTCTTCTCCATTTATGTCTCTGTGTTTCTTTTAGATAAGAACAATTCTGAGTCAGAAATTTTGATGTGGGTTTATAACCCTATCCCTCCACTGGAGGCCCTGTCTATCTATAGAGGTGGTCTCTTAAGGTCCTCTCTCCCCACTTTTGGACATTTCTGGTAAGGTCACCTCCATTGAGTCCTGAACGTCTCTCACATTCCAGGTCTCTAAGATTTCTACAGGGTCCCCCCAATTCCCACCATGAGAAGCTACACATTTTCATTCATTCTCCTGGCACTCTGGGTTTCTCTCCTGTTCTGACCTGTCACATGTGATTCTGCCCTCCCCTCTTTCCTCTTTCCCTTCTGTCCTGTCTCACAATCAGGTCCCTCTATTCTTTTCTCCTATGATTACTTTGTTTCCCCTTCTAATTGGGATTGACTCAGCCTCACTTCGGTCTTCCTTCTTGTTACACTTTTTATGGTCTCTGCCCTATATCCTAGGTATTCT